>OW285241.1:87310569-88510569 GCA_935421215.2 Melolontha melolontha
GTGGGTGCAGCTCGGTAATTCTACATTGCCATATTTTTCAAGAAATGAAATAAACGAATCATTGCGTAACGAAGTAAACGGCAAATTACACACAACCATCATTGTACACAAATCAAATAAGAACACTTCGTATTTTGTATCGTCACCAGTGTCTCTATCTTTATATCTTGCGCTATGCACGTGGCGTTGCAAATTTGATTTTGTTAAATGGTTTATACATATATATATATATATATATATATATATATATATATATATTGCACACTAAACATTTTACATTTACCCCATTGTAAGATAAACTAGAATGGTTCTCAATAAGCCTATTGACTAACTTTGATGATAGCGGTTTTTTTACTGAACGCTCCTTCAACATTATTAAATACACAGAATACACTTTCCTGCTGCTATTATACGTGTACACACGATGACCGTGAACAACATACTAAGTAATCGTATGTGCGATGGGGCACGCGGGAACCAATACGTTAATCACGCCTCTGCTTTCGCTCCGAATTGGTCCACTCTAATAATAACCTCTCTGTGAATTTATGGGAAAAGAGTCTGAGCAGTATTTTATTTTTTTGTGATCAAACTAACAATTTTATGATAAAAAGTCAAGACATAAAAAAGTTGCAGATTGAGTCTGTCTTTTTAAATCAATTCTTTAAATAGGAAAATATAAGCGCATTAAAAAGTTCTGATGCAAAATATTATAGGGGTTGTTTTTTTCAGCCCCTTGTGATTACATTTTAGGGTAACAAAAACACTCAAAAACTGCCATTTTATTAGCAATCAGTTATCTGCCAAATTTCATTCTTCTAAATTTTTCCAAAGTGGATATATTAAATAAAAACAAATTTTTTTACCTAATTTTAAAGGACTGTAACTTGGAGGGAAAAGGGTGTTGAACAAAAAGTTATATGAAAGACCCCCCTTAATTTTTGCTAAAGAATCACCCTTTGAAATCTTTCGTATCAATTCAGAAACACCCTTTATATTAAAATGATTGGTTCTATTAGTGTTTTGCCATTTTCATAGCATTAGGATTAGAAAGTACAAATATGGCAAGTTGAACTAACTTCGTAGCGGGCAAGACGGTATGTACGTTATCTTGCCCGTATTTATTTCGACTTGTATTAGAGCGTATTATTTTTGATTACAGATGGTTTATTCTTGCAAAAGAAAAACAAATAGGGGATGCTGGAACGAGACAGACATGAAAAATGCTCTAGAAGCTGTCAGAACCAAGAAAATGAGATGGTTGAAGGCAAGCAAAGTGTATAGCAAATCTGTATCAACGCTGCGACGTCGCGCTTTAAATAAAAATAAAATTGCGATTAATTCCAAAAAGCATGGCGGTCGCTTTCAACAGTCGCTTACATCAGAAGCAGAAACCGCAATAGTTAAGAACCTACTGGAGTTGGAATCTCGATTTTTCGGCATGACTACTACAGATGCACGCCGTCTTGCCCTATAATGTAGCAGAGAAAATGAAAATTAAACACCAGTTCAACAAAGAAAAAAAGATTACCGGTAGAGGATGGTTGCAAGATTTTCGCAAACGCAATCCAACACTGTCTTTACGTCTACCTGAAGCGACTTCTCTTGCACGAGCGGAAGCATTTAATAAGCCCCAAGTTGAAGAATATTTCTCCAATTTGCAGAAAATTATTTAACAGGACAATATTGACATTAACATGATATTTAATATGGATGAGACTGCCTTGACAACAGTTCAACTACCATCAAAGGTTTTCGCACAAAAAGGAAAGAAACAAGTAGGTATCATCACAAGCGTTGAAGGGGGCTCCAGTTGTTGCTTGCATTAGTTCTGTTGGAACGTGTACTCCACCTGCTATAATTTTCCCCCGAAAGCGCTATAATCCTCTATTATATGAGCTCCCATAGGTACGCTACAGTTGTACAATGAAAGTGGGTAATATGATGAGTGAATTATTTCTTAAATGGATGCGTCATTTCATTGAAAATGTTAGACCAAACCCAGAAAGAAAAGCTCTCCTAATTTTGAATGGATACTCGAGCCACAAATCTAATGAAGCCCTAGAATTAGCTAAAGAATCAGTGGTATTATTTTGTTTACCGGCACACTGTACGCGTAGACTTCAACCCCTTGATGTGTCCTTTTTTGGACCTCTCAGTAAGTATTACAACAAGCGATCACACAGTGGATTAAAGAGAACCCTGGTCGCGCGGTAACAATTTACCAGATTTCAGCACTTTTTAATAAAGCATATGAAAAGACGGCAACAACATCAACTATATCAAGCGGTTTTCGAACAACTGGAATTTCACCATTTAATCCAAACATTTTCCCGGATCACGTATTTCTGCCTAGTTCAGTAACCGATGTTCTGGTTCATGAAGAACATCTTTTGAATAAGTCTTCTGACACGTCTGTTACCGCAGAAATCGCTGCTTTTCATGAGGAAAATGTGGATGTTGATACATCAAAATCAAGAAATTTTTAACATTTATCTCCAAAGTCAACATCTGGCGAAACATTTGTAAATTTAGTACAAAGAATAAAGCCACTAGAAGAGAAAGACGATGACGTACAAGCTGTAGTGAGCGAAATATCGCCTATGCCTGTTATAAGTCATTCTAGAAAGCGCAAAACTAACAATTACCAAGACATTTTAACGGAAAGTCCATTTTTGAAGCAACTCCCGTGAAAAGGAAGCAACTAAACGTGCGAAATCTGATTCAAGCGAAGAGGAGGCTTTTGCGAACATTGATTGTGAAGAGGGTGTACCATGTTTGTATTCTAATGATAGCAGATCAAAATCTAGGGAGTGGTGGTTAAAATGTCAGCCCTGTGGGATGTGGTCTCATTCCGAATGCGCCGGTCTGCCGAAGACTGCCAAAACATTTATTTGCGAAGTATGTGAATAGAAAATGAGATAATAAACATTAAAAATATGTTGCTTTTTCTGAAATAAATTTTATTTTGTTTCGTAGTAGTTTCTATTAACATGTAGTAAATATTAACCATCTTTTCCGATAGGGTTGCGCAGGATGGTTTTTTGTAGAAGGTAATATATAAATTCTTTTTACAAACATTTTTTAATCAATGTTTATGGAGTGTCTCATATACCATTCAAATAGTTCTAGACCACATTTAAATTAAATCTTACAACTTAAACTTGTTCCTGTTGTCAGTTATAATAATTTGTACACCAGTTGAGTGCCCGGCTTGCCCGGCGCTCCCCTACATTATTAAATAAAGAAAGTTAAGTTTTCTTAATCGGAGAAAGAAGTTTGTAAAGAAAATTCTGAAGAACTTGAGTCAGTTAATGGTATTATAAACTCCTCGATATTATCTTCTATTTCATCTATTCCCCACAATCGGTACAATGTCAGTTTACTAAATGTTGGTAAATCGGAATCGCTGTTAACAGCAAAAATTTTGTTTCACCCGCCAATGACCTACTGGTCTGTGAGAGCGGGTGTTTTAAACAATTCGAAGAACTTTATTCTCCGTTATTGTTTTTTGTTGCAATTTCGAGTAGCTGCCGCATAGCACGTCCCCCACCATCAGTTCACGTCGAAACTGCTTAGTGAGCACACGTTGTGTATTTTTTTTACTAACCCGGTGCGTGAGACCCTTGGTCACCGTGTATGTATGTAAGTAAAATAATCAAGGATTAATTTTTTATTATTCGCGTATTTTGCCTTGTTTATTATTTTTTTTATTGTTTTATTGTATTATATACATATACAGGGTTAGTTAAAAGTATGGAGACGGCGATTTATTGTCGTTAATATTCATTTTGGGGAATTATGTTCAATATAAAAGTTTGATATTTTGATCTACATTTGAGAATATTTGAATTTTTTTTTTCTTCAATTGTTTTTTAGTTACGCCTGTCCGCGCAGTTTTTTTAAATGGGAACTAGTAAATTTTACTCTACCATTCGATAGAGAATTTTTTTCTCTTTACAATAATATTTTTGTATTTTTAAAATTCATTTTAATAACTTTTTTATAAGAAAAGGCCGGTTCATATGTTTAACAGATGTTCGGTACATCGCAGATAGACAGAAGCGTAGCGATAAACACACTTAAGCGACATAATTTTATCAGTGGTTATTGTGTATGTCAAATCTTTGACAGAAATAATTCATTTGTGCAATTTGTTGCTGTTAATATTAACAATGGCGAGTTTAAGTGAACATGAACGAATTGAAACACTTATGATGTTGGGTTATGGAGATAGACGCAGAAGTTTACAAGACGTTTGTAATTTATTTAATGATACGCATCCAAATAGAAATCCAATTTCTAAATCCGTTGTTGGTGAAACTTTAAGACGCTTTGAACAAACGGGTAGCGTTAAAGAATTGCCAAGGAGTGGTAGACCTAGAACAGCAAAAAGCGATGATAACAAACTGGATATTTTATTGGCTGTATCTGAATATCCCCATTTATCAACCAATCAATTAGCGGCCAATTTCAATATTTCACAGTCATCAATCGTGCCATTTTTAAAAAGTGAAAAGTATAAACCTTATAAGGTACACCTTGTACACGAGTTAACGGAAGATGATTTGATAGCAGATTACAATTTTCTGAAGAAATGTTAAATATTTTCAATAATAATGAAAATTTTGTCAACAATATTCTTTTCTCTGACGAAGCTACTTTTTACCTTACCGGTGAAGTAAACAGACATAACTGCAGATACTGGTCATCGGAAAATCCCTCTTGGTTTTTGGGTTAAAAAAAGGGCAAAAGGTTAATGTTTGGGTTGGCATTCAAGGCGGTCATATTATCGGTCCCTTTTTCATCAATGGCAATTTAACATCGGCTCTGTATTTGCAGTTATTGCAAAATGAAATAATACCTGCTTGTGCTACGCTCTATCCTCATGAAAACAATGAACACCTGCCCAATGACAGTATCTGGTTCCAGCAAGATGGCGCCCCACAACATTATGGTGTAAATGTTCGTCAATATCTGGACGTTTTTCCCCACAGATGGATTGGAAGACGAGGAACCATTGAATGGCCAGCCCGTTCGCCAGATTTAAGTCCTTTAGATTTTTTTCTTTGGGGATACGTAAAGAACAAAGTTTACAAAGATAAGCCCGATAACGTCGAAGATTTACAAATCCGGATTACCAGAACGATACAAGAAATTCCCCGAGATTTTTTACAGAACTCTGTTCGGGGTTTTGTAAATCGATTGGGTCGTTGTCAAATTACTAATGGACGACAATTTGAACACTTACTTTAATTTACTTTGTTATTAATTTGTTTAATTTTTCTTGTAAAAAAGTTATTAAATGAATTTTAAAAATACAAAAATATTATTGTAAAGAGGGAAAAATTCTCTATCGAATGGTAGAGTAAAATTTACTAGTTCCCATTTAAAAAAAACTGCGCGGACAGGCGTAACTAAAAAACAATTGAAGAAAAAAAAAATTCAAATATTCTCAAATATCCTAACAAACTTTTATATTGAACATAATTCCCTAAAATGAATATTAACGACAATAAATCGCCGTCTCCATACTTTTAACTAACCCTATATATATATATATATATATTATATATATATATATATATATATATATATTATATATATATATATATATATATATATATATATATATATATTATATATATATATATATATATATATATATTGATACACTACACGAGAAGGCTCCTCATCTGAAAGAGAAACAAAAAGGCCATTAATTAATTATATTCTTATGTAAAATATATTTTTCATGCCAAAGAGGGGAAGAATTAATTCAGAATATAAATACATTATTATGACGACAGTTTTGCTTTAAAATAATAAATTTATATATTTTTTTTATATTATTTATGTTTCAATTCATTTTCTATTTCACATTTATAATTATCGCGATTTAAAAATAACATATATAACGTATTTATATTCAAATATTCAAATCGATTAAGCTCCGCCTCCATTTCCAACGGCAAAATTTACGGTATAGGAACATATGTTTGACAGAGTTTTGTAAACAAATCAGCATATGTTTCCTAACCGAAGATATTTGACAAATCTTAATTTAACAAAAGGACAAGCCCGCAGAATACTTCAAGAAACTGCGTGATGACAGGGAGAAAACTACCCCGTCCATTTCGTCTGCTTTTGCCAAGGTGACAGAGATTCAGCGTGATGGCCTGCTGGCATCGTATAACATTGCATATATGATTGCAAAGGCTGGCAAGCCGCACACTGTGGGGGAAACAGTGATTCTGCCTGCCGTGAAAGAGGTGATTTCGACTGTCTTACATAGGAATGCGACAGAAATACTGAAGGCTATCCCCCTTAGCAACGACACGGTCTCCAGAAGAATAGATGAGATGGCAAGTGATGTCGAAATCCAGTTGGTGGACATTCTCAAGAAGACCAACTTTTCCATCCAGCTTGATGAATCGACTTTGAGTGATAACACTGCCCTTCTCATGTCTTACGTGAGGTACTTCGACGAAACTGGGGAAACAAAAGAGGACATGTTGTTTGCAGAGTCCTTACCCCTTGACACAACTGGTACATCCATCTTTGCTGCTGTCAAGAAGTACTTTGAAGAAAAGGAAATCCCGCTAATCAACATTCACTCCTGCGCAACAGATGGAGCACCAGCAATGGTTGGGCGATACAAGGGGTTCCTTGCTTTTCTCAAGAAGGAGCATCCAGATATCATCTGCATACATTGCGTAGCGCACAGAGAGCATCTTGCAGCGAAACGGCTGACCCCCAGCCTTCATGACTCTCTCAATCTCGTGATCACGGCCGTGAACGTAATAAAAACAAATGCAAAAAGCGATCGACTATTCCGCAACCTCTGCCAGGAAAATGACGAGATCTACACTCGGCTGCTGCTTCACACCGAGGTGAGATGGCTCTCTAAGGGCAACTGCTTGGCTCGATTCTGTGAAATGTTCGATTCAGTTGTCACTTTCCTGCAAGACAAACATGAGAAGTTGGCCGGTGAGCTGAAGAAACACAAATTTTCTACTTGGCTGCAATCTTCAAGAAACTCAACGAGTTGTCTCTCCAGATTCAAGGTAAACTGGTGACACTCATCGACTGCAAGAGCGCAGTGACCACCTTTATCGACAAGCTGGCCCTTCTCCGCAGTAATATTGTTAGGAAAGAACTTTACCAATTTACTGAAATTAATCAAATGACAGAGACACCCACAGATGAAGATCTTCTTCGATATGGGGCTCATCTTCAGCAACTAAAAGAGGACCTTACATCGCACTTCCAAGACCTCATCGAACTGAATGTACCTGCCTGGATCACTGACCCGTTTGGAGTCGTGCTGGAAGACGTTGACGTTAAAATGCAGGAGGAGTTGGTAGAACTTCGCAACAACGAGGATTGCAAAGTCCGAATCAAAACAGGCTTCAAGAAACTCTGGCAGGACCACAGCATGGCAGGACTATTCCCTACAATGTGGGGAATTGTTCACAAGCTTCTTCTCACGTTTCCGACTTCATATTTAGTGGAAACCGGATTCAGTGCGGCTACATTTCTGCACTCAGACAAGAGGAAAAGGCTGGACATGGTCAACAGAGGGGACTTGCGGCTTTATTTGTCTCTGCTGACTCCTCGCGTGAAAGAGCTGGTGAGCAAACACCAACCTCAAGGATCGCATTAGTGAAGACTGCATGAGTTGGGCTCACAAATTTATTAATTTAATTTTGTTAAATAAAATTAAATATTTCAATAATAATTTTTGTTTGTATTAATTAATATTTTTAAATAAATTTAGAGGTAGAATTTATTACTTCTTGTTTTAATTACTGTGCCCAGGTTAACTAGTCCATAATCCATAGTCGTAGTCCATGACGTGTCCCTTCGCGATTTTCTGCAGTGGGCGCTGGGATCTATACAAAATCCAGTAAGTGGGCGCTAGGCGAAAAAAGGTTGAGAACCACTGTTCTAAATATTCAGTTTGATACACTGTATAATGGCACCAGGGAGCTGTCTGTAGACGAAAGTATGATTTTGTTTAAAGGGCGTTCTACACTTAAACAGTATAACCAAATGAAGCCGATAAAACGTGGATATAAGTTATGGTGTATAGCCGATCAAAAGGGATACATCAAGAAATTTGAAATTTATCAAAGAAAGAATGAAGTGACTCAAGAAAAATTTGTCAATTTGGACTAGGAGAAAGAGTCGTTCTTTCTCTATCAGAGAGTTATTGGAGAAAACACAGAATAGTGTATTTTGATAATTATTTTACCTCGGTAAAGACAGACAAGAGACGGTCTACCAAAATATCTCCAAACAGATAAAAGCATGAAAAGAGGAGATTGCGATTACAGAGTTTCTAGTATAGACATAACATACTTTAAGTGGTATGATAACAGAGTCGTTCATATGCTGTCAAATTTCCATAGCACAGAATTTATCACAGTTCGGCGACTACAAAAAGATGGGACGCAACAAAATGTAAATTGCCCAAAAATTATTGTGGATTATAATCAATACATGGGGGTTGTTGAGCATGCTGATCGTTTACGACAAGCTTATGCTGTTAACAGACGTTCAAAGAAATGGTGGCACCGGATTTTTTTGGTTTACTAGATTTAGTATTTGTCAACAGTTACATCATTTACAAAACAATGCATCCAGAAGAGAATGTGTCTCTTAGAATTTAGACGTGGAGTAAGTCTAGGACTTATGACTAGTTCTCTCAATTCAAATACTTGTCAAAATCGTTTGATTCGCGGTGAAAGTAGTGGCCCAAGATCGAGTCCACGTTCTGGTAGTCCAAACTGCAGTCGCCTTAGTCCTGCACCAACAAAACGAAGAAAATACAACTATAGTGTAAGCAACGATGTTCGACTAAGTAATCGAGGAAGTCACTGGCCAATTTTTACCAAAATACGAAGGTGTGAACAATGCTTATCAATGGCAATAGAGTCGCGTCCTCACTCCAAGTGCTTAACTTGTGGAGTATATTTATGTTGCAACGAGAGAAAAAATTGTTTTTTGGATTATCACAGCATGTCCGAAAATTAATGTATTGTTACTACACATTTATTAATAATTTTTTATAACATTGCTCTAACAGATGTATCACATAAAATAATATTTTAAACAAAATATTTGTTTGTAAATCAACCAAATTTTATTATCTTTAGCTTTGACGGGACTTCAAAGTCCCGATACCTCACCTCCACGTATTTTAAGAAAAAAAATTCTAAAAAAATTCAGGGACTTGTTTTACATCATAAGCAAACATATCATACTTAACATTTCTGGTAAATCTAAAAATTTAATATGCCAGGACACAAAGGGTTAAAATATTTTGGCGGAAATAACAAGTGTTCGAGTATTTATAGTTAATAAAACTATTCACCTACCTGAGAACTACCTGTGGACCAAGTTTCAAAATACTAGACCAGACCGTTCCTGAATTATAAATTTCTAAAATATTGGATGCATAAAACCCACGCCAAGTCTAACAGCGAAATTTTACCGCTTTTTTTCCTGCTTTGAGGACTCATCCACAACCTATTGGCAGAGATTACAAGAAATAATATCCAGAATATTCAGGTTTTATTTTACAAATTTTATATACACCATTTCGAACACTCATGAACACATAAAGAACTTGTTGTTTATTTACTCTATTATTACTTACATTGGATTAACTGTTCTTCAAACATTGTAATTCTTTTTAAAACTTGTTTAATGTCACTATGCACTATTTTTAATATCAAACTTGATTTAATTTAACAGTTAGAAAATAATTTAATAGATCGACAATTTTAACCACATGTTCATTCACCATATTAAATTTGATCTAGATTAGTACAAATTGTTGTCACCTATATAATGGTATGTGTGCCACGAAATGCGAATGTTTGAATTTTGAATTTTAAAATATTTATTTAAACAATAAAGTTAATTTTTAATATTTTATTTTGGCCTTTTTAATTACTTGAAGTGTTGTTCTATTTGATAAAATAAGCTGCATAAGTTAACTGGAGAGGAGAGAACAGAACCGACCTTAAGCTGAAGATAAAGAGATTTTGAGCTAGCCACATTTAAACAAAGTTAAGTGTTTTAATTCAATATACAGACTGTCCCGTAAAAAACGCCAACATTCATAATTCCGTTATTTATTGTCCGGTTTTATTTAAACAAAAAGTAAATTTAATAGCATCAAAAACACTATAAGATAGTAGTGTTTTATTTGTTTTCAATTGTTTTCATTAATGTCAAACGACAGTCAAGTTTTTTATTTTAAATGGCATTTTTGATAAACGTTTATTGCAAAAAAAAACTTTATAAATTTCATCTTTGTCTTCCACTATTTATAAATATTCGAATGTGTCATGAAACATTGGAAATGTAAATATTATAAATATTATTATAAGAAACAAAACACTTTACAATAAATGTTGAAATTGCCCGCCACCTTGTTTAACACATATCGCACATCTCCTAATAATAAAAAATAATATAAATTTCATCTTTCATTATAGTAGACTTGGCCCAGTCCACTAGCATTATGTCAATGTGCCTTAAGTGTCAGTTTGACTTTATTAAGTTTTCTGTATTATCCTGTTTGAACGTTTTGCCGCAACAAAAAGCGTATTTTCGTTAAAAATGAATAACAATGAATTAACGGACATGTTACAAGTGTTCTTTGAATGTAATAAAAATCGCCTTCAAACAGTTCGTCGGTACAGTGCTTGTTTTCCGGACAGAGAAGTTCCAGGTTCGAAAATATTTCAGAGAATTGAAAAGAAAGATAAGCAATTAGATGTTCTTCTTGCAGTACAGCAAAATTCACGAACTTCGATTCGCGAAATTGCACATAATATTGGGGTATCAAAAACTACAGTTCATGGTATTTTAAGAAAACACAAACTTAAACCGTTCATAGCTCGAAAAGTTCATGCATTAGAACAAAATGATCCTGGCCGAAGAATCCAGTTTTGTCGTTTTTATTTAAATGCATTAGAACAAGACCCGAATTTTTACAGAAGGATAATTTGTCTGATGAATGCACTTTTAGCAACAACGGTATTTTTAATAGAAACATACATCGACAGTGGAGTGCAGACAATCCGAGATTTGTAATTGAAAATAATTTTCAAAGACGTTTCAACGTAAATGTTTGGTGTGGCATTTTAGGTGATCAATTAATTGGGCCAAAAATACTACACTTTATTACACGAAAATCTCCAAAACTTTTTAGATGAATTACCTTTGGCAAATTTAAATAGAATATTTTTTCAACAAGATGGGGCTCCCGCGCACAACGCCAGAGTAAATACTGATTTGTTGAACACCCAATTTGGAAATAGGTGGATAGGAACATCCGGTCCTATCGAGTGGCCTGCGCGTTCACCGGATCTTACGCCCCTCGATTTTTGGTTGTGGGCTTATCTACAAGATCGAGTTTATTTAACAACTCCAGATGATGTTGACATTTTAAGACAAAGAATTATTAACACTTGTCAAGAAGTACCTGCCGCTTGTCTTTTAAATGCGACCTTTGGAGTAATTAGGAGATGTGCGATATGTGTTGAACAAGGTAGCGGGCAATTTCAACATTTATTGTAAAGTGTTTTGTTTCTTATAATAATATTTATAATACTTACATTTCCAATGTTTCATGACACATTCGAATATTTATAAAGAATGGAAGACAAAGATGAAATTTATAAAGTTTTTTTTTTGCAATAAACGTTTATCAAAAATAAACATGTTATACATCGTTGAATTCAGAAAAAAAAATCCAATCCGAATATAGCCAAAAACATATATGTTATCATTTAAAATAAAAAACTTGACTGTCGTTTGACATTAATGAAAACAATTGAAAACAAATAAAACACTGCTATCTTATAGTGTTTTTGATGCTATTAAATTTACTTTTTGTTTAAATAAAACCGGACAATAAATAACGGAATTATGAATGTTGGCGTTTTTTACGGGACAGCCTGTATATCATAATAATTTATTACATTTTTATTACATTCATCCTAAAGCTTTGTTACAATATACATATATGTATATATATATATATATATATATATATATATATATATATATATTGGTCCGATCGACCGGATGAAACTGGCAGAAAAAAGAAAATACGTACATGACACGTGGAAGCTAGAAGCGAAGGACGGTGTGAAGAAACAAATGAACGAGTGAGTTGTCCATTCTTACTATTCATAGACACAAAAATATTTGATTTATGACATTTACTTTACTATTTCTGACATTAACCCTTTACTATTTACAACAATCGACCTAAACTAACGGCATTTGCACTTCAAAAACAGCTTTTTTTCCTAAAGTATATATATTCTTGTGTCACTGACTATAAATTTAATACTTGTAAAAATATTGAAAATGGAAGAAGGATTTACTAAGGCCCAATCTGATAACCTTCCAAAAGTGAACTCCTTAATGGTTGGTGCTTTCTTTCAAGAAAATATCTGTTTTATTTCCAGTGAAATGAGAGGAGTAAAAGCACAGAGGCAAATGCAAATACATACATATTACCTATTTATAATGATTTCGACATTACTTATATGTAAGTTTTATGCACATTTTGGTTTGTTACAGGGCATCAAGGGAAGAGTACGGAGATGCTGCGATAGGTTATGTTCAAGTGAGAAGAGAACAAAGCAGGTGCATTGTAAAATGCAAAGTATGCCCTGAACATAAGTGCATTCGACACAATATAATGTAACGTTAATTGTTAATGAGGTCGCAGAAGTAGTTGAATCTGTGCAATGCCACAATTGTCCTGCATCGGAAGGTTTGTAGATTTAAAATTGCCAAAAATTATTGTATCATATTTGTTGCTATTATTTTAGGTGGATGTAAACATGCGACAGCAGTATTAATGTGGGTCCACCGTAGAAGTGAAGAACCAGCTACCACATCTACAGAAAGCTACTGGAAAAAATCAACTCTTTCTAAAATTGGGACATCTCTTAAATACATAAAAGTCAGTGAATTTGGTTCCAACAAGCTTGATCCGGGAACTGTCAAAACAATACTTCTAGAGACGACGCTGCAAGAGATGGCAAAACGAAATGTGAATTCACAATTATAGAAGAACTCACAGTATTACAAAGTGCTACCCACTTTGTCATTGTCACTTCATCAACTGATAATTAAATTTAATGGGAGTGGTGGCATTGATTGTGATGATTTTGTATTATTTTCAAAATTGAAAATGGATGAAAGTCTCTGCAAAAAAATTGAAAAATTAACGCAATCACAATATAGAAGTGAAATGTGGCAGGAACTACGTTATGGACGTATAACAGCATCAAAAATCTATGATGTTATACACTGCAAGAAATCAGAAGGTACTGTAGTGGAAAGTATTCTAGGTGCTGTTACACTCGCGCATAACCAATAATTCAGTTTAAAAAAGACATCGCTTTTTAATTGTACGCGCCTTGGTTTTTTTAAACACTCAGTATATACAACCTTCCAGTTGCATTCCTTAAAGAGAAAGTTCGACCGTCACCACCAAAAGCTACCTACCCTCCGTTTACCCGCGAAAACTTTCCGTTGTTAGAAGCCTATGAATTAGCGTGGGTTTTTTATTCATCAAGAGATAACTCGCTTCTAATTAATATTCAGTTATAAGCAAGGTACGAGTCTTTCAGATACTTTAATCACATTCGTCTGTAAAAATCTCATACGTCTAGCTTATAGCTGAAGCAAGATATTTGATAGTTTGTCTAGAGTGATTTTCCCGCCATTTTCAATAACGTAGTAAATTGTCGTTATTAATCCAGATATCAAACGACACCCGTAGGCTAATGTACATAGGGTTATTCAAAAATCATCTAGACACATTTTCTTTGGTGAAACTACGTTCCCCGGCACTTAGTAATTAATCGTTTCACCTGGCCATGCCTAACTTCGTTATAAATACTCCGAATTGCCTACTATAAGATATCATTCGAATCCATTTTTTATCGCCGATCTCGCGAATATATCTCTATTAATCGATATCTTAATCACGCGAGCGTATCATGATTTTTATCAATTCTGACTCTTTTTGCACCCCTCCCTTTTAGGTCACGGTCAGTAAAAAGACCCATACCCCTCGCGGTGATATATAAACCTCAGCATCCACCTACTCTATCTTATCTCTCTCCAGTGCTTCGAATTTACTTGTTCAGTGTTTCCCTAAAAACACCATCAACGCTTCCTGTGCCCCATCACAAGAAGGCCGTAACAGACAATTACAAGCTAAGTACCCTTTTACTTTCTCTAGTATTTGTTTGTTTCTCAATTTCGTTATTTATCCCTAATTAAATAACTCAACAGAGGTGACCCTTTCACTAAGTTTAACGTATCTGTGTATGTTGATTTTAAACGGAAATTAACAATACACGTGGCGAATCGTAATTGTTATTTGTTATATTTGTTATGTTTATTTATAATCAGTGTAGTGTGGAATATTTTTGTGTTACTATTAAATAAAGCGCTTAAGGACACTCTGCTCTTTTATTACTTATTTAATTAATACGAATTTTATTGTGGCCTGCAAATACGAATATTTATTCTACCCCGACGCCGCCGGTTTCGTGTATCAACCACCATTGTACAATACTATTATCATTACTTTTATTATTTTGATTATCATTTATCATCGCCCTAATCCTAGCCGGAATCGCAACATACGGGGCGGTAATAAACTTGGCGCCCAACTTTTAGAGCTATTTAAGATTAAGCGTAATCTAGGAACCCACGACAAAAATGGTAAATACAAGAGGAAACGCGGAAGGCACATCGAATTCCGGAATAAACGAGCAAGCGACGCCCACAGAGAATGAATTTACAGAACAATTCATGCGAATGATGCAGCAATTCTGCACGATGTCTCCAACAACACCGCAATTACCACCGAAGCCAGATGCTTTTAGCGGCGACATACTGCAGGGCCCAGAGGTATTTATCGAACAGTTAGATAAATACTTACTCAATAAACAATTGACACCGGAAAGCACGATGCACGAAATTAAACAATTCCTAACTGGAGGCGCAGCCAGATGGCTTGAATCACTAAACAATCAAGTAGATTCGTACGATTGTTTTAAAACGCTATTCGCGGAAGCGTATTCGTCCGAAGCAAGGACTGACCACCTACAGGAGATGCTCTATGGCGAGTTTATCTTAAGAAAACGACGATTATGTAAAAGGTTGAATCCAGACTGGGACGAAGTGCGCGTCATTACATTAATACGTCGGCAATTACAACCGAATTATAAAGTGTCCCTCGGCCCACATCCGCTGAATACCATCGATGACCTGCGAAGAGCGTATGTACAAATCGATAATTACGTTCACGGCAATCCCACAGAAGCGCCGTCGAAGAAACGCGAAATAACAACAAACAACGCAGTCAAAAGTAAGGCAGCAGACAAATCACCGAAGCCTGTTTCACATACAGCAAACAATACAGCCCAGAGGTATGAGAAAAGAGAGCCGCCACAATGTCAACATTGCCCGGAGTTTCATTGGCATCGTGATTGCCCAATTCTCCGTGAAAAATATAGAAATTCGGGGGAAGGAACACGGGCCGGTTCAAGGGTAGCCCGGCCTTAAACTCTCTCGAACACCTTACAACAAAAGGAACGCCGCGACTAATGTTACAAATAAAAACGGACACAGTAAGTGCATTAGTGGATATCGCAGCGTCCCACAACTTCGCCCGACCATGCCACGTACACCGAATTACATAAAAAAAGGTTAGTAATGTGATCTTAGGTAGCAAATCTGCAGCTGTGACTACGACGGGAACAGGAATAGTGAGCGTAAAACTCGGCGACGATGAGATCGACATCCCTGTTCTTATTGCACCGGATTTACGAGAGGAATTAATTCTAGGCTTCCCGTGGCTCGACAGCCATGCGGCAGTCATCGACCTTCAACGCCGATGTATACATATCGGAAATACAACACGACGTACCATCCACTTCGCTCGAACATTCACGACGATGCACGAATTAAAATTCGAAGTTGATTTAACTAACCTATTGGACACCGTCCAATTGGATTAACGAGATTCTTTCAGAAAAACTATTAAGGACTTCAGAAAATTACTGACAACAGGTAACGAACCTAATAGAACAACGGCGACCCGACATACGATACGACTGAAAGACACAAAGCCTGTGCGAGTTCACGCCTATCGTTATTCGCCTGAGAAGAAAAGAATAATCGCTGATCAAGTCGAGGAAATGTTAGCAACAAAGGTAATAAGACCGAGTACAAGCGAGTACAACTCTCCGATCGTCCTAGTAAAAAAGAAAGACGGTAAGACACGATTTTGCATTGATTATCGGAAACTCAACAGCAAAACAGAAGACAAAGTGTCACAGTTACCGCCGATTTACGAATCACTGAAAGAATTAGGATCTGCGCGAATATTCACTACGTTGGATTTAAAAAGCGGATATTGGCAAGTGGAAATGGCAGAAGAATCGAGACATTTAACAGCGTTTATTACACCGGATGGAGCAGCGTACGAATTAATGTGATGCCGTTCGGATTATAAAACAGTCCTACTACCTTCCAGAAGATGATGTCGCAAGAAGTATTAGCAGGATATTTACGTAAGTTTGTTTTAGTGTACCTAGATGATGTGATTATTTATTCCGATACGTGGGAAGATCATCGCCGACACGTGAGACAGGTGCTAGAACGCTTACAACAACATAATCTACAGTTGGCGCCAGACAAGTGCGTCTTTGGTACGTCAACATTACCTTTTCTAGGCCACGTCCTAACCGAGACCGGTAACAAGCCGCAGGAAGGACATATCGACGCCGTTCGCGCCGCGACGCCGCCGCGGACGCGAAAACAGCTCCGACAATTCCTGGGCTTAGTCAATTGGTTAAGAGATTATGTACCACAGTGTTCCGATATTTTTTCTCCCTTAACAGACTTATTGAAAACCAAGCGAGGTTATCAGTGGAACTCCAGTGCGCAAGAAGCGTTCGAAAGGATTAAGAGCGAACTTTCACGCCCTCTGCATTTACATCGTCCCGATTTTAAAATACCGTTTGTAGTGCAAACAGACGCGTCTGGAGAAGGAATATCTGCAGTACTGTACCAAGAATACTCGACAGAAAAGCGCATAATTACATATGCAAGCTCACGTTTCAACGCCGCAGAGAGAAAATACCATATAAACGAACAAGAGTGTCTCGCTGTTATATGGGCAGTTAAACGATTCAGGCCATACATCGAGGATAGAAAATTTACACTTAGGACAGATAGTCGTGCATTACTTTGGTTGGACCGTACCAAGGATAGCAAGTCGAAACTAACGAGATGGGCCTTATTACTGCAAGAATTTAGTTTCGACATTCAACATTGTCCAGGCAAGGAGAATGAATTGCCAGACATACTGTCGCGTACGCCGGAAAATCGTCTAATAGAACCGGAAGTTGTCGACGAAACGCGGTTACTAATTTCTGATAACATTTCTCTTCGTGAACAACCAGATTCTGCTGTACATTTGTTTCAGATTGCTGCCGCTGACGCCACCAATCCTGTTGTCGTCGAAGTCCAGGACGCCCAACAACGGGATGATGCCGTCGCCAGGATATCAAGGAAACTCACCCTTCGAGGCGGACAACACACCGAAGACGGAGAAGAGGCGCTCGCCCAGCTCTACACGAACAACGATGGATACCTACGCCGTCGCCAAGGAGATCAGGAAGTCTTAGTTGTTCCCCACGCCGTGAAAGAACGAGTTTTGTATGAATACCACGACTGCATCACTGCCGGCCATCCGAGCGCTGACGAAACAATCCGAAACATCGAAAGCCGTTTCTTTTGGAGAACTCTTCGAAAGGATGTGCGTGAATATGTCCGTGCATGTCCCATATGTACGTGCTATAAGCGAGGACCACATCAAGAACGCGCTCACCTACGACCTCATCATCCAACGAGACCGTTCCAAACTTTATCGGTCGATCTAATTGGACCACTACCGAAAAGTCGAAGCGGAAAAAGGAACATAATTGTCTGTACGGATTTATGTACGCGCTGGGTTGAAGCTCTCGCAGTTGGAGCAACGCCGACGAAAGCGATCGTCCGTTTCCTGGAAAACATGTTTACCCGATTTGGATACCCCCAGTGCATACTAACAGACAACGGACTGCAGTTTCGGTCCGGGACATGGAAAGACGCTGTGCGTCGTTGGGACGCGACGCACTGGACAACGCCCGTATATCACCCACGCGCTAACCCAGTAGAACGACGGAATCAAGAGATCAAAAAAGGGTTACGAATACACCTGGTTGAACAAGACACCGCTAGGTGGGATGAGCGGTTAGACGCTGTGTTGTTTAATATACGAAGTCGTCGCAACGCCGCTACGGGATTCACCATTGAAGGCAGTATTCGGTAACGAATTGCCACGCCCAGGTGATTGGGGGGAAAAACGATTAACGGAACACGAAACAGCCGAGGAAAGACTGGCCCGCCTACAATTAAACGAGCGAAGATACAGGGAACAAAGATATGTCAATGACGAGCCTATGCCAGTGACATATCGTCCAAACGAAATGGTGTTAGTTAAGGCACACCCCTTAAGTGACAAGCCGTTCGCCGCCAGGTGGTTAGGCCCGTACCCAGTCGTTAAAGCCATTGGCGACACGTCTTATTTGGTAAGACGCAATGGCGGCCGTCCAGTTAAGTACCACATAGACCAATTAAGGCATTACAACATCGGTAACGCTATACCGCCCGTAGCGCTGGAACAAGACCCTTAGTGCGTGTAAATAAGTCGCCTTTCCCCCGCGGGAACGTTTAAAACGCCGCGAAAGACAAAAATTAGAAATTAATTGCACCGTGTAACGAAAACTAACTCTAATTTTGTGCCAGTGTGTGTGTGTCATCGGGGAAATGGAGCACCGTTCAGTCATCGAGGAGCGATAGTCATTGGAACTCCAGTATTCTTGGACGAGAATACGCGAAGAACACCATACCTGCAGCACCAAAGTTAGGTCTTATTTTTAGTTATTCTTTCTTTCGTAAATAAACATTAGTAGCAATATCAACTTAGTAATATTTTATTTTTAGCTATGTTTTTTTGTCATTAGTATAAGAGTGTTTAGATTTTTTTCTTTTTCCTTTCAACTGTAAGAATCAGATAGGGCAAAATATTATGTACCGGGCTATGACTAACAACAGTGCGACTTAAGCAATCAGACCCGTTCCCGCTTCCTCGTGTTTTATTTTAGATTGAATTTTTTTTTTCCTCCGCGGATGTCAATTTCATTAAACGCGATTAACTGGAGTTCTGATGCTTAAGAGCGCGCCCTCACCTTGCGCGATCTTTCCAGGTTTTATCGCAAGCACACGTGTGCTAAGGTGAAAACGACGTTAAATCGGTCCTGGCCGTGTTTTTTGTGTCCTAAAGAGTTATTGTACGCTGACCAGATCGAACTCTCTCCCACCACTAACATGTCATGCACCACGAAGGCTGTTCTAAGTGGACGGGAATATTACACTCGCGTATAACCAATAATTCAGTTTAAGAAAGACATCGCTTTTTAATTGTACGCGCCTTGGTTTTTTTAAACACTCAGTATATACAAACTTCCAATTGCATTCCTTAAAGAGAAAGTTCGACCGTCACCACATCTGCGCGACCGTAATTCTACGAAAAGCTACCTACCTCCGTTTACCCGCGAAAACTTTCCGTTGTTAGAAGCCTATGAATTAGCGTGGGTTTTTTATTCATCAAGAGATAACTCGCTTCTAATTAATATTCAGTTATAAGCAAGGTACGAGTCTTTCAGATACTTTAATCACATTCGTCTGTAAAAATCTCATACGTCTAGCTTATAGCTGAAGCAAGATATTTGATAGTTTGTCTAGAGTGATTTTCCCGCCATTTTCAATAACGTAGTAAATTGTCGTTATTAATCCAGATATCAAACGACACCCGTAGGCTAATGTACATAGGGTTATTCAAAAATCATCTAGACACATTTTCTTTGGTGAAACTACGTTCCCCGGCACTTAGTAATTAATCGCTTCACCTGGCCATGCCTAACTTCGTTATAAATACTCCGAATTGCCTACTATAAGAAATCATTCGAATCCATTTTTTATCGCCGATCTCGCGAATATATCTCTATTAATCGATATCTCAATCACGCGAGCGTATCATGATTTTTATCAATTCTGACTCTTTTTGCACCCCTCCCTTTTTGGTCACGGTCAGTAAAAAGACCCATACCCCTCGCGGTGATATATAAACCTCAGCATCCACCTACTCTATCTTATCTCTCCCCAGTGCTTCGAATTTACTTGTTCAGTGTTTCCCTAAAAACACCATCAACGCTTCCTGTGCCCCATCACAAGATGGCCGTAGCAGACAATTACAAGCTAAGTACCCTTTTACTTTCTCTAGTATTTGTTTGTTTCTCAATTTCGTTATTTATCCCTAATTAAATAACTCAACAGAGGTGACCCTTTCACTAAGTTTAACGTATCTGTGTATGTTGATTTTAAACGGAAATTAACAATACACGTGGCGAATCGTAATTGTTATTTGTTATATTTGTTATGTTTATTTATAATCAGTGTAGTGTGGAATATTTTTGTGTTACTATTAAATAAAGCGCTTAAGGACACTCTGCTCTTTTATTACTTATTTAATTAATACGAATTTTATTGTGGCCTGCAAATACGAATATTTATTCTACCCCGACGCCGCCGGTTTCGTGTATCAACCACCATTGTACAATACTATTATCATTACTTTTATTATTTTGATTATCATTTATCATCGCCCTAATCCTAGCCGGAATCGCAACATACGGGGCCGTAATAGTGCTTATAAAGTACCTGATACTCCTGCATTGTAAAGAGGGCGAACATTAGAAACTAGAGTTTTGGAAGAAGCAGAGAAACAAATTAAAACCAAAAATTTTAAAATGTGGCATTTTATTGTGTATAGATTACCCAGATCTAAGCGCAACACCAGATGGCGTAACCGAAGAATGTGTGGTAGAAGTTAAGTGTCCTACATCTGAAAAGACTTTTAAAAAATATATTTTAAGTGATAATAGTATAAGTGCTAAATGTCAAAAAAGTCAAGTTGCATCGCTGGTCGAGGGCGGACATGCTTTGTGCGCCCCGATAATAAGTGAAACAATAACTGTAATAAGACAATAAGATCGAAGTCTTAAGTAAGGGGAAGTGCCCCGCAATCAAAGTGAAACAGTAAAGTCGAATTATAATGATGCAATTGGTTAATTAGTAGTTGTTGCCGAGGGATCGTCGTTGTGCGCGGCTGTGCAGTTTCCTTAAGCGCGAGTGGGACTGAGGAAGGCGTTCAACGATACAAAGTAATAAGTGATAGCCGGTACTGGTAATAGTGACCGACTAAGTTAAAAGTGGGACTTCGGTCCCATTTTAAATATACATTTTAAAATAACAATCGACAAATCGCTCGCCTGGGAGACTGTTAAGACAGAAATTTCCGAATACGGTCATTTTTTTTAACGTCTGCCGAAGTTTGTCACAGACTTTCTCTTCGGCAACAACAAGTGACGCGGATCATACGGGAGAAAGAAAAATAGTGATTTGTATGGAAATTTTTCTTCTAGAATAAATGGGGAGGTTCTAGTCTTTTTTTTTGTGTTTGGCGGCGGGGCGTTTCGCCGAACGTCTGTTTTGTGCGCGCGGGTCCCTGTGACGTCACGGGCTCCCACCGGTTTTAACATCGAACTGAAAGTGTCGTGCCGGCTTTGGGAATCATCTCGGGGTATTTGGCCGGTCCTGCGGTTTAATCTGGGGGGGGGGGTCATTTTTCTAATAGCGTTTCCCCCCCCCCTTCCGGTCGGCCGAAAAAATAGCTTTTTCGTGCATAACACCTTTGGGCACGACCGGGGTGGTCCCAGTGATAAAACCGCGAAGTGCCGTTTTGCGCATGCGCACAACACCTAGGCGTGCGCAGTGCGGTGCGGCACGGTGGGAGCAACCGCAATAACTATCTTCGACTTTGACGCGGCGGGAATTGGATGCGCAATGAACCTGTTTGTGCGCAGACCGCCGTGTCCGGGACCCGACGCGGGTGCGCGTGTGGCGCCATGTTCTCGACTGGATTTCGACGAGACTATTTGCCTTGACCGGCAACTCTCTGGGCGCAGGAGTACTTTTTTTAACTCTAACTATAGGCTGGCGAGAAAATACCGCCATGCCGCCTGCGCCACCTAGAATCGCGTGTTTGTGCGATAATAGTATAAGTGCTAATAGTGATAATAGTATAATAGTGATAATAGTATAAGTGCTAAATTTAGAAGCCAAATTAAATGTATATCGCCAACAAAAGAAAATGTTTGTTTTGTGTTGCCTCTCCTGAATTTGAAAGAAATCATAAAATTACTATTTTAAAAATAGATTACGATAAGGATTATGTTAATGATACATTGAAAATAGCAGAAAAATTTTGTAAAGTAAATATTTTTTCTAAACTATATTCATCTGTACAAACTTAATTCAAATAGAGGTAAGGTAAAATAAATAAATATATTGATATATTGTCTTTTATTTATCATTGAATTGTACAAACCTCTATCACAAGGATGCACAGACTTATATAGATATAGACAGTGGGCTGCAGTATGCGCATCGTTGCTCTATCACAAATTTAAATAAATGCAAAAATTTATTTTCTTACAAGTGGTCCTTGTAAGTTTACCAACGCAGCAGCGATATTGATGACATCATCAGTTAAGGGAATATGCTTATTGTGTATGCAAGAGTGAGGTTTCAAAAATTTAAATTCCCTAATTCTTCTTATAGTTCGTTCGATGTGGATACGTAAACTGGCAATTCTTTTTGTTTCGATAACTTCTTGCTTAGAAAGTTTTTGTTTGTTTACAACACTTGGAGGTCTAATCAATTTACATCTAAGCGCTGTTAATAAATGCTCCACATGTTTAAAACCCCTATCAGCCATAACCGATGCACCAGGTGGAAGTATGTTTAAGTAACTGCATTCTTCTGTTAACAGTGTATCAGTTATTCTTCCAGAGAAACCTTGCGATATAAAATTAATTATTCCGTCAGGAGTAGAAGATATCAAATACTTTATTGTGTTGCATTTTTTATATTCTGACCATGTTAAAGCTTGTTTTATTGGATCACTTGGTTTCTGGATTTCAATTTCCAGTGCATCAATTATAGATTGTACCTTACTATATCGAGCTCTAAACGCTAGCGCCAAATTTTGAATAATAGTTTCTGGTTTAGGCCAAAATATAAAACATTTCAGATATTTTGCTATAACTGACACATACTTTGAAAATATTTTACTTGCATGGGAAGAACTTATCCCAAAATCATCAGCAAGTTCATCAAAAGTTTTATTCAATCGAATTTTCATCATTTTCATCATTGTTTATGGATATACTAGTTGTTTCACTTAACAGCTTCACAATAAAATAACAGTTTTCAGGAACACCAATGTAATGACGAGGGTTTCTTTCTATTATTTCAATGGTCCTGGATGTTGATGTAGATTTCAACAATTCAGTTTCATATTTCGTTGAGAGGGCATCACTTTCACTAGCCGTAGATGCTTTATATGTTTCAGTACTATCACTGGTAGAAGTACTAGAAATAGAAATTTGTTTTAACAGTTCTACTTTTGAAAATCTCCCTTTATGAATATTTTTATGTGTTATTGGTGATGTTGAAACATTTATGGTAGTGTTACGTGCGAAAAATCATTTTGAGATCATGCAGGAATTTTTAATTAATTTACCTCTTAATTAACCTCGTCAAGTCAATTTAGTCCTCTCATTTTTCAACATATACGTTTAATTCTATTTTATTTTAATATATTGTTAATTTTCGTTCAATTCCTTCAAATTTTATTCATGTTCTAAAACTTTGGCTGATCCTATATATTTTCGTTTTATGTATCATTCACGTCGAGATGTCAGACACCTGTTATTTTAATGCATAGTCACGATTGCAGTAATATCTGTTGTATTCAGATTTTGTTCCTTTAATTGATTACTTTATTGTAGAAATTCTTTTAAAAATTCATGCATCTATTTTAGAGCCTTTACGTCTATAATCTCAACTAATTTAATTATTATTACGTTATTATTTTCTCTCGCGCGGAGCGCTCTCTCTCAACATTTGTTTTACACTAACTTATGCAGTATCCTAGTTTATCGTTCGGTCAATTTTATGGATCTCAAATCTTTAATTATGGAGATTTAATTAACCCCCCTGACGTTTTTGGCTTTGCTGTTCGCTCCTACATCTGTTTTGTGTTTTATTGTAAATTAATTTCCCTTCTTTTCAAAAAATTACCGATTACCGATCATACTGATGACGTAGATCGATAATGTATCGATTCATCTCCTTTGTGTCGCCGGACACTTTTCTTTAAGTCATTGAAGCGCTTGCTTGTGTTATCACTTGTGTGGAGAACCTTTATCTGCGGTAAGGATTCTTTATTTTCTTATGAACGTTGTTTTATTTGTTCTTTTATCCTTTCAGGATTTCATTTATCGAAATTTTAATTCGATATTTTAATCGATATTTCGTGATTACATTGTTTTGCCGACTTCTGTGAAGAGGATACTTCTTTTCTATTGTTCTTGCGAACCTTTATGTAAGGCTGGACAGTCGTTTCAAACTTCGAATTGCTGAACTTGTTAAAACGGCTATCGTTGGAAGGGAATTCCGTTGAATTAAATCACCTTCCGCCAACTTTAAATTTCCGATTACCTGCGAGACTTCATTAAATTTTTGGAAGAAGAATTCACCACGTTTAAGATGGCGACCTATGTTCCGGGAAGAAGACTTTACCATCATGTTTATATTTTGGGGACGTTTATTGGGTCTATAATTTAAAGTAGGTGAAGATTTTCTATTCATTTATAAAAGTACCATAATTTAAAGAAGGTGAAGATTTTCTAATTTTTTTTTTTTTTTTATTAAAAGGTTTACTTAATGTTTTCTTATGCAATTTAGTTAATTTTTCACTTAACTATCTTTTGTTTAAATACTGTAATGATCTGTCTGACTGCTCTCCGGCGGTCAGTAGAGTTTATTTACCTTTGAGCAATTTACGAGGCAACAATCCCTCAGATTGGCTCTCGATGAGTATCTTCGTTAGCTTGTTGAACGATACTCATGATTTATTTCTAATGATCTATGCTGTGTAACCTTTTTGTGATGAACTAAGATTACGTATACCTAATTAAGTTCTGATTTAACCTCGTCAAGGTTTGTTAGACTTTTATTTGGAATTTATTGTAATTTATATCTCACCTGGATATACAGGGGGTTTCAATACTTGTTTTGACCGATCTCTTTTAGATCACCCCTAAACCCTCCTGCTTTTAAGGGGGTTAATTGTACACTTTTCAAACCTTATGTAAATTACTCGTTACCATCCTAAATATATGCAGGGTGTAATAATCTGGTAGTCTCTCGGACAGAAATAAGTTTCGAATAAATTTATTCTCCGTCCTGGCGGTTATTTTAGCGTTTGGGTATTATTTTACAATTCGAATTTACCAATCTTTAACACTCATGTAATTATGGACTTTGACCTGCTTTAACTTGTATTAAATATTATCGTTTCTGTTAATTTGGTGTATTGTGTTTGTTTATTTACCCTAGTCCTTTGAGCAAAAGAGTTAGTTTTATTCGTATACCAGGTGACCAAACACCCTTTATCTAAGCCCTTCTGGCCCGTGGGTGTTCTGCGTTTGCCCGGAACTTGCAGGCCGAACGCAGTGGTGCCCTAAGTTAGATCTTGCGTTGTGTTAGCTCACGACGCTCTCTCTCTCATATCAAGCTGAGCTGGCCGGTAAGTTTTTCTGGGGGGGCATTTGAGACCTAGGGCGGAATTAGGACTCGTCCGAATTCCAACCGGGGTTTTGTTACCTGGACCGTTTGAGGGGTAGCAGTAGTTTTAAACGGTGACGAAGCAGAATTTGTAGTAGATGGTTTTACTTGGACATATTTGCTTCGGACATGTGGTTTTATATTTATTTGTGTTGAAACATGTTAATATCTAGGATCTACTATACTCTGTTCGATTGCTGTATCTTGGACTGTTTCAATTAATTCACGGGCAAGGTTAGGATTATTACCACTACGTGGTTTATCATTGGACGATAAAACATTTTGATGTAATTCTCCTAAAACATCAATTCTTTGACGTTTCATAAATGCCTGGCGTTGTACTAGTGGTTATGCTGCTCTCTTGCGATCTGCTTGACAGACAAATCGGTGTCTGGTACTATACCTTTTTTCATATTTTTTTTTACATTGCCCTTCATTAATTTAAATCTTTGCCAATTTTCCATATCATTGGGTAACTAAAATAAGAAATGTAGGTAATTATACAACAATTTTAAAATGAATAAGATACATATTTCATTAAACACATGTAAATAATGCGACTTTCTTTATGTTAAGCTAATTTTTATGGAATGAGTTTTGCGAGTATTATCTCTAACATACATGCATATTTTTACTTATATCAAAATGGTCTTCACAACAATAAATTGCTGTATTTTTAGATATCTTTTTAGGGTCCCTTCGAGCGGCCTGCAGCCACAACTTACGCATTTTAGCATCCTTAGGAACGTGTATAAATATTTTGTTTGGTGTACTAATCGATGAACTTGTGCAACACGGAACAATACACCAATAATAAGTACTTTTTTCTGCCATTCTTTATTTTATATTATAATGATCTCTTAACTGTATAATCCACGTATAAGCTAACGCTAATCAACCGTGCAACAGTGACAGCTAACGTGTTTACTATGTTTCTACGTCACACTCAACAGCCATTTTAAAAGTTGCGTTTTTCCGGGAATATTTACATTTCGAATTTAATTATTTATTATTGTTGTTATTATAAACTTAAAGAAGAAAAAGATAATTGCTGGTAATACTGGATGCTATTATCTGCCAGACAAAAAATACTTTCTAAATTGTGAATATTCCCTATTAAGTCAGTTACGATTTAAACGCGGACAGGCGAAAGCCTCATTGACTAGATTTCAAACTTATTACGATTCAATAAATATAAACGATTTAAATGACGTTATTGTGACACAATTTAAGTTACGACTCGAAAAGACAGAACCGATATTCAGTGAATTTGAAAAAATACAATCGGAAATAGAATTGCTTATTCAAAATAATGAACTTGATCTTCAATTAACACCAGAAGAGAAACAAAAAGAATACGACGAACGCGATACTTTTGAATCTACATATTTTAGTTAGTTTAATAACAAGTGCAATTGCTAAATATGAAAAGAATTTAATTGATATTAGTGACACCGCGCCACAAAGATCCGTGATATCGGGAGAGCTTACTTCTTCTCAAGTAAAATTACCCGTTTTAAAATTACTGAATTTCTCTGGCGCATTCGACAAATGGCTGGAGTTTCGGGATGCATTTTCGGCTTTAGTTGATAGTAATAATTCATTGAATGACATTCAAAAATTTTATTATTTGAGATCTAGCCTTGAAAAGGAAGCGGCAGAATTAATACAAGCAATTGAAGTTTCGGCTTCAAATTATAGCATAGCGTGGTCTTTATTAAAAGAGCGTTATGAAAATAAAAAAATAATTTTACATAATTATGTAAAGTCATTATTCGAAGCACCGACGTTGCTAAAGGAAAATCATACGGATTTAAGAAAATTATTTGACAATTTCAAAAAAAAACATTCGTTCTTTAAACGCGCTAGGTCAGCCTACTGACAAGTGGGATACTCTTTTATTGTTTTTATTAACTAATAAATTCGATAATAGAACTAAACGTGATTGGGAAGCCTTTAAAATTGAAGGCGAACTTCCTACAATGCAAGATATGAATATATTTTTAAAGGAAAAATGTGAATTACTAGAAAAACTAGAAATGACAAAGAATGACATCGGTATTAATAAAAACCAAATTCGATTTTCGAAAGGTAGAGGTCAATCTACTTCGGCATATTTATCGACACAAAATAAAAGCTTTACGTGTTATTTCTGTAAAAAATACCATTCAATATTTAGATGCAATCAGTTCTTAGAATTAGATGTAAATTCGAGGAGTAATGAAATTAAAAACAGAAGGTTATGTGCTAATTGTTTTAATCCGAACCACAGTGTTCAAAAATGCGAAAAATTTAATTGTCGTAAATGTGGTAAAAAACATAATACATTACTTCACAAAGAGCATCAAGAAGCGGCAAATGTTAAATCAAAGGATGCATCTAGTGATGTATCAATTCCGACGGCGGAAACTGTTGGAGCACATTCTACCGGGTGGCACACAACTACCGTTATGGTTTGAATGTTTAATAACTTTTTTAATAAATTTATATTTTTTATTTTTATTTCAGAATTTTGTGAAGAAAAGTTGGGGAATTAGAAATGGAACGATACACCACAGAACAGCGATCAAAACTTGTTGAATTTTATTTTGAAAATCATCGGTCAATTGTATTGACGCAGCGTGCTTATCGTGGTTTTTTTAATGTGCGTACTCGACCTTCAGCACCAACAATAAACCGCCTGGTTGAAAATTTTCGACAACATGGTACAGTAAGACACCTTCCATGTACCGGAAGACCACGTACGGTCCACACGGAAGAAAATATCCAACGTGTTGTGGATAGTGTACAGGACAGTCCAGAAACATCAACAAGAAGACGTTCGGCACAACTGGGGCTATCGCGGAGGTCCGTTCAGAGGATTATGGCCGCATTGCACATGTTCCCGTATAAGGTTCAGCTTGTGCAAGAATTGAAGCCGTTAGACTACCAACAACGGCTAGATTATGCCATTTCATTCCGACAAAAAGCAGAAGAAAATCGCGATTTCATTAACAATTTGATAATGAGCGATGAAGCCCATTTCCATTTGAATGGTTTCGTAAACAAGCAAAATTCCAGGATATGGGCTACGGAAAATCCAAGAACAGTTCATCAGCAACAATTACACCCAGTTAAGTGTACTGTTTCGATTCAATTTTTGAAAGAGGCGTCTACAAGCTTCCTGGCCACGTGGTACTTTAAATTAATTTTACGTAGTAAAATTGCAACACAGAACATTTGGTTTTTCAACTTATGTTTGAAGCATTCAGTTATTCCAAGATACATAAACCTAAAGACCGATAACAACAGCATACCAGCTCAGAAAGCCAGAATATTAGGAATGAGAAAATGGATAATCGAAGATAAAAAAATACAATACTCAAAAAGGGATAAGGTTAGTATATATCTTAAGGTAGTACACTCTGAGTTAGTATACAGACTTCACCCCATAGAATTGATGTGTTAGATACAAATGTTAGATCACAAATTAATGTATTAATTAATAAGAAATTTGTTAAACAGAGTAGGAAAATAGATGCTTTAATCGCTAATAAACCGACCCGTAATAATATCAAACAAGAGAAATTTTCAGATCACAAATTTTTTCCCAGATTTTATAATCTCAGTAATGTCGTATTTAACAACAAAGAGAAAGAAATTTTAAATAAAGGCTTTAATTATAATTTAACCCCACATATTAATACTAAATCACTAGAACATTTAGCAGTCGAAACTGAAATAGCGTTATCGGAGAGCAATAATTTAATAAATAAATATCAAGCAAGTAAGATTATTAAAAATATTAATATTAAACAGACATTTAACCAAGAATTTAAAACAGTGAAAGATATTAGTGTCAAAATGAAGGATAATAATTTGATTTTCACAAGAGCAGACAAAGGCAAAACGATTATTGCAATTTCTAAACAGGAATACACACTTAAAACTATTAATTTTTTAGATCCTAACAAATACGTGTTAATTAAAAAAGACCCTACTCAATCGTTCCAATCTCAGATTATTAATGCTATTAAGTCCTTGTCGACCCTATTTACTAATATCGAAAAATTTAAACTAAAGGTAATGAACCCACAACCCCCCAAACTATATTCATTAATTAAATTACACAAACAAAACTTCCCCATAAGACCAGTAGTTTCATATATCACAGCCCCAGCAGTTAAATGATCTAAAAATCTCATAAATATAATTATTAAACACACAAAATTTAAACCACATTACAGCGTCAAAAATAGCTATGAATTAGTTAATAAGACTAAAGAGGTCAATTTACCGAATAATGCGAAACTAATATCGTTTGATGTACAAAACCTATTTCCTAGTGTTCCTCCTAAAGAAGCCATTTTGCTAATTAAGAATATGCTAGAAAATAATAGAACTAACCCCACCATAACAGAGGAAATTTTATTTTTACTTTCAATTTGTGTTGATCAAAATTATTTTTTGTTTAATGATAATATTTGCAGTTGTAAAGACGGATTAATAATGGGCAACCCACTTAGCCCGTTATTAGCGGAAATTTTTATAGACAACCTTGAGACAACTATATTTAATAACAGTGCATTAGTTAAGAACATATTATTTTGGCATAGGTACGTAGATGATATCTTAATTTGTTATACAGGCACAGATAGACAACTTAATAAACTTCAAGAATTTATCAACTCAATACATAACAACATTAAGTTCACAATAGAGAAAGAACAGAATAATAGCATTAACTTTTTAGATTTAACGATTAAGCGTAGCAATAACTTACTAAAATTCTCGATATACCGTAAAGAATCGCACACAGACATAACAATACATAATAAATCAATGCACCCAATTCAACATAAATTAGCAGCATTCTATAGTATGACTCATAGACTATTAAATATACCCATGTCAATAGAAGACTTTAATTCAGAATACAACATTATAAAACAAATTGCAATCAATAATGGTTATGACCCGAATATAATAGACAAAATAATATCCAAAAAACGAGAAACTAAAGCAATACAAGATATATATCCGATTACTAAAGATCATGACAAGAAATTTAAAATTATTACTTACCTAGGCAGACAAAATAAAATATTAGAAAATTTTTTTAGAAAACAAAATATAAAAATTGCATATAAAACCAACAACCATATTAGTAACTACATCAAAAACAATAAAAGTAAAACAGCACAGCATAATAAGTCAGGTGTGTATAAACTAACTTGTGGCACATGTACTAAAACATATATTGGGCAAACAGGTAGAACGTTCAAAAAACGCATATACGAACATTATTATTCGTTTAGAAATGGGAAAACAGATTCAGCATACTCCAACCATTTAATTGAAGAAAGCCATAGTTTTAATAATAATTTCAAGATCCTACATGAAGATTAGAAAAGTAAAAAACTCGATTTATTAGAAGCAATGGAAATTAATAAACAAAAATTTTCAAATAAATTATTAAATGACAAAACAGAGCTTAATTCCTCCCCTCTGTTGAACTTATTTCCTATTTTTGATTGAAATGTTTTGTTAGTTATGTGTCACTTAGAATATAATTGATGTTATCTATGTATCCCTTATACTAAAAGAGGCGGGTAAATATAGTTCGGCTTCCAATTTCTGAGAATACCATTAAGTCATAAAATAAAAAAAATTAAAAAAATATATACGTTTAAGTAAAATGTTTTACAGTACCGCTTGTTATATCTGAAGAAACCGTTGTACGGTGAAACAGCTGTTATATATTATTAAATATTATTAAATAAAGTGTAAATCTAATACAACATTGTGTGTGTTTTTATCATTTAAGTGTACTGTTTGGTGCGGTGTATCGTCCGAAAGGATCATTGGTCCATATTTCTTTGAAAATGCACATGGCGCCTCAGTTACGGTTAATGGTGCTGAATATCGAACGATGCTGGAAATTTTTTGAGGCCAGCTGTAGAAAACCATCCACAGTTGTGGTTCCACAGCCCACACTGCAAGGGATACAATGGCTATGTTACGGGACCTCTTTGGCGAACGCATTATTTCGCGCAGAAGCGCTTTCAATTGGCCCCCACGTTCACCGGATTTAACAGCGCCAGACTGTTTTCTTTGGGGTTATTTGAAAGAAAGGGTATACGTAAATAAGCCAGCGACCATACCACAGCTAAAACAAAACATTCGCAATGAAATTCAAGCCATAACACCGGAAATTTTACGAAAAGTTATGCAAAATGTACTGGAAAGAGCACGAATGTGCGAAGCCGAAAATGGCCACCACTTGCGGGATATAATTTTTCATACTTAAGCCAAAAATATTCCCCATTAATATACTTTATAACAAAATAATAATAATAATAATTAACCCTTAAATAAAAAAGTTATTAAACATTCAAACCATAACGGTAGTTTTGCGCAACCCTGTATTAACAAAAAAGACAGTAACTTTTTTACATTGCTCTCAACGGCTGTTGTTAGTGTAAATGATGATTTGGGGAACACGGTTTCTGCGCGCGTACTATTAGATCCAGGTTCACAGAGTAACTTTGTTTCCGAAGAATTTTATAAAAACCTAAATTTAAAGAAATACCCTGCAAATTGTACAGTCGTGGGATTGGGTGACTCAGCTGGAATGGCAGCAAAGTTTAAAACAAATTTAAAATTATCGTCTTGTGTTAGTAATTATTCAAGAGAAATTTCTTGTTTAATATTACCAAAAATCACACAACCTGTACCAGATCCCGGTTTAAATATAAATGGAAACATAGATAGCGCGATTGTTTACCCACACTACAAAAGACTAAGCTAGGTTGGATAATAGAGGGAGAATTATGTCAATGAAGTCTTTTGACTAATTGTAAAGTCACGGCATGTCTTTCAATTGATGATGAAGTCAATCAAACTTTAACAAAATTTTGGCAGTTAGACCAATGCAGTGGGCAGTGCCCATCTCGTCTCATATTAAGCCGCCGTGGGGAGTAAATATCTCTTATCAGGTAATCCTAAGGTTTGTTCGAACCCGTAGTTCTAGTGAGTTCTAGTACTAATGCGCATGCACTTTTGGTTTGATGCGTTCGAACCAGTCCAGTTCTAGAATTTGAAATTCTCGAATTTTAAAACCTCTGTTCGAACCCTGCCGAATATTACGTCACATGCAGTTCAGAACCGTTCTAACCAGTACTAGCTCTATAGCAGGTATTTGCAAGTATTTCAAATCCCGCGCAAGCGTATACCAGTGGTTTAGTACATCTTGTATCATAATATGATCCAGGCTGTATCGTTGTGGTATATTTTAGTATATTTATATCGTAATTCATTAGATTTAGATTAGATAATAGCAACGTAGAGAGTTTATTTTATTTTAATTTATAGTTTATACATATTTTGAGCGATTTAAGTTTCTAGTTGCTTAAAATATTTTATTTCCAATAGAACTCCTACAGCGGTATTCTAAGGTAAGTAATTTGTAAAATATACCCCTAAAATTGTGAAATATTTGCATATTACATTTAGAATGACTATAACAGAAATGGGGAGTTCTTCATCTTCAAGTGACTCTTCTGATGAAGAAATTGCTATAGCAGTGATGCGTCAAAATGTACATTTAAAGAATGAAAACTATGTACCAGAAACTATACCGTCGTATAGCGATGAAATTTTCAAACAGGACTTCAGGATTTCACGAAGGCTATGTAGCATTAATAACTAGATATGAAAATAGTGTACATTATTTTGAAACTGCCAATGGGAAATATGGGCAATTAGATGCAAACCACCAAATAGTTACATATTTATGGTTTATGGGACATCAGACCGCATCATTTAGAGATGTTGCAGATAGGTTTGATTGCTCAATTAGCACATTGTTTAATATACTAAGAAAAGTAACTACTTTCTTAAGTGAAATGGCTGGGCAAATTATCACATGGCCAACTGCAGAAGAATGCATTAGTATAGAACAGAAATTTGCTGAAAAAGAATTTCCTGGAGTTATAGGAGCTATAGATGGGTGTCATATTAAAATCGACAAACCTGCTGAAGTCCCAGACTCCTATATAAATAGGAAACATTATTATTCAGTGCAGGTAAGATATGATAGTAGTAGCATTAATAAAATTAATTATTATTGTTAATTCATTTAGATGCAGGTAATATGTGACCATGAAAGTAGAATAAGAGATGTCTTCATTGGTTACCCTGGATCAGTACATGATAGTAGAGTATTTCGTATATCTCCCCTTGCACAACAGTTACCAAGATTATGCGGGCAAAATTATTATATATTAGGTGACAGCGGGTATCCCTGCACTTATCATTTATTAACTCCATATAAAGGCAGAGGAAATCTAACTCCAGTACAAAGGAATTATAATCATCAACATGCTAAAAGTAGATATGTAATCGAACATTGCTTTGGTATTTTAAAGCAGAAATTTCGACAGCAGCTCTACCATTTAAAGTTCCGAAAAATGGACAAAATCTGTCATAGCATACGAGCTGCATGTGTATTGCATAATATTGCACTCGATGAAGAATTAAATGAAGAACTGGTTGCAGCTGAAGAAGAAAACATAGGTGCTGACTTACAGAATGATGAAGCAGCAGTAGATGATCGAGATGGAATTGCACGAAGACATATTGTTGCTAGTATGTTACCTCGACGATAATATTTATAGCTTGTATTAGTTTCGAACACTGCAATAAATATTTTCTTAAATCTATTAACATCTTTTATTTCATCTACTACTGTCATTTATCTATATGTTTTGAAAAAAAAGTAGACTAGTAATTAAGTAATTGTATTTCAGTAATCTAGACATATTTTAAAAAATATATTAGATATTTTTCTTTATTATTACTAAAGTTTCAGTTGGATATTGGTTTCATTGATTTATATTTAAAAAAAAATAATTATGTGAAAACCCATCATGGGACCATAACTTTAGAACAGCTGTTTAAGGCAAAGAAACAATTCAATTTAAGGCTACTTTATTAATATATAACACTTCTATATTTAATGTATAAAACAAAACAAAAACTAAAGAAAATATAACTGCTTCTATGACAAATATATTTATATTTCTAATATATAAAAACTTAAAATAAAAAGTTCTAAAAATTAAATCGCACTCAGCTTCTTTGGAAAATATAAAATGTTATTATTAGGAAATTTAGAAAGTAAATAGCATATGATTATAGTATTCAAAATAATGCACAAATACCACATTGAGTTAACGGGGTCTATCTGAGAGGGTATGAGCTAACGTTCCTAAGGCATCTCCTATACGTGTTAACTCTTTTACGAGCTTCTCATCATTAATTTTTTTTTTCATAATACATTCTTCTTGCATTATAATATTCAATTTTTTTTGTGTGGTACTCTTTTAGATTTGTATTCATATCTTGCACGGCACTTTTTTGAGCAGTTCTCTTTCTTTTCCTATTTTTTTGTGTTGCATTTTCGTCTTGTTGATTTGTGGATTTTGAAGATTGTGGTGTGGTTAATAATACATCGCTTAATTGCGTCGGTAATGACAGACCTGATGTTGAAGATATTCCTGGCTGATTGTCGCTGGACAATATCTCAGTTCTTGACGTTAATAATATATGGGGATATACATTCCCTTTCTTTTCATATATATCCCTCATATCTTCATAAAATTCAAAAATCTTTTTTCCTCTTCCAGTTTGTGACTGATCGCCAACAAATTTCTTAAAATTTCGCTCTAACACTTTCCATCTATTCTCACAATTTAGGGGGCTGTAGTCATATCCAATTAATTTCATTTCGAAGATATTTGCTCCCATAGATTCTTCCGTTTCTTCATTTCTGTTGTTCCAACTTTATTTCTGTATTTTTTAAAAAGATCTATTATTAACTTTGTAGCATTTACAGTCCATTCTTTATATTCCCTATTTACGATTAATATAAATGCTACAAAAGATATACATATATATATATATATATATATATATATATATATATATATATATATATATAATAACTTCGTGACCTTGGTATGATATGGTAAACCTAATCAGTAGGCGATTAAAGGTCTGTATATTACTTCAAAATATATGTATTTAAAAAACTCTACATGTTTCGGCTGTATACGCCTTTTTCAAGAGAATACAAAATATGAATGACAGGATATAAATTTATATCCTGTCATTCATATTTTGTATTCTCTTGAAAAAGGCGTATACAGCCGAAACATGTAGAGTTTTTTAAATACATATATTTTGAAGTAATATACAGACCTTTAATCGCCTACTGCGGCGTATACAGCCGAAACATGTAGAGTTTTTTAAATACATATATTTTGAAGTAATATACAGACCTTTAATCGCCTACTGATTAGGTTTACTATATATATATATTGTTGTAGGGCAATTAACCCACACATCAAATTCTTCTGCTGATAAGATAACAGATCCGAGAATGTTATATCTGAAAGATAATGTATTGTGAGATTATTGAATAGCTAAATTTTTGTATATTAATGTAAAACCATAGTTGGATTTAGAAATATTGATATCGTTAAACATTGTAAATTATATTCAATCCATTTTTATTACTCGCTCTTTATTTAAATATCTTTACATTTTTCCGAGAAGATCTAGGTTTTCTAAATCTGATTATAGTTATATTCTTTGTTATACATATATTTCTTTTAATATTGTAATATCTTTTATTGTTCCTTGGATAATATCATTTCTAAATTTGTAATTTGAATACGTGAGTAGATTTTATCAGCATGACATTTAGCTGTCAGAATTATTTTTATTACTAAATTATTTATTTTATTTACAAAAGTAACATTCAAAATTATTCTTTATTTTAAATTTGTCATAGTTGTCTTTAATATAATTTTCGAGATAATTGTACAAATTCCTAAGAAAATCTGATTTATGGAAATACAAATTTTTCTTATGGGAGCCGGGACAACGAAAAAACAATATTGAGAAGTTTTTTTGCATGCAGTTGGATAATTAAGTGTTATTTTTGAATTCCTCTACGAAATTATTCTCATAATAACTTATAACAACGTTTTAATTACCAAAAAGTGGATAATTTATAATTACTTGACATATTTACCTTGCGAGAAGATTTTGTTCGTGTGTGGAGATCAAGGGAACCTAATAATCTTCACTATTTTGATTCCTTTTATATATTAATCTATCTTCGTTTATGCTTTTGGAAATTTTGGACAAGATACACTCATCTGGAAAACGTATATACACATAACCATGATGTTTACTTCATGCAAGAGGACCATTTGCGATTCTACAACAAGATCTATCTACCAGACGTTCGAAATAAGAATATCGTAACCTGCCTTTGCGGTATCTGTTGGTTTTCTACGGAACATTTTACATGTTAGAAGCGGCGATTACAGTTTCGTCCGATTACATAAATTATAATATACAGTTTCGTCTGACCATTATCTGAGGGTCAAATTTAGCATATACGCTTTCGTCCGGCAGGTAAAGTGGGGGATTAAGCTTAGGATTGTGGAAAGTTTGATTTTAATCCTTAAATTATTATTATTATATATATTATACAAGATTATGCATTACGGACCCATTTAAAGTATATTCCATTTTAAACTTACTCTATCATTATTTCCTATCGCTACCCCACCCCTAATTAAGGGAATAATACATATATTACACCGGCTGTCCCATTACACTTCAGTTAAATATTATTACGGACCCATTTAAAGTATATTCCATTTTAAACTTACTCTATCATTATTTCCTATCGCTACCCCACCCCTAATTAAGGGAATAATACATATATTACACCGGCTGTCCCATTACACTTCAGTTAAATATTACAAGTTACAAGTCTAACATGGAAAATTTAAATGTGATCAAAAGCGTTAGTAAGCGCGGCAAAGAATTATTGCTTGTGAACAACTTCAGATACTGTTTTGCGGAACAACTGTCAAGTGGCGAAAAAAAGTGGAGATGTCCCGCACCTAAATGCACTGCTACTGTTTACACTATGGGTGAGGAGAATTTGATATCCCGTTGTAATTTGAACCATCCGCATCCTGAATTAAACGCTGCAGCAATACAAAAGCAATTTCTTGTTGTGGCAGCGAAACGTAAAGCAACAGAGGAACTTAATGTGCAACCTAAAAGAATTGTGCAGTCGCTGTTGACAAAATGCGACAATAGTGAATTAACAATTTGTGACTTGAAATCAATTAAACGAAGTATTTACGGTGAAAGAAGAAAGACATTTCCGAACGTGCCCAAAAATATAGAAGAAGTGTTTGAAACTTTGGAAAACATGAAACCTAAAATTTGTACGAACAGAGAAGAAGAATATTTTATTGTCAACGACAGCAATCATGGCATAGTGATATTCTCCTGTAACACAAACTTCGAACATTTGTGTAAGTGCGAAAAAATATTTATGGATGGAACATTTAAATATTGTTCAAAACATTTCGTACAGTTATTTACCATCCATGGACAATATAACGGGCACTATATACCTCTAGTGTTTTGCTTACTCAAAGATAAAAGTTCAGAAACTTATAAACAGTGTTTAAAATTTGTAAGTCAAAAATGTGAAGAACTTTCCTTGCAATTTTGTCCTGCAGAAGTTGTTATCGATTTTGAAATGTCGATACATAAAGCTGTCAGTTCCATGTGGGACAATATTAAAATTGTTGGCTGCCGATTTCATATATCCCAAGCTTGGTGGCGAAAAATACAACAGCTAGGGCTCACAAAACATTATAAAGAGAAAACAGATATTGGCAAATGGATTGGATATTGTTTTGGCCTGCTTTTCTTAGAACCAGAGGACGTTGGCGACTGTTTAGTATTTGATCTACTTCCTATAGCACCAGAACATGACAACCTACAAGCATTTATAGAGTACCTAATCGAAACTTATATAGAAGAGGATTCAATATTTCCTCCCGAAATTTGGGCGGCTAAATGCGCTAGTAGCTCCAGAACAACCAACGCATGCGAATCCTTTCATTCACACCTAAATAAGAGTTTTAATTTCTATCATCCAAATATCTTCATTTTTCTTGAGGTTTTGCGCCAGTATCAAGCTGAAATTTACGTACAAATACAAAGTGTAAATAAACATAGAAAAGTTAACACCTACACAAACAAACGTGTTAATTTTCTCAAAGAGAAAATCGAACAATATGATAATAAAGAACTGACAACACTGGAATATATTCAATTAGTTTCACATTATTATTCCTTTTAAGTATTTTTTTAAACATATTGGTTGTAGTATGTAATTGTATCTATTATATTTTTTGTTTTCTCTTTTGTAATTTTGTATATTTTTGTAATTCAATAAATTGTTGCATATTGATTTATTTTTTTTTTTTACATATAATCCATTCTACTTGTTTGTGTTCAACATATTTTTATTATAAAATTGAAGACTTGTATGGACCATAAAAGCATTAATGACTTGGAGATTATCGGACGAAACTGTACCTACCCCTTCATCGTGCTAGCTCTGAAGTACTCAGAAGTTCGAAACCTAAGTCAAGTTTTGTTTTTTTTCTCAGTTTAATTTTCTGCGTAGGCAGGCTTTGTTCTTACTTGACTTATTGGCATTAATTATTCATTAGTGAAGTGTAAATTTTATTCGACCTCGTGCTTCAGGTGAGTTTTAAACTTAGGGACGGCTGTAATTTTCCGCAGCAACGTACTCCGTTTTTCTTTTGTTTCGTATGAACTTCCGTTTATTCGATTTCTTTTTCCTTAATTTAGGGCTGTAGTTTACGGCCCAGGGGAAGATTGCCAATTAGCTTCTGCGCGGGAAATCCCGACTCAGACAGCATCCCGGCAGTAAGGGTTCCGACATCCACGTTTTCTGGGATTACGGTAACCACGTTCTGGAAGCCACTGCTTTTGAATTCACGCAAGGTAGTGTGGTAAATATTAAATTGTCGCATAATCCAGATTTACGACGAAGTTCCCGTAATTTTTGGCTTTAATAGTTTTTATTCTATTAAATAAATCAAATTTGTGTGCAACCACGTGCTGCATGGTTTGAGACGCCATTTTGACGAAAACAGAAAAACTACTTTAAATTAAATTTATTCCGAATACTTTTGTAATTTCACCTAATTTATTGACTTAATTTTGTTAAGTAATTTGCTTACGTTAAGTTTAATTTATGTTTTCTTATAATTAATCCAAGTGGCTTAAGCGCTCTAATTATATAATTTTGAACCTAGTTTTACTTTTACTCATACTTGGGTAACGTTTTATGTTTTCTATAAATTACTCTTGATATAATTAATTTTATTCCTGTCAGAGAACCAATGTCTCTATTGCCACTCATATAATTTAAAACACCTCCAAGTGTTTATTTTTCAAAGTTACTCAATTGATGTTTTTTTTTAAATATATATACGGGCTGTGCCCTGAATAGTTTGATTCAATTAATTTGTGATTTCCTTAGAATTAGTTTACGTCACTTTAGTTTTACTTTTCTTGTTTTTTTAATTATTGCTGTAGATTTAATACTGGGTGATGCGCAAGCAAAGTAAAGAACTTCAAAGCTTTGATGATCTACTAACGCTAGATTCAAAATCTTAACACACCTTGTTTTATTAATGCTTATTTGATTATCTTATCAATTACAGTACAATCTTTGGGATTACCTTATTTTAATTAAATTTCTTTAATCAATTGTTTTGCGTTAGATTTGTTTGTAACTTTCTTATTTAATCATTTGACTGTTCAATAAATTTATTTGTTACCGATATATCAGAGTTTGCGTTTGTTTGCCTTAATACCCCAACGAGCAAAAGTGTTTGAGTTGTTACTTGGAAGTCGAACACCCCTTTTAAGTGTTCTTAAGCCCTTAAGGCCGAGGGTGTTCTACGTTAGCCTAGATACTTGCCAGACCAAACGTAGTGGTGCCCAATTATGATCTTGCGTTGTGTTGGCCCACGACGCTCCCGCTTTATTTTTTTTTAACTGAGCTGGCCGGCAAGTTATTCGAAGGGCCTTTGAGACCAGGGGCGGAATTAGGACACGTCCTAATTCCAACTGGGGTTTTGCTGCCTACATGTTTTTAAGGGGTAGCAGTACCTACAGAAGTAAACACGCACGGCAAAACCCTCTACTAATATTTTAATGTTTATATTTATTTTAATTTTTTAATAAAGGCACAAGAATATGTTAAATTTCCTATTTTATTATTACTTTAGACATTTTAAATAGATGAGTATATTTTATTATGTATTAATACCTAGCTATGTGTGTGTATATTGAAAATTAAAATTACTTAACCAACATTTTAGTTTTTATTTTGTTATGACTATAGCTTTAAGAAAGGGAGGGGCGCAATGCGAGACATTTGCAGGGGGGCGCCTAAGGCGCTAGCGCCGCCACTGCCCAGTAGTGATTTGTTCCGAGTATAAATTAAATTTTAAGAGAGCTAATAAAAATGGTACTACGATGTGGGTTTGTGTTGAAAAGTCGTGTGGTGGTAGTATTACTACCGAAAATACAAATCCTAATCGTGTGATGCATAAAAAGGATCACAGCTGCAAAATTGACATCGCCAAAATAGAAGTGGAAAAGTGCCGTTTTCAGTGTAAAAAACGCGCAAGGGAAGAACTAACACCCATTCCAGAAACTGTGCGACAGGAGCTTGGAAAATCCAAAGATTTGGGGCTAGATTTTGTTACGGAAGTCCCAGATTTTACATCTATGAAAACGGCGTTGTATGAAGCGAGGCATAAAGCGCTGGGTGTATCTAGGTTGCCTAAAACAAGAGAAGAGATACAGTTGCCAGACGATTTGTCTCAGGACTTTTTATTTATTTTACGATGGCATGGACGATCGAATTTTGGCATTTGCTACTACCAATGGGACCGATTTGACAAGAGGCGACATTTTTTTATCAGATGGGACATTTAAAAGCTGCTGCCCTTTATTTGATCAGCTATACACAATTCATATGGACATAGGAAGTTCTGCAGAAAGTACATGTGTTATCCCGGTATTATATGCGTTGCTGCCAAACAGAAAAAAAGTACATACGTAAGATTATTCGTCCTACTAAAAGAAAAACTTCCGAAATTTTCTCCAAAAGTTATAAAACTCGACTTTGAAATCTCAGCCATTCAAGCTTTTCGGCAAGTTTTTCCAACGGCAACAATTAAGGGTTGCAATTTCCATTTTAACCAGACAATTTGGAGAAAAATTCAGGCATTAGGAATGGTTACTTTGTATAGGGATAGTACTGAGGTACGTGAACATATACGCATGTGCGCGGCACTGGCTCATTTACCTCCCGTGTACATAGAAGATGGTTGGCTGTTTATAATGGAGTTTGCGCCAGATACTGAAGAGATACAAACATTCAACGATTATTTCGTCAGTCAGTGGCTAGAAAATGATATAGTTCGAGATATGTGGATATGTAGCGGTGAGCGACATCGAACGACCAATACCGTTGAGGGATGGCACAGTCGCTTAAATAAGTAAATGGGGAAAAGTCATCCCAACATTTACGAGTTAGTGAAAATACTGAAATCAGAAGCGGCTTATTATGAAATCATTAAAAATAAAATGGATTTACATATGCCACCCCCAAAACGAGCAAAGAAGTACAGTGATACAGACGCACGTATATTCAAAACAATTTGTGATTTAACTGAGAACAAAAAAACAGTTGGTGAAACACTCCGACGGTTAATGTATATAGTTAAGTTGTAAATGTGAAACTAAGGTATAAATAAAATTAAGTTGTATATATTGTATATATTATATTGTATATATTTAAAAAAAAAAACAAAAAGCAAAAAAAAAGATGATGCCGTAAATAACGGCAGATACTTAACCACACCTAAGTGTGCGTTTAGCATACTTTGTCAGTCCTAAGTCTGGATAAAGTGGGAAGGAGTATTTTGCTTTAATTTATTCTTTCATATGCCGAGGACTCTAAACGGAATAATGACGTTGACAAATTTGAGGAAAAAGGTTCGAGGACTCTACTCGGAAATTTTAATCCGAGGAGTCTAATCGGAAGGAGTCTAACAGGCATAAATCATTTCATATTTATAATTAAAAAAAAAATAGAATAAAAGAATTTCGGTAAACTGGTATTTTATTCGCAAAGTAACTGCTTGTTCCAACATATAGTTGTTAGGCCCGGTTTCATAATGATACCCTTAACGGAGAATTATCTAATTGAGAATTAAAGTTAATCCTGTCATTAACAGTCCATTAAAATATTTGAGTTTCTTAAAGGTGGGGGCCAATTTGTTAGCTAATGCAACAATTAAGGAAATTAAAGTTATGTTGACAGCCCTGAATTCATTTTCCCTAAGTTTTTGACATGATTTAAGTTACCAGCTTGTTATTTTCTTGTTTAAATTTCGTTGAGCTGTTTTGAAAACCAACCTAACCGACATATTTGAAAATATTTTTTCTGCAATAAATAAACTATGATGAATCCTGCGAAACGTGTTCGTTCATGCAATTTTAATAAAGAAGATGAAATGTTGTTATTAGATGAAGTTTTAAAATTCAAAAACGTGATTGAGTGCAAAACCACAAACAAACTAAGTTTAGGAGAGAAGGTTTGTATGTTTAACATTAACTAGTAAAATATTAAATACAAAATATTTCTAGGAAATCGCTTGGCAAAAAATTGCAGCTTCATTTAATGCCAAAAACCTACTATCTAGGTCTATTAACCAATTAAAAACTAAATATGACAACCTCAAGGCAAAAGCTAGGAAAGAGGTAGCTAAGCTTAAACTTAGTCGGACAGGTACAGGTGGTGGCCCTGGTTTTGGTGATTTAGATTGTATAACAGAAGCAGTTCTAAAAATTATAAACTTGAAAACGGTGGTGGGCTTTGAAAATAGATTTGATGGTGACAGTCAAACAAATGCATTGCAAGATATTTGTTTTACACAATTTTTTAAAATTTTTTTAATTACAGAATTTCATGGATATTGATGTTGTGGAGGACAACAAACTTTTATTAACGATAGTTGATGAGCCAGTAATGATTTCAATACTTTTTTATTATTTTATTGCTAAGAGGTTTCTTTTAGGCACAGTCTAGCAGAAATATTACAGAAATTCGCGAGGTAGCTTTGTCTTCAGAAACTATAGAAAATGTAAGTCTTGAAAAGTATAATATGTATGAACTAATATATTTTTAAACAGCTATCATTTGTGGAAGAACATGTGGATGAAGTTCTTGTAAATATTACTACTGGTAGAAGTAATGAAATGCTAATGCCAAATACAAGCGGTACAGTTACAGAGGTAGGCTGTCATTTTTCAATTTTAACAATTTATTTACATACACCACCCATTACAAAAAGTGTAATAATAATATATTTAATATTTACTTTAATGTTATGTTTTTCCAGGTTTTAGAAGATTCTGAACCTGAAACAACTAACTGGAGCAAGTATACTCCCAAAAAATTAAAAGCTAAAGTTAATGGAAAGCTACGACCACAATCATATAATCCAGTAGCAGATGCTAAGGCTGCTTACTATAAGAGGAAATTAGAAATTATGGAAATAACTTTTCTGGAGGAATCTAAGGAACGTGCCAAGAGAAGCGAACGTGATGCTGAAGAACATGTATTTTTAAGTATTTAAAGATTTTACAATAATATTGTTCAATTTTTGTCACCAAACACTTAAATAAAAACAAGTCGAATGTAGAGCAAATTGTAAAAAATTCAATTATTTTCCTAATACATCAATGATGAAACTTGTTTGTCTTTTACTTGACCTTGCAGTGAAGAATATCGAAAGATAATTGTACCATAAACATTACGAAATATGTAAATAATAAAGAGCAGTGATATAGTTTAAGGAATTTATTTTTTATAAGTAAATATACATATAACACAAGTCATAAAAATTTTAATTAGATTATAATAAAATATCTACAATTGAGCAAAGTGCTCGTTTATTAAAAGTTGTCGATATTGCCTGGCATTATTAACAATATGTTCAACATTATCATTTTCATCATATAGATCTTCGATATTTTCCACCTCTTCTTCAGGATATAAATCGTTCATATCTATTGCGATGTTATGCAACACTGCAGTAGCAACAATAATATCCATCACACGGTCAACATGTTGTCGCATTCCCACCCTCAAAATAGGGAAACGACGTTTCCACACACCATACTGCCTCTCCACCACATTTCTTGTTCTTATTATGGACTCGTTATACAAGTTTTCTGCTGGCGTTCTTGCTTCTTGTAATTTAGTCATTAAATATGACTGTAAAGAATATCCACTATCACCTACCAAAATATATCTCCCCCTTGTACATTTAATGCGAAAAAAACATTTCTCGATCTAAATATTTCGGCATCATTACCACCAGGTGAATCTATTTTTATCAATGTACAATCTATTGCACCTATTACTCTGGGAAACCTAGCTATGGCATAAAATTTCTCTGCAGCTCTTTCCATTTCAATAGCATTTTCATCCATCTTTATGTAACGAGCGCTTAGGGAAGCAATGGCTGTGGACACCCGTTTTATTATTCGGCATGCTGATGCTTTTGATACCCCCATAAAGTCTGCTACAGCTATTTGCATATTACCAGAGGCGTAGTATCTCAATGTTAATAATAGCTGTTGCATTGGCTGTATGGATCCACCTCTATAAAACATTGTTTAAAGTTACTTCTAAAAAAAATGTATATATAGTCAGATAATACCTATTTGTATCCCTTTTAATTAGTGGTTAAATTTCCTGTAACAAGGCTTGAACGGTTTCTTTCGTTAATCGGAAACGATCAAAAAATTCTTTTTCATTAAAACTACCAAAACAATCTTTTCTTTCTTTATAAACTTTCCTTCTTCTAAATACAATATATTCATCCTCAGATGAACTCGAACTTGAACTTGAAGAGCTTGGATGATGCATATTAAAATGTGTCAAAATAAACTTTAAACAGGCACTTAGGTAGACTACTATAGACTCAAAAATGTCACTTGAAAAAGCGAACAAAATAGAGGTTAACTTAAACAGGCCATTAAATCTTAACTATTCATTTTGGTGTCATTAGTACTAACGGAGAATTAAAAGATAATTACAAATTATGAAACTGAATTTTTTATTTTAATTAGGAATTAAAGTTAATCCTCCCATTAATTCCATTATGAAACCGGGCGTTAGGGCTCGTATTACTTTTAAACAAGTATAAATATGGTTTCCAAAAATGTTTAAAAAGTGGTGAAAAACGGTGGACTTGTACAAAGAAAACGTGCAAATCTTTCCTTCTTACCCTGGGCGAAGTCGACAACAATATATTTGTTACAAAACACATTCAGGAACATAGTCATGACGCTGAGATAGAAAATTTACATCGTCAAATTGCTAACACGTGCTGTAAAAGGAAGGCTATCGAAGATATGTCTGAAAAATCTGCGAAAATTATACGACGCGTACTACAAGAAAATCTTCCATCAACGGTTACCACGGTTGATGTAGCTTGTATTAGAAGAAATCTTTACAACGCTCGTCGGAAAGAGCAGCCTGCATTGCCGAAGAGCGTTGAAGATTTTATTTGGACGGTACCTTTAATTATTGCGCCGTTCTTTTGTCAGTTGTTCACTATTCGGGCACACACGAACTGCGCAAATTTTAAGAGCAGGTAGTAGAGATATGAAAAATGTACCTAATCCCTAAACTGAACTGCACAAATTTTGAAAGGATGCGGATTAACACATCTATTTTATTTCTTGGAGCAGGTAATTAGTAGGGTAGGGGTAGAATTTTAGACAATGTAAATTATATAAAAGGGCTGTCGCCAACTAATTATGCATTCTCACTGCGATATCTGTTCTCGCAACATCGCAGTTGAGAGCATCTACGACGATACAACGTCAAGCGACGCCGGAAGAAATGGCCGGTCGACATATTACCAAAACGATTACCAACCTAGCGTTGAATTCGAACTTCAAAAGAAGATGTACTCCCCAGCAACGCGAGGACGCGTTAACAATTATAAACGAAACCACGGAGGAAGAGGATATAAAAAATATCCTAGAAAAACAACCGCAAATTTTTATCATTGATCCAGATGAGCCGACGGTACTAATTGAAATAACAGAATCGCCCAAAGAAACAAGCCCGGTAAACCCGACCAGCTTCACCATCCAACTACAAAACGCTTTTATAAATCCGAAAAAAACGGCTAAAAAACAAAAAATCGAGCACGAAAGTGCACCCATCACAACAAAAAACTCATACAGCGCACTCGAGAAAACTAACGCCGATGAAAAGATGGAAGAAGAAACTTCCGAATCCACTCCACAGCCTTCAACATCAGCTAGCTCGCCCAGGGTAACCACCACACATAACACAAAAACCACACAAAATTGCACCAATCATTGTAATCGAAAAAGACAAATGGACACACATACGACACTTACTTAAATCAAATGACATTAACACGGTAGAAAACAAACTGGTGAAACCAGGAATACACATCGAACCGACAACTGACGAAGACTACAGAAAACTGAAACACACACTAGACAACGAACAAATACAATACTACACTTTTCAATTGAGAAGCGAAAAGACATTAAAGGTAGTTATGCGTGGCATTCCTACCTTTATCACCGAAACTGACATTACAGACGACTTGACTGACCAAGGATACCCGACTTTAAAAATTAAACGCATGAACGGCAAACACGGAATACCAGCACCACTTGTATTAATCGAACTGACGAGACAATACAAGTCAATCTACAACATACGCGACTGCTGCGGACTCGCAATAAAAATCGAACAACTGAATAAACGGACAGACATTATACAATGCCACAAATGCCAGACTTTCGGACATCACCAAAGACACTGCTACATCAACTACAAATGCATTAAATGCGGCGACGAACATTCGACACATCTATGTACTAAGACAAAAACAACCCCACCAAAGTGTGCAAACTGCGGTGGCCCTCATCTATCCACTTTCATAAACTGTCCCAAAAACCCAAACAATCCTACAAACAAAACCACACCTCAACCTAAATACGTACCAGCACCACCCCCAACAAGTAATCCATGGACACAAAGACAAAACAAAACAAAACTTAACACAGTTGAAGAATTAGCACTTGCCTTAGGCAATATGCTAATAACACTACACTCGACTAACGCAACAAACGAAGAAATACAATACTTCGTTACACAGACACAGACAATAATAACACTTTACAATAAAACACATTAAACACACACACAACTGAAACGCAAAAAAATGTAATATGACCAACAAACGAACACACATGACATGACTTAAACGCAAAAACGCGACTGACGCACAGACTGCACATACAAAACAAATGACCGCACAAAAAACACAACAACGCACGATATTAATCAGACACAAACACATCACAACCCTGGGATCTACAAAACAACGGTGTGGAAATGGAGGCATCTTCGACCACAACTCAAAATTCAAGACTCATACAACTAATTATGTTAGTTTATCTTTATTTTTGTAAAAGTTAAGATGCAGTTAAGTGTGATGTTTGGCGAGCGCGGTAGTCAATTATTGATAGATTTCGAAAATTTTAAATATTATATGTTTCGTGAAAGTAAAAAACAGGTGAAACATGTTGGAGGTGTGCAAAAAAAAACGTGCAATGCGAAAATATTTACTGTAGGTGGAGACTATGTCTTTTCTAAAAAAAAGTAGGGATTCATAATCATGGCGCGATAACTGAAAACGTACTAACTAGACAAAAACTTAGCAACTCCGTCAAGAGGAAAGCAGAGGAGAGGTTAGCAGAAACTCCCGCAAAACTAATAAAAAGTGAAATTAATACCAATATGTTAGAGACATTAACCACAAAAGATGTAACATATATTCGTAACAACCTTAATCGCGCAAAACTTAAATGTCTACCAAAATTACCAAAATCCATAGAAGATGTTCACCAGCGTGTTCGAGAAATGGATACTAAAACGTCAAAAAACGAGGACTTTGTTTTATTAAATGATATGGAGAATAATATTATTGTGTTTTCAACGAAAAGTAATATGGAGTTTTTATGTAAAAATCAAGAAAACTTGTAGATGGACGGTACATTTGACTATTGTACCAAATTTTTCATGCAACTTTTTACTATCCATGTGTATTCAAATGACAATTACGTACCGGTTGCTTTTTGTTTGTTAAAAAATAAGAACAAGTTCACCTACGAAACACTTTTTATATTGTTAAAAACAAAATGCAGTGAGCTAGGGCTTGAACTGAGCCCAAGAAAAGTGTATGTAGACTTTGAGCAAGCAATACATTGGAGTGTCAAAGAAGTATTTCCATATTCCGTTATCATAGGATGCCGATTCCATCTAACACAATCCTGGTGAGTAGTGTTTTTTTGTAATAATAATAGTATGCACTATAAAAGTAAAAAAAGGAAGAAGTATATAATGTTTGTTCTTTATTTCACAGGTGGAGAAAAATACAGCAAGTGGGGCTAACTGCAGAATACAAAAATAAGGAATCGATAACAGGAAAATAGCTACGATATATTTTTGGACTTTCATATTTAAAACCAGAAGACGTCGGTGACGCGTTTGTGGAGGATTTCATGTGCGAGAAACCAGAAGATAGAAGAGTTGATGAATTTGCCGACTATTTAGTTAATACATACATAGATGAAAATGCAATGTTCCCACCGAAAATTTGGGCGTCACTTGATTCAAGTACATCAAGAACAACTAATTCTTGCGAATCTTTTCACGCACAATTCAACAAAAATTGTGGTGTTCCTCATCCCAATATACATGTGTTTGTCAACGCTTTAAGAGATATGCAAACCCATACATATATAAAGATTAATACTTGTTTGTTGGGGCTGAAAAGATATATAAAAAAATGTATTTTAAGGAAAAAATAACACGATCTCTAGATTTATTTTTCTACATTGTGTATCTCATACTTTAAGTTCATTGAATTTGTAATTTTTTCTAATTTATTGTAATTTGTATATTGATTTCGTTTATGTTTATATGCATGTTCATTAAAATTTGTTCTATATCAATATATGTATTTTCTTTGTGTATCTCCCAACCTTGTGCAGTTTGTGTTAAGGATTACATACGGATTAAATTTGTTGTGCAGTTCATGTTAGGGATTAAGAACCGATGTATTACCCAAAAATTTTGTTGTGCAGTTCCTGTAAGGGATCACGTACGGATTAAATTTGTTGCGCAGTTCGTGTGCACCCCACTATTCATGGGTATTACAATGGACATTATATTCCATTCATATTTTCGTTATTGCCTGATAAACAAACAGAGACACATTTAAAATTATTTCATTTAATTACGGATAGCTTTAAAATAATCATATAAAAGTAGACATTTTGGAGGTTGTAATTGATTTTGAAAAAGGTATCCACAAGGCTGTTCAACAAACTTGGCCGTTAGCAAAGATAATTGGTTGCCGATTTCATCTTTCACAATCTTGGTATCGCAAAATCCAAGAATACGGGCTTGACTTCTTCATATAAAGATGAAAGCTCTGAAATCGGAAAATGGTTACGAATGGCATTCGCTCTTACTTTTTTAAAACCTGATGAAGTTAGCGATTGTTTTGTATTTGATTTACTATCTATTGCACCGGATTTGGAAAATATTCGAAAATATTCTAATTATTTAATATACAATTATATATCAGAGAACTTTTTATTTCCTCCACATCTTTGGGCTGAAGATTCAGCGGAACTCACACGCACTACCAATGCTTGTGAATCGTTCCATAAACATTTTAGCGATTCCTTCTACAAAGCTCATCCAAATATTTTTGTATTTATAGAAAAGCTTAAAAAATCCAAACAGAACCTTACGTTAAATTACAGAGTGTGCATTTAACTGCTAAAATTCATAACGCGAAGGTAAAAAATCGCAAAAGATTCATTGCAAAAATGATCGAGTCTTATAAAAAAACGAGATAAGCAGAATACACTTTATTAAATGTATTTCCTTCCATTGTGTATTTTAATTAACTATTTTTAGAGATTGAACATTTTTTGTTTATTTAAGGGTCTACTTTAGTGCCCGAAAAATTACCATTTCAGAAATATGCAACCCACATTACAGCACACTACAACAGACTAGGTACCAAGACGCCCTGCTGAGAGGGTCGAAGATAAAGAATAGATGTATTATTATAACGGACGTATGTCAGTTCCGCCACGGCGACAAGATATGCAGGTAAAATTCCTAGCCGAAGGATTAAGATGACCCTACAGTTCCACCACGAGTATTTACCACTTGTCGGTAGGGGGGCTAGTTAATGACAAGGGATCAGTATTTAAGCGTAGGTTTTGTTGATACTGTTTCAGTTCTATTTAGTGAAATTCGCAAATTAAGTGAATGTTACAATGGAAAGTATCTGTGTCATTACAAGTGAAAAGGGGAAGAAACTGTTAGTTGTAAATAATTATAAATTTTATAAATCCCACGTCAGTAAATGCGGCAAAATTCGGTGGAGATGTTGCAACAAAAATTGTGCGGTCGTGATGTATACATCTGTACCAAATGAAGAACATGTAGTTGACAGAAACGGCAATCATAACCACGAAGCTTCAGAGACAATCGCAAGGCAAGCTATAAGCAACGCCATCAAGAGGAAAGCTGTTGAAGATATTTCCGAACGACCAGCTAAATTGATTCACGTCGAATTGTAAAAAAATGATTGGGAAATCACCACGGATGATCTTAGCTGCGTAAAAAGAAATATGTATATGGCCCGCAGGAAAATCATGCCCACGCTTCCGAAAAATCAAGAAGAGGTGCTAGAAACGGTGAAGTCTATGAATTTAAGTACTCATAAAGGTGAAAATTTTGTGCTTGGTGTTTGTGAGCGAAAGAAGATAGTGCGGAACCCGACTCGACCCACCGTGCCACTCATGCAGACATCTGGGGCTCTGTCTGGGTTTTTGTATCGTTCCAAATAACAACAATTTCGAGAAGAAATGCCTCGAAAACGAAGAGTTAAGGGAGGAGGGCGAAGGGGTCGATCAAGTCCTCATTGGCTTCGATTTAATGATTATGCTGGTGGTATTATAGGCCCAGGTGATGCGGCGTTGTGGCGCCGTTCCAGTTTCTCCATTCCAAAGGACAGGACCTTTCGTATAGAGGGTGTCCATGTGCAATGTATTGCGGAAGCTGCTAGTGCGACCCAGGGATTCAGTGGAGGAGCCTGTTTGCAGCTGGAGATATATAATCCTGTCTCTACCACAGCGTCGTCGCCGTTTTGGAATACCGTACCGCTAATAGTAGGTAATGTGCCTTTTACACGATACTTTAAAGTCCGTTCGTTGGTCTATACTGACGCATCGGTCGACACAGTCACCTTGTGTACGATCACCAACATCTGTCAACGTAAGTCTGACACCGGATCTATTAGGTACATTCTACGCCTCGAGGTCAGTATGAGTCCCGAGGAATTTGGCCGTGAGTGCCCCACAAACCTCCCCCCCCCCCTCTGATACGTCCTCTTTATCTCTCCTTGACCCGACTGAAACGGCTCCTACTCACTTGTCTAACAATGAAAACCAGTTTTAGTGACCAGTAGAGACGTGAAATGGGTGTAATTGTGAACACTTCGTACGTGCGGTTCAGTAGATGCTGGATGCTTGTGCCGTGCGGTTCTTATTAGTGTGTGACTTGACTTGGCTTTAGGCCCCTCGGTCCAAGGACCGTTGACCCCCTCTGGCTCTTAGGCCTTGACGTGGCGAGGGGGCTCAAGCCAGCATCACTGGTAGCTAACTAAGAGCGAAGAATTAACTAGAAGTTTGCCCGATTTGCATTTTTTCCTGTTATACAAATCTGCATTTTCTATGTTCCAGTGAATATATATATATATATGGACGGTACGTTTCAATATTGTTCGAAATTCTTTTACCAAATGTTTACCTTGCACGGCTTTAAAAATGGCCACTATGTTCCGTTAGTATTTGCATTATTACCTAAAAAGACAGCGGAAACATATACAGATTTATTAGAAATTTTAGAAGAAAAATGTAAAAATTTGCACTTAGCTCTAAAACCAAAGCAAATTGTAATAGACTTTGAAATAGCCATTCATAAAGCTTGTCAAAGAATTTGGGAAAATAGCGAAATTATAGGGTGTAGATTTCACTTATCTCAAAGCTGGTTTCGAAAAATACAAGAGTTAGGATTAGTTTCTGAATATAAAAACAGTGAGTCAGTTATTGGCAAATATTTAAAAACTCATTTTGGCATTCCGTTTTTAAAACCTGACGATGCGTTTGATTTTTTAAAAACGAAATGTTTTATTTAATGCCTGATGATGACAGAATAAGAAATTTTAGAAAATATCTTAATAATACGTATTTTAGTAGTAGCGCTCAATTTCCTCCTTTTATGTGGTGTAGTGATGAAAAATTTATTCATAGAACGACGAATGCATGTGAGTCATTCCACGCGAAATTTAAAGATGGTTTTTACAAAGCTCATCCAAATATTTTCAGTTTTACAGATCGGTTGCTCCAGTTTCAGAGTGAAATATATATTAAAATAAGAAGCGTAAACAATTCCAAACAAATGCGTAAAAACATTATAGAAAAAATTAATACTATAAATGAAGCAATTGCTAAATATAAGCAAAACATTATTTCTAGATACTATTTTGTTCATTTGGTTAGTCATAAGTTTCTTCCCTAAAAGTACATACTTACATGTATTATAATTTTGTAAAATTTATATAATAAAAATATATATAATAAAATTTAGATAATAAAAATACATAAGTATTGTAATTTTGTAAAATTTATACAATAAAAATACATAAGTATGTCATAACTAGAAAGTGCAATTTTCTAATCATTAAGATCACAGTTAATCCTTTAATCCCAAACCCTTTTAATCCGTGGTGGAACTGACCGGTAGGATTTAAGGACACCCTGCTGGCGTGGTGGAACTGACAATCTCCGATTATAACAAATGTAACTTAATAGGTTTTAATATAAAATAAGTAGTGTAGTAAAGCTACACAATTTTACCCATACATACCTAATTGAAATACTTAGATGTTTGTGTAAAGTAAAAGACAAACAAATGTATTAACTTGTTTTCCTCTAAAACTGGTTACGGCATTACCTGGCTTTCTCATCCTTCTTAGTCGTTTAAAGTTAATCACCTGGTTACTTGGAAAAATGTATATAATTCGATAAAGATATGACCATATGATAAACAACTTTCTGCTCCCACCTATCTTAAAATATAAGGGGTGGGAATGTAAAAAAAAATTATAAATATGATGAATACTTGAACATAAGGTCAATTGGCTTTTACCACCGTGTGCTTTGCATGTGATTATAAGTGAATTTGCTGTGCTTTTGTTAGTTCTTGTCAATTGTACTTGTATTTTCGGAGCGATTTTTCTTTTTTGGAAAATGTTGCTGTGCGTTAGCATTATATTCGGACTATGTTCATTAGTTATTCGTATGCGAAAGATTGCATACGTATATTAGTGTTGGTGACTGTTGTAATTTTGAAATATAATCAACAATGCGACTTCACTCCCAAAGAAGATTGACAACCGCTGCAAAACGGAAAAGTAGAAAACAGTTGATGAAACAAATTCGGATAAAAAATCGAATAGTGTCTCAACGTGATAATATTGTAGATAATCAAATTGTTTTCACTGAGACAAATTCGGCACGCGACGACAGTTTTGATTCGGATATATCAGATGAGGTTTTTATTGAAACAGAAAATTTAAATATTGCAAATTTTACTCTTGCTGGACGTAGGATTGTTGATATAAATTATCTGTTTACTGTTCTAAAAGGAATACGACATGATATGTTTGGCTGTACTTTTCAAAATGTAGAAATAATAGCGGAAGAACATTTTGGTTTTAAAAGTGTTTTTACGTATAAATGCAACATGTGTGGAAAACCCGATACATTCAGTACTGAAAATGAAAATAAAAAATGTGGAGTAAATGAAGCAGCGGTGTGTGGAACTGTTGCAATAGGGGCGGGTCATTCACAATTAACAGAATTTTCCGCAGCTTTAGACATTCCTCAAATGTCTTCGCAACGTATGCGCGCATAGAAAAAAAAGTGCTAAAAAATACAGAGGAGTTAGCATTAAAAGAAATGCTAGCTGCAGGAAAGGAAGAACGTAAGTTGGCAATTGAAGCAGGAGAAATTGATAGCGACGGAATACCTTTTATAACTGTAACAGTGGATGGATCTTGGTCAAAACGAAGTTACAAGTCTAATTATAACGCTCTCTCGGGCGTTGGGTGCGTAATTGGGACCAGAACTAAAAAAGTTTTGTACGTAGGAGTAAAAAATAAAATGTGCAAATTTTGTAAAAATAACGATAAAAAAAATGTTCCGTCTCATAAATGTTTTCAAAACTGGAACAGTTCTTCAACTTCTATGGGAGCAGCTATTATTCTGGATGGGTTTAGAATGTCAATAGAAATGCATAATTTGCGATATAAAACTATTATTGGTGATGGAGATAGTAGTGTATATAAAAAAATTCAAACAGCAATACCTTACGGACCAACATATTTTACTGAAAAAATTGAGTGTCGAAATCATGTGTTGCGAAATTTCTGTACGAAAATACGAGAAATTTCAAAAACTCCTCGATCAGATATGTGTATACGAAATTTTTTACGGCAGAATATTCTTAAATTTAGAACAGCTGTAGTCAGTGCCATAAAGTACCGCAAAAATGAAAATGTTTCTTTTCAACAAAAAATAGAAAACTTTAAAAAAAAATTCTCAATGGACCTGCCCACATATTTGGAGAACATAGTAACTGTGCTAGCTATTTTTGTAGTAAAGATGGTAACAATGGTAACAATTCAAATACTAGATTACAAACATTTCAAAAGCAGTGCTCTATATGATATATTTTTTCAGTCTTTGAATAGAGTAGCCAATTTATCCTCCAGTTTACTTTATGACGTAGACAATAACGCCGTAGAATCCTTCAATTCTGTTGTGAATAAATTCGTGGGAGGAAAAAGAATAAATTTTTCGCTGGGAGGCTCGTACCAAGGGAGATGTTTTGCGGCAGCCATAAATTATAATAATAAAGAGTCATTTGTATATACATTTGTTAAGAAAACTAATGGGGATAATTTTAACGGTGTATATTTGGAAAAATTCAAAAATCTTAAACTAAATCAAGCAATAAAAAAGAAAAGCAAAAAAAATAAAATTCGAATTCAAAGTGCTGATTCGGATTACGGAGCGTGCAAAATCGTGGTACCTGACATGCCTATTCCGGAATACGAAAGCAAGAGAAAACAATTTCTTGATGAATTGTCATTATCTGATTGTCATAATATTCAAATTAGGACGGTGAATCAGAGACATAACAACGAATGGGAAAAAGAGAGACAGATAAGATTAACGGCAAGTAACTTTGTCAAGATTTGTAAAATGAGAGAAAAAACAGACACGGCTAGTACAATAAAACATATGCTGTATACTAATAGATTCAATAATAAAAAACTACCAAATTCTCTACAGTATGGCATAGATAATGAAGAAAGAACCAAGCAAAAATTAATGGAAATTACAAATTTGAAAGTTGAGGCATGCGGTTTGCTCATTGACGAGAAGAAAAAAGTTTTAGGCGCCACTCCAGACGGATTAATTGGATTCGATTCTATTGTCGAAATAAAATGTCCTTATTCAGCGCGTGATAAATTAATACATGAACGAAAAATTAATTAATTATTGCACCTTAGATGCAAATGATAGTAACAAAATTTTGCTAAAACCTTTTGATAATTATATGTATCAACTGCAGGGACAACTCCACATCACCAAAAGAGAGAAATGTTATTTCGTAGTTTATACTAAACACGATTTGAAATATTTAGTAATAGAACGAAATGATGATTTCTGGAATCATCATATGATTGAACATCTGGAAAAATTTTATATGAATGCAATGCTTCCAGAAATAATTGACGCGAGGTATCATAGAGATCAATCTATAAGAAGCATTATGAAAAAAGATCTCTAATTTTTTTTTATTCTAATTTTTTTTAAATACAAACTATTTACTTATGTAAATGCAGAAATTTATTAGCTGCAAATTAGTTTGTTCACATATAAATGACTAGAAAATTCTATAGCTACCGAGATATTATAAATACCTACAACACAACCATTTCATAACTCCATTAGCTGGCCTGGATATCTCTCAATTTGTCCGGATAGATTTTCTGTTTCTTACCGATAAAAGTCAAACCGTACAAAAATTGGTCATGGTCATACATACATCGAGCGGTCTTTCAACTTTTTATTTGAAGCCAAAAAAAGGCCGGAAAAATACACTCATTTCAGTGTGGGATTGCCGGGTATAGCGTAGAGCCTTAAGTATAATTTTAATATTTAAGTAATTGTAGATTTAAGATTTATGTTACATCTTATAATTTATGTATTATATATTTTTGACTGTGACTGTGAAGCTATATATATAGGGCAAAGATCCTGTTACGTATGGAAAATCACTCTGCGTTTTGCTGGTAAATTCTTATTCCTTTTACTCTTATTCTAGGCTCTTCAAGTCATCGTGATCCGCTTATTTTTCTATTGTTACAAATTACTCTATTTTATATTTTTAGTTTATTAATTATCATGTCGTTTAAGCTTTTCAAAAGTTAAATTCTTCCTAATTCTAATTTCGGGTTCGATTATTTTGACCGACCCTATATTTTCCGTTATATAATTTTGGTTCCGATATTGTTGAAGTTGCTATATTTGACGCAGTACACTTCTTTAAACATGCATTTTGCCGCGTAAATCATTCTGGCAGTGTTTTCCGTTTACCTCGAATCATGTAACTCCGTTACCTAATTTTGCTTTGTGGAAATTCGTGTTTTGAATTGTAAGATCGTCTTGACGCAGTTTCTTTGGTCTTGAATTACCGTTCAGTTTATTATTCGTTGACTCTTTCGTTAGAGCGCCCTCTGTTCGGAATTTTGGTTTCCTTCAGTTACAGAATTCTACTTTGAATGTTTAATTATCTTTGATTTTGATATTTACCGTTTTCTGAAAATTAGTTTATTATCAAAGTGTGCTCGTTCGAACTCTTTAGGCGTACTTTAATCGATGGGAGATTTTGAGCTTTGTTTTCTTTCATTAATATTTCCGAATTTTCTGGATGACGTATGTCGGCCATTGTGTGAAACACGCGGCTTTCTGCAATTACTTCTTCTTAGACATCGCCACGATAACGTGTCTCTTTTATTCGAAGGAGCTTGTTTGGCGGTAAGAAATATTTTTACTATATTGAGTTTTACTTATTTCGAATTTTCTTCCTAGGATTTATTTGGTTATTTGGTTATCTGGTTTATTTGGTATATTTTTGGAATTTGTGTGTATTCAGTCGGAATGGCATGATTGGGCCATTTTGTACTTATTCTGTCAAGAAATATTTCCACGTGGTGATCGAAGGCCATCTTGGGACCAAGTATCCTGTATGTTGGTTTAATCTCCTTCCTTCCGTTTAATTGATGTTCTAACCAGGAGGATAGACTCCAGGGGAACGTTTCTACAAAACTTTAGTGCCAGCTAAGTGTGCATTAGAATATTTTGGTGTCTATAAGGAGTTATTTTTTTTTATGGAGACAAATCAAATTCTAGATTATTAATCATCATTAGGGTGATATTGTAAACTTTTGTTTTATTATTTCTAATAAACTACAGAGAGCGGCTTCTCCTTTCTCTACTATATTTTAGTTGTGATCCTATCACTTGTTTAATCAAATTAAGGGCTTCACCCCCTAAATTAATTTAGTAAGGTAAAATATAATTAGATTATACTCATTTACATTTCTTTATCTATAAAGTAGTTTATGAATCTTGCAACCATTTCATTTGACTTTAACATATTCATGAGGCTCGTACCATGAGTGGAGCTTCCGTTTAATTTGTGAGTACGTCGAATTTTAAATCAGTGATTACCTTTTTTTTTGTAAACGTTTTGTACAGAACTACTGTAAGAATTCTCACTACCGTTCTCTCGAATTACCTATTCTTTGTAATTTGACGTATAGTTTATTTGTGTTTATTTTTAACCTGTTATACAGGGTGTTGCTATCACATTTAGTGTACCTGCGCTTGATTTACTTTCGTGCACATTTGCTTATTGTCAGATTCATATAGCGTTATCTCTGATAGATATTTTATATATTACTTTATTTATACTTTAAATTTATATACCCGGTGTTTAAATATTTTGTGGGTATTTAATTTTGTTCTAGTCACTTTTATTCTTTCAACTTATTTTGTCACTACATACAGAGAGGCTTAACCTCGTTCGTATTATAATTTTGAGTTGGCTTAACCTTTCTTATATTTTTGGATACATTTTGATAATTTTATACTTAGCCATCTTAACCAAGTTGTAGATACGTACACCTTTTGGAATTTTGATCTATTTTGATACTGATGTTAGATACCTGATTATTTTTTTTGAACCTGAGAAAACGTAGCAATCCATTAAAAAACGTATATCCGAACACGTAAGAGACGTAAAATATAGTATTAAAAACAGGATTTTCGACACACTGTATCGAACAAAGCCATTTGCCTGATATTAATAGCTCCACCGTGTTACATAACGTAATAAAAAGTAGAAAACTAGACTTATTAGAAATACTAGAAATTAAAAAAGCAAAAAAACAAAATATAATAATTACGAATACACAGTTAGAGTTTATTAACACCCCCATAATAGCGGCGGGCGTATCTTCCTCACCAAAAACCCTTTCCTAGCTGTAAAAGCAAGGGTGTACGATAATCTCACAGGTAATTTCCTCACCAAACGTTGAAGTATCGGTGTATTAGAGAAAGTTAGGTATTCCCGAATTTAATAGGATTCTGGGAATTAAAAGTGGTAGGTAGGTACGTAGTATGTATATATATAGTTTCGAAACTGGAATTGAGGTGACATTGCATTCTCACTGCGTCTTCTGTTCAAGCAGTATTCCAGCTGAGAGAACTTACGACGAAATATCGTCAAGCGAAACCGGAAGAAATGGCCGGGCGAATCGTTACATTAACGAAATTAATTCTGAATCCCAACACCACTATCAACTGGTCACAAGATTTAACACAAGACACACGCGAAATAATTGACCGAACATTCAACGAACGAGACATCCAACAAATTTTACGGACATCGCCGAGCATATTTATGGTAGATCCAAAACAACCAAAAATACAAGTTAGGATACCAGAAAATAATACCGAACCGCTCAAAGAAGAAAAAAACACCACCAAACACAGAACAAGATACAAACTGAAATAAAAAGCTACCCAGGGTAAGTGACAAAACCAACATCACACATAACACAAAAACTGAAACTCGAAAACCACACAAAATTGCACCAATAATAGTAACCGAAAAAGACAAATGGACACACATACGACACATACTTAAATCAAACAACATTAATACTGTAGAAAACAAACTGGTGAAACCAGGCATACACATTGAACCGAAAACTGACAATGACTACCGTACACTTAAACAAATACTCGACAAAGAACACATACAATACTATACATTTCAACTAAGAATCGAAAAGACACTAAAGGTAGTTATGCGTGGCATTCCTACCTTTATCACAGACACTGACATCACCGACGACTTGACTGACCAAGGCTACCCGACAATAAAAATAAAACGCATGAACGGCAAACACGGAATACCAGCACCACTTGTATTAATCGAACTGACGAGACAATACAAATCAATATACGACATACGCGACTGCTGCGGACTATCAATTAAAATCGAACCACTAAACAAACGGACAGACATAATACAATGTCAAAAATGCCAGACTTTCGGACATCACCAAAAAAACTGCAATATAAATTACAAATGCATGAAATGCGGAGACGAGCACTCGACACATTTATGTACAAAGACAAAAAGCAACCCCACCAGAGTGCCCAAACTGCGGTGGTCCTCACCTATCCACTTTCATAAACTGTCATAACAATCCAAACAACCCTGCAAACAAAACCACACCCAAACCTAAATACATACCAGCACCACCCCCAACAACTAATCCCTGGACTCAAAGACAAAAAAACACGACACTTAACACAGTTGACGAATTAGCACTTGCCTTAGGCAATATGCTAATAAGATTACACTCGACAAACGCAACAAAAGAACAAATACAATACTTCGTAACACAAACACAGACAATAATAACACTCTACAATAATAAACCTTAAATACACACACAACTGAAACGCAAAAAAATGCGATGATGACCAGTAAACCCACACATATGACAAAAAAAGCAAAAAAGCGACTGACACACAGACTTTACATACACAACACAGGACCGCACAAAAACACAACAACGCACGATTAAATCAGACTCAAACACGTCACAACCCTGGGAGATACGAAACAACGGAGTGGAAATGGAGGCAACTTCGACCACAAAACAATATTCAACGACTCATACGAATTGAAGTGCCATTTTTAATTGTTGCTCGTGTTAGATTGAGTTTATCTATTAATTTAACTGTATTTTGTGAATATTATAACAAAATGACAACTTCTTTAATTAAAAGCAATCGTGGCAAAGATTTATTGGTTTTCGAAAATTTTACGTTCTATAAAACAAAAGTTTTAAAAAGTGAAGAAGTGTTTTGGAGATGTATCCAAACCAAATGTAGTGCTAAGGTGTTTACTATTGGATCTGATCTTACCGTATCCAGAAGTGCTTCGTTTCATAACCATCAACCAAATGAAAAGAAATTGAATAGGAAAATTGTTTCAAACTCTTGTAAGCGGAAAGCAGTAGATGATATAAGTGAAAAACCGTCAAAAATTATACGCAGAACACTTGCGAATTATTTGCCAGCCACAATTACGACGACTGATATTAGTTATATCAGAAAAAACATGTACAACTGTCGCCGAAAAGCGATGCCCAGTGGACTTCCTTCCAATATTCAAGAAGTTCAAGAGGTAGTACAGACGTCTGCGCCCCAAACCAGCAAAAACGAATGTTTTCTGTTTATAAATTGTTTAAAAAGCAATATAATTGTATTTAGTTGTGAAACTAATATTCGCGTTTTAACCGAAATGGATATTCTGTACAGGGACGGTACATTTTCTTATTGTACCAAATATTTTTTACAGTTCTTTACCATACACGGGTTAACTAATGGACATTTATATTCCCTTATTGTATTGTTTACTGCCTAACAAAAACACTAAGACCTACATGGAACTTTTTTCTTTATTAAAATCCAACATATTTGAAGCATATAACATTGAATTTTATCCAAAAAAATATTTATGTAGATTTTGAAAAAGCGATACACAACGGTATTGTGCAAATCTGGCCTAACACTGAAATAAAGGGCTGTAGATTTCACTTACACCAAGCGTGGTTTAGAAAATTCAGTCACTTGGTTTAACCTCAGAATTTAAAACTGATTCGGAAATAAGCAAGTGGCTGAAACATATATTTGGTCTTACTTATTTAAATCCAAAAGATGTAGAAGATTGTTTTGTTTTTGAATTAATGGCATATAAGCCTCAGAATGCAATTTTAGACAAATTCGCTGATTATTTAGTTGAAACATATGTAGATAGTAATGCAATATTTCCCCCTTATTTCTGGGCGGAAGGAAAAGCTTCAATTTCTCATAGCACAAATGCATGCGAGTCTTTCCATTCACATTTCAATTCATCTTTCTACAACACACATCCTTCTATATATATCTTTATTGAAAAAATTAAAGAATTTCAGGTTGACACTTATGTAAAAATTCAAAGTCGGCATATTGTCAAGCGTATTAAAGATAGACAAGTTCAGCTTAAATTGAAAAATCTCCAACAATTGATACTTAAATATGAATTTCATCAAATAAGCAGAATATATTTTGAAAAATGTGTTTCACATTACAATAAAATTTAAAAATTGTACATACATATATGACAACTTACTGTATATATTAACCCATTCCGGACGAGCGCCGGGAGATGGCGCGCCAGTCCGCCGGCCGAGCTCGGGAAGCGGCCGCCGAATGTACTAACTAGTCGCTTAAGGTTACTTGTCTTGCGCGTTAGTTACAGTTATCAGCTATTTATATTTCAGTACAACAGTGATTTTACGTCTGTGATTTTACGTCTGTAAATTAAGAAAGGTATACGCTCGGCAAATTGGTATTGTTTGAAATGAAATTTTACATATTGTATCAGGATATCAGATACACGAGGAGGTATTAGGAGTAAGAGGTGTACGAAATGTATTTCGCGCGCAAATTTATTTAAATTAAGAAAGGTATTCGCCCGGCAAACTCGAATAGATTTAAATGAAATTTTACATATTGTATCAGGATAACAGATACACGAGGAGGTATTAGGAGTAAGAGGTGTATGAAATGTATTTCGCCCGCAAATTTTATTTAAATTAAGAAAGGTATAGGCTCGGCAAATTGGTATTGCTTTAAATGAAATTTTACATATTGTATCAGGATAACAGATACACGAGGAGGTATTAGGAGTAAGAGGTGTACGAAATGTATTTCGCCCCCAAATTTTATTTAAATTAAGAAACGTATTCGCCCGGCCGATTTGAATCGTTTTACATATTGTATCAGGATAACAGATACACGAGGGGGTATTAGGAGTAAGAGGTATACAAAATGTATGTCTTATATCTTGTTATAAGTTGTCCTTGAAGTAAAGAGAAAACGACAACAAAAAATTGACATGTAATTATATACGAGGTGGTTTGGAAACTACCTGGCCTAACAAAGAAAATGCTTTTTTGACAAAAAACATTTTCTTTTTCAATATATAATTTCATTTTATTTAAAATTTCTATTCTTAGATCCACATCTGAGAAGCGATCTGAGAAGCGAAAGAAAAAAAAGGTTACATTTGCGGAACCTTCCCCTCGCAAGTAAGTATTGTGTTATGTTCACACAAAAATGAAGAAAAGACGGTTTACTTTAAATATATATTAATTATATTATATTTATAATATTGTTATAATTTATTGTCAAATTCGTTTTGAAATAAGTGTTTATAACTCTTGCAGACTCTTACTGTTAATTTAACATAGTTATATATTAGTAGATAAGAAAAATATCTCTAGTACTGAATCAAAGGTCGTACGTTAAATCAAATTAAGTTCTTAGAATTTTCATAAGAAGAGAAACAATTTATTTAATAATATAAACTGTACTAATCGATATTTTTCCTTTGTTAATATTCAAGTTATCAATGGGAAAATTACATACATATAATATTGTTTAAATATCTAGTGAATACAGCAAATAGATAACGAAATGTTTAACAATGGTAGTGATAAATTCATGAGATGTATCTAAATAATATGAATACAATAAACTTGATATACAAAAATGAAAGTTAATATTTTAAGTAATATATTCGAAAACAAGGTACATTACAAAAATTAAAATATAAAGTAATATATTAATATATAACAATTGAGGATGAAAACTTGGTCGTCGAAATACATATTTAGGATACGGGTATTAATTGTTGGTAAGGGGTCTTATATCTTGTTATAAGTTGTCCTTGAAGTAAAGAGACAACGACAACAAAAAATTGACATGTAATTATATACGAGGTGGTTTGGAAACTACCTGGCCTAACAAAGAAAATGCTTTTTTGACAAAAAAACATTTTCTTTTTCAATATATAATTTCATTTTATTTAAAATTTCTATTCTTAGTTCCAGATCTCCTGAAAAGAGACCGAGAAGAAATAAAAACAAGGTTTCATATGCAGAACCTTCGCTTCAGAAGTAAGTATTGAGGATGACAACTTGGTCGTCGAAATACATATTTAGGATACGGGTATTAATTGTTGGTAAAGGGTCTTATATCTTGTTATAAGTTGAAATTAAGGAGATAAGAAGCATTTTATTTATTTTGATGTATTTTAATATATTTTATTTGTTTTTTACATTGTAATATTGTGTATTTTTTAAATTTTAACGTCTTTTTTATATATTTCAACAAAAAAATCTTTTATGTATTTTGTATTGTATGTATTTGTTTTTAAATATTTAACGTCTTTTTCAAAATTTTGTATTGTGATAACCAAATCGAGTCATGTATTGAACCACTTATCTTATTCAAGGTACCACCCCGGTCTTGTTTCTATTGTATACAAAACACGACCTCGGTGCGTCTAAATACGACCTCGATATGTGTTACAATCTTTCACCACTTTGTTGATCTTATACTGAGGCCACTATTGTAAAGGAGGACACGCTGAAGTATATAATGAGATCGATTAGATCTCAAGGGACAGAGAGACACACAGAGTCCAAGAGAGTGTATTATAGAAACCTCCTTAAGACTAGTGTCTGTTTGTTACTATGTTATATTGTTATTGTTGATTCTTTATAATGTGTTAATTAATTATATGTTGTTATCCAAACGCTGACCGTCTATTATTTATTATATCGGCGAATCTGCGTACCAACGCAGCGATGTGCCCTCCGGGACCAGGTCACATAACAGTATAATAAATTTTTCAAGATATTAAATTGTTTTCTATTACACTTGAATAAATCGACAAACTTTGACATTTTCGAGTTATATTATATGATGTTCACTATGCCACGTTACGTCAGCCGGTGAGCTACCCGATGATATCACATAACAGATACACGAGGAGGTATTAGGAATAAGAGGTGTATGAAATGCATTTCGCCCGCAAATTTTATTTAAATTAAGAAAGGTATACGCTCGACAAATTGGTATTGTTTTAAATGAAATTTTACATATTGTATCAGGATAACAGATACTACACGAGGAGGTATTAGGAGTAAGAGGTGTATGAAATGTATTTCGCCCGCAAATTTTATTTAAATTAAGAAAGGTATACGCTCGGCAAATTGGTATTGTTTTAAATGAAATTTTACATATTGTATCAGGATAACAGATACACGAGGAGGTATTAGGAGTAAGAGGTATACGAAATGTATTTCGCGCGCAAATTTATTTAAATTAAGAAAGGTATTCGCCCGGCAAACTCGAATAGATTTAAATGAAATTTTACATATTGTATCAGGATAACAGATACACGAGGAGGTATTAGGAGTAAGAGGTGTATGAAATGTATTTCGCCCGCAAATTTTATTTAAATTAAGAAAGGTATAGGCTCGGCAAATTGGTATTGCTTTAAATGAAATTTTACATATTGTATCAGGATAACAGATACACGAGGAGGTATTAGGAGTAAGAGGTGTACGAAATGTATTTCGCCCCCAAATTTTATTTAAATTAAGAAACGTATTCGCCCGGCCGATTTGAATCGTTTTACATATTGTATCAGGATAACAGATACACGAGGGGGTATTAGGAGTAAGAGGTATACAAAATGTATGTCTTATATCTTGTTATAAGTTGTCCTTGAAGTAAAGAGAAAACGACAACAAAAAATTGACATGTAATTATATACGAGGTGGTTTGGAAACTACCTGGCCTAACAAAGAAAATGCTTTTTTGACAAAAAACATTTTCTTTTTCAATATATAATTTCATTTTATTTAAAATTTCTATTCTTAGATCCACATCTGAGAAGCGATCTGAGAAGCGAAAGAAAAAAAAGGTTACATTTGCGGAACCTTCCCCTCACAAGTAAGTATTGAGGATGAAAACTTGGTCGTCGAAATACATATTTAGGATACGGGTATTAATTGGTGGTAAGGGGTCTTATATCTTGTTATAAGTTGTCCTTGAAGTAAAGAGACAACGACAACAAAAAATTGACATGTAATTATATACGAGGTGGTTTGGAAACTACCTGGCCTAACAAAGAAAATGCTTTTTTGACAAAAAACATTTTCTTTTTCAATATATAATTTCATTTTATTTAAAATTTCTATTCTTAGGCCCGCACCTCCTGTAACGCGGTTGAGAAGACATCGAAAAGAAATATCCTATAAGGAACCGTCGCTACAGAAGTAAGTATTGAGGATGAAAATTTGGTCGTCGAAATACATATTTAGGATACGGGTATTAATTGTTGGTAAGGGGTCTTATATCTTGTTATAAGTTGTCCTTGAAGTAAAGAGACAACGACAACAAAAAATTGACATGTAATTATATACGAGGTGGTTTGGAAACTACCCGGCCTAACAAAGAAAATGCTTTTTTGACAAAAAACATTTTCTTTTTCAATATATAATTTCATTTTATTTAAAATTTCTATTCTTAGTTCCAGATCTCCTGAAAAGAGACCGAGAAGAAATAGAAACAAGGTTTCATATGCAGAACCTTCGCTTCAGAAGTATTGAGGATGACAACTTGGTCGTCGAAATACATATTTAGGATACGGGTATTAATTGTTGGTAAAGGGTCTTATATCTTGTTATAAGTTGAAATTAAGGAGATAAGTAGCATTTTATTTATTTTGATGTATTTTAATATATTTTATTTGTTTTTTACATTGTAATATTGTGTATTTTTTAAATTTTAACGTCTTTTTTATATATTTCAACAAAAAAATCTTTTATGTATTTTGTATTGTATGTATTTGTTTTTAAATATTTAACGTCTTTTTCAAAATTTTGTATTGTGATAACCAAATCGAGTCATGTATTGAACCACTTATCTTATTCAAGGTACGACCCCGGTCTTGTTTCTATTGTATACAAAACACGACCTCGGTACGTCTAAATACGACCTCGATATGTGTTACAATCTTTCACCACTTTGTTGATCTTATACTGAGGCCACTAGTGTAAAGGAGGACACGCTGAAGTATATAATGAGATCGATTAGGTCTCAAGGGACATAGAGACACACAGAGTCCAAGAGAGTGTATTATAGAAACCTCCTTAAGACTGGTGTCCGTTTGTTACTATGTTATATTGTTATTGTTGATTCTTTATAATGTGTTAATTAATTATATGTTGTTATCCAAACGCTGACCGTTTATTATTTATTATATCGGCGAATCTGCGTACCAACGTAGCGATGTGCCCTCCGGGACCAGGTCACATCACAGTATAAATAAATTTTTTCAAGATATTAAATTGTTTTCTATTACACTTGAATAAATCGAAAAACTTTCACATTTTCGAGTTATATTATATGATGTGCACTATGCCACGTTACGTCGGCCGGTGAGCTAACCGATGATATCACATAACGTGCACGTCGTTGGGCTTTCCGGTGCTCCAGAAAGGGAAGAATTTAGAAACTCTCGATGACTATATAAGTACTCAAGCGAAGGATGATTCATTCAACCAGTAATCGTCGTGAAATAAAGATCGTAGACATAAACGTATATATAAATAAATATAAATACTGTTATTTATTGTTAGCGTTACTTATTCTTTTATTAATAACGTAACCGTGTAAAGACGGTTTGTTCACCGGAAAATATTCAACGTGTTCAACTAAAGAGTACAAATTCTTGTTTGTAACGTACTCTTTAGATGTAAGTACCTGAGGAAGCCACTGGGCTGGCGAAACAATTGTCGTGTTACAATTAAATATTAAAAAGTGAAGATTTGAACCGTAGCTTTATTTCGATTTTTCTTTAATATTTTATGTGTGTGTCAATCTGTAATTTTGATTTTTTTTTCAGGAAATTAAGGAGAAATTAAATAAAACGATTTTATTTGTTTTATTAATTTTGATAATTGTTTTTTAAATTGTATTGTGAATATTGTAATAAGTATTTGTTTTTAAATTTTAACGCCTTTTTCGTGTATATAAATTTTTCAAGATATTAAATTGTTTTCTATTACACTTGAATAAATCGAAAAACTTTGACATTTTCGAGTTATATTATATGATGTGCACTATGCCACGTTACGTCAGCCGGTGAGCTAACCGATGATATCACATAACGTGCACGTCATTGGGCTTTCCGGTGCTCCAGAAAGGGAAGAATTTAGAAACTCTCGATGACTATATAAGTACTCAAGCGAAGGATGATTCATTCAACCAGTAATCGTCGTGAAATAAAGATCGTAGACATAAACGTATATATAAATAAATATAAATACTGTTATTTATTGTTAGCGTTACTTATTCTTTTTATTAATATAGTTATTCTTAATTAACGTGTGTTTTATTAATCCAATCCTTATAGATTTATCACAATTACAAATCTTATTGCATTATACTCTATCCACTCAACAAAAAAAAAGTGTAAAAAATGCGTGATCACTAGTGATCACAAAAACTAGCTCTTTGATTGGCTGGCTAAAATTGAAGAAAAGTCAGTCATAAACGATTGAAGTTTCAGCGATTTAGGGATATAATTTTGTTAGCTGTCAGCTACGTTGTTTACTTAGAATTTTGTCGTGATTTTGAAACTACAGTGAAACTTTCCTTAACGAGCACTTCTCTTAAGTGCACATTTTATCCGGTCCCGAATTTATAAGTAGGAAATTTGATTAGGAATTCCCTACTTATAAATTCGCATATTTGCATTTTATTTTTTATTGTAAAATTAGTCTTGCGCCGTCGTTACTGTGACCTTAATTTTTAACATTGCGATTACAAAATGCAAAATCTGGAATTAGATAATCGGAATATATTTATATTTCTCAGAAATAGGTCATTAGTCATATCTATTACCTGTACTTAATAATTACAAAATGACGACATTCCGACCAATAGGTGTATTTTCTAAGTTGTCATGGTTAAGTAGTTATTAGTACAATTATTAGTACGTAGTGAACGGTTAACACAGTGTGAAAATTAAAGTTGCAATGGATTGTGTTGAAATTACTGAGAGTGCAAGGGGAAATCCGCAAGTTCTCTATCAAGGATTTAAATATTGTTTGAAGAGGACTAACAAAAATTTTACCAAAAACTGGAGATGTGTAAATAGCAATTCAAAGTTAGAATGCAGCGGCAGAATTACAACGAACAATGAAAATAAGGTTATCCGCACCAGTCAACACAATTGTTTAGTAATACCTAACGTTGCATATACCGATGTTGAGAAGTGCAAATCAATTTGTAGAAAACGTGCCAGACAGGAAATGACATGCATACCAAAAGTATATGAAGAAGAATTTCATCAAATTAAAGATAGTGGATTGGAATTTGTTACAAAAATGCCAGCATATGAGTCTGTAAAATCATCCTTGTACCGACACAGAAATAAAGCTCTAGGGGTACCTGCGTTACCAAAAACTAGAGCAGAATTTATAGTTCCCGATTATATAAATAAAACTGAAGATGGAGAGAATTTCACTATTTTTGGTCAAGGTACGACAGATCGAATTATCGGCTTTGGAAGTAAGCTGGGTATACAGGGATTATCGTCAAAAAATACAATTTTTGGGGATGGTACATTTAAATGTTGCAACTCATTATTTGATCAACTATATACATTCCACGTGGATTTAAAAAGTACCGAAGAAACGACTAGTGTACGACCAGCGTTGTACGCGTTACTACCTAACAGAAAAAAAGACACCTACATAAAGTTGTTCACGTTAATGAAAGAACATATTCCAAATTTCAACCCAAGGAGCATGAAGATAGATTTTGAAACGTCAACAATATTAGCGTGCAGAGAAATGTTCCCTGATTGCAAACTCAAAGGTTGCAATTTTCACTTTAACCAAAGCATATGGCGAAAAGTGCAAGAATTGGGATTGGCTAAAAGATACAGGGAAGACAAAGACATCAGGAAGCATATAAAGCTTACAGCTGCATTAGCTCATTTACCTTCCCAATATATTGACGATGGCTGGCTGTATATAATGGAAAGCTCCCCCAATTTTAGAGAAATAATGGACTTTAATGATTATTTTGTGACACAATGGTTAGAAAATTCTATAGTGCAAGACATGTGGATATGCTATGAAGAACGTCATAGAACGACGAATGTATGCGAATCTTGGCATAGTCGTCTAAACAGGCATATTGGGAAGTCGAAGCCAAATCTAATGGAATTAATTATATCTTTAAAAAACGATTCAAGGCACTACGACATTATTCAACAAAGGATTGACCACAATATATCCCCAAAAAAGCGTGCTGCAAAATATATTCAAATGGATAGGAGGATAAATGGAATAGTGTCGCAAATACAAGAAAGTCAAGATGTAGAGCAAGCACTTCCCAAATTAGCAAGTTTAATTAATTTTTAATATTTGCATTTTTGCTATATTTAGCAAACGTAATTAGTTTAATTAATTAATCAAAATTGTAAAATGTTGTATATGTTGTAAATATAAATAATTATGTATGTATGTTATAATAAACTTTATAATAAATAATTAATCATAATTGATAGTTTTTATTGCCAATTTCTCGTCGCGGCCTGTAATGGCACCGTTCAATCCTACATTTACGGCATAACAATTTCGCGGCCTGTAATGCTACTCCATTGCTCCGCGGCCTGTAATGGGATGGCCTGTAATGGGACTAAGTCTCGAGAAGGACCAGTTAATAACAATGTAGTTTCTTATATTGGGAAAAAGGTAAGAGTCAGTATATCATTTGAGCATTTGAAAAAAAAATTTTAGTTACATTTTGAAGAAATTGGTGACATTATTTGTAAGATTTGGATACCCGAGTCTACATTTATTTTTCCAAAAACGGCAAAAGACATCTAAAATTTCAATTTAACTGGATGACTAATTATAAATAGCTTGTTTATTCAAGAACAGCTGATGGAGCTTTTTGCAAAAACTGTGTTCTGTTTGGTCAATTTACTGATGTAGGTAAAGGAAAACATCAAAAAGTTGGAAAGCTTATTACGGAAGCTTACCAAAATTGGAAAAATGCCTTGGAAGATTTTAAAAATCATGATATAACGGATTATCATAAAATGTGTATGATAAAAAAAAACCTGTTATGAAGCACTTAAAAATAAAAAAGATGTTAGTATCGATGTGAAAATTAATGAAACTTTAAAGAAAGAGATCGAAAGAAACAGGGTCGAATATTGCCAATAATAAAATCTTTTATTTTTTGCGGACGTCAAGGAATCGCTCTCCGAGGCCATCGGGATCATAATATTTTAATTAATGAAGAATTAAGCAATGATGGAAATTTCCGTGCTTTGTTACGATTTAGAATGGACTCTGGGGATGAGACATTAAAGTCGCACTTTAATGCAACGCCTAAAAATCAATTGTATATAAGCCCTTCTATACAAAATGAAATGATATCAATTTGTAATGAGTTAATATTGAAAAAAATTATACAACGGATCAATATGTCCAAAGGTTTTTCAATTTTAGCGGATGAAACTCAAGACATAGCCACAGTGGAACAGCTGTCTTTATGTGTCCCTTATTGGGATAAGGAAGAAACTAGTATTAGAGAAGACTTCCTTCAATTTATTCCTGTTGAAAGTGGAACTGGAGAAGGACTCGCAAAGAGAATTATTGAGTTTCTGAATCTTAATGGAATTGATATCAGATATTTGTATGGGCAAGGATATGATGGAGCTAGCTCAATGAGTGGAAAAAACAGCGGAGTTCAAGCTCATATTCGTGCATTACAACCGCTAGCATTGTACGTACACTGTTGTTCTCATTCTTTAAATTTGGCAATTTCAGACGCTTGTAATATTTCGTACATTCGTAATGCCATTGGATGTATACAAAGTATTTGCAACTTTTTTAACACTCCGAAACGACTGAAATACTTTAAAGATAGTGTGATTGAAAATTGCCCAGAATCAAAGTCATCTAAACTACGAAATGTATATCTAACAAGATGGGTCGAAAGACATGATTCGGTTTTAATATTTCAGGAACTACAGAATGCTGTGGTTGATGCTTTAGAAACTATATCTCAGAACGTAAAAATAGATTCAGATACTTCTTCTAAGGCGAATCAATTATTGAGAGCAATTGGTAGCTGCGAATTTCAAGTTTCCTTAAAATGTCTTTCAAAGTTATTTGCTATAACATTACCGCTTAGTAAATATTTACAGACAGACAATATATCTTTGATGGAAGCCTTAAATTTAGCATCGCTTATTCAGGATGAATTATCGAAGATTCGTTTAAAAGCTGATGAAGAATTTTCGCAATTGTATGAAGAAGTAATCTCTCTTTGCATACAATTTAAAATTGATATCGAAATGCCGAGAAAAACCGGAAGGCAAATAAATAGAAGCAATGTAGAAGCTAGTACGCCAGAAGAATTTTATAGAAAAAGTGTTTTTATTCCATTTTTAGACCATTTCATCGTGCAGCTTGAGAATCGCTTAACGGCGCATAAAGATATTTTGTCCTCCTTTACAGTTTTGTTACCAAAACACGACTTTTCTGTGTCTATGGACATTAGAAACAGGTTCTTAAAATTACTGCGATTCTACGGAAGCGTAGAAAATGTATCACCGATAGAGGAATCTGCAATATCAGAATTGTCATTATGGTATGCAACTTTGGCAAATCTGGAGTTGAAACCAAAAACTGCCACTGAGGCATTGACCATTTGTAACAAGAAATTTATGAAACAATACATACACTTTTAAAAATTCAAATAATTCTTCCAGTGACTACTGCCACTAATGAGCGTTCTTTTTCCTCATTAAGAAGGCTTAAGACGTATTTAAGGAATACAATAAATGAAGATAGATTGAACGGTTTGGCGCTTCTTAATATACATCAGGACATTATCCTGTCTCCGGATGAAGTATTAGACAGTTTTTCTTTACAAAGCCGTAAAATGAAATTAAAATTGTAAATCGTAATATGATTTTCTTTATATCTTAAAATTGCAATCTTAACCCCCCCCCCCCCCCCCCCGAAATTTATTTCTGTCTACGCGCCTGACCGAATCAACACAATGGAATCTAGTCCGTGAATTAATGAAAGCTAACAAAATCCAATACACCCAAAGCAGATATACCCAGGCCGGAGTCCAGATCACTCCAAACACAGAACACGATTACAGAAACCTGAACCGAATCCTAAACGAAAACAAAATACAATCATTCACTTACCAACTCCGCAGCGAGAAAAAATTAAAAATCGTCATTAGAGGCGTACCACAATTCCTGACCGACGACGAAATCAAAGACGATCTAAAGCACCGCAACTATCCGATCGCAAAAATTACAAGGATGAACGGTAAAGACCGTCTTCCCGCCCCCCTTATCTTAATAGAACTCGTAGTAGTTTGTCCCTCTTGATAACCCAAATCACAATGTTACTGTGTTTCACGTGTTACTCGCGCATTTAAGGAATATGTTTGTGCCAGAGTTACTTTTTTGTAAGCTTTTTTTCTCTAAGCTTGATCGAGCTGACAGTTATTTCATTGCAGCTTTCGCTTATCAAAACCGAAATTATGTAAATTTTTGTGTAGTGAGACGTGTATTGGAACGTTATAATGTAAATTACATAGAGAGAAAGGGTGATTTTATAGAAAAGTGTTATTGGCGGTTTTATAATGACGTAGAAGCTTGTGATTATTTTTTTGCGTTTGACATTGATGCCGGGTTTGTTTTAAATTTAAATGGTTGCCCTCGTAGTGAGGAGAGTATTCCGAACGATTTGCCTTTAGGGCGCAAAAGATATTTTGGAGATAGTGATGTGGATAAATGTCTGTTATATTATGCAGACTATAATAAGTATTTGAATGATGGATATGATGATATTTTGGCTGTACTACCCGATGTAGAAGAATATGATGACGTTGATATAAGTTTGGATCCAATGACCTTGGCCAGCAACGCGGCTAGCTAGAACACCTACTAGCCGCGTACGAGTTAAGAGTTTTTATGATTCTGTGAGTGTTTAATTATGTCTACTGCGCATGCGCAAGTGAATGTTCGTGTACGCCCCTCCAAGAATTTCTTTGTAACTTTATCTTTAAATGAGGTGGACGTTAGTTGTAGAGAACAGTTCATGTCTTTCAGGTTAGTTAGTTATTGTGTATCGTTAGAAATATCAAGTAAGTCTGAAAATGTTGATAGTCATTTGCATGTTTTTTTAGAGTTTATAGAAAATATATATTTGTCAGATTTAAGATCGTATTTGTTAGAATGTTATAGTGATTGTAGAATTGATGTGCAGTTTTGTAAATCTAAAAGGAATTGTTTAAAGTATATTTCAAAAGAAGATGTTAATTTGTTGACAAATGTAAAATCATCAAGTTTATCATTTAATTATTGTATTTATTGGTGGTGCAAAAATGCAAATGAATTTAGCTATGACGATCCTTTTGTGTTAAAATATAAACATTGTTATAATTACATAAGACGTTATTATAATGAATTCAAATTGAAGGAATGTATTCCAAAAACTAAATTATATTGTTGTTATAATGCTTTTCATAATTGGTCTTTAGATTGTGCAATGTGGTGGAACAAATATTATTGTAATTTTGCTTTGAAACGTCCTTGTTTGGAGTAGTTCAAATGTTGGGAAGTCAAGTTTTATAGAGTATTTGATTGGTAAATGTAATATGGGTTATGTATTTTATCCCGGTGTTGGTAAATTTTTTATGCAAAGGTTTAATGCTAATATACATAAAGTAATTTTGTTCGAAGAATTTGATATCAAGTTTTATCCTGTATCGATGTTAAAGCGATTATGTGAAGGTCGTAATTACGCGTTTCCGGTTAAATGTGAACCGGATGTATTCATATCCTTTTGCGGGCCGATAATATTTGTTTCTAATTTTAATGAAATTGATGATATTGCTTTTAAGAATCGCTTATTATTTGTAGAGGCTGATGTATCGTTTTGGACGTCGCCGTTTGCGGCGGTACCGAAAATTGAGAAAGAAAATGTACCGGTTTCGTTCGAAATATCTTCGGAAGAGGAAATATAATTTTCGTCGGTTTGGTAGACGCGTGTTTAGAAATCATAGAAGAAATAAAATTAGGCGTGTAATTAGACGTATTCGTGGTTCGGTTCCAACATACTTACCTTGTCGATGGGGTCCTTTGTTAAAGTTGACTCAAGTACAAACTGGATATGGGAATCATACGTTTAGTTATGGCATGACAAATAATTCAATAAGTTTTGCTTATGTAGATTTTAATTCATTTACTCCGTTTTCGCCTTTTTTGGATGGTGCTATAGCAGATGTGAAATTAAATTATAGTACATTTATATTGAATAAAGTTTTGATTGTTATTGATCAATTTAATTATGATAAATATGATTATGTATATCAAGGTGGTAAAATAGTTACAGCAGAATATGATATGAATTTGTATCGTAGATACTTACGTTATAAATTTGTACAAGTCAATCTTCGACATCCACGAAGTTTGCGGATTAGCAGTTAAAGTTGAGTCGCTCAGACTGAGAAAGGACATCATTCAATGTCACAGATGTCAGAAATTTGGACACCATCAACGTATATCCAACGTGAACTACGCGTGCATGAAGTGCGGAGAGTCGCACTCGACGCATGAATGCACGAAACCGACCACTACCGCCCCTAAATGCGCAAACTGCGGTGGAGAACACCTCTCGACCAATCTTAACTGTAGGAAAAACCCCAGCAAACGAACCTATACAGACACAAAAACTCATAGACGCACCACTACCAAAACACAACGCGTGGACTCAAAGACAACAGACAAGTAACATCACCGCAACTACACCCACAACCCGGGAAAATACACCAAAACCAACACTTAACTCACACGAAAAAGCAGACAACAACATTGCTCTCATGATTGGGAGACTGTTTATAACACTCTGTTCGACAAATGCTACACCTCAACAAAAAGAAAGCTTTTTCGAAGATACACTTGAACTGACAAAACTTTTTAACGCGCGCAAACAATGAATCACAAACACAACATTGAAAAAGCCTATTGGAATGCACAAAGCATAACACACAAAAAACATGAATTACGCGTATTTTTAGACGAACACCAAATAGACGTAATGCTGTTAAATGAAACGCATCTAAAACCAAGTCACTCGTTAAAAATACAAAACATACAGACACGATAGACCGGTACAAAAAGGCGGCGGAACCGCTATACTCGTACACGAAACAATAAAACACAGCGACCTTGAATACAAAACACTCGAAATCATAGAAAACACAGGCATACAAGTAAACGCAAAAAGGGGACCGATAAACCTTTACGCAAGTTATCTTCCCTCCGGATTAGACATAGTAGAATCAGACATACAAACGATCTTCAATCAAAACACACCTACAATATTTGCGGGAGATTTTAACGCTACACACCTAAACTGGAACTCGAAAGTAGCCAATAAAAACGGTAAAAAAACTAAAGAAAAAAGCACAAGACAACCTCAACGTAATCGGGCCCGTAGAACCAACACACATACACATACGAACGGGTACTACTGACGTTTTACACATTGCAATATTTAACCCTTATCCGGGCAAGGGGGGCCTGCCAGGCCCGAGCGACGATAAAAAGTTCGATATCTTAATGAGTAATTTTAGTACGACTTAATGCTCTTTAGAATTTCTCAGAAATGTTAATTACTGTTTTCTTGTTAAGTAATATTTGTTAAATTATGAATAATCGTTAGTTAATTGACGGATTGTACTTAAAATCCCATTAACGGGCAAGCCGGGCTTAGCAGGCCCATACTTTAGGCAATTATGGTAACTTTATTTTCCGTTTTTTGTTTTCTAATCCTCTTTACGTAATTAGTGTTTCCGATCATTTATGTGTCATTTGTGCAGCAAATACATTTGATGACGTATATAGGTCGTAATTTTTCGAGGAAAGTAATATTAGGTAAAGTAGGGGTTCCCTGTCTATTTGTATATATACGAACATTTTTTTGTTCATTGCTTTTAGTTTATGCATTATAGTGAAAGTGTTATAATCATTCAGCAATGTCGAGAAAATTTTTATCGGACGCCGAACTCGCAGATATACTGGAAAACCTATTGGACGATGACCAGGCGCCTGTAAATTTTGAGTGGGATGTCGAAGATGAGGACGAAGAGGACCACCTTTCTAATGCTAGTGAAACGGAAGACGTGCAAGAAGGCAGTGAGGGGACTGTGTGACACTCCTGTTGTCAGTATTTCCAAATTTGTTGCTAAAGATGATTCAGTGTGGAGCAGCCAGTCTCCTTCGACAGGACGGGTTCGTTCGTGCAATATAATAAAATCGCAAATGCATAAAGTTATCTTACCGCCGGGAAAAATTGTTGAAGATCCAATTGATGCATTTCTCTTATTTATTGATGAAGCTGTACTTACCGAAATTGCTTCACATACAAACAAGGAGGCAGAGAGGGTACTGATAGATATTCCCTGGAAACCATGTGATAATATCGAAATTCGCGCTTTTCTTGGTTTGCTTCTAACTGCCGGTCACCTAAGTGCTAATGATACTAGCTACGATGTGCTTTGGAGTCGATTATGTGGCCCTTCAATTTTTCGAGCAACGATGGGATTGAAACGAAAAATGGTATCGTTCAAGATCCTTGAAAAATGTACGAAATCGAATTGCATTACACTACAACTTACAACCTCAACAGTAATAGTCCTATAGAAAGATTCCATTTCACTATTATGGAAAGCATCAGAGTATTTAACCCCTTGGCACCCATTTCACCAACGGTGGCAACATGGTAAATTTACCGTGAAGTACCAGGTTTGCCACATTTGGTAAACATATTTTTCTTTGAAAATAACAGTGGCTTTCAAGCGTTAGGCCGCTATATTTAATTGGTATATGTTAAACATATCAAAAATGGGGGATTGGTCATGCCTACATCGCTTATTTGTGTTTAAAAGTTTTAAAGTGATACACGTGTTTTTATACTGCTCCTCTTTGATTTGTTATTTTCAATAGTTCAATGGTTTAACTCGGCGGAGGTAATCTCACCACCAAATGTTACCCTCTACCTGCATCGATAGAATAATCTCATAATCCGGCAGGTATTTTCACCACTAACAGAGTTCAGGTAATAAAAGCAATATATACCGTAATTTGGGAATTTCCAGTACTAATATTAACTAATGTCAGTAGATAGAAAGCGCCGGTTCTAGCACCGCCTCCGCCTCCCTGACGTCACAGGATGTGATGTAGCGTAAACAACCGTCTTTGCGGTTTGCGATTGAATAAAAATAATTTACTATACAGTATGATCATATACACGTTCAACTAAAAGTTTCAGAACGCTCAAATATAGGGTACATCAAAAGTTTGTATCCTAACTTTTAAAACGGCCGCGCTCTAGACAGAGGGCCGGGGGGGTTCGGTATGTATCACGGAGCGTGTATCACGGAGTGTGTATCACAGGGGGTGTATCATGGGGGTGCAGCACGGGGGGTGTATCATGGGGGGTGTATCATGGGGGGTGCAGCACGGAGCGTGTATCACGGGGGGTGTATCATGGGGGGGTGCAGCACGGGGGGTGTAGAGTGGAAAGTGCTTGCATTTTAAATTTTATATACACCCCTATATATGTGACATCATAACTGAGAAAAAACAGACAGACCTGTCTGTTTCAAAGACAGACCTGTCTGTTTCAAAGACAGACCTGTCTGTTTCAAAGACAGACCTGTCTGTTTCAAAGACAGACCTGTCTGTCAGAAAGCTGTGGAAAATGTTTTTGCTTTTTTTTTAATTTTAATTTAACATGCGTTAACATTGTCTAAGGTGTATTACCAATATAGCAACATTAATGAATATTAAAGAAAAACCACTTACGGTAAAATCTAATAATGTAACTGTATATGAGTAATATTTTTTTTTTCTTGATGGAGCTTGTCTTAGCACTTTGAAATTTATTTTTTTTATTTAAAGGATCAGTTAAAATTAATAGAAGATTTTTTATTTTTAAAAACATTTATTATCGAAACTATATATATTTACAAAAAATATATAAATTAGAATAAATATATATAAGTATATAAAGTATATTTTATTTATTAAACAACTATTATTTACAAACTATAAATCAGAATATATTAGTATATAAAGTATATTTTATTTATTAAACAACTATTATTTACAAACTATAAATTAGAACAAATATATAATTACATCAAACACCTTTTTTTTTTTTTTTTTTTTTTTTTTTTTTTTTTTTTTTTTTTTTTTTTGATAAACTTAAATTTAATTACACTATTTTTATATGTTTTTTATAAATAAATTCACATAAAATTTTAACATTATTTTCCGTACATGCACAATTTCTATGTCTGTGATAAAAACACGGTTCATCAGTCTTAACTAAATTAGGTACATTGTCTACATATTCCAAGTTTATAACGTCTATATTTACAATAGTTTTCAAAAAGTTACACTTTTGCTGACCTTTAACATATATTTTATCAAAATCTCTACAGATTTTTTTCAATATTCCTCTCAGAGATTTCAAGTCTACGAATCCATCATTATATTTAATTTTCAAATGGTTACTCTGTAACCAACATACCTCCCTTTTTTCACTAGGTGATAGTCGAATAAATGGCACTGGAGGTTTAAATAAAAGATGCATCGATCGAACACCATCAGTGATTGACATCTCCTTTGGTGTAAAATTCATATTAAAGAAGCCTTGTATGTCTACAACCAGATGAGATTCGAATCGTTGTTGATACACTCGAGCTCGATGTGAAGGTGTTAAAATATTAATTAATGTCTCTTATAATTGTTTTATTCGTCTATTAAATCTATGTCTATCTGCAGATGACATTCTGAATTCAAACCACTCAAAAATTTGAATATTATCACTAAACTTTACTGTTTTACTCATTATTGTGAAATATAATAGAACTGTTCTGCACGATATTACATAATAGACTAATGTACAATTACATCGCTGAGTATATAAATCAAAATTTCTAGTAAAATCGTGTTTTTGTGGTTAGCAACTGTGTAACTGGAATTAATATTATGAAAATATTTCTAATTGTTTAGGTAGCTGTAAACTTCTATTCTTCTTCTTCTTTAGGTGCCGTCTCCGCTTCGAAGGTTGGCAATTATCATAGCAATTCTTACTTTTGAAACCGCAGCTCTAAACAGTTCAGATTCAAAACTTCTATTACTGATTTATAATTATAAAGTAATCTGAATAATGAATCGATGAAGTATTTTTCAAACGGTGACCAAATAAATTTAAAACTTGTAAAGTCTCTATATCGAAAACATAAACTTCTGCTCGAATATCCGCCTCTGGTTCGCTTAATAATTCAAATTCTTCATAAATTTTCATCTGTTTATTCCAATTAAAATTTGGATTATAAAAATATAACACATTAACTAAATCGTCAATATCAAAGTATTGTAAATTCCGATATGTAAACGCAGCCATAAATAAACAATCAATATCCTCCAACTTTGAAGAGAATATATAATCGCGGAGTTTATTAGGTAAATCAACTCCGATTCTTTGTATAAATTCTCCATATTTACTATTCAAATCAAATTTAGTGTTCATTGCACTAGGTTAATAAAACAACTGAAAATATATAGAAACGATTAGACTAACGCCCGAATGATTTGGGGTGGGGATTTATTAAATATTGTTGAAAATAATATAGGAGCTTAGTATACTGAAACCAGCGACAGCCATTAAAACAAAAAATGTCTCAACACCTAGAATTGATATTAGAAGCAGTCAAGTTTGTTTATGAAAATTATGGTCATCTATTTGGTATTAAAACAAATCTAATAGAGCATATTCCATTAGACTTATTTAAAACGAAAGTGGCTCCAATATGGATAGAGGAGTTCTGGCATTTAATTTCACCTGACAAACAAGTTGAACTAGAAGAATATCGACCGTGTTTTAGACACTATAATACCGGTGAGGAACAAATTGACGGTCCAGCCCCTTCAAAGAGAGATTGTTCAGTTTGTAAAAAAAAGAGTATTACCCAACAATTTAGAAAATTTAGAATACCGAAAAAGAAAAAACTAAAACATTAAATATGATTTAAATAATATATTTTATATACTAAAGATTATCTTCATTTATCAATAAAAAAATGTAAGAAAAACAACTCTGTGGTTTTTATTTTCATATTCATTTATCAATAAAAATGTTAGATAAACAGCTCTGTGGTTTTTTATTTTCATATTCATTTATCAATAAAAATGTTAGATAAACAGCTCTGTGGTTTTTTATTTATGTTTAATTATCAATAAAATGTAAGACAAAAACAACTCTGTGGCTTTTTTATTTTCGTTTAATATGATAATAGAATATAACAGTAATTATAACGGTGTAATATACACATATGTACAGAAAAGTATAATTATAATAAATCACTCTTATCTATCCAAGTGTTATGTGTCTTATCTAACCCTAAAAATTTAACGTACAGTTTTTTCCCTTTAGACCGAAGCACTTTTTCAACTAAATAAATATCCTTATGTTCTGTTCTTTGTAATTCTGGTTCATAAAAACTACCCAGTATCGGTTCACCATTCATATCTTCTAGCAAATATGTTGTAGGGTTAGAGATTTTTACCTTAACAATTTTAAATAGCTCTGTACTCCACGAGGGGAAATATGACTTTGCAAATAGGGTTTTATATTTACTGATGCGAACGATATCACCCACATTAAATTTATTTTTTCCTTTTATTTTAATATTACTGTACACAGTAGATAATAGATGATTCTCATTCTTTAATGTAACATCACAAGGTCTCATGCCAGTTGTTCGATGGCGTGTTTTATTATAATCATCCGTTATGGAAGCGAGAATGTCAATCCATTTATATTTACCTACCATGCTGAAATGTTTATATAATTTATTCTTGATCGTACGAATTACTCGCTCAGCAATGGCTGCTTTTTTAATACTATACGTAGAGTAATGATTTATTTTATATGATTGTATCAGTTTCTTGAAATGTGTATTGTAGAACTCTTTTCCAGCATCTGTTTGTAAATTTTTCGGTCGTCTGGGACTACTCAAAACTTTTTCCATAGCATTTCGCACATCCAGACCGGTCTTACTCTTTATAGGCTGTGTCCATAGATATTTGGAGAAGCAGTCTATAACAACGAGTATGTATTTAAAACCGGCATTCTGTTTAGAATAGGGTTGGAAGTCCATCAAATCAGATTGCCAGATGTCATCGAAACCCTTAATTATAGTACGACGTCGAGGAAAGTTTTTCCTTGCTGGACGGTGAATCTCGTTAACCACGTCTTGTTTACTCATTGTGTACTAATATAATTGTAAGCTGCTATTATTTATATAGGAATTAACCTAGGAAGCCCACTAAGCAACATAACTTCCTCTAAATCCGGTCTCATTTGTGAACTATCGTTTTGAACGCTATTCTTATCAAGCAACAAATCTTGCTCTACTTTCTTTATTAATTCCTGTCTTAATTGTAAAATTTTGTTTTCTGATTTTTTCCTATTATCCTCAACGACATTTAAATTTTACGTTTGTATTGTAGTAATGTTATCAATTTTATCATTTATTTCGGTTATAGCTTTAGATATATTATTATTAATAGTTTCCAATTGCTTCTTCAACTCCTGATAATTATCTGTGTGTTTAGAGTTAGCTTTACTTAAAATACTCATTTCGTTCCTAAATGCTGAATATGAAGTATTCGCGTTTTTAATAAATTCACTACGATTTTTAATTAGGGATATCTTTAAATTGTTATCGGTTTTTTCTAATTCTGCAACTTTTTCATTAACAAATTTGTTTATATCTAAAGTAGTACTATTTAATTGACTCAAAATTGAATCCACACTATTTTTTATTTCATTAGACAAAACTAAGTTCTCTTCCATAATCTGCTTATCAATGCTCTTCCTGAGATGAATCAGTGTATACTGTTGCTCAGAGAATTTTTTTTTGTTTTCTTTATCAAAGTCCATAACGATATCAACTAAATATTTTTTATTTACACAATCTTCATCTTCAATGGGGTCCCCCAGGAATCTAATACGCTTACCACCAATATTTATATTACCGTCAACAGTTAGAGGTAGACCGGCCGGTCGACGATTGAAGATTCTCTCGACCGTTGATGAAGCTTGCACTTTATTACTATGACGCCCAAACTTATCGGTAGCCATTTTGATAATGAGAAAATATATTATGTAACCACTATTTAATTACACCTGCCTCCCTTAGTTCCTCGATTATAGATAAAATTTCATTATTATGGTTCGTGTGGCCAGCGTCTTCCGATGCTATTAGAAGCTGCAAGCGATCAACCAGCTCATTTACATCATCCCAATAAACGTACTGATACGGGGTGTTCTTAACAAACATGTTTGGTCCTCGCCCACTCCAAGATTTTGATGGTTGTTTTTTAGTAAATAGCGGTTGAATTATACGTTTCCATTTCATCCCTGCATTACCTCGCAACTGTTTTGTTTTATCATTATCTCTACGGTGTACACTGGTATACTCTAATATGTTACGGTATTGTTTTAAATCATCATCATGATATTTTTCTGGATTCGATTTAAAGATGAGTTCATACAGACCCTTACTTCCTTTGAATCGTTTGTTTTCAATGAATATATCATCATCATCAAATGTTATAGTTTTACTCCCCAACTTTAATTTATTAGCATCAGCATCAAATATTACACCATAAGTGGTGTCGAAAACGCTGTTTGTATCTTTAAACAGACCGTCTATATAGCTCTTAGGTAAAGGATTAAAGTTTTCGAAAAATTCTTCAATTACTTCCGGTCTCGTATCACTTGTCGACTGATACAGTTCTCGGAGTGAGCTGTCAATTGGTCTAGAAGTTTCCGGATTATATGTAAAGACATTTTCATCAGTTAAAAAATCTGGTTGTCTAATTGATTTTGTTGTATCCTCGGTTATCGGAGAAGTAGGTCTCTCCTCTTTTTTAAACTGTTCCAATTTAACTGAATTTGCGACAGCAATTTTTTTTAGAGGTTCCGTGACAGGTTTATATAATTTTTGTAAGAGCTCATCTTACAAAAATTATTGACTGGAACGTTGTAGTTTTAACTGTAAATGCTTTTTCCTAACAGCATCAGTAATATTAACAATTTCTTGTTTAAGTTTTTCGTTTAAAGATTTTTTTGTTGTCTCCTTTCGCTTTAATGTTCTATTGTTTGCCATGATACCACTTTAACTAACTGATCGATACTGTTAACAAGTTCACCCGAACAGTGACTTTTAAAATCAACCTTTTATTATAGTGAGACTGAATAATAATATTGAGGAAAAGCATTCACTTAATAGACAACATAACCCACAACATCTGATTAATTTATCACAACAGCAAACATTTTCTTCAACTACCTCTGAAGGTTCCTCCATCTTAGGAACACTTGCTTATATGAGCTCAAAGGTATAAATGTTAACTTTAGAGGCTTACAAACATATATAACAATCAAACCTGTTTCTATATCGACCTTTTTGTATATCACAGTCCTTGTTTATCACTAGGAATCCATATTTATCTTTCCAACAATCACCACACATCATCTTAAACTGATCAAATGTCATATCGGTACCCACATGATCTTCATACACATGACGGAGATTGGTATCATCTTGTTTAAATAATACTAAAAAATTTACATTATCTCTGATTAGATGTTTAGGGATGCGAGTGTAGGTTTGACATAGATAAAAACTATCAACCAATTTATGACGACCCATGCAAAAGAACGATCTGATCTTATCTTGTTTATCGCAGGCTACATCATCGAATATGAATACAGAATTCGATCTCGCGTCTGCTGGATCAATTATGTCATCATTTTCTTTATAGGGATAGTATTTAATATCGGGTAGTTCGCTCAAAACATTTTCCAACAATTGATATTTAGGTTGATACAACGATTTAGAATAAACATAAATGTTTTCAAATCGAAGTCCGTTTTCGTTAAACAATAGTGACAACATAGCATTTGTTTTACCACAATTAGAAGGACCACAAATAATAGAGCGAACCGAGTTGGGCAATAAAACACCATGTCTATGATAGTCTTTTAGGTCTCCGGTGCAGGTGTCTAAATTTAATATGTTCAACTGTTCCTTCTGTTTTATAAAACGCATCGTTGGAAACTGAAAACTTTTGTTAAATACAAATCACTATATACCAAAGAAATCAGTTCAATGTTAACATTCAGGGAAGGTGGAGGTCTGTTGAATTCTGTAATCAATAATTTACCATTTGAACTACACATACCTGGTGGATATCAATTCTGCGGTCCAGGAACGAAATTAAGAGAGAGATTAGATCGAGGTGATTCTGGAATAAATCCGTTAGATAAAGCTTGCAGGGAACACGACATTACATATTCTCAATATAAAGATTTACAAAATAGACATAAAGCCGATCGTATACTAGAAGAAGCAGCCTGGTCTCGGGCGACAGCTAAGAACGCTTCGATAGGTGAAAAAGCCGCTTCGTGGGCGGTCACGAACGCTATGAAAGTTAAACGTAAATTAGGGATGGGCTTGAAACGGCGTGTGATGCAAAAGAAACAGCCATTTACTAAAGCTGTTTTATTAAATGTGAAAGATGTATTCAGAGGTTATAAAGGTGGTAAAGTAAAAGCAGGGGCAGGTATATCGCTGAAAGCTGCTAGAATTGCTATCAAGAAGGCAGGCGGTCGGAAACGAATAAGGATACCACGCATAATTCCATTACCGAAAACTGGAGGAATTTTGCCTCTAATACCGCTATTTGCCGGTTTGAGTGCATTAGGTAGTTTAGCGGGTGGTGCTGCAGGTATAGCTAGAGCTGTTAACAAAACAAAGGAAGCTCAACAGCAGATGGATGAGGCGAAAAGACATAATAAAATTATGGAAGCTGTTGCATTGGGAAACAAGACAGGTACCGGTCTATACCTAAAACCCTATAAGAAGGGGTTGGGTCTGTATTTAAAACCCTATCCAAAAAACTTATAAATCGACTGCCCGACAGAGCTCTGACAGATAGAGATATTATTAAATTCGCTAGCGCTATACGAAATTTTCGAGATGTCTATATGCGTGACAAATTACCTAAAACACCTAGACCTGTCGAGTGTGCAGTTAATTTAGATTCAGAAAGCGGTCCTGGCACACATTGGGTTGCATATGTTAAAAATGGTGATGTAATAAAATACTACGACTCCTTTGGCAATTTAAAACCACCAATCGAACTATTGAAATATTTTCGAAAAAATAATAAGAAAATAAAAATTATATACAACTATGATAGATATCAAAATTATAATGATATAAATTGCGGTCACCTCTGTTTACAATTCTTATTGAACAATGCTGTATAAATTGGATTAGTATTGAAGTAATCGTTGAGAATGTCGTACACGTTTACTATAATTGGAACGAGCTCTATGCTCTCCGCCGATTACTATCCACCAATAGATTTAGATCCAAATTCTCGATACACTCTCGGTTTAATTGGTTTATACACATACAATACCATTCCGAACGTAACGAAAGAAAATAATAAATTCTATTATGATAACGATAAAGTTATTACAATTCCTGATGGTTCATATGAAATAAGTGACATTGAGCAATATATTAAGGAACAATTGTTAGTGAAAGATGATGATAATGATACTTTCTCTCTCAAACCAAACAATAATACTTTGAGATGTTTACTAAAGAGTAAATTTCACATAAATTTCAAACATGAAGATTCAATTGGACGTACGTTAGGTTTCAGTTCTAAAATACTAGCACCTAATGAGAAACATGAATCCGATTTACCTGTACAGATTATAAAAGTGCAAACGATTAGAGTTGAATGTAGTGTTACAACATCTGCATACTACGATTCACGACTATCACACACCCTATACGAATTCGCACCTCAAGTGGAGCCTGGATTCAGCATAAACATAGAACCACAACACATCATTTACTTACCTATTAATAGACGAGATAGTATAGACAACATCACATTAACTTTAGTTGACCAAGACGGTAGACCGGTTAATTTTCGAGGTGAACAAATCATTATTAGATTAGAGTTGAGGAGAGATGGGTCTAGCTTTTAGAAATAATAAAACTAACAGATATATAGAGCAAACAGCCATTCAGTCGCCTGATAATCAACGATTAACACCTACGAATATCGCTTTCTTAAAATCCATTGGATTGAAAGTGAAAAATGGAGGAAAAGTTGGATATATTTCAAGGAGTACAGTTTAATGATGCTATCGTAAAAGAACAATATCACATCTACTACCCTAGAACGAGTAATTTTAAACACAACGATGAAATTCGCATTTCCATTCAACATCAAGATATTTACACATTACCTAGCAATAGTTTTATTCGCATAGAGGGTAAATTCATAGAGGATGCTACGGGAACTGGTGCTTGTAAACTGACAAATAACGCATATGCGTTTTTATTTGAACAAATGCGCTTCGAAGTTAACAGCGTTGAAGTTGATAGGTGTATCAAACCAGGTATTACATCAACGATGAAAGCATACGTTTCTTATAGTGATAGTGAATCTAAGATGTTAGCAATGGCTGGATGGTGTCCATTTGAAGATGAACAACCGACCTTATCAGCAGGGAAATTTAATGCTTGTTTACCATTAAACTTTTTCTTTGGTATATTCGAAGACTGGGGGAGAATTTTAATTAATGCAAATCAAGAATTGATATTAAATCGTAGCAAAACAGATGATAATTGTTATAAAAACATTTTGAAAGATGGTACAAAGAGAGCAAAAATAGAAATTGACAAGATTGAGTGGTATGTTCCACACATAACTGTAAATGATAAGAATCGGTTGAAACTGCTGCAAGCTCTCAAGGAAAATAAGAAGATATACATTCCGTTTAGGCGTTGGGAACTCTTTGAATTACCTTCTCTACGTACTACGAAAAACGATATTTGGCCAATTAAGACAAGCACGAATTTAGAGAAACCTCGTTACGTTATTGTCGGGTTTCAATATAAGAAAAAAGATAATGTATACGAGGACGCTTCAGACTTTGACCATTCTGCAATTACAAATGTAAAATTATATTTAAATTCTGAGAGCTATCCATACTCAAACATGAATTTAAATATGGGGTTAAAACGTTATGCTGTTGCGTATCACATGTATGCAAATTTCCAGTCTAGTTACTATGGTCGTCAAAACCAACCACTCTTAGATTTTAATCAATTCCACAATACTACATTTTTCGTCGTCGATTGTGCCCGTCAAACAGAATCACTTCTCTCATCTAGTGTAGATATAAAACTCGAGATGGAATGTGAAGAACAATTCAAAGAGGACACTAATGTCTACGCCTTGATTATTCACGATAATATTATTGAATATCAACCATTAACGGGGATAGTTAAAAAAATTATTTAAAAAAATATATTAAAATTGTATTATTATGAAATACTAAACTTTTTGGTATAATTAATGATTGTAAAATTATTTAAAAAATATATTAAAATTGTATTATTTATTATGAAATAATAAACTTTTTGATATAATTAATGATTGTTTTATTTTTTAAAACTTAAAATAAAATTTATATGTAATTTATCAGCTCTGTAAAACTTCTTGATTTACCTAGATTTATATATTTATTATCTCATAGGATGTTACAAGCGGATGTAAAAAACCTCATTACAACAAGAAAGTGATATATAAGTTCACAATTTTACATTAAATTACTCCATATCTCTAAAAACCATGGGTAAGTTTACTATCATAGTCTTTATATATTAATTATATTTTTCTGTTTTTGTAGACCAACAACTAGAGAATATAATAAGGGAGCTGACTCCTAGTGTTCCTGTAAGTTTTAAAACATTTTATTATCTAATTTATAATTTTTTATTTTTAGAATAGGAATATTATAATATTTAAGGCGGGTGCCATACCGCCACCACCACCACCATCACGATCTATAGTGGTGGCAGTAGGAAGCGCGGTTATGCACATAAGAATAGACGACGATTTTATCGTCGCCTTTTATTATGATCCTAGTAAGTTTTTATATATATATATTATATTGGAAAATACTTATGTTCCTTTTTGTTGTAGATGAATAAAAATCATAATTAAATTTATTCTTTTGTTTTATTTACTAATACATTAAGTATAACATTAGCACAGTAATGATTTCATATTAGAAAAACTGTGCTAATTACATTTTAAAATGCGACATTAATAGTTGATAGGAACCTTTAAAACATTAAAATTTTTCGAATAGATCTGTTTCTATAAAGAAAAAATATGAACAACAAATAAGTGATAAGAACGTTGCTTTTATATAAAACAATAAAATTCACGAATAGATATGTTTTCTATAAATAAAATATTAAACCACAGATATTTAATAGCAATTAATAAGAACTTTACATCTTTTATACAGATAAATTATTCAAATATATGTCTGTTTCTATAAGGAAAAATTATCAACAAATAAGTGATAAGAACTTTTATGTAAGTAAATTATGTGAAAATATATGATATATGAGTATGTCTGTTTCTATAAGAAAAAATTTAACCACAAAATTTGATTAGAATTATATATAAATAAATAACCATAGTATTCATCATTTTTATTTAGATAGCGTCTTTCAAAGTATAAACATCAACTTTATATGTAAGTAAAAATCATTTTTTATATAATTTTAATATTTTTCAATATTTTATTTTTTTTAAAAATACTCTGTAATTCTATTATACATTCGTATACTTTTAATAATACCAATATATTGTTGTCTAATTTAATAGTAATTTTTTTAAAATATTTTAGCTTCTGTAAAAATGGAATGTGAAAAATGTGGGAAAGGTTTCACCCGTATGGATATTCTTCGCAGACATCCATGTATGAATGATAAAGTTCATACGTGTGATGTTTGTCAAGACACGTTTACCAGAAAGGACAATTTGACACGTCATCGTAAGAGGGTACACCCCAACGAAGCTGTTTCTTCAACAACACCTTCGAAGATGAGCTGTCCTCCGTCGACTAGTTGTGATGATCCTAAGGTAGGATTAAGTTGTTGTGGATTAAGATTTCCCGATACTGCAATGTATAGGGGACATCTTCGTTCACAACAGCATTTATCTAATAATGCTATTTTATTGGGGGGTGGTGTTTTCGAAATTGCTAGCAGTTTTAAACATCGAGTAGCTTCATATCGAATTTTAGGTAATCAAAATTCTGACATACAAACTTTTTTGGCTGAATCTAAATTACGATCAATCCAGCTGATTAAAAATGTTGTTGAACGAGTGGTATCGGGGGTTAAGGTGCAATTTGAGTTATTTGCTCACTACGTTAAACCTCAAGCGGATGAACAAGTAACTGAAATCAAATCCTTCAATACTCGATATACCGTTGTGACGCAGATATCTGACGTTAATAATATTTTTGATCAGTTGGCTAGTATTATAATCGCAAAATCAGAAGAGTTTCAGGAGAGAGATTCAGGGTGGGCGTTAGTTTCGGTCTCACATTTAGAAATTAATATAAATTCTTTTACGCCCATCAGTGGATCATCATACCTAGAACTACCTGCTTCAATTAAACGAAAAAAGGCGTGTGTTAACATTCAAAATAAAGATGACGCTTGTCTATTTTGGTGTTTAACCGCAGCCCTCCACCCCGTTAATAAAAATGCACAGAGGGTTGTTTCCTACCCTCATTATTCTACCGTTTTAAATTTAGAAAATATTAAATTTCCTGTTAAAATTAGAGATTTAGAAAAAATTGAAAAATTGAATAATTTGAGTATAAACGTTTACGGTCTATCTATCAATTCGGATTCAAGAGATTTTGAAGTTGTAGGACCCATTTATTTTACTCAATCAAAAAAAGATATTCATATAAATTTATTGTTGATTGAAAGCGGGGAGAAATCTCATTACGTGTTAATTAAGAATCTCTCCAGACTGGTTTCATCACAAATAAACAATAGAGATCATAAGTTGCATTTGTGTGATGGTTGTTTAGTTTACTTTAGCACTGCTGAAAAGTTAATCACACATCAGCAGCATGATTGCAATCATTTATATACTATTCTACCTTCAACCGAACCGCGTAAATCAAAATTGGGGGAGTTAGTACCCCAAAATATTTTACAATTTGATGATTTTGAGAAGAAAATGTTTGTACCCTTTGTTGTTTACGCTGATTTTGAGTCTATCTTGCAACCAGTTTACTCATGTAGCGGTGATCTAGCTGCTTCGTATACGCGGCCTATCCAAAAACATATCGCTTCAAGCTTCGCCTACAATATCGTTTGTAAACATGATTCTAGTTTAAATAAATTTGTGACGTATGCTGGTTTAGATTGTTCAACAGTATTTATCGCTCGATTGATGGATGATGTTAAAGATATTTATAAAAAGTATTTAAAAATTGTTGTTCCAATGAATCCATTAACAGTTGATGAACGAAATTTATATAATGATACAGTTATCTGTCACATTTGTGAAAAATTTCTTAATGAAGATAAAGTGGTAGACCACTGTCATTTAACTGGAAAATTTAGGGGTGCTGCACATTCGAATTGTAACTTAAATTTCAAAATTCCATATTTCATTCCTATCTTCTTACACAACCTTACTAATTACGATTCTCATCTATTTTTAAGAGATTTAGCGACCGATAATTTAGATATAAACGTTATTCCCATTAATAAAGAAAAATATATTAGTTTCAGTAAATCAATAAAAGTCGATCAGTATATTAATAAAGCGAACGTGAAGAAAGATGTTTATTTAAAATTACGATTTTTAGATTCTTTCCGCTTTATGGCATCCTCCATCGAAAAATTGTCAAATAATTTGTCCTCGGCAGATTTTAGGGCTGTTAAACTACATTTTCCTAATGTTAACCAATTTAATTTAATTAAGCGAAAAGGAATTTTCCCATATGAATATATAGATAGTTTTGAACGATTGAATGAAACAGCACTACCTCCAATTGATAAATTTCACAACACCTTAACCGGAGAAGACATTTCGAATGAAGATTATATACATGCTTTAGCGGTATGGAAGACTTTTGGTTGTAAATCTTTGTTGGATTATTCAAATCTTTATTTAAAAACAGATGTATTGTTATTAACAGATATTTTCGAAAACTTCCGTGAAATTTGTCATAAAACATACGGTTTAGATCCCGCTCACTATTATACATCGCCTGGTCTTTCTTGGAGTGCTATGTTAAAACATACCAAAATTGAATTAGAACTACTCAGTGATATTGATATGCATCATTTCATTAAAACAGGGATTAGGGGTGGTTTAACACAATCCTGTTTAAGATATGTTGCAGCGAATAATAAATATTTAAGTACATATGATGCGAATTCTCCAAATTCATATTTAGTTTACTGGGATGCAAACAATCTATATGGGTGGGCAATGTCACAATATTTACCATATGGTGGTTTTCGGTGGATATCTAATGTTGAAAATTTTAATGTTTTATCAATCGCAGATGATTCAGATATTGGTTATTTTGTAGAAGTAGATATCGAGTATCCAGAAGTATTACACGATAGCCATAATGATTTACCCTTTCTCCCCGAAAACATGGTACCTCCAACATCTAAATTTCCTAATAAGAAATTAATTGCAAACTTACACAATAAATCAAAATATGTTATACACTATAGAAATTTAAAGCAAGCGTTAAATCATGGTCTCAAAATTACTCAAATTCATCGGGTTTTAGAATTTAAACAATCAAATTGGTTACAAAAATATATCGATTTGAATACTTGTCTTAGGAAAGATGCGCGAAATGATTTCGAAAAAGATTTTTAAATTATTAAACAACTCGGTCTTTGGTAAAACTATGGAAAATGTTGACAAGCGTGTAGATGTGAAATTAGTATCTCATTGGGAAGATAAAGGTAAACGGAGGGGTGCCTCAAGTTTAATATCAAAATTAAATTTTAAGAGTATTAGTATTTTTACGGAAAACTTTGTTGCTATTCAGATGGAGAAACTTAAAGTTATTTATAATAAACCTATATACATTGGATTCTCCGTTTTAGAATTATCGAAATTATTAATGTATGAATTTTATTATGACTATTTGAAACGTGTGTATGCTGAGAGGGTAAATCTATGTTATATGGATACTGATAGTTTCATTTTAAAAATTAAAACTGATGATATATATTGTGATATGAAACAAAATCTCTCTAAATTCGATACATCAAATTTTTCAGTCAACAACGTTTACAACATACCTCTCCAAAACAAGGCGGTTCTCGGTTTAATGAAAGACGAGAATGCAGGTAAGTTGATGAGTGAATTCGTTGGATTACGTGCTAAAGTATATGCTATTGAGGTTGAAGGTAGACAGATAAAAAAATCTAAGGGTATAAAAAAGAACGTTATAAAAAATGAAATCAGTTTGGAAGATTATAAAATTTGTTTATTCAAACATAATTTAATTTATAGACGTCAAATTTTATTTAAATCTAAATTACATGAGATTTCCTCTGTTGAACAAAATAAATTGGCCTTATCGCCTTTTGATGATAAACGGTATATTGATGAGGATGGGGTGCACACTCTAGCTTGGGGTCATCACAACATCGATGGATAATCAAATGGCGAGTTAAATTGGTAATTAATATTTTTTCTATATTTGAATTTATATTACTAATTGTTTTTTATAGTCTCTGAACGGTGTGAATACCTTCCCCCACCCATATTGATGTTATATATACAACTACAAGTTATGCTAACAATCAGTTTAGAGATTTTCTTCGTGTTACATAGCTGTACAATGGAAAAAGGTATATAAAACTTAATTTATTATTAGCATTTAATAATTTAATATTGTTATTGTTATAGCTGATAGTGAACCGGTTACCTATAACGAATTCATCGACAACGCTTTGAAAATGCAGGAAGATGCTATCCTTAGAGAGAAGCAGCTTGTTGGTCAATCTGTATATTTACTTAATAATAGTGGTACTAAGTGGATTGTTATTGGACTAAGTCCAGCTGCTGGTTTTGTACCTATTATTCAAATTCGATCATCAACCGTCTGCATCTTTTTCACACCGGATGAGTGGGAAGAATTTTGCAAGACTGAGGGTTGCAGCCCTAATCATCAGATGGAATGTAGCATGTATAAAGAGATACATGTAATTAGGTTAAAGAGTCGGAATCAGGAAATTGTTTTATCTAAAGATACATATAACAACATCTACAGTTTGATGGAATTATTAAATCAAAAGTTATCTGTTTTAAAAACTATGGATTTCGTGAATTTCTATAAATCTACTTTAGAATCCTGTTCCCATATGTCTGGTGATATACACAACAATATAAAAAGATTATTATCTTGTCATAATAACTCTCTAAATGCTTTATTTATGTTGGAGGTATTATATCTTCATTATAATACTTTACATTTTGATGTAGAAGTTATGCGATTGGGTTGTTAATTTATATGTTTATATAAAAATAATGTAATTAAATTGAAGTTTATCAAAAAAAAGGTATTTGATGTAATTATATATTTATTCTGATTAATAGTTTGTAAATAATATACAGTTTTTTAATAATAGTTGTTTAATAAATAAAATATACTTTATATACTTATATATTTGTTCTAATTTATAGTTTGTAAATAATAGTTGTTTAATAAATAAAATATACTTTATATACTAATATATTCTGATTTATAGTTTGTAAATAATAGTTGTTTAATAAATAAAATATACTTTATATACTTATATATATTTATTCTAATTTATATATTTTTTGTAAATATATATAGTTTCGATAATAAATGTTTTTAAAAATAAAAAATCTTCTATTAATTTTAACTGATCCTTTAAATAAAAAAAAATAAATTTCAAAGTGCTAAGACAAGCTCCATCAAGAAAAAAAAAAATATTACTCATATACAGTTACATTATTAGATTTTACCGTAAGTAGTTTTTCCTTTAATATTCATTAATGTTGCTATATTGGTAATACACCTTAGACAATGTTAACGCATGTTAAATTAAAATTAAAAAAAAGCAAAAGTTGGATATATTTCAAGGAGTACAGTTTAATGATGCTATCGTAAAAGAACAATATCACATCTACTACCCTAGAACGAGTAATTTTAAACACAACGATGAAATTCGCATTTCCATTCAACATCAAGATATTTACACATTACCTAGCAATAGTTTTATTCGCATAGAGGGTAAATTCATAGAGGATGCTACGGGAACTGGTGCTTGTAAACTGACAAATAACGCATATGCGTTTTTATTTGAACAAATGCGCTTCGAAGTTAACAGCGTTGAAGTTGATAGGTGTATCAAACCAGGTATTACATCAACGATGAAAGCATACGTTTCTTATAGTGATAGTGAATCTAAGATGTTAGCAATGGCTGGATGGTGTCCATTTGAAGATGAACAACCGACCTTATCAGCAGGGAAATTTAATGCTTGTTTACCATTAAACTTTTTCTTTGGTATATTCGAAGACTGGGGGAGAATTTTAATTAATGCAAATCAAGAATTGATATTAAATCGTAGCAAAACAGATGATAATTGTTATAAAAACATTTTGAAAGATGGTACAAAGAGAGCAAAAATAGAAATTGACAAGATTGAGTGGTATGTTCCACACATAACTGTAAATGATAAGAATCGGTTGAAACTGCTGCAAGCTCTCAAGGAAAATAAGAAGATATACATTCCGTTTAGGCGTTGGGAACTCTTTGAATTACCTTCTCTACGTACTACGAAAAACGATATTTGGCCAATTAAGACAAGCACGAATTTAGAGAAACCTCGTTACGTTATTGTCGGGTTTCAATATAAGAAAAAAGATAATGTATACGAGGACGCTTCAGACTTTGACCATTCTGCAATTACAAATGTAAAATTATATTTAAATTCTGAGAGCTATCCATACTCAAACATGAATTTAAATATGGGGTTAAAACGTTATGCTGTTGCGTATCACATGTATGCAAATTTCCAGTCTAGTTACTATGGTCGTCAAAACCAACCACTCTTAGATTTTAATCAATTCCACAATACTACATTTTTCGTCGTCGATTGTGCCCGTCAAACAGAATCACTTCTCTCATCTAGTGTAGATATAAAACTCGAGATGGAATGTGAAGAACAATTCAAAGAGGACACTAATGTCTACGCCTTGATTATTCACGATAATATTATTGAATATCAACCATTAACGGGGATAGTTAAAAAAATTATTTAAAAAAATATATTAAAATTGTATTATTATGAAATACTAAACTTTTTGGTATAATTAATGATTGTAAAATTATTTAAAAAATATATTAAAATTGTATTATTTATTATGAAATAATAAACTTTTTGATATAATTAATGATTGTTTTATTTTTTAAAACTTAAAATAAAATTTATATGTAATTTATCAGCTCTGTAAAACTTCTTGATTTACCTAGATTTATATATTTATTATCTCATAGGATGTTACAAGCGGATGTAAAAAACCTCATTACAACAAGAAAGTGATATATAAGTTCACAATTTTACATTAAATTACTCCATATCTCTAAAAACCATGGGTAAGTTTACTATCATAGTCTTTATATATTAATTATATTTTTCTGTTTTTGTAGACCAACAACTAGAGAATATAATAAGGGAGCTGACTCCTAGTGTTCCTGTAAGTTTTAAAACATTTTATTATCTAATTTATAATTTTTTATTTTTAGAATAGGAATATTATAATATTTAAGGCGGGTGCCATACCGCCACCACCACCACCATCACGATCTATAGTGGTGGCAGTAGGAAGCGCGGTTATGCACATAAGAATAGACGACGATTTTATCGTCGCCTTTTATTATGATCCTAGTAAGTTTTTATATATATATATTATATTGGAAAATACTTATGTTCCTTTTTGTTGTAGATGAATAAAAATCATAATTAAATTTATTCTTTTGTTTTATTTACTAATACATTAAGTATAACATTAGCACAGTAATGATTTCATATTAGAAAAACTGTGCTAATTACATTTTAAAATGCGACATTAATAGTTGATAGGAACCTTTAAAACATTAAAATTTTTCGAATAGATCTGTTTCTATAAAGAAAAAATATGAACAACAAATAAGTGATAAGAACGTTGCTTTTATATAAAACAATAAAATTCACGAATAGATATGTTTTCTATAAATAAAATATTAAACCACAGATATTTAATAGCAATTAATAAGAACTTTACATCTTTTATACAGATAAATTATTCAAATATATGTCTGTTTCTATAAGGAAAAATTATCAACAAATAAGTGATAAGAACTTTTATGTAAGTAAATTATGTGAAAATATATGATATATGAGTATGTCTGTTTCTATAAGAAAAAATTTAACCACAAAATTTGATTAGAATTATATATAAATAAATAACCATAGTATTCATCATTTTTATTTAGATAGCGTCTTTCAAAGTATAAACATCAACTTTATATGTAAGTAAAAATCATTTTTTATATAATTTTAATATTTTTCAATATTTTATTTTTTTTAAAAATACTCTGTAATTCTATTATACATTCGTATACTTTTAATAATACCAATATATTGTTGTCTAATTTAATAGTAATTTTTTTAAAATATTTTAGCTTCTGTAAAAATGGAATGTGAAAAATGTGGGAAAGGTTTCACCCGTATGGATATTCTTCGCAGACATCCATGTATGAATGATAAAGTTCATACGTGTGATGTTTGTCAAGACACGTTTACCAGAAAGGACAATTTGACACGTCATCGTAAGAGGGTACACCCCAACGAAGCTGTTTCTTCAACAACACCTTCGAAGATGAGCTGTCCTCCGTCGACTAGTTGTGATGATCCTAAGGTAGGATTAAGTTGTTGTGGATTAAGATTTCCCGATACTGCAATGTATAGGGGACATCTTCGTTCACAACAGCATTTATCTAATAATGCTATTTTATTGGGGGGTGGTGTTTTCGAAATTGCTAGCAGTTTTAAACATCGAGTAGCTTCATATCGAATTTTAGGTAATCAAAATTCTGACATACAAACTTTTTTGGCTGAATCTAAATTACGATCAATCCAGCTGATTAAAAATGTTGTTGAACGAGTGGTATCGGGGGTTAAGGTGCAATTTGAGTTATTTGCTCACTACGTTAAACCTCAAGCGGATGAACAAGTAACTGAAATCAAATCCTTCAATACTCGATATACCGTTGTGACGCAGATATCTGACGTTAATAATATTTTTGATCAGTTGGCTAGTATTATAATCGCAAAATCAGAAGAGTTTCAGGAGAGAGATTCAGGGTGGGCGTTAGTTTCGGTCTCACATTTAGAAATTAATATAAATTCTTTTACGCCCATCAGTGGATCATCATACCTAGAACTACCTGCTTCAATTAAACGAAAAAAGGCGTGTGTTAACATTCAAAATAAAGATGACGCTTGTCTATTTTGGTGTTTAACCGCAGCCCTCCACCCCGTTAATAAAAATGCACAGAGGGTTGTTTCCTACCCTCATTATTCTACCGTTTTAAATTTAGAAAATATTAAATTTCCTGTTAAAATTAGAGATTTAGAAAAAATTGAAAAATTGAATAATTTGAGTATAAACGTTTACGGTCTATCTATCAATTCGGATTCAAGAGATTTTGAAGTTGTAGGACCCATTTATTTTACTCAATCAAAAAAAGATATTCATATAAATTTATTGTTGATTGAAAGCGGGGAGAAATCTCATTACGTGTTAATTAAGAATCTCTCCAGACTGGTTTCATCACAAATAAACAATAGAGATCATAAGTTGCATTTGTGTGATGGTTGTTTAGTTTACTTTAGCACTGCTGAAAAGTTAATCACACATCAGCAGCATGATTGCAATCATTTATATACTATTCTACCTTCAACCGAACCGCGTAAATCAAAATTGGGGGAGTTAGTACCCCAAAATATTTTACAATTTGATGATTTTGAGAAGAAAATGTTTGTACCCTTTGTTGTTTACGCTGATTTTGAGTCTATCTTGCAACCAGTTTACTCATGTAGCGGTGATCTAGCTGCTTCGTATACGCGGCCTATCCAAAAACATATCGCTTCAAGCTTCGCCTACAATATCGTTTGTAAACATGATTCTAGTTTAAATAAATTTGTGACGTATGCTGGTTTAGATTGTTCAACAGTATTTATCGCTCGATTGATGGATGATGTTAAAGATATTTATAAAAAGTATTTAAAAATTGTTGTTCCAATGAATCCATTAACAGTTGATGAACGAAATTTATATAATGATACAGTTATCTGTCACATTTGTGAAAAATTTCTTAATGAAGATAAAGTGGTAGACCACTGTCATTTAACTGGAAAATTTAGGGGTGCTGCACATTCGAATTGTAACTTAAATTTCAAAATTCCATATTTCATTCCTATCTTCTTACACAACCTTACTAATTACGATTCTCATCTATTTTTAAGAGATTTAGCGACCGATAATTTAGATATAAACGTTATTCCCATTAATAAAGAAAAATATATTAGTTTCAGTAAATCAATAAAAGTCGATCAGTATATTAATAAAGCGAACGTGAAGAAAGATGTTTATTTAAAATTACGATTTTTAGATTCTTTCCGCTTTATGGCATCCTCCATCGAAAAATTGTCAAATAATTTGTCCTCGGCAGATTTTAGGGCTGTTAAACTACATTTTCCTAATGTTAACCAATTTAATTTAATTAAGCGAAAAGGAATTTTCCCATATGAATATATAGATAGTTTTGAACGATTGAATGAAACAGCACTACCTCCAATTGATAAATTTCACAACACCTTAACCGGAGAAGACATTTCGAATGAAGATTATATACATGCTTTAGCGGTATGGAAGACTTTTGGTTGTAAATCTTTGTTGGATTATTCAAATCTTTATTTAAAAACAGATGTATTGTTATTAACAGATATTTTCGAAAACTTCCGTGAAATTTGTCATAAAACATACGGTTTAGATCCCGCTCACTATTATACATCGCCTGGTCTTTCTTGGAGTGCTATGTTAAAACATACCAAAATTGAATTAGAACTACTCAGTGATATTGATATGCATCATTTCATTAAAACAGGGATTAGGGGTGGTTTAACACAATCCTGTTTAAGATATGTTGCAGCGAATAATAAATATTTAAGTACATATGATGCGAATTCTCCAAATTCATATTTAGTTTACTGGGATGCAAACAATCTATATGGGTGGGCAATGTCACAATATTTACCATATGGTGGTTTTCGGTGGATATCTAATGTTGAAAATTTTAATGTTTTATCAATCGCAGATGATTCAGATATTGGTTATTTTGTAGAAGTAGATATCGAGTATCCAGAAGTATTACACGATAGCCATAATGATTTACCCTTTCTCCCCGAAAACATGGTACCTCCAACATCTAAATTTCCTAATAAGAAATTAATTGCAAACTTACACAATAAATCAAAATATGTTATACACTATAGAAATTTAAAGCAAGCGTTAAATCATGGTCTCAAAATTACTCAAATTCATCGGGTTTTAGAATTTAAACAATCAAATTGGTTACAAAAATATATCGATTTGAATACTTGTCTTAGGAAAGATGCGCGAAATGATTTCGAAAAAGATTTTTAAATTATTAAACAACTCGGTCTTTGGTAAAACTATGGAAAATGTTGACAAGCGTGTAGATGTGAAATTAGTATCTCATTGGGAAGATAAAGGTAAACGGAGGGGTGCCTCAAGTTTAATATCAAAATTAAATTTTAAGAGTATTAGTATTTTTACGGAAAACTTTGTTGCTATTCAGATGGAGAAACTTAAAGTTATTTATAATAAACCTATATACATTGGATTCTCCGTTTTAGAATTATCGAAATTATTAATGTATGAATTTTATTATGACTATTTGAAACGTGTGTATGCTGAGAGGGTAAATCTATGTTATATGGATACTGATAGTTTCATTTTAAAAATTAAAACTGATGATATATATTGTGATATGAAACAAAATCTCTCTAAATTCGATACATCAAATTTTTCAGTCAACAACGTTTACAACATACCTCTCCAAAACAAGGCGGTTCTCGGTTTAATGAAAGACGAGAATGCAGGTAAGTTGATGAGTGAATTCGTTGGATTACGTGCTAAAGTATATGCTATTGAGGTTGAAGGTAGACAGATAAAAAAATCTAAGGGTATAAAAAAGAACGTTATAAAAAATGAAATCAGTTTGGAAGATTATAAAATTTGTTTATTCAAACATAATTTAATTTATAGACGTCAAATTTTATTTAAATCTAAATTACATGAGATTTCCTCTGTTGAACAAAATAAATTGGCCTTATCGCCTTTTGATGATAAACGGTATATTGATGAGGATGGGGTGCACACTCTAGCTTGGGGTCATCACAACATCGATGGATAATCAAATGGCGAGTTAAATTGGTAATTAATATTTTTTCTATATTTGAATTTATATTACTAATTGTTTTTTATAGTCTCTGAACGGTGTGAATACCTTCCCCCACCCATATTGATGTTATATATACAACTACAAGTTATGCTAACAATCAGTTTAGAGATTTTCTTCGTGTTACATAGCTGTACAATGGAAAAAGGTATATAAAACTTAATTTATTATTAGCATTTAATAATTTAATATTGTTATTGTTATAGCTGATAGTGAACCGGTTACCTATAACGAATTCATCGACAACGCTTTGAAAATGCAGGAAGATGCTATCCTTAGAGAGAAGCAGCTTGTTGGTCAATCTGTATATTTACTTAATAATAGTGGTACTAAGTGGATTGTTATTGGACTAAGTCCAGCTGCTGGTTTTGTACCTATTATTCAAATTCGATCATCAACCGTCTGCATCTTTTTCACACCGGATGAGTGGGAAGAATTTTGCAAGACTGAGGGTTGCAGCCCTAATCATCAGATGGAATGTAGCATGTATAAAGAGATACATGTAATTAGGTTAAAGAGTCGGAATCAGGAAATTGTTTTATCTAAAGATACATATAACAACATCTACAGTTTGATGGAATTATTAAATCAAAAGTTATCTGTTTTAAAAACTATGGATTTCGTGAATTTCTATAAATCTACTTTAGAATCCTGTTCCCATATGTCTGGTGATATACACAACAATATAAAAAGATTATTATCTTGTCATAATAACTCTCTAAATGCTTTATTTATGTTGGAGGTATTATATCTTCATTATAATACTTTACATTTTGATGTAGAAGTTATGCGATTGGGTTGTTAATTTATATGTTTATATAAAAATAATGTAATTAAATTGAAGTTTATCAAAAAAAAGGTATTTGATGTAATTATATATTTATTCTGATTAATAGTTTGTAAATAATATACAGTTTTTTAATAATAGTTGTTTAATAAATAAAATATACTTTATATACTTATATATTTGTTCTAATTTATAGTTTGTAAATAATAGTTGTTTAATAAATAAAATATACTTTATATACTAATATATTCTGATTTATAGTTTGTAAATAATAGTTGTTTAATAAATAAAATATACTTTATATACTTATATATATTTATTCTAATTTATATATTTTTTGTAAATATATATAGTTTCGATAATAAATGTTTTTAAAAATAAAAAATCTTCTATTAATTTTAACTGATCCTTTAAATAAAAAAAAATAAATTTCAAAGTGCTAAGACAAGCTCCATCAAGAAAAAAAAAATATTACTCATATACAGTTACATTATTAGATTTTACCGTAAGTAGTTTTTCCTTTAATATTCATTAATGTTGCTATATTGGTAATACACCTTAGACAATGTTAACGCATGTTAAATTAAAATTAAAAAAAAGCAAAAACATTTTCCACAGCTTTCTGACAGACAGGTCTGTCTTTGAAACAGACAGGTCTGTCTTTGAAACAGACAGGTCTGTCTGTTTTTTCTCAGTTATGATGTCACATATATAGGGGTGTATATAAAATTTAAAATGCAAGCACTTTCCACTCTACACCCCCCGTGCTGCACCCCCCCATGATACACCCCCCGTGATACACGCTCCGTGCTGCACCCCCCATGATACACCCCCCATGATACACCCCCCGTGCTGCACCCCCATGATACACCCCCTGTGATACACACTCCGTGATACACGCTCCGTGATACATACCGAACCCCCCCGGCCCTCTGTCTAGAGCGCGGCCGTTTTAAAAGTTAGGATACAAACTTTTGATGTACCCTATATTTGAGCGTTCTGAAACTTTTAGTTGAACGTGTATATGATCATACTGTATAGTAAATTATTTTTATTCAATCGCAAACCGCAAAGACGGTTGTTTACGCTACATCACATCCTGTGACGTCAGGGAGGCGGAGGCGGTGCTAGAACCGGCGCTTTCTATCTACTAATGTCTTATTAATGTTGATAACAGAGTTCAGGTAATAAAAGCAATATATACCGTAATTTGGGAATTTCCAGTACTAATATTAACTAATGTCTATTTAATGTTGATGTTCTTGCAAAGTTATTACGGTTTCACAAGTTAGTTTCTTTTGCTCAACAGAAGAGGTTAGTACTTACAATTGGTGTTGTTTATTGTGATAATAATTTAATATAAGTATTCGATTTATAAGATGTCAGCTACGTTAGTAAAAAGTATACGGGGTAAAGATTTACTTCTCTTTGAGAATTTTACGTATTTTAAAGAAAAAGAATTGAAAAGCGGAGAAGTTTTCTGGAGATGTGTCCATAGAAGAAAGTGTAATGCTAAAGTATTTACTGTTGGTCCTGAGCTTACAATATCGAGGAGTGATATAGTTCATAACCATGAAGTAGATGAGCAAAAAACAAACATGAAAGTGCTTACAAATTTGTGCAAGCGAAAATCAGAAGAAGATTTATTGTAAAAACCTTCAAAGATTATTCGAAGAGCCCTTAGTGCCAATATGCCAGAGTCTGTTACAACCAATGATGTCAATTATGTACGAAGAAATATGTATAACTGCCGTCGGAAAATATTTCCTAGTCGCCTACCTGCAAATATAAACGAAGTGCATGAAGTTGTAAATCTATAGGCGATCCGTTTTAAGATTGCAGCGCCCTAACGGCATTTAGCAGAAGTAATGGTGATGTGTTACTTTTGTCTAGTATGTGTTGATTTGTTCCATTTGTTCTTTACATGACCGTTAATAAACCGTTTAATATATTTTATACTTTTGAGTAAATCGCGTATAGTATTTCTTTGGAAAAGATTTGGAGACAGAATAATTTTAAGTGTCCACACGAAACCAAACAAGTTTTAAATGTATGTATTCCATATTACGCGGTGTTATTTTTTAAGTTTATTTCTGCTAACACTTTGTAGATGAAATTAAAATTGTTCGAATATTTCAAGTATTTGGATGCAAATAATAATTCAAGGTGTGTGAATGCTGGAGAAGAAATTCTAGACGCTGGCCATTTAATTTTATTAGGTGCTACAAGTAAAAGTGAAAAGCATGTAGATTTGTATGCACTATGTTTGCAAACAAGTGCATTAATAGCAGATCCACATACTTTAAAAGGATCATTAAAAGTAATTGGTGGCATATTAAAAATAATAAAGATGCACTGTACCTGTAAAGCAGGAAACAGTGGACGATGCAAGCACATTTCAGCTGCACTTATATATTGCACTAGGTATGTACTTTAGATTTTCACAGTATTTGTTAATGCAATAAAATAATCTTTTTCAGAACATCCATAACTATTTTAGAATTATTATCTCAAACAGATGTTAAATGTGCCTGGACTGCTAAAAAATATACCACAAAAGAACAGTATAAAACTGAATCTCTACTAAAAATGCCATGTTTGCAAACCAAAGTTAAAGTTCCACCTGTTAATGATGTAGATGATATTCTATTTAATAAACTAGTATCAGATTATTTGCCCAATTCCAGTATAAGCCTACACCAGTAAGTTTTTTGTATATAATAGCAAACATATTTTTATTTTGTATTGTAGAATTGGACGAAGAGATACATCAACAGTTAAAGAAAATGTTGTTAATGATGGTCTGTGTTCGACTGATTATGATAATATAAGTATTTTAAATAATGCTTGCCAATCAACATGTATGATGGAATTAGCTTCCACTGATATTTATCTACCACATGGGTGTTCTGCACTTTTTAATGAGCTAGTTGAAACTGATCCCAGCTTTATTTGCTCTACTTCTATACAAGGTATGGTGGAATGGCAGACTCAAAGGCAATATCGAATAACAGGATCTCGTTGTTATAATGTATATACGTAAAAATGTATGTAAAGATGATTGGGAAAATAAATCTTTATCATATTTTTGGCCCAAACAAATATATCATAAATAATCTAATATATGGAACTAAAACAGAAGCTCAAGCAAAACAAGTTTTGTCCTTGAATTTTGATATAAAGAATACTGGGTTAATAGTTTCACCAAGTAATCTATGGCTAGGATATTCACCAGATGTAGTAATATTTGTAAACGAAGGACCTGCTGCTTTATTAGAAATAAAGTGCCCAAGTCAAGGTAATTTAAATTGAAATGGTACATAGAAAATTAAGACAAAAAGAAAAAAGTCCATAATAGTAAATATAATTATTAATAATAACATATTAGTCTGACTCAATTCGATAATACTAATTTATTGTATTCATTTTTTTGTAGGTGCTACAACAAATATTGGACAGGTATTGGATTCGAAATCAGTTCAACGATACTTGAATAAAGTCGATGGGCAATGGCAGCTCAAGCAAAGACATAAGTATTATGGTCAAGTGCAATTAGGAATGGCATTACTAAATTTAAGTTATTGTAATTTTATTGTATTTGCTTCATTTGATAAAAGCATGTGTAATATTAAAGTACCATTTGATTACCATTTTACAAAGAAAATGCTTGAAAAAGTAAAATCAAATTATTATACAAAAATGTTTCATTTTATATGCAAATATAAAAAATAATGTATAATATATAGAAAATTAAGTTTGTGATACAAAGGGGGAAAAATGTAGACTTCTAGGTGTAAATTTTTTATTAATACATATATAAATTAATATTTTGTACTTTTTTCTTCCATATTAATGTAAAATGTGTTAAGTTCTTAAGAACTTATCATCAGCCAAAATTGGTGCTGACAAATTAGTAACAGGACAAGCAATAGTAAAAATGTCATTTATAAGAGGAACCAAAGTCCACTGCATTTTCCCACATAGAATTTTAAATTGCTTTATGCGTTGATTGCATCTTTCTATCTGTACCCTAGCAGCTGCAATCTTTGTATTGAATATTGCTTGTTCAGCAGACAATTTTGCTGCTTATTTTTAAGAAAAGGTGGTCTGTACAGTTTTATTTTAAATTTGGCGCACATATCCTCTACTAGAAAACGTTTGTCCACCATTATTGCATCGCCTTCATCTAAGTGTGTGATAAAATTACTCTGCTCAAAAAGTGCTTTATCAGATGCACGGCCACCATATGGTTCACTGACAAAAGTAATTAGACCAGCTGGTGAAACGGCTGTCATAAATTTTACAGTCTGAAATGTTTTGTAATGGGAATAAAATTTAATCCTACAGCATAAACATTTCGGATTCTGAATTGCAATTTCTGTGCAGTCTAAAACAGCTCTAGTGTCTTGAAAAAAATTAAAGCATTCTGGAATATTTTTACAAATTTCTTCCTTACTTGGAAATTTTATTGCTTTCTTAGAAGCTTTCAGAAGTTATAACTGGCAACATTTCAAAGATGTATGTCTTACATAAATCAGGGGTTATCCCAAATAATTTCGACAATAATGCATATGATAGGTCACATTTCATTTTTGTAAAGGTGAGAACTATTCGTTGTCGTACGTCCAATCTGTGAACTCGGGTATCTTTATGAACACCTTCAACCAATTGAACAACTACATATAATAATGAGTGGCTATTCAATCCTGTGAATGTGTTTAGAGTAGAATCCGAACTCACAATAAGTTCACAAACAGTTGTTATTCACTTGAATTGCAGCATCTCTGTTTTTAATGAGTGCCTCATCTTTACAGTTAGATAACAACAAAAGTGCTTTTGCAGCAAGTTTCTCACTGGATGAATTAAGTACACCTGTATTTTCTTCTGCTGTAGATGGGTACTCTGCAGACACACAAGTACTTTCTTCTGTTGTAGAGGTATTAATAGTTTCCTGCTTCTGTTCTTTACAAACATTTCTTTTTATAAACCTTTCTGAACGGCTATTAGGCTCCTTTTGTTTTTGAAGTGGTAAATTCTCGGATGGAACAGCTGTTTTTTTGAGAAACTTTTGCTTTGTAGTGTCTTGTTCTAAAATAGAGATAACTCCTTTAAGTTTTACAATGCTGCAAAAATAATAACCTTACCTCTATAAAAATAGTCATTTCCTTTAAAATGGCGAGAACACACTTTCATGTATCTAGTAACTGGTTTCCCTATTTTTAATTCTAATATCCACGCCTTTAATCTATCCACTTTTTCTTTTTTCCCAAACTTATTTTCTATTTCCACATAACCTGTCCCCGCTTTTGGGAATGTGTGAAAACTAATATTTCTATTCTTTTTTTGTACCATGGAACATCCGTACACAGAACAAAACACGTTACTCATTTTTCTCCTTTTTTAACTCAATAATACACTACTGAACTTTGCTGTTTCTACCTGAATTAATGCTAACACCTGCCTATTATTTGTATGTGAAAACCGTGAAAACGATAGATATGTTTGGACAACACATCACCAGTAGTTCTGATATTTTGCACCAGAGGGCGTGTTGCCTAGCAACACGCGAAATTCTCCTAAAATTAAAACCGCGAAAGGTGAAAACTTTTGTTTATAAATAGTGCAGAACATGACATTATCGTATTTACATGTGAAGTCAATATTCGTGCCTTGTCTAAAATGAATACTTTGTATATGGACGGTACATTCTCATATTGTACGAAATACTTTCTACAATTTTTTACCATCCATGGACTTCAGAATGGACACTATGTCCCACTACTGTATTGCTTGTTGCCAAACAAAAGTTGGACCACATATAAAACACTTTTTTTGTTGTTGAAATCTAACATTTTTGGATCATTTAATTCATTTTTCGAACCCAGCGAGATCTATGATGATTTTGAAAAGCAATACATACCGCAATAATTCATGTTTGGCCCAGTGTAAAAATCAGTGGCTGTAGATTTCACCTACACCAAGCATGGTACAGAAAAATTCAGTTCCTTGGATTAAGTGAACATTATAAAAATAATTCAGAAATAGGAAATTGGCTGAAACTTACCATTGGTATGACTTATCTACAACCAGAACATGTTGCGGACTGCTTTGTTTTCGATTTGATGGCTTATAAACCAGACAATAGCCTGTTAGATAAATACGCCGAGTATTTGTTAGAAACGTATATAGAGGAAAATGCTACATTTCCTACGAATATATGGGCGGAAGAAGTTGCCTCGAATACTCGCACTACAAATGCATGCGAGTCGTTCCATTCCAGATTTAATGCATCTTTTTATAGTACGCATCCGCTTATATATGTGTTTATCGAAAAATTGAAAGAATTCCAAGTTGACACTGACATCAAAATACAAAGTTTACATATTCCTAATAAAATAAAGGATAGGCAAGTGAAAAACAAATTAAAATATTTGGAAAATTGTATAAATCGATTAAAATCAGGTCATTTGTCTAGGCTAGAGTTTATAAAATGTGTTTGTCATTCTTCGTTACCCAATTAATTTTGCTTTTTTTATATATAATATGTATATACCTAATAGTTTCTATAACTTTTTAGTGATTTATTTTTATATGTATATAGTATATGTATATAAATGTTTACTGTTTACTGTGGTGCATGCTATGTAACGTGTTACTTTTCATTTTTGTGTTTTGAATTCCATATGATGTTTTTCGTTATTTTTGTATTTTTAGCCAAAAAATATATATACAGTCGAACCTCCATATGTGACCTTCTCCGAGAAAAGGGACCTAGTGTGTGAAAATGAAGTTTTGAGAAAAACGCATTCAAAGTTTCATAACGTATTATCACTGTAAACACACCTTCAGTTGGGAGATGCGATTTGGTATGGTTAGTTATGATTGGGTGCCGACTTTGGTGACGTCATGCCTATGTGGTGACGTATTTTTTTTAGCTTTTAGTGTGATAATACCTTTGCTATTGTTGCTGCTCTGTTTGTTATGATCTCGATACTTGATTCTTAAGCCGCAACCAGTGACCGACGCAACAACGCCGCTCTCTGTTCGCTCTCAGCAAAGGGTTGATGTGCGTATACTAATACGAAGAACATTATAAAAATAACTATAAGAAAGGAAAAGAATAAAGTGACGCTTCAATCTTGTGCCAACTGTATAACGAGTGTTATCATTATCTCAAAAGTTGTTTCGCAATTTTGGTTCTTTTGTAATTTTGTTACTAAGCTGATGTTAATTTGAAGTAATTTTTATAAAAATGGATATTTCTGACAGTTTTGATGATGATTTAAAAAGACTAGACTCGGTTTATGGCGATGATGAGATCGATATGACGTTATCTGAAAGTGTCGGTGCTAATACTTCGGGACTAACTGAAAATCAAAGTTTTTTGCATGATGTTTCCGAATCCAATATTATATCCGAATTGGAGGAATCCGTTGAAGATATACAAGAGTCGATGAACATTTGATGTACGGAGAAAAATCCGAAGCATGTTGTTCGAAAGAATGTAATAAGATAATTCCAGAAAATCTTGCTATACAAAGCCGGCAATTTTTCCAAGAATTAAGTAAACCAGAACAAGATTTAGTCCATTTGAGCCATTTGGAATTTCATCGACAACATTTATCGCTCGAAAACGTTTATAATACTGAAAGTCGGAAGAAGTATGGCCAAGGGGTAAAAAATAAATCCAGAGTTGATACAATGTACTTATTTCGTGGCATTCATATTTGTAGAAAGATGTTTTGTTTTATTTACGATGTTGGTTTAAAACGTTATAAAAATTTGATTCGACATAGTGATAATGTTGGCTTATCTGAACGAAAACATGAACTAAGTGGCAAGTCTTCAAAACGGCAATCGCGTGTGTTATCACCGGAATCACTTACTCGTATCGTTCAATTTATTCAAAATTTGCTGAAAAATTCGAAATACCTCTTCCTGGTAGAATGCCAAACTACAAAGACTGTAAAGTAATGCTGCTACCATCCAGTGAAACAAAAAGTGCTGTTTATCGTCGTTTTGAGAAAGTTTGTCTTACTGAAGATAAAATCGCAATTAAAACTTTTTACAAAATTTGGATGAAGTACTGCCCTTGCATCTTGCCTATGAAACCGAAAACTGATCTTTGTGACGTCTGTCAACAAAATACCTTGATGCGACGAGTTTTGGAAGAATCTGATTCAGATACAAAAGAAGCAAAATTACGAATGGCTGTTACTCATCTTGACCATGCGAAACGCCAGCGTGAATTCTACCAACAATGCTGCAAGATGAGTGATGCTTATTCTACTCTTGTAGTGAGTTTCGACTATGCACAAAATATATCTTATCCATCCAGTCCATAACAAGTCGGAACGGCATATTTCAAAGCAGCTCGTAAATGTTCAATTTTTGGTATTCATAATGAATTCACTAACGTTCAGTCGAACTATTTATTAGACGAAGAGTTCGAAATAGGAAAAGGACCTAATGCTGTCATTAGCCAAATTCACGATTACTTCACGAAGAATGCCGTTAAAAATTTAGTTTTATTTTGTGATAACTGCGTAGCACAGAATAAAAATAATGCAATGATGCATTATTTGGCCTGGCGAGTGGATTCTGGCTTAAACGAATCGATATTATTAAATTTCCTCCTAACTGGCCACACCAAGTTCAGTCCCGATCGCTCTTTCGGATTAATAAAACTAGAATATAGTCGCTCAAATGTAGATTACTACCAAGATTTTGAAGATGTGGTCAATAGATCTAGCAGTAATAAATTTAACAACGCTGTGAATGGAAGTGAAGTAGAGTGGCGAACATGGGATACTCATTTCGAAGGATTTTACAAAAGATTACCAGGTAAACTGTCGCGATTTTGTGATTTTAATTTTTCAAATTCATTTCAATTAATTTTGTAAACGTTTGCATTTTAGGTATTACCAAGTACCAGCACTTTGACTTCAAAAAAAACGAAATTGTATGTAAAGAACTTGTGGACTCGGAAGAAGAAAGATTTAATCTGCGATTAACGGCTGAGCTACCAAACGAATTACCTCCGCTCATTGCACCAAGCGGTTTATCGTTAGATCACAAATGGTATTTGTATGAGAATGTCAGGGTCTTATGTACTCATTCACAGAAACGGGATTTTGTAGCTCCTAAACCGAGTGAACCCAAAGCGAAAAAAAAATCGAAAAATAAATCTGAACCTGCCAGCAAGAAAAAAAAATCGAAGCACCGGATCACGAGAAAAAGAAAGCTGAAGTCAAAGCGCCGAAAAAAGAAAAAACTGAAATTGTCAAACGGAAGAAAATCGAAGTACCAGATCACGAAACACCGAAAAAAAATCCAAACTCCAAAAAAAATCCAAGACTGACGAAAAAAAACAATTTAAAACCAAAAAATCCAAAAAAAATAAAATTTTGATGTTTTTCTCATTTTTATCGATTTCCTCAAGTTTTTATGGGGTAAATAAATTTTTATCAGAAATCTAACTTATTTCATCTTATCTACACCCTTTTAGGTACCAGAATCCACTCTTAAGTCCAAACCCGTTTTTTTTACACACTAGGTCCATTTTCTCGGAGAAGGTCACATATATCGAACTTCTTTATAGCGAAATTCTCCATATATCGAAGTTTGTTCTAGTCCCATAAAATTTCTGTATAAAAATTTTCTATATATCGAAAAAAATTTATGTATATCGAAGTTTTTAGACATATATAACGTGTGTAAAAATTGTCGCAAAAGCTATACGCAGCGACATTCTTCTTCGTTCGTTTCTAAATCGAAAATCTCAATGGTAAAATATTGTACCATCCTTCATACGTCTTCACGAGGTTCGGTTTTTTAGTCTCTTAATAAGCGCTTGTGTTCGATATTTGTCGGTACAGACAGCTGCAATTTTGAATTTAGACAACTTCTTATTCCTAATTTATCGAAAACAGTTTCTTTTTGATGGTAGAGTCTATTTTCAACATTTCTTCATTAGCATCCTCTATTGAAAAACACAATTGGCAACGTTGTAAGACAATATGTATGTTTTCTTATTTGGTTTCAATCAAAATCATTAGTGTCAAATTTTGACATTCGTCCGAATTAATTTTTCTCAAGTATTTAGTTTTGTGCAAGCTCTGCTCTATTATTTCGTGTTTTCTCATATTCTCTTGATTAGTTTTTCTGGTTCTGTGTTTTATCGTTGTTGTTTTATTGTTTTGTTCTTTTACGATGGATTTTACAATTAATGAATATGCCGATATGTATATGATGTATGGTTTTTGTAATGGAAATGCTAACATGGCAGAACAGGAATATCGCGTACGGTTTCCAAACCGGAGACATCCTACTGGAAACGTATTTCGACGACTGGACCAACGTCTACGTGAAACTGGTTCGTTTTATAAAAGGAATCCCAACGCAGGTCGACCTAGACAACGGCGTACATTACAACAGGAAGAGGAAATTCTAGACTCAGTAATAAGACCGTTCATTCGGTTCTACGTGAAAACCTTCTTTATCCTTACCGTATAACTAAGGTACAGCCGCTCTATGAAAACGATAACGTACATCGTTTAAACTTTTGTCATAGTATCTTAAATAGAATTCATGAAGATGGTAATTTTTTAAGAAGTGTTCTTTGGACCGACGAGTCTATGTTTACCAGAGACGGTGTACTCAATATCCATAATTTTCACCATTGGGCAGATGAAAATCCTCATGCTATTCGGGAATACGGTCACCAAAGAAAGTTTTCAGTTAATGTTTGGCTGGGCATAATAAATCACCAAGTCGATGGATCAATCTATCTGCCAAATCTTCTTGATGCCAACGGGTACTTAAATGTATTGGAACAAGTTATTGACGAGATGCCATTGAACATACGCCGTAACATGTTTTATATGCATGATGGGGCTCCTGCACATTTTGCTCGTAATGTGAGAGAGTGGTTGGATGAACACTTCCCTAACAGGTGGATTGGTCGCGGTGGTCATATCTTATGGCCTGCAAGATCTCCCGACCTTAATCCTTTAGACTTTTTTGTTTGGGGTTTCATTAAGGACAAAGTTTACCTCCACAGGACGCTGACGAAGTTATAGGAAGAATTAACGCGGCAGTATTAGAAATTACACCGGAAGGGCTAGAACGAGTAATACAGACAATACCTCGTAGATTGCAACTGTGTTTACAAAAGGACGGACATAAATTTGAACAGGTGCTTAGGTAATAGTGATGCTAATTTGATACAAGAGATGCGTTCGAAAAATAAAAACTACTAACTTTGTTTTAATAAAGTGTTTTTTTATTGCTTTGCCCTATGTATCAATTGTGTAATCCAATTTGTCGTTTGTAATTCCCGTTTGTCAATTTTGACAAGTATTCTATCTATTATTACGGTAGTATAAAACTACAGTGTTTCCAAATGGATGTTAGCTTCATGTGGTCCCCAAGGACGCATAAAGCATGATACGACATTTTACCATAAGAATTTTGTGTCAAATTCGAACAAACTGTGTCACTACGTGTAGCTTTTGCGACAATTTATACACACCATGTATATCTAAAAACACATACATACATTATGGAAAAGACGACACAATCGCGAAGTTTCTGAAAGAGCACTCACGTATGAAGTAGTACTAAAAATAGAAAAACCGTTAGGCAAGTCGAGTTTGTCTGCAATCTTCAATTCCGTGAATCCTCTACTCTGTAGTAGAGCTCCGCTATCTTTTAGCATTGTCTATGTACGTGACCTTTACATGCACCGAACGTTAGCTATGTCAAAAAAAAAGTCGTTGAATATATCAGAAAAAGTAGCATTGATAAACAGATGTGGATAGCGGAGTGCGAAAAAAGGACATCGCGCAAAAAATTGGAATTCCAGCCAGTACAGTGTAAACAACAATAAAAAATCTGGAATCGGTTTTAAAAAATAATAAATCTGAAGAACCTGATAGAAAAAAGGCAAAAACATGCAAGTATGATGATGTGGATGAAGCAGTTCTCAAATAGCTGAAGATGGTAAGAGATAAAAACATGCCTATCTCTGGACCATTCATAAAAGAAAGGCCAGTGGAATAAGCACAAATGTTAGGACACGAAGAGTTCCAAGCAAGTTCTGTCTGGTTAGACAAATTTAAGAGGCGTCACGGCCATTAAAGAAAAGGCTATTTCAGGAGAAAGCGGAAGTGTATATGAGGCAGATTGTAACCAGTGGAAAACTACGATTTTAAAAACAATTTTAGAAGAGTATGAGCCAGATAATGTGTTTAACATGGACGAAACTGGACTTTTCCTTAAATGTTTACACAACAAAACGCTAGCTTTCAAAGATGATAAATGTTTTGGAGGCAAAAACAGTAAGGAATGAATAACTGTTGCCGTTTGCGCAAATTTGTCTGGAAAAGAAAAATTTTAGTAAATGGAAAAAGCAAGCAGCCAAGATGTTTCAAAGGAGCGAAGTCCTTAGAAGTCGACTATAAATACAATAAAAAATAATGGACGACGAGTGAGATTTTGAATCAGTGGATAATAAAGTTTGGCAAAAAAAAAGTTGTTCTTTTTATAGACAATTGCCCTGCACATCCTTCTTTTATAGCAAATAAGGTAACAAATGTGTAGCTGATATTTTTTCCTCCAAATGCAGCTCCAAAATTACAACCGAAGGACCAAAGCATAATAAAAAATATCAAAATGCATTACCGAAAACATATTCTAAGGAGACTCATTTTTGCTTTTGAAAACAATCTTCCTATTGACAATACGATTAATCTCAGAATATGCATATCAAAATTAGCAAAGATGTGGTAAAATAATGTAACGGAAGAAGTTAGTCCATTATCACATATGGAGGAATGCTGGAACCAGTTACAATCAACAGATGCAATAAATTACACAGCTTCTCTGAATGAATTTTGTACGTGGATAAAGACGTTATTGTAGCAGAATACGCAACAGAGGACGATATCCTAAATTCATTGAAAGAAAGTGATAATCAAGAGGAAGACAATGAGGCGGAAAAAATAGAAGTTTTTAAGCCTACCAAGAGAAAACTGATTGCCGCATTTGAAAAATTCGTCAGGGTCTTCGATTTGCAGAAAATGTACCCGATACTATTTTTGAGTTACTCAATAGATGCGAGCATTTATATGAAAGATCTGCATCAAAGACTGTTAAGTAGTCTTTGAAGTTATTCGAAGTTATTTTACATTCGGGCACTAAAATACTGTTGTACTACTTTCGTTTAGGTACTACATACCTATATACCTATTTATACAGGCTGTCCAGAAACTCTCCTGACAAACGAAGACCGGAGTTTCCTCAGATAATTTTAAGACAATTAAACCCAAATTCACCTAGTCCGAAAATGCTTCCTAAGGGAGCTAGAGTTCTTTGAAGATGGCGCCTTGTATTTATTTTTTTTTAATTCCTCCAGAACGCTTCTATTTAGAAAAACAAAAACTGGTATGCTTATTTATCCTCCAGAGATGAATCGATTCCATCAATTGCGAATTTCTAGTACCGGTCATAGGCGTACGTTTTGGGTAGGTCAACGGTTATTTTAAGGCATAACTTTTTTGTCTTTAACTTTTAAGCATTTGTGACACGAGATTATTAAATTTTCAGGTATTCCAGTACTAAAAGGTACTCTTACTTTAAGTCGGTAGGATACACCGTTTTCTAGAAAAATCGATTTGTAAATTTTTCGTTTTTTCTTCATTAAAGTTTAATTTTTTATTTTTTGCAATAGTTAGCTCTGAACTGCCAACAGAAGTAAAACCTACGTTTTTCATTGTCAAATTGTTGCCAGTTCGCGAAGTTTATCTTTTCATTTTTTACTTTGTGTTATTCAAACACAACGATTTCAATTTTAAAAAAAAATGGTTTTTACTAATGAGGAATACGCCGATATGCATTTAGTTTATGGCGAAATGAGGTGTAACGCTCGAGCGGCGCAACGTAGATACGCTGAAAAATTTCCCAATCGTCAGCATCCCACTCACTCAACATTTACAGCTCTTCATCAACGATTAAGAGAAACAGGTTCAGTGGTCCCAAAAAATAATGAAACAGGGAGACATAATGATGTAACAGCAGAACATGAAGATGTTATTTTAATGGAAGTTGAGGAAAATCCAGAAATTAGCGTTCGAAGACTGCCATGCAAGGTCCGTATAATTTCACTAGGTTGCCTCGTAAGTCGAGTGGGGCAAAGGGCGGAGGGGTGAGACCGCGTCATCCAGTATGCCAGTATGCGCCCGTTATGCTCAGTAAATACCCGTAAGTAAAGGTTAACGGATGCTGTTTACTTGTGCATGTGGTTATTTATATGTATTTTTCACTTTTTATTATTGGTGGTTGAAACAAAACGTGGACATTCAAATTAAAACTAATAAATAGTGTTAATATAGTAGTGTAACAACATATTGTAACGCTAAAGGTGAGTAGTGCATTTTTTAATCTTAAATACGTATGGGTAATTTTGTTACAAAATGTTTTAAGATGACGGGAACCATATGTAGCGTTTCTGTATGCAAAAGTAACGCTAAAAGGGCAAAAGAAAGTGGAGAGAAAATATCTTTCTTTACATTTCCGAGTGATAAAATAATAAGAAAACAATGGATTAGAAAATGTTATCGGAAGGGAAAATTCGATCCGCAACATAAAAGGATTTGCAGTAAGCATTTTCCTGATGATGATTTTGAAGATGCCTTTCAAGCGAAAATGCTCGCTATCTTGCCAAATAAATTAAAAAAATCAGGTATGCATTATTATTATTAGTATTATATTTTTATTATAATATTAACAAAACGTTTTCAGCTATCCCGTCACGTAACTTGATGCCTGATGATTTAGATCGGCAAACGGATATTTCAGAAAGATGTGAACGCTATGAGAAAAAAAAACAAAAGAAGATTGTTGACAATTTTTTATTACCGATAGGTAATGAAATAAGTACTGAAAATACTAATTTAACAAACCAAATACAAAATATGGATAATCCGGCTTCCTCTAGCAATGACTTTGAAGTTTTGCAACAAAATTATAATTTATTGCAAAATGAAAATTTAAAGAAGAAACTTTTTGAAGTTGAGACACAGGTTTGTGAAGTAAACCAAAAGAATTTTGAACTTCAGAAATTGCTTGAGCAGCAAGAAACGAAACTAGATCTTAGAATTAAACATATACTTTCAGAATGTTTTACGGAAAATCAACAAGATATAATTCTGAAAAAAAAGTCCAGGGCCCGATGGACTCAGGAGGAAATAGCAAAAGCGTTTACCCTCAGATATCTGAGTAAACGGGCTTACATATTTGTTCGAGAAAAATTGAAATACCCATTACCGGGAATATCTACTTTGCAACGCTGGGCAGGCAATATAGAATTAAAAAACGGATTACTGCAAAATGTCCTAGAAATTATGAAAATTTACGGACAGAGTAAAACCGTTCGTCAAAAAATCGCTGTACTTTCGTTCGATGAAGTAAGGGCTGCTTCTGTCTATGAATATGATCTGAAAGAAGATGAAGTAATGGGAGAGCATAAATACATGCAGGTAATTATGGCACGAGGGTTATTTGACAACTGGAAGCAGCCCATCTTTGTTGCTTTTGATACGAAAATGACAAAGGAATTGCTTCAAAATGCCGTTATAGAACTTGACAGAATTGGGTACAATGTGGTAGCGTGTGTTTCTGATTGTGGAGGAGGTAACATAGGGCTATGGAAGGAAATAGGGATAAACATAAATCAAACATATTTTAGACACCCAGTGAGCAACGAAAAAGTTAATTTTTTTGCAGATGTTCCACATCTGTTGAAATTGATACGAAACTGGCTCTACGACACTGGATTTCTATTAGAAGATGGGACTACCATAACTAAAGAACCAATTAAAACCTTAATAGAAAACGCAGATACTGAGATAACTTCATGTTTTCACCTTAAGCCTCTCCATTTAGTTTGTGAAAACACGCAAAGGCAAAACGTTGCGCTAGCTGCACAAATTTTTTCTCACAAAACGGCAACCGCTTTAAAAACATATCTGCCAGGAGAAGACAAAGTATTAGCGAACAATGTAGGAGACTTTGTTGAATTGATTGGTTACTGGTTTGATTTAATGAATTCATACGCCCCATTTGCATCAGTGCCAAGTAAAGAACCTTATGGAAGAGAACTAGAACAGCAAAATGAAATTCTAAACAAAATAAATTCAACTTTTAATGGTATGAGATGCCTAACTAAAAAAGCACTACAAATTTTTCAGAAAGGTGTAATTATTTCCACTCAGTCGTTACAAAGCTTATATGACGATATGGCTACTAAATACGATATCTCTTTTATTTTGACACACCGCCTAAATCAAGACTGCCTTGAAAACTTGTTTTCTCAGGTAATGAGAATCTTACATACGTTACCCTATTATCCCATTTCATTTTTAAATAAAACTTGCTTCAGTTACGATCAAGGGGAGGGCTCCATGATCATCCATCTCCATTGAACGCCCTGTATCGTTTACGAATGATTCTTGTAGGAAAAAATGCAGGAATTGTTCAGCGACATACTAATGTCCCAATCGAGGAAGACAACGATTACGTTTTAGCTAGTACTTTAAGAAAAGCTACGATTCGAACACAACTGCCTGATGTGTCAATCGGTATAATTCCAGAACGCGAAACATACACCGACGAAGTACCTAGGTCAACTAACGTTTCAGCACAATCAATTCGCACCACGTCCGAAAAAGACGGTTTGCAGTATATTGCTGGATTTTTGGCTAAAAAATACAAAGAAGAATTTCCAAGCTTGGGAAAGTATACCTACCAATGTAATGAACTTCAGAATATACCGTCGTGGATACAAAATTTATCATTCGGAGGACTAATTCAACCTTCTCCAGAGTGGTCTGAAAAAGTGGAAAACATGGAAGTATATTTTAAACAATTCCACAAACTCTTTTAAAAAATGTAAAAACATTATTACAACAACAAACTTTATTTGTAAAGAATCATCGACCATTGAACCGGAACTAGTTCGTGCTTTTGTTAGGCAAAGAATATTTTGTCGAATTAAATATCTTAATTCGATCAAGAAAGAAAACAAAAACGGCAAGAGGCAATCGGACGATTCTGGAAAGAGAAAGTTAACCAAAAAAATGCGAAAAATCACAGAATAATGCTTTATGTTTACATTTTGTTATACAATTATTTTTTACTGTACATTAACGTATTAATATACATTTGATATAATATTTGTTTTTTTTTGTTGTGATTTCTATGACATATATTTAAATAAATCAAATTTACCTATTATCATGACCGTATAAGATTAACTAGTTAACCAATTTTACTACATATTAAGTTATATAAATCCGACCGAACCGATTCCCGCTTTACTCCAGCATACTTGTGACGTTTCGCGTTGCTGCTCTGCTATTGGTCCGTAGTTACGAGGCAACCTAGTGAAATTATACGGACCTTGTCTGCCATGTACCCCACAATTTCAAAATCTTCCGTAGGAAATATCTTACACAAAGAAAATTTAAATCCTTTTCATTTTAAAAAGGTGCAAGCACTGCTAGTAGAAGGAGATTTTCCTGCTCGCGTAGAATTCGCTAGATGGTTACAAAATCAGAAAAATCAAGATTTCTTCAGGAACATTTTGTTTGGTGACGAAGCTACATTCTCAAAAAATGGAATTTTTAATGTACATAATGCACATTATTATTCGTACGTTGGTGACAATCCCCACGTTGTTCAAGAATTTAAGCATCAGCATAGGTTTAGCATAAACGTCTGGATAGGAGTAGTTGACGATTATCTACTTGGACCTGTGGAATTACCTGCTCGTTTAAATGGTGCTGATTACTTACATTTCCTGCAAAATATTTTACCTGATTTGTTAGATGAGGTGCGTTTAAATATTCGGCAAAACTTATGGTTTCTACAGGACGGCTGTCCGGCCCACTTTAGCAGGAATGTACGAGACTTTTTAAATAATAACTACGAAGACCATTGGATTGGAAGAGGCGGTCCAGTTGCTTGGCCAGCAAGGTCGCCGGATTTGAATCCTTGCGATTATTGTGTTTGGGGATACATAAAAGCATTTGTTTATTCCGTTCCGATACAAAATCGCGCACAACTCTGGCTAAGGATACAAGATGCTTGCAACGAATTTAGAAATAACTTTGGAATTTTTGCAAGAATTCGGCGTTCTCTAAGCAAAAGGGTAAACTTATGCATAGAGACTAATGGTCATCACATCGAGCAACTTTTGTAACAATCTACCTTTGATACTTTTTTTGTTAGTTTCGTTCCATTGTAATAAATAATTTGTTTTTAATTTATTAAATTAATTTTCATCCATGCCTTGATAGTCCAAGTCAACTTCGTCGCTAAAAATAAGTAGGTACATAATAAATTGAACTTTAATGAAGAAAAAACGAAAAATTTACAAATCGATTTTTCTAGAAAACGGTGTATCCTACCGACTTAAAGTAAGAGTACATTTTAGTACTGGAATACCTGAAAATTTAATAATCTAGTGTCACAAATGCTTAAAAGTTAAAGACAAAAAAGATATGCCTTAAAATAACCGTTGACCTACCCAAAACGGACGCCTATGACCGGTACTAGAAATTCGCAATTGATGGAATCGATTGCAAAATTATAATTTGTTAAACTTTTATAATAGATTCTGAAAAGGCACTCAGTAATAAATTCATTCTTCCTTCATTAGAAAATTTAATGAAAAATTATGTATTAAAACTAGTGGTAAGAATACCTATGGTATTAACGTGAATCCTTACGGACGGTGGGGAATTTACCTATAGGATTAAAGTAGACTGGTCATTTAGTGGTGAGATTACATCCGCCCAATATGCATATTTATTTTTGAGGAGTGGCTAATATACACAGGTCGGCATAAGTCAGGCAACGCTCTCGAAAAATCGGCATAAGTCCGGCAACGCTCATAAGTCTGGCAACGCTGTCGAAAAAGATTAAAACGAAGCATGTTCGTGCTTCAGACAGTTGTCTCGGTGTCATGATAACACGTGCTCTTCGAGTAGACGCGTTTTCATAATGAATAACCGATAAAAGCTCACGCTTCAAGAAAGAGTTTTTTTTGTTACGTCGTATCTTCGTACGAACGCGGATTACGAAACTATGTTTACCGAATTTCAACAACAATTTCCGAACTCGCCGCTACCAAATCGTTCAACCGTGTGGAAGGTGTACCAGAAATTCTTAAAAACGGGCTCTGTTGCCGACGCGCCGCGTTCTGGACGACCGGTATCTGTAACAACTAACGAAAATATGGAAACAGTGGCGCTGGCGTTTGTCGAGCAGCCGAACCAATCTGCAGTGCGGCTATCGGGAGAACTTCAAATATCCGATCGTTCTTTACGACGAATGCTGAAACGCATGCACTATCGAGTTTACCGTGATTGATACGATGATTTCGATCGCAGTCAGGATGATCCGCAATTCCAGCGTTCCATTTTGTGGCCGGATGAAGCAACCTTCAAGCTGAACGGTACGGTCAATCGGCATAACTGCGTGTACTGGAACGACCAGAATCCTCGTCTTCATTGAAGAAGAATTAAACCTGCCTGGGGTATGTGTGTGGGCAGGTATCCATGCGGGAGGTCTCGTGGGTCCGTACTTTTTTTAGGGTAACGTGACGGGCCAAAGTTATCTGGAAATGCTCGAAGATTTACGTGGGCAAATGGACAACGATCCAACACTCGCGAACATCCGTCATTCCATGCAGGATGGAGCTTCGGCGCACTAAGCGTTGTGTGCGGGAGTACCTTAATGTTCATTTTGGAGAATGGATAGGCAGACGAGGAATCGTTGAGTGGCCCGCACGGTCATGTGACCTGACACCCTGTGATTTCTTCCTGTGGGACCTTCTCAAGGACCGCGTTTTTGCAAGAGGACCACGTACCCTTCCCGACCTCCGAACTGCAATTGAAGAAGAATTAGAAAATCTTCGCGGACAGCTTGACGTGCTTCGCCGGACCTGCCTCACCGTTGAGAAACGTTGCAGTAAATGCATTGATCAAGATGGCCATCAATTTGAACACTTACAGTAACCCTTTTTCGAATCCCTTTTGTAATTTCTTTGAATAAATTCATTTTGACGCTGCATTTTTTTCTTTTAATGCAAATTTGTTGCCTGACTTATGCCGACCCCTGTATTTAATATAAATTTTAATACCATTAATTGGATTTTTTCTATGACTAAACACAAGGAAAACCTGTAACCAGTCCTAAACGAAAACGTAATAAGGATAAACCAATAGTTAATATTGACGCCTTTAGTCAATGCGCAGTTAGAAATTCAATTTATGACATAGTATGTATTCTATTATTCTATAAAACTTATAAAAATATTACCTATTTTTTACAAATGCAGAACAACATATTACTTTGGGTACATTGAACATTCTTCGAGAACGTGAAATATTCACTGGTTGCACTACTTCCTTGTGGAAAATATTGCAAAATATTGGTTTCCATTTCAAGAAGAACACCCCTAACCGAACATTAATGGAATTGCCTGATATTGCTTTGAAAAGAATAATATTTTTGCAACAGTATATGCATTTTAAAAATGGAAATACATTCCAGTTTATTTTTCTTGATGAAACCTGGGTTTTCAAGATGGAAGCTCTCAAAAATCATGGCAAAATGATAATATTAACTCCGTAAAAGCCAAGCAAGTAGGTGGCAAAAGGTATTAATTATTTAAAACGTATTGACATGGGCAATATATCGTTGACTTTTGTTCTGTAGATACATAGTTGTACATACTGGTGGCAATAATGGTTTCGTTCCTGGAGCAGAATTAATCTTTAATATTAATAAATAATTAATTAATAAATAATTAATAAGTAAAAATAAGGAAACATATTTCAAAAAGCATACAATGCCTTAATTGAGTATTTCTATTTCAGAAAACGCAAGGAGACTACAGCACTGCGCCATTCTTTTTTGGCTACGGGGGGTGGTCCACCACCTACAGCACAAAAGATTGACCCAGTGCTGAAGATGGTTGAAGATGCTGCACCAGATTGTGACATCAACATTAACTATAGTTGGGATAGCACAGCAACATTCGAGATAGGTGTGTGTATTTTATTTTATATACAAATTAATAATGTTATTGTTATAGAAGATGCTGTGGCCAGAAGTATCCCTGAGCAAGAAGCTGCAGAAAACCCTCAGTTGCCTCCACTAGTTGAGTACAAATTTCGTATATATATAAATAACAATCAAAACAATTTGTTTTTAGTTGATTGCATGCAAGATCTCCCAGTTTTCACTCTGCTTTCCGAAGAAGCTTCATTTTTCTGTCGTAAGTATAATTATGTGAATCTATATTTAGTATATAGCCATAATCAAATAATAGCTAATCCAGTTACTGCATATGAGGAAGTCTGAAGATATTAGACCTTGGTAGATGCAACTGCATGTGTCGTTAATATAATTTCCTATTAATAATATAATTATTTTCAGCTAGTACTTGTACTGCAAGAGAACCTGGTCCATTTCAACAGCGAGCTCTTGTAGTAAAAGTACTACACAGTGACGCGCCGTCCATATGGGCAAGGTCGTGCAGCGCACAACGGCGCCAAGGCCTTAAAGGCGCCTACGGCCACTTGTGATAAGTTAAATTTTAAAAATATTAAAAACATTATTTGAAAGTTTACAACAAATCAACAAATTTACATAAAACAATTATTACAATTATTTTAGCATTGACAGCAATAATGTTACGGGCGAGAAATCATTTTGAGATCATGCTGGAATTTTTAATCCATTTACTTCATTATTAACTTCTTCAAGTCAATTTGGTCCTCTCATTTTTCAACATGTACGTTATATTCTATTTTATTTAACTGTATTGTTAATTATCGTGCAACTTAAGCCTTTCCAAACATTTATTCCTTCAAATTTTATTCACGTTCTAATATTTTGGCCGACCCTATATTTCCGAATGATGTTGCATTCTCGACAAGGTATGCGCCATCTGTTTTTATTTAATGCATAGTCTCGAGTGCAGTACGTACTGTTGTACTCAGTTTTGGTTCCTTTTATTGATTGCTTTGTTGTAGAAATCCTTTTTGAAATTCGTGCACCTATTTTAGGGCCTATACGTCTTTTAACTCTTTTAATTCAATTAGTTTTTACGTTATTTAATTTCTCTCGCTCGGAGTGCCATCTCTCTACTTTTGTTTTACACTAACTTTTGCAGTATCCTAGTTTATCGTTCGGTCAATTTTATGTATGGTATCTTTAATTAGGGAGATTTAATTAACCCTCTGAGGTTTTTGGCTTTGCTGTTCACTCCTGCATCTGTTTTGTGATTATTGAAAATTAAATTCCCTTCTTTTAAAATTACCGGTTTTCCGATCTTGAAAATTACGTATGTCCGGCTTCTCCATTTCTCGTTCCTAGTCTGTTGGGCACTTGTACTTAAGTCATCGAAGCGCTTACTTGTGATTTTACTTGTGTGGTGAATCCTATATCTGCGGTAAGGTTTTATTATTTCACTTAATCTTTGTCTAATTTGTTCGATTAACCTTTCAGGATTCTGATTACGATATTACTTTCGTATTTAACTTCAAATTTCCCGAGATTATTCTGGATTTATCTGCCTGCGTTTGGCATCATCGTGTAATCTTTGTGACCGGCAAGAACGGCTGGACAAATTTGCCTAATCACCGAGACGCTGCAATTGCTTTAGCGACTAATTGGAGGTGATACCGTTGCTTTGGCTACCTTCCTCTACGTTGGACTCTTAAATTCCTGCGAGGCCTCATTCTTGGGTTGGAGAAATTTCACCAAACTCAGTACTTGTATCTTTTACCGAAACAACTTAATTTAAACCCAGAATTTCAAAACGAATATTATTTTATTATGTGAGCTAACGTTTTTCTTTTTATTTTTTATTTAAAGTAGGATATTTCAGTATACTAAAATTTAAAAAATAAACTCTGCAGAGACTTATTTTTTTTTTTGTGTTTATTTTTATGAACATATAACAAAAATCCCTTTTTTCTCCAAACATTTGGACCTGCAATTTTAGGCATACTTTCACACAGTTGAAAATCACTACTAATACAGTCTCATATCTGTTTTTACATTTTTAATCAATTTCAAGTGCCACCAGGTGCCACCTCTCAATTTGTTGCATTACACAGTACAACATTACTCAGCTGATTGATTCGCGACTCAATTCTGATAAGGCTCTTTTATTTAACATAACTCAAGAACCACTAGTCGGATTTTGCTTAAACAAATTTAGAAAAATCAAGAATTACAATTACTTTCATCTGTTTATATAACGTTTCGCTACATAAGCAACAGTTTTGCAGTTATAAATAAATGTATGAAGAAAAAAAATATTTTTTGCCTAAAAAATTAATTTATTTTTTTTTTTATTATAGGTGTTCATTGATCGATTATTGTCATTCAACAAGTGCCGACGAACGCGAAAAGTACAATCGATTTTTCTCCGGTTTTTTAATTATAACTGAAACTAAGGCCCAAGAGTTGTACGACAATGGAAAGTTTTTCTATTTCACATGGGGTTTTATGCTCGAAACTTCTGGAGTTTGACAAAGACAGAACAAAATTAAAAGAGTTTTTGCAACAATCGCACGTTGGCTTAAACGAAACTAGAGCATGTGAAATTTTGGATACAATATATAAAGGTTTTTACTCTAACTTCAAACAAAGATGGCAGGATTCTAATCGTACGAAGTCGCGATTTGAAAAAAAGAATGCAAATTCGCTTGAACGCACATTTACAATTAAGTTTACTGAGGCTGAATGTTCTACCAGTTCTGTACTTGGTCGGCCACGTAAATCGTTTGAGGAGTGCTGTGATCGCGCCAAACGCTACAAAAGCGATGAAGTACGTGCTATGTTTCCTCAAGAAGTAATTGATTTTACTTCTAGTATTTCAAAAACCAACCACAAAATTTGTACATTAAAAACTTTGGGGATGTTTACAAAGCTTGAACTTACAAAAGAAAAATACGAGTATCTAATGCATTGGTTAGAAAATGAAGGGTACAAAATACTCGTACCATACAAAGAACTCACAAAAGAAAAAACTAACAGTTATCCTCAAGGAATTTCTATTACTGAAAGTTCAGGCAGTGTACCTCTGCAAAATCTGTTGGATCATACTGCTAAGAGTCCTAGAGACCAAGTCAGTAAAGGAAATAAATGAAACTGAAAGTGGAAATCTAACAATGTACTATAAATGGGGATGTGATGGGGCATCTAGTCAAAGCGAATACCAACAGAGGTTTTCAGATGATCAAATTTCTGACTCTCATTTATATATGACATCAGTTGTACCACTTAAATTATCATTAAGTTATGACATAAATAAATTAGTATGGAACAACAATAAACCTTCTTCCACACAGTATTGTAGAACACTACAGTTTGCATACGTTAAAGAGACACTTCAAGTTATACGAGAAGTAAAGAGAAGAGTCGATGAGGAGATATCTCAACTAAAAGAATTTGAGTTAACAGTAAATAATCGTAACTTTAAAGTAAAACATGAATTATATTTTACAATGATTGACGGCAAGACAGCACAATCAGTAACAGAAACAGCAGCAGCATCTTCTTGTTTTATTTGTGGAGCCACAACATCTAAGATGAATAATATCGAAGAAGTTCAAGCTATGCCCGTAAATGAAGAAGCACTGCAATTTGGTATGTCACCACTTCATGCGCGTATTAAGCTGATGGAGTGTCTTTTGCATGTAGCTTATAATATTGAATTTAAACGTGGGAGAGTCGACTCAAATACTCGTCCGATAAAAGAAGCCCGAAAATGTTTGATAAAGCGTGAACTTAAAGAGAAAATTGGAATACAGGTTGATACTGTTAAGCTAGGCTCTGGTACGACAAATTCAGGAAATACGTCACAAAGATTCTTTGCTAATCCTGCTTTGATTTCCGAAATCACGGGTCTAGATGAAAATATAATCAAGAGGTTTTCAATAATTCTCGAAGCTATAACAATCACCGATGTAGTAGATCCAAAAAATTTTGGTGATTTTTGTCTGGAGACAGCAAAAGAGTTTGTTGCACTGTACGAGTGGTACAATATGCCCCCTACACTTCACAAAATTCTGATTCATGGAAAAGATATAATTGAAAAGTGTATTTTTCCTGTAGGCTTACTATCCGAAGAGGCTCAGGAAAGTCGTAACAAAGACTATAGAAAATATCGCCTTAGACACTCCAGAAAATGCAGTCGAATTACCACGAATGAAGATATTATGCACCGAATGATGGTAACATCAGATCCCATGATCTCACATTTGACTCCTTCATTTAGCCAGAAAAAGCATAGTGTTATAAGCGACGAAGTTAAGGCTCTTTTAGAATGATAAATTAAAAATATATTTAAAATAAATAATAAATTAAAAATTAAAAAATTCATTTAATTTTTTTTGTTAATTAGGGCTTTTTATATTGTAGGTAACGATATACATTTCTCTAACTTTCTTTATTTTGATTACTTTTATGTATTACTATATAAATAAAACTAAATTTGTGATGAATTTAGAATTAGATTTAAAATAAATAATAAATTAAAAAAATCATTTAATTTTTTTGTTAGGGCTTTTTATATTGTAGGTGACGATATACATTTCTCTAACTTTCTTTATTTTGATTACATTTGTGTATTACTATATAAATAAAACTAAATTTGTGATGAAATAACTACACTTTTTGACAAATATATTTTTTTCCTCACCTCCATACAAAAATCCCCAGTGTGCGACGTTGAACTCGCGACGCTTTCCGTAATCGTAGAGCTAGCCGGCAGAGTTCTTCCTGGGGACGTTGTACATCAGGTAGGTTCAGACCAGAGAGGGTGTGTGGCAGAACATCGTGCGACCATCTTACTACTTCCTTAATTTTATTTTGCGTCGCGCTGGTAGCAATAATTTTATTGATACTTCAAAGAGTGTACTTGATATTTGCATCTACACTGTTTTTTGTATAAATTTAAGTTAATTAATATTATTTAATAATTAAAAAAGGTGAAAGGGGTATCTTAAGCATTTTAATAGAAGCTAATAATCATACTGTAATAATTTTATTAAATAAATACAGACTTTTTTCGGCTTCATTCAAGAACCATTGCATATATAACAAGTGCGCCGTGTATTAGTAGGTATTATGTATATGGTCGATATCGAGCTTACAGAATCTGGCTGCAGGTTTAAACTTGCAAAATTTTGGGTGTATTTAAACGCTTTCGCAGTCGGTGCAGGTGCGCCTACGACAACGATAAGTTACGTAGTCGTAGGCGCGTGAGCCGTATGAGCGTACCAAATATCGGTATGTAGTAAGTCCTGATTTGATAATATAGTGATTGTGAAAATTAATTAAAAAATAAGGTAAGTGATTAAGTGAATTCAGCTTTATATAGTAATAATAATTATAATAATGCTTTATTCAACTTTAAAAAACTTACATAGTTTTAACTATACATTCAGTTTACCTAATTTCTATAAATATTTAACTTAACGAAATTTGGCATTACAGTAATTACAAAATTTAAAATTTCGAATTTTTTTTAACAATTTTTTATATAAAACAAATAAAACTTTGTGTTTCCCAATTCTTAGTAATTTTATTTAGATGGCCAGAGAAGAAAAAAAGAAATTATTTGGTTATCAAAACTTGCTTAACAAGCGAAAACGGGAGGAAGACTTGGAGAAGAGCAATTTAAAAGTTACCAACTTTTTTCGGAAGCTCACACATTTTCAAGACAGTACTTCTACTGATAACAGTGGTTTTCCATTTCCATCAACATCAAAGTTGCCATCAGAATTAGAGAAGCAAGCCAATGAGGATGAGGATCCGATAGATTCAGGTTCTGATACGTTTCAGTCGGTACCATCATGTTCGAGTAAGCAAAACGAATCATCCGAAGACGCGTATTCGCCCCTCTCTAACGATCCAGGTCTTTGGCCGAGTATATTATCTCCAACCCAGGTGCAAGAACTAGTCGAAAAAGGTCCTATGTATTATCAAAATAAAACTATGTATACTAAAGACAAATATATATATATATATATATATATATATATATATATATATATATATATATATATATATATTTCACTCGAATTTTGTCAAATGGTGAAAAGGTTCAGCGAGATTGGTTACTATATTCTATTAAGAAAAAGGTAGTTTTCTGTTTTTGTTGTAAAATATTCAGTGACACCAATAATCCATTGACTAAAAATACTAAATTAGGTAACCAAGACGGTTTCAATGATTGGCATCACTTAAGCGAGCATTTGAAAAATCACGAAAAAAGTAAATCTCACTTTCAAAATTTACGTTCTTGGTCAGATTTATTAGAAAGATTAAAAACTAATCGAACCGTAGATTCCGAAATGCAAAATTTATTAAAATGTGAAACTAAACACTGGCGCAGTGTCATTGAAAGAATAATTTATACAATTCAATTTTTGGCTGAACAAAACTTGGCTTTTCGTGGTCCTAATAATAAATTATTTCAAAGAAATAATGGAAATTTTTTGAAATGTATAGAAATGATAGCAAAATTTGACCCAGTGATGTCTGTACATATTAATAGATCTCAAAGAAATATGCCATTTTATCTTGGAGATAAAATTCAAAACGAAACGATTAAATTAATAGGTGATAATATAAGAAACAAAATTTTAAATGAAGTTAAAAAAGAAAAGTATTTTTCTATATTACTTGATTGTACTCCCGATGTGAGCCACCAGGAGCAAATTTCTGGTTGCATAAGATACGTTAATTTAAAAAACAATGAATTTAGTGTCGAAGAACGTTTTTTAACATTCCGTCCTGTAAATGATACAACAGGTGAAGGATTAACCAACTTTTTACTGAAAACTTTAGAAAATTATGGTTTAGATATTTATAACATACGCGGACAAGGATACGACAATGGTGCGAATATGAAGGGTAAACATCAAGGTGTACAAAAAAGAATTTTAGACATTAATTCACGAGCAATATTTGTACCTTGCTGTAATCACAGTTTAAACCTTGTCATAAACGACGCTGTGAAATCCAATATGTTTAGTATAAATTTTTTCTCAACTGTTCAAGAGGTATATAATTTTTTTTCTGCTTCAACCAATCGGTGGTCTGTTTTGAAAAGTAACATTTCAAACTTAACGTTAAAACCTTTATCAGAAACCAGATAGTCTAGCAGAATTGATGCAGTAACCCCTCTAAGATTCCAGTTAGGCGAAATTTACGATGCTTTTTATGAAGTTTTGTCTGGAAATAATTTTGATAACACTACAAAACATCTGGCTATTTCTATAGTTAAAAAAATTAAAAATTATGAGTTTGTAGGTATGTTAGTGTTGTGGTACAAGATACTAAGTAAAGTTAATGTTGTTACCAAGATCCTGCAAACTAAAAAATTCAATATTTCACAGGCTTGCGAAAGTTTGAACAACCTAAATACCTTTTTAAAGGAATATCGATCAGATAAAAGGCTTCAGTGACTTGCTCGTAGATGCCAAAGAATTAGCATCTTGCTTGGAAGTAGCTGCGATATTCAAATGTTCAGAAATTCTAAGGCCACGAAAAATAAAAAAACAATTTTCCTACAAAAGTGAAGATCAGCCAATTGAAAACCAAGAATTAAAATTCAAAGTCAATTGTTTTTTTGGAATGCTAGACATTACTCTTTCATCTGTAAATGAAAGATTTGAACTGCTATCCTCTCATTCTGATGTTTTCAAATTTTTGTGGAATATTGAGGATTTTGGCAAGGTATTCTGACCAAGAACAATTTAATTTTTGTAAAAAACTTGAAGAAGCTTTAACTGACAAAAATCGAAACGAAAAAGATATAGACGGAACAGAACTTTTACATGAATTGCAATTTCTGCAAAATTGCGACAAAAATGTGACGTCTGTAGTAGAAACACTCAATTACATTACAATAAATAACTTAACCCACTCATTCCCAAACATTACAATTGCATTACGTATATTGTTAACTATACCAATTTCTGTAGCTACAGCCGAAAGATCATTTTCTAAATTAAAGTTAATTAAGGATTACTTACGATCTAGAATGGGCCAGGAGCCCACCTGAAAACATTGAACGTGTAAGAGTCGCCATTGACAAAAGCCCTCGTCGCTCAGCTCGCCGACACAGCGTTACACTTGGGATTTCAAACAGAACAGTAAGAAGAATTTTACACAAAGATTTGCACTCTCATCCTTACAAGATCCAAATGGTTCAGGCCCTTAAGGAAACAGATTATGTGAGCCGACGCCGGTTCAGCTTAGAATTTTTGGACTTGATTAATCGAGACGAGGACATTGTAAACCGTTTGTGGATGAGTGATGAAGCGGACTTCCATCTCTCCGGTTAAGTGAACAAGCAGAACTTTCGATTTTGGAGTGACGTTAATCCTAGAGAACTGCATCAGCAACCATTGCACTCCGCAAAAGTTACTGTGTGGTGCGCCATGTCTTCATTAGGGATAATAGGACCACACTTTTTTGAAGATGGCCTTGGCAATGCTGTAACAGTGACTTCGCAGAGATACGCAGAAATGTTGGAAAACTTTTTTACTCCACAACTTGCACACTACGACGTGAACGATGAGACGTTTTTCCAACAGGACGGAGCAACATCCCACACTGCTCGAGTAAGCATGAATATTGTTAATCGTTTGTTTTCAAATCATGTGATCTGCCGAAATGGGGATATTGCATGGCCCTCTCGTTCGCCGGACCTCACAACATGTGACTTTTTCTTGTGGGGTTATCTGAAAAGTAAAGTTTACCAAGGTAACCCTCCTCGAACAATTGAAGGCCTGAAAGAGCGGATCCGACAAGAAGTTGTTCAAATCCCACTGGCAATGCTACGCAATGTGATGGGTCACTTAAGGTCCGGCTGGAGGAATGTGTGCGTCTAAACGGAAGGCATCTTACCGGAGTTATCTTCAAAAAATAACCGACGTTTTACTATTGCAGAAAATGCTTTTTCATGTAATTTAATATTATGAAATCAGAAATTTTCTTAAACGAAGTGTTTTTATTTAACAGCCTTTTAAAAATCGCTCGTTATTATGCCTCACCTTGTACTTCTACTGCAAGAAAACCTGGTCCATCTCAACAGCGAGCTCTTGCAGTAAAGGTACTACATGAAGAAGGTGGTACTCTAGTTCAAAAGACAACCGAGCTGTCAGGAGAAACTTTGCCATTTGGTACGTGAAAGTACATATATTATAAGTAAACCTTACTCACAATAAAATTAGTTTCAGTTAGTACTTCTACTGCAGCAGAATCTACATCATCTGGGCAACAAGATATTTATGTTGTAGTAAAAGCACTAAAGGAAAAAGATGGTAGGGTTCAAAAACTTAATAACTCCATTAGCCATCAGCACGAGCTTCATCAACTTAGGAAAATGGTTATCGAAGAGGACCTGGGGAGGGCTAAATATTATTCTAGGGTTTCTGAACTATTGGTACCCAGGGTTGAGGGAGACAAGAGGATTAAAATAGCAGTGGTGACAGCTGAGCTAGATCGACAGAGGGCTGAGATAGTTCGACAGAGAGCTGCTGATGAAGCTGAATTGGCGAAGCTTAAACTTCAGCAATTTAAAAGAAAGGTGAGTATGGTTAGCAATTTTGTTACATTATTTTCATCTTTTGTAATTCATTTTTTTTACAGCTCTCTGAAGATCAATAGACTTGACTATATAATATGTAAGGTTATATAGACATAGGTATTATATGGTAAGAAGTGTTTTTATTATTGAGTATATTTAAGTTAATTCATAGTTTCTCTGTGGAAAGGTTATGAGTTATGAGCTAGCTCTCTGAAAATCAATAGATTTTAGTTGGTGTAGGTATATATAGACGGACGTCGCCGAGTTTGGCGGAATTATACCTGATTTAATCCAAGAAAGAAAAGGGCGATAATCCCTTGCGTCGAGTTGGGCGAGTACACTAATTACACTTTGGTTTATCAAAAATCCTGGAAATCCTAATTTATCAAATAGTTCTTAGAACTGCAATATATATAAGTATAACTGTAAGCATTATGTGAAATTAGTTTAGTTTCCTTTTTCTCTTTGTGCAGTACGAAATATAGTTTACCAGTATGAATACCAAAGTTATATTTAGTGAGAAAGGTAAAGAACTTTTGCTTGTGAATAATTATAAGTTTTGTAAAGATACACTTTATAAAAATGGAAATCAACCGTGGAGGTGTGTAAATAAAAGTTCAAAGTGTCCCGCGAAAGTGTTTAACTGCTGGTAACGATGTTATATTAAGCAGTAAACTAGAACATAATCACGAACCTGACAGTACCTTATTACGACAAATGACCAGTAACAATTTAAAACGCAAAGCCGTCGAAAATATAAATGAGAGGCCAATAAAATTAATTCGTCAAAAATTAAAAAAAGTATCAGCGGATATCGCGATTGAAGATATTGACAGAATTCGCAAAAATATGTACCACGCTCGAAGAAAACAACTACCAGCTCTGCCTAAGACAAGAAATGAAGTTCACGAATATATCGAAACTGCTAATTTAACAACTAGTGCTGGTGACCCTTTTTTACTTATAAACAATAAGAACAACGGTTTAATTGTGTTTGCCACTTTTTTAAATTTTCATTTTCTTGCTAATTGTGATACCGTATATATGGACGGTACCTTCAATTATTGCACACATTTTTTTTACCAGTTTTTCACTATTCATGGATATCACAACGGACTTTACATACCTTTGCTATTTTGTCTATTACCAGGGAAGCGACAAGAAAATTATTTAATCCTCTTCAATTCTATAAAAACCAAAGCTGAGTTAAATGGATTAGTATTTCAACCATCCAAAATTGTGGTAGACTTCGAACTGGCTATTCACTCCGCATTACGAGAAGTTTGGCAGGATGCCGAAATAATTGGCTGCAGGTTTCATCTTGGTCAAGCCTGGTTCAGAAAAATACAGTCATTGGATCTTGCTAGCGAATTTAATAACCCAAACTCAGATATAGGCAAACATTTGAAATACTTCTTTGGATTATCGTTCCTTAAACCTCTGGATGCTAGTGATGGATTCCTTCGTCTTTTAGAAGATATGCCGCAGGATGAAAGAATTACAAAATTTTGTGATTATTTAGTGGAAAATTATATAGAAGAAGATGCACTTTTCCCCCCTGAGTTATGGGCCGCTGCATCATGGAGTCTGTCAAGAACGACAAACGCATGCGAATCGTTCCATTCGCATTTTGCTGACAACTTCTACAGAAGCCATCCAAATATCTTTCAGTTTATTGATGTATTGCTGGATATACAATTAACAACTTCTGCAAAAATATCAAGTGCTAGAAAAGGAAGGAAGTTAGTACGTGCACAATATAGAAGAACTGAACAACTATTAAGAAGTAAAACAGAAGAATACACCTCTAACAGAATTAGTATGCTAGACTTCATTAAGTATATGGCATACAGATTCACTTCACATTCCCCCCTGAGTTATGGGCCGCTGCATCATGGAGTCTGTCAAGAACGACAAACGCATGCGAATCGTTCCATTCGCATTTTGCTGACAACTTCTACAGAAGCCATCCAAATATCTTTCAGTTTATTGATGTATTGCTGGATATACAATTAACAACTTCTGCAAAAATATCAAGTGCTAGAAAAGGAAGGAAGTTAGTACGTGCACAATATAGAAGAACTGAACAACTATTAAGAAGTAAAACAGAAGAATACACCTCTAACAGAATTAGTATGCTAGACTTCATTAAGTATATGGCATACAGATTCACTTCACATCCACGTATGTAATTGTAAATAATTATATAGAATATAGCTTGGATTGTTTCATAAGTGTGATATATTATGTAAAAATCAAATTTCCTTTTAATATACTTAATTTGTAATATTTTGTTATGAATGTATGGAGTTAAAAATAAAACTTGATATTTAAAACATACTTGTTAATAATTTCTTAATCTGCAATATTTCGTACATGTTGCTTCTATTTTCTTATGTATAATTGAAAAATGTAATAAAATATATGTGTTCCATTACAAAACAAACTTTAAAATGTTACGCGAAATTGGGTCAGCCTGTATATGTAGGATAAATTTAAAATACGTATTCTAATGTAATTTTAAAATTATGGGGAAATATTATCAAATCCTTCTTGGAACTGCTTAATCCACAATTTTGTTAATTCTCGCCCAACTCGAACATCAGTAAGCGGATTAACAAACGTCTCGCCCAACTCGACTACGCCGATATAGACATAGGTATTAACGGGTTGGCCATTTAATGTTGCGGTTTTAAAAATCGCGCTATTGTGAATATTGTGAAATGCTTAATGAGTCTTTTATTCCCGTGGCGCATGGATTAAATATGGTGGAGAATGCATGGTTTGTGCAAGACGGGGCTCGTCCGCATCGCACGGAAGAAGTTTTCAACATTCTTCAAGAACATTTCGGTAACAGAATCATTGGTCTTGACGCTCAACAGTTTACAGGCGGAGGGATAACATGGCCACCATATAATCCAGACCTCAATCCTTGCGATTTCTACCTGTGGGGATCATTAAAAGATACGGTATATCGCGATGGTATAGACACCCTGGATGACCTTGAAATGGCAATACGGCAGCGAATAGAAGCGATACCGTACGCCACACTTCAGGCAGTTTGTGGAGAATTTGAGAAGAGGCTGCGAAATGTTATCGTTGCTCGAGGCTCTCACTTCGAAAACCTGATTTATTAAACCGCAGATCTTGTTGTTTAATTGCACAAATAAATCATTTTTTTAAATTAATGTTTTGTATGTTTAATATGACTTCAAAAACCGCAACCTTAAATGGCCAACCCTGTATATGGGGAGAAGTGCTTTTATTATTGTGTGTATTATAGTTGTTCTGTTCTGCAAAGGCTATGAACTGCTCTTGATTTATCTTGCTAATTTAAAAGGTGATTGGAAAGTTTTTGTTTCCTTTCTTGGTGTATTTTTTTTATCGGCAAGCTTTACTGTTGCATTTGTCTTTATATTTTCAAATCATAATACTTTAAAGAGTTAAATCGGAGCGGAATTTAGTATTTTTGTTAATTTTGAACACTGATGAACATTTGTTACGTGTCCGTACGCTCATTTATTTTGTTGTAAATTAGCATTCTCTTTATTTTATTTTGCTCCGTTTCCAGCGAACCTACCTGTATATGTGTCGACCGTCGTTTATTTGTGTAATATATTTGGTTTCTTTCAAGTATTTTTTTTCCCTTACTCCGGTTCTTGTTTTTTGGAAGTACGATACTCTCTCCGTACGCAGACGTAAGTTCTTGACTATCTTGTGCAGATGTAACCTTTCTTCGACCACCGGTGTCTTTAAATGTGGCTTATTTAAATTTCTCTAAGCAGTTACGGCCCTGTTCAGGTTTTTAATTTAATAGACACCTCAATTATTCGCGCTGAGCGATTTTTCCTTGGGAGAATTTTGGTAGTTGATTGAAGAACGCGTCGACAACTAATTAGAGTCTCTGCAATTCCATTGAAAGACACGTTTCGGTATGTAATTTGAGTTTCACTTAATGTTCTTTTGCTTATTCGCTATTTGTACATGAGTTAGTTATATGTCTGATGAAGCTCAGGTTGGAGCGAAACGATCGTTACAGTGTAAATTAAAAAGTGAAATTCATTAAAATTTGTTTTATTTTATCCTGATAATAACTATTTGATTTCTTAATTTAGATGGTCCTACCTGCGGACGAACATTAGTCATCAAATTACCGTCCCTTGTGTTACGCCGTTATGCTCCAGGGTGGACATCCAACGTAGGAACGCACTAGGAGTCCCCGGACTATTCAGATAAGCGTTACCTGTTAATAATTAACGAACCGTGATTTTAAATCTTCATTTTCCTTACATATATTCTTAAACATTTTATCTAAAAATACATGTGCTTATTGTTAATATTAAAATTCGTACAGGTGTTTCGCTTGTGGTAAGAAATAACCTGTTTCTTTCGCTTTGTTTTTTTTTTGGGTTTGCTACACAAAGATTTTACTTCGAAAATGCCTGCATCTTTTAATGCAATTCATATGCGTATCATTTAGTAACTTTTACGAGCTTAATTTTGAGTAAAATTATTCATTTTAAATTTAATTATTAGATTAGATTTATTCCGCGTATTCTAGTGTTTAATTTAGAGCGATGATACTGCGAAAATTTTATTAATTTCCATTTAACCAGAAATTTGTGAACTGGACAAATGAATACGTATTTTTTTACAGGGTGATTTATTGTTTTGTGCACACTGTTCAATTATTAATATAGTTTGTTACTTATAAGGCCATCTGCCACTTTGCCTTTTTTTATATCGAGATACAACACCGTTTTCCGAATTTGCGACGTCCAGCGGCACAAAATTCGGTGGCGCCCTAGACCACCTCTTTGGTAATTTTAGTTGTCTTACCTCTGGATCTCCCTACCCCCTGGACTGAGGCAGTCTGTTTTTTTTGTTTTTTTTAGATTTATCAAGCTCGGCGTTTAGCGTCGTAGCACATTAATAACTCAAATACTTTAATAACAAAACTAAATGAATTAAATTTCTTTAAATACTTTTATGTTTTGAAAATTTGAATTTGGTTGTTACATTTTAATATACTATATTTCGGCATGTTTATGGAATACAGTGGAACCCCGATTATCCGTGCGCGCTTTATCCGGGGCGCGGATTATCCGTGGCTGTCGGTCACAGGCTGGCGCGTGAACCCATGCAGACGTTCGTCTCGGAGAATCCCCAATTTATGTGTTTAGTATGTATGTACTTTTTTTTCATCTATCGACCGGCTCATTAGTTGATCGTAAACAAACGCACAAAATGCAGCGTACCGGTGCTAACGAAAAGCGTAAACGCAATGTTTTAACTATAAAACAAAAAATGGAAATTTTAACTTGCTAAAACATTGGCTAAAACATATAACATTGGAAAACAAACGGTTCGCGACATTGTGAAGAAGAAAACCGAATTACATAGCTTTGTAGCTAAAGCTGACAGTGCAAAAGCTATTTCTGAGAGGAAGTCTCTAAAAGGATCTACTTTTCGAGAACTTGATGATGCTATGACCAAGTGGTTCTTACAGAAAAGATCGGAAGGGGTTCCAATATCAGGATCTATGTGTGCTAGGCTAGCCCAAAAGTTTCACGAACAGCTGAAAATTAAAGGAAACTTCTCTGCATCTTCCGGTTGGCTACACAGATTAGTGGTGGGAAAAAGTGCTATTTTTAAATAGCATTTATTGCTATTTCTAAATAACAGTTAAAAATAACAGATAAAAATAGCAGTTGCTATTTTTGTTTGTATTACGCTAATAAATATACATATACATTACATACATACTTATAGCATATAAGGAAAGAAGAATTGATCACGTATACGTGATCTGTGATGAGAATATAATAAGAAATGGAAAAAAATTCTTACAATTACCTGCTAAAATATAAAAGATAAAATAAGACAAGACAAAAACACCTACAATTTAAAAATAATATTAATGAAACTATTATATAGGTTCTAAATACTGCAAATGTAAAGTCAAATATACGAAGAGAAGCAAAAAACGAAAAGAAAATAATTGATTTAATTACGCTTCACAAGCAAAAAATATGATATGTACTAGATATATTTATTTTATACCATATAATCGGTAATTCTCTCAAAGGTCTTTTGTTTTAAATACATAATATAGCCTGTGATATACGTTAATATTTGCAATTTTAAATTTCACATCTAGCGTTTTAATAGTAAATTAGACTGTACTGTAGTGTTCATTCGTTTATTTAAAGTATAAGTAAGTATAGTTATTTTATGTTCTTAGAACTAGTAAAAAAAATTTGATTTTCAAATGAACAGTAGTTTAAGCAAGCTACTTCGTTTATTTATTAACTTTAAATCAAAACTTATAACGTCTGTTTCACAAGAATAAAAATAGCCTAGGTTAGGATTCTATTCTTTTCGCGCCAAAACATAGCCCATGTATTCCTTATGCGACTTCACGGGTAGATTATTTTCGACACCATTTAAAATTTACGATACTTGGAGTGAACAAAATTGAAATAGATTCAGAAATATATAGGCTAGAAAATGACTATCTTGTTTTTTATTTAAATCATTACAAATAGCAGAAAAAAATGGCACAGTTATAGTGCTAACCTATTTTAAATTTTTTTTCTGGTATTTGTAAAATTGAAAATCAAACTAAAACAAGCTGTATATCCCCAATATAGAAACTAAGAATTAAATAAAAATTCTTTCAATGGAGACTGTGGTTAAATAAAAATTTAAAAAAAGGTATATAACCCCTTACCACAATTATTAGTCGTATCCTAAATACGTATTTCGACAACTAAGTTGTCATCATCAGTAGGTAAAAACTACTAATTAAAAGTCGCACATGGGGCACAGTAAAGTAAGAAAAACGCTTCCGCACAACTACTATACACTGCAACCCCGTGAAGACTAAGTCAGTCTTCACGGGGTTGCAGTGTATAGTAGTTGTGCGGAAGCGTGCAAGCGAACTAAGAAAAAAGGTAATCGATTTGGAGAATGAGCTGGCGAAAGTGCAAAAAGTGGAACAAAAAATAGAAAAAAATAGAGAAAGAGCATCGTAAAACGAACATTATAATTAAAGGGGTTGAATTTAAAGATAGAATAGAACCGCAACAAGTACAAGCATTTATAGAAAATGCTATAGGAGTAAAAAAGTGAAATAAAAGAAATTGAAAAGATTGGAGATGGTAGAAACATAAGAGTAAAACTTGAAAACTGGGAAATTAAACAGATGATATTAAAGAATAAAAACAAGTTGCGAGGTACAAAATATTACATTGATTCAGATTTAACAGATCAGGAATTAAAAATTCAGAAAAACCTGAGGGAAATTGCTAAAAACGTGAGAGAAAAGAGGGGAAGAATAAAAGTAGGATATCAAAAAATAATAATAAATGGAATAACAATGATTTGGGACAGCTGCAGAAATGAATTGGTAGAGAATAAAAAATTTCGAATTACAAAAAACTAACTACTTAACAAATGATGGAGACGAGCAGGCAACGACAATGAATAGGAAACGGAAAAAGAATAAATTGGTAAGGAATAGTAGAGGCAGGGCGAGAATTGGAACATGGAACATTAGAACATTGATGGAAATAGGAAAGATGGAAGAAATAAGCAGAGAAATGGAGAGATACAACATAGGAATTCTGGCATTACAGGAGGTGAGGTGGAAAGACGAGGGGCGAATAGACAAGCGAGAGTACTGTGTGTTGTATGCAGGAGAAGAAAAACAAGTGACGAACCGCCCCATAGTGATAATCAGAAGAGCTCAAGCAGCGGCTCCAATTCCGTAAGGAATGTATAGCCAGTTATATATATATTTTAGGTACAATTATCGAATAATGGCGGCGCAGTAAGTGAAACAAAAAAAGTCAATTATTTGGAATTTTTTACTCCACAAGACGGAACAAAAGCCACATGTAATTTTTGTAAACATAGCCTATCTTATAAATCTTCTATAACAAATTTAAGACATCACATAGTTAAAAAAACATCCATCAATTCAAATAGCAAGTCAAACTAATACTAATAAACAAGCATTAACTTGTTCCACTGCAAATAGACAACAAGTAGCTAGCTGTAGTGACACTAGTGACACTGTAGATGCTGACACTCTTGCTATTAGTTTATCATGCTCAGAAACTGCTTCTATATCGAATACACAAGTTCAAAAAACTAAAAGTTCCAAACAGTCTGTTCAAACGTTACTTGCAGTCTCAAAAAAAATAAACTTTAGTCAGAAAAAAGTAATCGATGACAAATTGTTAAATATGATAACTGCTGATTTTCAACCTTTTTCAATCGTAGAAGATAAAGGATTTCGGGAATATACTGAGGCGCTGAATTCATCCTACATTCTACCCAGCAGAAAGACATTGTCAACTATATTCTTACCTGCAAAATTTGAAGAAATTAAAATAAAAACTCTAGAAACAATAAAAAGTGCGCAATCCGTAACCATTACAACAGATTGCTGGACATCTTGCAATAATGATGGATTTATTGCAATGACAACTCATTTTATTGATCCCAACTTTGAAGTCAAATCGCTACTCTTAGAAGTTAATTGTTATGGTGATAGTCATACTAGTACAAATTTAGCGTCTGAATTAAGAAGAGTAACATCTGAGTGGAATGTTGAAAATAAAATATTATTAACACTATCCGACAACGCGGCGAATATAAAAAAAGCCATAATAGACGAGCTACAATGGAAACATTTTCCCTGTTTGGCCCATACTATAAATTTAATTGTCAATGATGCGGTAAAAATAATATCTCCAATAATAACTAAAGTATCTGAAATTGTTGCTTATTTTAAAAGAAGCACGACAGCAAAAAGTAAATTAGACTTTTTTCAAAAGCAAAATGGCAAAGAACCGAAGAAATTGTGCCAGGCCGTTTCCACTAGATGGAATTCAGTATTTTACATGATGCAACGTATTTTAGAGTTAAATGAAGAAGTTCGGACATCATTAGCTGTAATTGGAAGGGAAGATTGGCATAGACTTTCTAATGAAGAGATTTACAATATAACACAACTTATTGAAATATTAGCCCCAATGGAGTCTACAACAAAAATTATGAGTAGTGAGAAACAAGTCACACTTTCTTTAGTGATTATTATTACTAATTGCCTTCAAGATAGGTATAAACAGCTGATAGCAAAATCTCATTTTTCCAAGGAATGTAAGACTGTTCTGGAAAGTATAATTACTGGAATTAATACACGCCTAAAATATGTTGAACAGAGTACAACAACAGCCATTTGCACTTTCTTAGACCCTAGGTTTAAACATGTTGGTTTTACAACCGACGCGAATGCATATAGAGCAAAAAACATAGTCATGAATGCATTAATAAGCTTAATTGACAGAAAAGTTAGTGAACAACAAACAACAAACAAACCCACTCAAAATGATTCATCAGAAGGAACAGAAATGAATGAACTTGATGAGACTTTAAGTGGAAGCAGTTCGTCTATAAGGGCTTCCTTCGATAAAAAAAGCTTCTGCTTTCACTGGCGTTACTGCCAATAATAGATCTCGTGCCATTATCGAAATTCAAAGATATATGGAACAGCCACTTCTAAGACGAACTGAAAATCCTTTGGATTGGTGGAGAGAACATTCCTACAACTATCCCTATTTAAGCGAATTGGTTAAACTAAAATTTGGAACTGTTGCAACATCAGTGCCATGTGAGCGCGTCTTTTCAAAAACAGGACAATTAATATCTGATCGCCGCAACAAGCTATCAGCCAATAAAGTTAAACAAATTATGTTAATCAATCAAAATTTTTGCATTTGAAATTTTATATAATAACTTAGTATGTTAAATATTCTAAAGAACTTTTTTTTTATTATAAGACTGAAAGTTATTTTATTTAATTTTTTATTATTAACATTTTTTGTTATGGAAGTAAATATTTTATTTATTTTTATCTTCTTATATGTCCAATGTCCTAAATTTATTTCCGAACTGTTCTCCATAATACCATATAATTATAATATGCAATCTCTTTGGTTAATCAAAATGCTATAATAAATTATAACGCAAACGCAACAGCGCTAAACTTAAAAATAATAACCATCGTCTTCGTAGAATATACAGTTCTACACTCGCAAGAAAATTCGATCGATATCAAATTTATATTTATAATTTAACCTCTTATTTGCTTACAGATAACAGTTTATACGATATGCAACCGCATTAACAGAATAACCGATACACCGATAACAAACAGCAACTCATATCCAATAGCAACTCATCTCTACCTGTTATTTTTATTTCCGAATAGCAGTCCGCTATTGCTATTGGCAAATATCAGTTGTCAAGTAACAGATACAAAAATAGCAACTCATCACTAACACAGATTTAAAAAACGTCATGGAATAAGACAATTAGCTGTTCAAGGGGAGAAACTAAGTGCCGATGATGTAGCTATGGTGGAATTCTGCTATAATTTAGAAAATATTATAACGGAGCGCGACCTAAAACCCGAACAAGTGTATAACGCAGACGAAACTGGGCTTTATTGGAAAGCAATGCCGAAAAGAACACTTGCTGCAGGCTCAGAAACTAGTGCACCAGGTTAGCTTTACATATTTTTGTAGTTTTTTTTATAATTTTTTAATTAGGTTTTGAGGTAAGCAAAGACCGTTTAACAGTGCTATGCTGTGCTAATGCATCAGGAACCCATAAGCATAGGTTAGCTGTCATTGGAAAATCAAAAAATCCGAGGGCTTTTAAAAATTTAAAAACACTGCCAGTTAATTATTATAATCAAAAGGGTACTTGGATGGATCGAGCGATTTTTAAAAAGTGGTTTTTCGAGAAATTAATACAAGTTAAAACTTTTCTGCAAGAAAATAATCTTCCACTCAAGGCTGTACTGTTACTGGATAATGCTCCATCGCATCCTGATGCAGAGCAACTAAAGTCAGCAGATGGGAACATATTCGCGGCATATTTTCCTCCGAATGTGACATCTATTGCCCAGCCAATGGACCAAGGTGTTATAGAGACCATGAAAAGGCTATATAGAAAAGACCTTATGCTTCAATTGTTCGGAGAAAGTGACCTTATGGGATTTTGGAAACGTATGAATGTGAAAGAGGCAATTTATGCTGTAGCTCGCGCTTGGAGTGAAGTGAAAGAGACTAACATTAAAAAAGCATTTTATAAAATAATGACCTCAGAAGATACAAGCAGATGAAGAAGGTACTGAAGATGATAATCGCTTAAATGAAGGTGAGTTATCAATCGAACACATAGCATCTATAGGCTCACAAATCGAAGACTTGGAAGAAATAGACATCGAAAAAATAAATGAATGGATAGAATGTGATCACAAAGAAAAAGGGTATGAGATTATGGATGAAGATTATCTAAGGCAGACCTCTGAAGAAAGTTCAGACAAAAGTAGTGATGACGATGAAAATACTTTCGTCATCAAAACAAGTCATCGAGAAGCAGGAGATGCAGTAAATATACTTATCAATTATTTTGAAGAACAGCCTGAAACTGATGTTATTCATGTACTTCAACTTAGAAAAAGGAAGGAAATTATAAGAGGCAGAATTTACGAAGCCCAAAAACAAACAAAAATTACTGATTTTTTTAAGTGATTTTATTCACGTTATTATAGTTCATATAATATGTATATGTAGTACATATTACATATGTATAAATATTAAAACTTATTTTTGTTACATGTTCAATCACGTTTCTTTTGTTCCTTTGACATACGTACATATGTATTTGTTTAAATAAATTATTAAAGAATTAAAAGTGAGGTTTTTGGATTATCCGTGTTTTCGATTATCCGGCAAAGGTTCGGTCCCGGCTGACCCGGATAATCGAGGTTCTACTGTACGAGGTTTGTCCGGAAAATACGTATAAAAGTTTAATAATAACTTTATTTTACAGTTTGCAGCCACCGCCTGGGGGAACTACTGCTGTAACAAATCCCATCAACGCTCAGTTCGAGTCAGAGCGCTCTGCGTGTAAGTAGGACTGTGCGGCTGCTTGTTGAAAGTTACCCTTTTTCACCTGCCGTCGGCATGGAGCTCTCTCTGATTGAAGAACAGCGCATCAACATCAAGTTTCTTGCAAAGCTAGGCAAGAATGGCCGTGAGATTTTTGAGTATTTGAAACAAGTTTACGGCGACAATTCTCTGAAGGGACCAACCGTGAACAAGTGGTTAAAAAGGTTCCGGGAAGGCCGAGAAGAAGTGAAAGATGACCCTCGCCCAGGACGCGCGTCGACATCGAGTTCTGATGAAAATGTTGAACGAATTCGGGCTTGTGTGCTTAAAAAGCGTAGATTGACAGTCAGAATGATTGCTGACGAGCTGTCAATCAGCAAAACAATCGTTCACGAAATTCTGACACAAAAACTTGAAATGAAGAAATTGTGTGCGAAAATCGTACCGAAGCTCTTGACGCCTGAACAGAAAGCAAAGAGGGTTCAGTGCTGTGAGGATTGGTTGGAAGCAGAGGAAAGAGGGGACTTTCTCAACCGAGTCATCACTGGAGACGAGTCCTGGTTTTACGAATTCGATGTGGAGCTCAAATCTCAAAGCAAGGAATGGAAGCTAGCAGGAGAACCGAGAACAAAAAAGTCGCGAAAATCAAGGTCCAATGTGAAGACAATGTTGATTGTTTTCTTTGATTGCAGGGGCATTGTTCACAAGGAATTTGTCCCTCCTGGCCAGACAGTGAACGGAAATGTTTACGTTGAAATTTTGACACGTCTCAGAGCTCGTGTGGCCCGAGTTAGACCGGATTTGGCACAAGGGAGCAGGTGGATCCTTCATCACGACAATGCGCCCGCTCACAAGTCGCTCGTTGTGCGTGAGTTTTTGGCCCGAAGCTCAATCACCGTGACAGATCACCCGCCTTATTCACCCGATTTAGCCCCTTGTGACTTCTTCATGTTCCCGAAATGCAAAATGGTGCTTCGGGGGCGGCACTTGGGAGATGTGGAAGCCATCAAGGCAGAAACGACACGCCAAGTGAACAGCATCACAACTGAAGACTTTCAGCAATGTTATCAACAGTGGAAACGGCGTTGGCAGAAGTGTATCTCGTCTCAGGGGGAGTACTTTGAAGGAGACCATATTGTAATACCTGAATAATTGTAAAATAAAGTTATTATTCAACTTTTATACGTATTTTCCGGACAAACCTCGTATATTAAAAGTTATAGGTGTTTTGTTTGCCTTTGGAATTGGACAGAGGTACTTTTGCAATGTAAATTTGTTTTTCAGTTGTAAATTTGAAAGTGTAATTTTAAGGTGCTTTTTGCTATGTTAATAAACAACTTAAGAGGCGTTTTCCTGCTGTCTACATTACATTAATATACGTTGTCATTTTTGTGTTGTTTGTTGATTTTCAGATATTAATTGAAAAGGTGTTATTTTAATGTACTTTTTCTTATATAAATTAATTATGTGTAATCACTTGTTTAATTTGAACTTTTTTAAACGAAATAAAACATATCTACTTGACATGTATACTTTTTTTTAACATATTCCTATATTCATTTAAATGGGAGAAGGTAACCATTAATAAAAATCTACTTTAAGATTAAAAGGAAACTCCGTGTGTTCAGTAAATACATATTCTTTGGAATTGTCTAAACACAATGAGAGCAACTTCACAAAACCTTATAATATTTGTGCGTGATCCTTCTACAGTTCGAGGGAAATGAATAAAGTTTCCTAATTGTTCCGCTATTAATACTAATACTCTTAATAATTACGCTTATGGTAGGTTGACTTATACCAAATCACCGGATACAACCTGAAAGTTACAAGTAGCATAAAAACGTAAACAAACAAGCAACTGCAAAATTGGGGGTATTGGTAAACCACGATTAGTAGGTTTTTGAAGGCCCTCCAAAACTAATGGTAATAAAGCATTTGCCACAGTATTCTTGTGAAATCGATAACGGGCACGAAATTCGTTCGAGTTAAAAAATTCCATTGGATTTTGGGCATCTCGTATGTAACTTTTTCGGACACGTTCTGCATGCATTTCTTCTTAACATCTATATTTTCCAAAAATTCATCTAATTCTAATTCTTGGTACACATCCATATCGCTCAAAAAATAAATGTTATATTTCAAAATATTCAACAGGTTATATTTTTATGGCCGAACTGTCAAATAGCTACTCAAAGTAGCGCCAACACAACCTTAAGAAAAGTATTATATAATCGCCGCCTTAAGTATCGGCTGGTGCTTAAGGTCGATTTATAAATCGCAAATGCGTCACATACTTAAGCATAGACATCGCCTTAAGGTCTGACTATAAATATGGACATTAGTATAGTCTGTCCATATTTCGTACGACTTGACCTTTTGGGATTTAAAAGGGTTATCGGTCATTACCTGCTACCTCGTACCGCAGGTATCGAAGAAACTTACTAATGAGGTAATAAACCGTATTAGGAGAAATTAGATTTTCTTAGTAGAGATGTAATTACGTTTCGTATAATACACTGTTGACAATTTAAACTTTATTATTAAAAAGTATTGTTTCCCTGTATAACTGTATTATTATAAATATTATTTAATGAGTTTTGAAATATTAACATACCGTTAACGAAATGAACTAATTTGTAAAAATCAAGATATAAAAGATGGTAATAAATAATAAATTGTAGTTGAAAGACAGCTGTCGCAAAGTGCAAAACGTTTAGATTTGTTAAAGAAAAACATGTGGAGACCGTGGAGTGCCGATATAGATTCAATAAATGATGTATTCGCGGGTACATAGTATTATTTCGCAAAGTGAAAATAGTGATGCGATAGAAGACGATGTTGATACGAGAATAGCACCAATTATTTCTGGAAACTAATATTTCTATTGAATCAAAGAAACCAAACATGCTATGAAACAAATGTTTATTGTTTTCTATTTTGACAGTTCGAATTTAGTTTTGATAACTGCAACAGTTATTTTACAAGCTAATTTCAAATCGACTGGTCTGCAGTAAAAATGCATTTCACGAGAGAAAATTTTAGAGCCATGATTTACTATGATTTTAAAAGTTCTCTAACTCAAAAACAAAGTGTTTCAAGATTTCGTGATCAAGCTCATTCTCAGAGGCGTGTTTACAACTGGTATAACGAATTTAAATTTCAAAGGGTTTCACTTAGTGACGATTTTCGCGAAGGAACACTAATCTCAGCCCTTACTGAAACAAATGTAGACGCAGTACGAAAAATGATTCAAGACGACAATCTAGTCACGTGTAGGTATTGGCATGACTGCAATAAACGAGATTTTACATAATAATTTGGGTGCGAGGAAAGTCTATGTTGAAGACTGCAATGAAAATTTGGGAATTATACCGGTTAAAGAAAGCATGTACAGTAACATTTTCTGCAATGAATTCAATTTAGAATTCCACAAACGAAGCCAGACTTGAACTACTTAATTTCTGAAGAACATAATATTAATGTATGATCAAAAAGTCTTTGGATCGCGATAGCCATGAAGTGTAAAAGCCATATATAGAATTATTTACTTCTGTACTTTGAAGTACACTTAAGTCACAAATAAAATAGATTTTAGGTTATGGTAATTACATAGTTGCATTTTATGCATACTATGTTCACTCTAAGTTTCGACATTCACTAAATTAAGGGGATTCAGGAAGGCATCATAATATCGAATTTCACCATCTATATTATGAGATAATGCCATTATAAAAATCAAATGCATTCGCATATTACCCTCTCCAAAATGCGTATTTGCAACATAAAAATCGCAACTGTTGACTGCTGTTGACAATTGACATTTGAATTGGTTTGAATTTATTGCTTATTTATTTTTTGTTTAAACATCACGTTTTTACATTAATCTTAATTGTTTTTTTTTTAACAACACTCACATCGCCATTCCATTCGGTAATCTTTTGCTTATCTTGTAAAAAATTTGGTGTCGAAAAGGATTTAACCACAAAATCCCGAAAGGTTTAAATTCTCAATCAAAGAAGCTTGTTCCATGTTTGATTTCCTATTTTAAGAAAAACCGTAATAATGGTGGTCCAACGTATATACGAAAGATAAAATATATGCGCTTAAAATCTACATTTGTTTTGAAAAAAAAAAATATATATATATATATATATATATATATATATATATATTTAGTGTTTAAAGAATTTTGTTTTTCTTTTTTATTTTATTGGCCGTGTTTTAATATTAAAAATAATAGATTTTTATTGGTTTTAGCGACCTTTTATTGAATTTAGATGTTTGTTTGCGACGTTTCGACTTTTATCAATTCAGTCTTTTTCAAGCATCTGGAAACAAGAATCATTACAATGAACATGAGAACTGTGTTTGTTTTGTGTGATATAACAATTGAATTATCCATTTTAAATTTAACATTATATTAAGAAATGAATTACGGATTAGGTTAGTGTTTTACGTTGAAAATTAAATAACATTAAATTAAAATAGCTTAGAATGGTAGGGGGACATTTATGTGATTAATATCTGTATGAATTAATTGGAGACTTAACAAATATTAACAAATTTTAAGTTTAAAATTAGATTAAAGATGATTACAAATTGAGTTAACATTTAACGTTGAAACTTACATAAAATAAAAATAAGAATGGCTAAAATGAACAGGAAAGTTGAATTACAATACAATAAGTAAAGGGAACAAAGAAAAGTCAAATCAAACTCACATTGTTGTTTTTTCTACACGGATACGCATTCATGTGCCACATGTGCTTGGACACCCAGGACCAATTTTCTTAAAACGAACATGCTTGTGCGGATTTTGTTAGTGAACTAATGCTTTAGTTTGCGGGGGTTTAATTTCTGTTTTTTGGAATGAGCATGGTAGTCAGGACCGTATTTAGGGGTATAAGTTAACATTTTTATTTCTAATGGGAGATATATATATATATATATATATTTTTTTTTCCCGTTTTTGTCTTGTGCGTGCAGGGGGGGGGGTTGATTTTACTATTGTTTTATGAGAGGGTAATAAAGTTTTGAAAGCCCATCGATTTCGTTCCTGTCGTTGATTGTTTTGCTATTTTTGAAAATGTGTATCATTTCTAAGACCTCTCTAGCTTTTGTGTTCTTTTTTTGTGTTATTACTCTGGTGTTTTCAAAATCAAAATTATGTTTTAGTGTCAATTGGTGTTTTTTTAAAGCAGTTTGATTTTTTGCGTATTTGTGACCTTTCAATCTTTCTTGTAGTAACTGTTTTGTTTGGCCTATGTATATTTTGTCACAGTCTTTGCAGGGTATGTTGTATATTGTGTGTGATTGTTTTAGTGTAGGTGTTGAGTCTTTAAGTTTGGTGTGTAGGAATTTTAGGTTTTTACCGCTTTGGTGTGCTATTTTAAAATTAAATGGTTTGAATATGTTGTCTAATTTTTCGGATAATCCAGTTATATAGGGTGTGGGGATATATGTGAATTCATTGGTTTTTATGTTATTGTTTTGGTTGTTTGTTTTGTTATAAATTTTATTGAGTCTAAGTTTTATAATTTTTTGTATGAATTGTGGTGGATAGTTGTTTTCTGACAAAATTGTTTTAACTTTATTTAGTACTGTTGGTCTGAAAATTGGGTTTGTGAGATTTAAGGCTCTGTCTACTAACGCTGTTACTACATTTTTTTTGTGGGCTAGGGGTTGGTTAGAAAAAAAGTTTACATATCTGCCGGAAGCGGTTGGTTTAGTGTACCATTTTGTTTGTATGTTGTTTTTTGTTCTTGTCAGTGTTAGGTCTAGGAAGTTTATGGAGTTGTTTTTTTCTATTTCAATGGTAAACTTTAAATTTGGGTGGAAATTGTTGAAACTATTTTGTATATTGTTTATTTCATTTTCTGGTAGTAACATTATGCAATCATCGACATATCTTTTGAAAAAGGTTGGTTTTGTTTTCAGGGATTTTATAACATTTTCTTCGATGTGCTCTAGTTCTAATTGGGCTACTACGCTGGATATAGGTGCTCCCATTGCTAGTCCTTCAATTTGTTTGAAAAATTTGTTGTCGAATTGAAAATATGTGGAAGTTAAAGTTAGTTCTATTGCTTCTAGGAAATCTATTAGTGGTAAGTCTGTGAAATTTTTGATGGAGTCCCATTTTTCTGTGATTACTTTTTTGGCCAGTGTTAAAGGTATATTGGTGTACATTGATTCTACGTCTAGGGAAACTAGTTTTTCGTTGTTTTTTGTTTTTATTGTATCGATATGTTTTTTGAAATCGAAAGTATTTTTAATATAATATTGGTTTTTACCTATGACATTTGTTAGTGTTTTTGTTAAGTATTTTGATAATTCATAAAACGGGCTTTGTATACATGATACGATTGGTCTTAATGGGATGTTTTTTTTATGTATTTTTAATTTGTTTGCTGTTTTTGGTATATATATTTATATATATATATATATATATATATATATATATATATATATATATATATATATATATATATATATATATATATATATAGAGTAAAGTAGCCTAATATGGAATAGCTTCTAAATATGGAATACGGGTTTATTTTTTAAGTTTGTGATGACATCTAGTATGTATGTGCGTATACTAACGTCGAAATGCACTTTATATGTACTGCAAGGACGAATGGTAAAGTAGATATCTAAATAATTGTATAAATGATGAGAACCCAACTTTCGCATTTCGGGAATTATTCTAGGGAGCGCGTGCAGTTTGCTTTATAAAGTGTTAGTTACTTTTAATACACTAGTAATTTATTTCCTGGTAAGTGTTAAGATAGCTTACTATAATACTAGTATTAACGCTACGTAAAGCAATAGTTTACATTGATAAATTTATTTCAAGTTAGACATGCATCAGTTGCTTAATATGGAATAGCAAACAGTTCCTAATATGGAATAGTATTCCATATTAAGAGTACCTATCCTTCTATTTTTGTAATGTTACTGTATTAGAATTGTTTAAAAATAAATTAGATGTTATGATTGATACCTAACTAATAGCAAATGCAACAAAAAATTATAAAACATATCTTGGATATTACAATTTCATGCATTTCTTTTAGAGATGCCGGGACCAAAAGGAGAAAGAAAAAATTGGGATATAAAAAGGATGGCTGAGGCTATAGCAGCTGTTAGAGAGGGACGGATGGGGTATTTAAAAGCCGCTAAAGAGTTTGGGGTACCGCGCACAACATTGTTTCGACTTAGCAAGAAAAATGGCCAAACAAATCAAGTATGCCATACAAAATTAGGAAGAAAACCAGCTTTACCCTTTCATATAGAGGAAGAGTTAGCCAAATACTCATTAGATATGGATAATCGTTTTTTTGGTTTAACAAGGTCAGACGTTCGTCGAATGGCCTACCAGCTAGCTGTTTCTAATAAAATTGAGCATAGTTTTTCCACTCATCTTCAAACAGCTGGAAAAAAATGGTTAAAAGGCTTCCTGAAGAGGCATCCACATTTGACCGTAAGAAAACCCACAGGAACTTCTGCTGCTAGAGCCCTAGGCTTTAGTAGGGACAGTATTAACCACTTCTTTGATATTCTTGAGGTCGCAATGGATAAACACAACTACCCTGCGGATAGAGTGTTTAACGTTGATGAAACTGGCCTAACTGTGGTGCAATCCAAATGTAGTGAAGTTATTTCACTTAAAGGTAAGCGGCAGGTTTACCACGAATTACTACTCTTTTAAATTTTGTTAATAATATCTTCTCTGTAGGTGTTATGGCATCATTAAACTCTTCATAACTCTGATGAATATTAGCATTCTCATAAAGATGCAATGGCATTCGCTGCAATTCTCCTACTCTTTTCCTATTTAATAACAAAAGCCTACAAAATATGGTTTCCATTAGCAACTTATATGCGGTAACATCCTTTTCATTGACTTTAAGAATTTCCACAGCTTCACTTGCTTTCTGTAGAAGATATATTCGAAATGTTTTTAAATCAGTTGCTAAAGGTAATATTGTTAATTTATTCCATTTTTTTGGTACTTAAATCAGATGCAGCTATTGTGGATATTTCGAATTTCCATGCATCCTCCAAAAGCTTTTTGAATGTTTTAAAATTTGATTCACTATCGGCTGTCGAAATAGTTGAATTATTATATTTTCGTTTCAACGTAAATAAAATTGCTATATCACAACAGTTTTTTAAGGATGTCCGTATGTTCATAGCATAAGTTGGTGATTTGAACACTTCTGTATTGGGATCAAATTTTGCTACAATTTTTGTAGCTTCTACAAATCAAAATAGATTGGTTGCAATGCGTCGTACAAATTTTTTATTGAAGAATTTAGTTTCTTTATTTCTATTAGTAATTTAGCAAGTTCCCTCATTTTCCGAGAACACACGTTTATGAGATGTTTTTCCCTATGATTTCTTAAATATCGAGATCCGAATTTACAAATTAATAAATCCTTTTTAGCTGTAAGTGATATTTTATCCGCCGCCATTCTCGGAAATACTGTTTCTCGAAGATGTTTATCAATAGGTAAATGCTTCACTAATAAATCTTGTGCGTCACTCAAATGAGAAAATTTAGTGTTTCCTTCTGTATTTAAATCACAGATTTTAATATGGCGCCAAAGTTGATTTGGTCTGTAGTATCCGTAGCAATATTTGCAGGGAACACATTGAGTTTTCTTTTTCAAGATGTGATTTTTTAACAGGTTTTACGCAAGTATCAACATTTTTCAAATAGTTTATAATTTAAGATTAAGCAGTTTAGTTTATTTATATATGTATCTGTAACCGTTACTTGTTATTAAAGAATCTTCATTAGAAATAAATTCGAATACTACCCAAACAGTTTACTCACAAATGGAGGAAGCACCAATAAACGAGGCGATCCTAAGCGTTGCCAAGTCGGTTGGACGCAGAAAAATCGGAATTATGAATATCATATACATATACACGTACACTACTACAGCGCCATCACACAAAAATAATCGAATTCTCGCGAACTAAATTATTCGTGTTTTTACACCATATCGATATTTTTGCATCCCGCTAAAAATTTTTGTGCCAAACAAGTATGCCAAATGAGAGTTGTCTGTGAAGTTTCCATTTCTGCGTCCGTATACGGACGCAGCAATACATTAGACGCAGAATTACATGCAAAATCATCAATGTATGGACGCAGGATTGATGGAACGACGTATATATATATATATATATATATATATATATATATATATATATATATATATATATATATATATATATATATATTCACAGCGTGTTGCTGATGCTTTGCAACTTCATCCTTGTACTATTTCTGCTATATTGAAAGCTATCGAAGAAGGCGGGCCCTTGTGAAGTCCCAAAAAACCAGGGCTCGCAAAAAAACAGTAATACTGATGACTTTGATGAAATGGCTATTCGGAATACATTCTGATCACAATATATGATATGTATCGAAATAGTAAGTTTAATTTTTTATATCTCACTAGATCATAATCACATCATATGTATATCTTTCAGAACAACATGTTACGCTTAACACCTTGCATGACGCCCTTCACGAGAGAAGCAAATATAATGGTGGTAGAACATCGCTATAAAAAATTTTACGTAACATTGGTTTCCGTTGGAAAAAATATTATCCTCGCAGAGCACTACTGGAACAATCACATATTATTCTTAGCCGAGGAGATTTTCTGGTGGATTACATTAAAAATAAAAATGCAAAATATTTGTGGGAGCCTGTTTTTACAAATGAAATATGGATTATCCAAAATGGGGCCATAGGTAAATCGTGGCAAGATCAGAATGTTCAAAGTATCAAAAGGACTAAAGTTGATTTTTTTTGAATTTTTGCCATCTTTCTAATGAACTACCCAGAGGGCGCTAATGCCCTTTAATGTATTTTGATTAACATTTCCATGTTAGAATGCTTAATTTTGGATTATATTACATTGATAAAGATGGGGATTAATCGATGCTTTGTATTAACAGGTAAAATATTATTAAATAAATATAATTCTTTCATTGTTTCGAACGATTAGTATTACAAATGTATAGCAATGAATATATTACGCTTTCTAGATATATTATTGTTCATGCTGGTAATAGAAAAGGATTGATACCTGGAGCATCACTTACATTTCCATCAAAGGGAAATGATCCAGATTATCATGGAGAAATGAACTCAAAAAACTTTCTGCTATGGTTTGAAGAACAGATACTAAAAAATCTAGAGCAGCCATCTCTGATTATCATAGACAATGCTCCTACCATAGTGTTACAGAGAAAAAAGTATCCCAACTTCTTTGTGGAAAAAGATTAATATCCAGGATTGGTTAGCTGAAAATGAAATACGATATGATGAAAACTCTTTGAAGCCACATTTTTACTATAATTAGCACTACTTAATTATTTAATTTAAGGCATAGTCCAAGAAAAGTGTATATAGTAGATCAGTTTGGCGTAAAAGTATGGACACAAAGTACTTTGATTATCATTGTACATTCAATGCAATTGAAAATGTATGGGCAATTGCAAAAAAAATATTACAATGATAATATAGGGATATATGAGGGAGGGACAAAGAATGTTTTGAAACTATGGCAGGATGCATTGGAACATGTAACACCAGAAATGTGGAAAAACTGTATCAACCATGCTGAAAACATTATAGATGACTGGTGGAAAAGGAAGGTTGTGATCGATGAAAATGAAATGGCAAAATTTATTAATTATTGTGGTACAAATGATTAGTGATGGTTCTGATTAATATTAAGTGAACATCTCAAAAATAACTTAAATTTAAGAATGTTTAGTATTGATCTAATGCTTTGTTTGTTGACTGATTTTCCAGCTGCTCTAAATATTCAAGTAAATGATAATTGTTTTGTTTTATTTTTTACAATTTATATGTTAGCCTAAGTTTAGTATGAAATTTATATTTTTAGTATAAAATTTCATTGTGGATTCAAAGTAAAAGTGTTTGACGGATGTAGAAACTGCCATATTGCCATTGCTAACTGCACACTGCTAGTCTTGCAGACATGCAAAGTATAAATTTATGCACTAGTCAGACTATTTATTCAGCCACAATAAAGAATATTCATCTAAATGCAAAAAAAAATGTTTTGACAACAAAGAATCAGGCATTGTTTATAGAGCCACTGAGTTGTGAGCAGTTTAATTTACAGCTGAACTCATTGAGATTTGATGAAAAGCAAACTAGGGCTGAAAGGAAAAGTAGAGATTCGTTTGCACCTATTCCTATTATTTGAGATAAATTTATAAAGAATTGTAATGATTCGTATATTCCAACTTCATATTTTATAATCGTTGAGCATTTACTTGCATTTCGTGAAAGATGTAGCTTACGCAGGTATATGCAATCAAAACCTGCGAAATATGGGTTGAAAATTGTGATGCTGTGTGACTGAAGTACTAAATACATGATTGATGTTAGCCCTTATCTTGTTAAAGGCGTAAATTGCTACATAAAGGAATTGACGAAAACGATCCATGGAAGCAAAAGTCATATATAATTATAGTCTTTATAAAAAAAAAGGTAGAAAGCCACCCTCTCGAATCGATTTTATGCTCAAATTGAAGGATGAACTTATCAAACCGTAGCTGCACATACGAAAAGATATACCAACATTGCGACGTCCCATTCGCCTGGATATCCATGAAATATTGAAAATTATAATACCTGTTAATGCTCCCGTAAGAGATATACCTCAATGAACAACATGCCATTTTTGCCCAAGTCGTCTTTGTCAAATGACAACTAACTACTGCGTTCGGTGTCATAAACCAATCTGCAGAGAACACCGCGCCAATATTTGTAAAAAAAGTTAAATGATAACAATATACTTTAATACTCAACACGCTAGACCCAATTACAAGGTACATTATAATTACATGACATGGAAGTGCAATCAAATGAACTATAGACTTAAATCCGCGAGCCATCCTCAAGTAAACGGATCATCCTGCATTCTGTTGACCACGTTGGAGAGAATATAGGTAGGAGTCCATTTCAAGAACTTTGTCTTCGCGAAGGGAACCATAAATGTAACTTCGTACCTGGAGTTCATACGAGGAACCGAAAACGACATTCGCTCCAATATGAAAGGGCAGTCAATAATGTTTTCCATCAGTTTAATTAGGAATTTCCTACAAATATGCTCTCTTCTTACGCTTAGTGATGACATGCCATGGCGTAAAAGCAAATCATCCTGGGATGCACCATCTTCCAGGTAGATACCAGGTAGATATATCAGTCTTGAATGTGAGATACTTCAAAATCATAAATGGGATACCAAATTAATGAGGCGTATTCCATTTTGCTCAAAACATAAGCATGGTAGTGATTTAAGGCAAGTGATGTCTTTAAAGTATTTTGATATACACATAATAAATCCCAGACTTTTGTAGACATCGGAACACATATGGATTATATGGGATGTGAACGTAAGATTAGAGTAAAAAAAAAGACTCCGAGATCCTTTATTTCAGTTTTACTGGTTAAGATATTGTTTTTAGTAAAATACGAAGACTCGTGAGGCGTAGCAGAACGAGTAACTGACCACGCAGCATTTGTCAATATTTAATTTAAGTTTAGAACGGTCACACCAAGCAACTAATGCGTCCAGATTTTGCTGTAGTTTAACGATATCGGCAGTTGTGGAAATCTCAGAATATATTTTTATATCATCTGCCTTTTATATCATATATCTTATCATGATGTTTTTTATTGTCTTGCTTTAAATAAAGGTATTAATTTTGATACCCAGTTAATTTTACTTTCCTTGTTGTCTCAGCAGTTACAATTTCAAAAGTCACCAAATTTACGAATGTTTAGTAATTACATTATAGTTAAATAAGTTTAGTTTTCTAGAGATAAAGCTATTGGTTTCATTTTTCATTACTGTGTTGTTTAATATGTATATATAATGAGTTTCGTATGTTTGCAATAGAATTAGTGTATTGACATTACAAAATATTTTCTAACTGTTGTAAATAGATACTCTGTAGTAAAATCTTCAAATAAATAGTTCCTTTATAAACTTTTTTACTTAATTTATTGAATTATGTTCATACAATCTTATCCACTTTAATTACAGTGGTAACTCGATTCTTGCACATACTCGCTACTTGCACGCCTCGATTCTTTCGACACGAAAATTTTTCTCATTACGTACTCAGTACTTGCAACATTCGAAAATTTTGACCTCAATACTTGCAACATTTTTTTTCACATGCGTTTCTCAGTGAAGATTTTTTTGTTTGTTTGTTAGTCACTTACAGAATGCATGTATGTATTTCGAGTTTTGAATTGAATAAAGTTCAGGGAAGTCCCGCCGTGGTATGAAACAGATGACGATTTGAATTTTATATCAGTCTAGAATTGAATTGTGCGTGATTTGGTTGCAAAATGGCAAAGAAGAATTTTACAGTGCTTACAATAAAAGAAAAAGCTGATGTTTTAAAGAAATTAAATGAGGCGTATTCAAATCAAAGCAATACCTAATAATTTTCACGTGCATAGAACACGTATCAAGAAAAATGAACCATTCATAAAGAAGTTTATCACACAATCTGAATCCGGCCCAGGTAAAAGAAAGACGCTCAAGGTCTCTGAGTTTCCGAAAATGGAAAACTCCTTGTTCAATTGGTTTGCAAATCAAAGAGCAAAAAACTTACCAATAACAAGTGACATGCTGAAGGAGAAAGCTAAGTTACTCCATGAAAAAATCCAGGAAAAACCAGGTGGCTTCAACGCCAGCAATGGTTGGACTGCGAACTTTAAAAAAAGACATGGAATCCGAAGGCTCAAAATATGTGGAGAAAAATTGTCGAACAAGAGTAATTCTGTCAATCCATTTTTGGATAAATTCAACAAGAAAATTGTTGATGTTGGTTTGTCAAAAGAGCAGATATACAATGCTGAGTCTGGATTATTTTGGAAACTTTTACCTGCTAAAACTCTTGTGCGTTCAAAAGAAACCTCGCCACCAGGTCATAAAATAAGCAAAGAAAGGTTAAATTTTCTCGCATGTACTAATGCTGCCGGAAATCATAGAGTTAAATTAATGGTTATTGGGAAATCGGCGAATCCACGTTCATTAAACAATTTTGCTGATATTCCTGTTGTCTACAAAGGAAACAAAAGTGCTTGGATGAAATTGGCTTTGTTTGAAGAATGATTCCACAAAACATTTGTACCAGAAGTACGTAAATTTTTCGTAAAAAAAAATTTTTCAATGTAAGATTTCTTTTAAAACAGGTGAAAGAGTTTCTTCGTAGCAAAAACTAAAATTCGTAGAAAGCACTTCTGCTCATGGATAATGCTCCATGCCACCCAAAAGATGGCGAGTTGACGAGCCATGATGGCAAAATATCGGTGATGTGCTTTCCTCCAAATTGCACCGCTCTAATACAACCCATGGATCAGAATGTTATAAGGCTTACCATGCTCAGCTACAAGAAAAGCCTTTTAAGTCATATTATCGGTCGTGGACAAACTATTGATGAGTCTCTGCGAAACATTAATCTGAAAGACACAAACAATATGCTTTTTAGCTAGTGCATGGAATCCTCTCAAGGAAACTTCTATTCGGACTTCGTTTCAAAAATTGTTCGAAAAACCATCTGAGTGGGATAATGAAGATATCATTCCTCTTTCAGAGCTACGTTTACAGCTAGTTGATGATGCATCTAATTTTCAGAATATTACAACTTTGCTTCAGGAAATAGAACCATTGTATCGACCCTGACGAAATTGTCGGTGAAGAAGTTGGTGATGTGGTGCTTAATTTGAAAAAAATTACATTGGAGGGTGCTATATCAGCATTTAATATTTGCTTGGAATGGGCAGAGCTTCCTTGGAGGATGTTATGACACTTTTTTAATGGATCTTCCACTTTGCCCTATATATATATAGCTTCACAGTCGTTACATTTTATTGTGTATACTCCTGATTTTTCTATATGTTCTATTTTATCTTTGTTATTATTTAGTATTAAAAACGCATATCCAAACACATAAGAGACATAAAATATAGTATTAAAAACACAGGTTTTTCGACACACTGTATCGAACAAAGCCATTTGCCTGATATTAATAGCTCCACCATGTTACATAACGTAATAAAAAGTAGAAGACTAGACTTATTAGAAATACTAGAAATTAAAAAAGCACAAAAACAAAATATAATAATTACAAATAGTTAGAATTTATTAACACCCCCATAATAGACACTATTGTAAATATGTTTTAACCATCACCCCAGCACTAAAAAAATAGGTATAAAAGTTACAAGGGCACGTATTGTAAGTTAGTTTTAAGATCTTCTTTGACAATGGCATAACAGCCGAAACATATGTTAGAAATATATCTAATAAAAAATTGTGAAATAGCCAAGTGTGTTTTTTATACTAAATTTGTTAATTACAAAATGTTTCACCAAGAAGTGTCTGCTACGTCAAGTAATGAAATTAAAGAAATATAGCTAACTAAATCTTCGACCTCCATTTCCAAACATATCTAGTTTTGTGCAGTAAGAACCCTGTTATTCTAACCCTGCAATATATATTAAAAAGATTTTGCAAATAAATATATCTTCTATATCTAAAACTTACAGGTAAATTTCAATTGCTGGGCTTTTCATCAAATTTATGGTTTCTTCAACTCTCTGCAACCAGGTTTTTCAAGTTGTTGACATAATTAGCCAAAAATGAATTGAGAAGCAGCTCCATTTAATTGTAAATTATTTAAACATTTTTAAATTTTCATTATTATTCCCTTATCTCCAATATTTCTGACAACCTTACTTTCAGTTTTATATCCATAATGACCTCATATAATTGCTAGTGATTTAGTTATTTTACTTAGGTAGCAATTAATTTACTTACTAACTACTAAACCTGAAAATTATTCCTTGCTTATTAAATTATAATTATATACCAAAATTACATCTGATTTTTGGGAGCAACACATTTCTTTGCCATTGCAAAAGCTCCTAATATAAAAGGACCTTATCTGACATTGTCTATTATGTATATTTGCTTTGTATGAATTGTCTTCTTCCAAGTCAGTTTAATTTTGTCTTTCCCTAAAACTTGAATCCTCTCAACTAAAATTTGTTCAAAGCTTTCTCTATCCTTTGTCCAGAAGCATATTAGGTTAAAATAAACAATAATTAAACAGCTTGGATGCCATAAATCTTTGGAAATTTCTGCAAATATTAATTCATAGATTTACATAAATTCACTTATTAAATCTATATACAAAGTAATTGTACAGTTCATAAAGTAGTTCTTTGCAGTCACATGACCAAATTTAAGAACTAAGAATACTTTAAAATGACAAATATGTATAGTAATGACTAGAGCTGAGGATGTTTGCGGTATAACCATGGTTATATCATGTAACCATAGTAAATTACTATGGTTACATGATATAACCATGGTTATACCGCAAACATCCTCAACTCTAGTAATGACTAATGAGTGATCATTAAAATTTTCACTCAAGTAAGCCATGTATACAAAAGCATGTTGTAAACTTAAGTTACTAGAAATCAGTCAATATGTTTTCAAACATCATGACTGATAAAATAAATTAAAATGTTGGATTTTATATTAAGTATATGTATAATTTTTATAAATAATGTGAAGAAGTAAAATTTCACCATATATATCTTAAAAGCCATTATTTTTTCTTTTGATCAAACTATATGATGTATAATTGATATTGATAGACTTTTCACTTAACATCTTACTGACTTAAGTTACAACATACTTTTTATATACATGACCTACCACGAGTGAGAATTATAATGATCACTCATTATTACAGTCCGTATTTATTAGTTAGAGATAAAATACAACTTGCAGTTTGCACTGGCAGTACAAACTGCAAAAAATAACATCTGGTCAAAAAGTCTTTGGATCGCGATAACCACGAAATGTATAAACCATCTATAGATTTACTTCTGTACTTGTTTACTTTGAAGTACACATAAGTCACAAATAAAATAGAATTTAGGTTATGGTAATTAGTTGCATTTTATGTATATTTTATAACATAAAGTTGTCAAGTAAATGTCAAAACTAATTGAAATAAATAATTTCATAGATATCTCATAAATTCCACGGCAATAGCAATCCAAAGACTTTTTGATCATATGATACCTTATCAACTTAGATATATTTTCTCATGGAATGTCTCCTTTTTCTTACAACTGTTTCAAACATATTGCTTGATATTCCTTTATTCTAGATAACAATAACATATTGAATAACTTGCAAAACGTACCTGCTAAAAATAATGAAGATTTTCCTTCTAACTGCCTCATATTCTATAAATATGCTATTTAATGGCTTATATTCCTTTCTTACTTATCAATATATACCTGCTTCAAAATAATAATGTACAGTAAAGCATAGCAATTACCAATTCATAACATATTAACAGCGTATATCATCTAATGAATATCTGAAACAGAACAATCCATCTTTATTAAAACATCATCTGTGCTTTTAATATTAGCCTGATAGCACAATAGTATTTATAAAAATGAAATAAAATGTAAATTAAAGACAGTTCTAATAAAACGAAAGTTTAAAAAAGCAAGGTATATAACACTTACAAGAACATCTCGACATATCCAAAAAATTTCTCAGAGCTATTAGTTTACTTAGATACATTCTCAAACATTCTTCCATAAGAGGACGTGCTTAACAATTTTACCGCCATTGTTTTCTTTGTAATCTTACTAAGTAATCACACAAACGATTAAGACTTAATTCACTCTTCAATAATGGCAGACGAACATTGTATAACCAGTAATTTTCAAATATAAAAATTGATGAAAATAAAAACTACAAATTACCTTTGATGCATCTTTGACGGTTCACACAAAACGCATATCAGGGATATTTCACTTAAATTGCCATTTTTAAAACATAATTGTTAGACAAGGATAAAAGATGTCCAGTTTGCGAACATTTCAATAGGTGGCAGAATGGATAGTAAACTCTCAATTACCGGCAATTAGAATATTTGCTTTAAGGTGGCGCTTAAAATAGTGGGGACTTTCAACAAACAAAATAGGTACGATGCCTCTGCATTGTGCTGGTATCTATGTTTGAAAAGTAGCATCAGGCAAATGGTAGCTCCAAATCAAGTACTTGGTGAATGGGTTGCCTATTGTGTAACATCAACCAAATGTAGAATTTAAATATATTATTTGGGATCCGATGTTTACTGTAGTTTTTACACGATACTTCAACACGAATGCGTTGCGTCAGCTGCGTGCTTTGTTTTGTAACTTGTGTCTTTGGTGTTACCTGAATCTCTTGCGTATAATAGTTATTGTATATTTATATATTTTTTTTTGTATTTTGTATTTGTTATTATTTTTGTGTGTTTTGTTGTTTATTTTAGATATTGTGGTGATAGTGTTTAATTTTGCATATTTGTATGGTGAGTAATTTGAGTATTGCAATATCCACATGGTTTTATTTTTTGTTGTAGTGTAGTTGTTTGACTTATCACACGTGCACGTTTGGTTCGATTTGTGTGGTACAAAGGAAGCCCATTTCACGGTGATAGCACTGTCTATAGTGAGTACAGTAGATCATACATCTGTAATTAACAATATTTCTATTATTTTTGGTAGAACTTAACTACGTCTGCATTGGATTCATAGTTATAGACACTTTTTATAATGAGTAAAAAAGATAAATGTAACAGTTTTGCAATTATTGCATGCATTTGTTTAGGATTTTAAGTTTCCAATTTGCTGCTTTTACCACAATGTGTATTAAATTAATACTGTACAATTAATTCTGTACAAAAATTTTCTCTATGTTATTTTTTCTACGAATCATCATTTCAGAGATATCGCAATTTCAAACATCCAAAATACTCATATTTACTCTTATGCGACTTGTAATGCTTCATCGACTGTTCCGCATTAGTAAAATATGAAAGTATTTATATCATTAAAATATAATATTTATTATTATTTCGTATAGTTTTTAAAATGTTTATAATACAAAGAAATATAATATTCCGAATATTTTCAGATTTCCACACCACCTCTGAGGTAGTGGACTTAGCGCTTTTTTTTTACCTGGTTTCCCCAGTAGGCATACTCCACCGTCAATCTTGAAAAAAATTTAATTAGACAGTGCAAATATTAAATGAAAATTCAAACTATTGCATTGAATTGAAAAAATTGAACTATTGCGAATGATTATAATGAAATTAATAATTGTATATTTATGGAAATTGTAATCTTATTGAGAATCTTTAAGTGCTACTTCTATTATAATGTCTTCGTCGCTTCCTTCTTCTTCTTCCTGCATCTCTATAGATTCTTCTAAGAGAAGAGACTCACTGAAATGCTATTTTGACTGGGCTATATCTGATTTGTAATAATTATTAAATGTCAACTGTTGTCTGTCCAAAATCAATCTATCTCAGACATGACTTCATATTTTAAAGGACTGCTTTGACTTCGAATGTTTCTGAACACCAGTTATATCTTTTTCCACATGACAGCCATGTAGTAGGAAGGAGTTTTTTTTTTTAATTTGAATATATATGTAGGTTTGTTTAATCCGTTGCCTAGGGTTGGTTGATTAATTAGGCCTGAACACTTCTTATATTATTTATTTTGTCAATAACAAGTATTTAACTAATTCATTATAATCATATAAGTATCAGTAATATCGCAGGGTATGTCTACTTTTGATGTTTCTATTACGATCGTTGATGACTGACTGCCTGACGCTGTCGCATCGATGTATTGCGCAACTAAAATCCTACATTCGGCCATCCGACTCTGAATCGGACTCCGATTCATCAAGGCCTTCTACCCATGCCTTCATGTATTCTGCGCATGTGGTGGTTTTGATCGGTCCCTCGTGTATTCCCACTGCTATAACATTATATCTTTCATTTGGTTTGACTTTTGTCACTTCGTATGGTCCTAAATATTTCTTGTGAATTTTTAAACCAGATCCAAATTGAGTTCTTTTAATAGCGACTAAGTCTCCTCATTTGTAGTTCTTCGGTTTCCTCCGGCGCAAATTATATCTTTCTCTATTCTCACGTTGCACTTTCAAAATTTGTTCTCGGCATTCTTCTCTCAGTTCCTCTCTTGTTTCATGGCTTCATCCTCCAAGATTTCTTTTAGCAGTATGTCTTCCTTATTTCTCATCTTGACTCCAGTTGTAAGAACGTTATTTTGCATAGTTTTTTGGTAAGCGGAGCTGTCGGTTACAATTTCGAACTTCGTTCCTAACAAATAAACGCGGAACTTGTTGACTGCCTGAATGATTGCAAGGACTTCGAGCTCATAGCTAAACCATTATTAATTCTCGGTCCGTCGTTTTTCTCGTGCTGTTCTTCCTCTTCCACCGCAGGGTCAACCTTTTCGTCTTCTTAATCTTCGTCTTCTGCCGACTTCAGGTTCGTCGAGAAAGAACAAATGCGGTCTGCCACGTCGTCAACCGTTCCAGATGAATTCAAATTGAGAATCTGGCACACAGCGATAAGGTCGGCTAGTTCTAGCTTTTGTGTGACTTCTTCCCTTTTCTTGAAATATTCGTCTGAATTCTTCTCGAATCCAAAACCAGTAAATGATCGCAGAGCCTTTCTGACTCTCCGCGGTTGGCCCACATCTCCAAAAGAAATACAATGTAATGCCTTCATTGCCTTCAAATTACCATGCGTAATGTGATATTCGATTTCCGCAATGTCACCCAACGTTGCAGACATTTTGTAAATGTGCCAAACAAAATTGAATAAACCCTGTATATTACGTTTGAAATATTCGTCAAATAAATACGTTTCGTTTTGATTTTTCTTTTATTTTCAAATAGTTTGCGTCTTACAATAATGTTTATTGTGTCTATTCTCTTTTTTCAACGTCGACAGTCAATCATCAAAATGTTACAAAATGAGGAAATACTTAATTCAACAAATAATAAATAAAATATCTTCCTGCCAAGTTACTTTACATAAACGTTACAATATTATTGTATATATTTCCTCAATGAATCAAATCTAACATATAAATTTAAAATGAGTATTTTACTTTGATTTATACCAATTTACTTCAAATACAATAAATATAAAACATTTGTCGGTCAAGCCGTATATAAAAAAAAGGTTGAATCTACCTCTCGCTCTTCCGTCGCTTACTATATGAACAGCGTGCATTCAACGTCCCTTTCCCCGCAGCTCCAACGATGTCTTCTTTCTCCGTCTTCGTCTTACATTCGCTAGCTTCTCCAAGGACAGTCTTCACTGGATACCCGTCCTTCGCTAACGGTTCTTACTTCTTTGAATTCCGTATAATCTCGGGCGAGCCTCCAAAATGTAGGTTTGTTTTGTTCCGTTGTCTAGGGTTGGTTGATTAATTAGGCCTGAGCACTTTTTATATTATTTATTTTGTCAATAACAAGTATCTCATTCTTTATAATCATAAAAGTTTCAGTAATATCGCAGGGTATGTCTACTTTTGATGTTTCTCTTATGATCGTTGATGACTGACTGCCTGACGCTGTCGCATCGATGTATTGCGCAACTAAAATCCTACATATATAACTTATTTATTCTTCATCACATCACCAAACTAAAGATACACAATAAAGTTAACTTGTTGCTTACATATATACAATCATTCTTCATAAATCATATTTACTAAGTATTGGATACCAACGTAAATATCAAACTATAACGAATGTACGAACACTTTCTCTCAATTGTTACTGTGGTATCAGAGGTACACATAAGAATACTTATTGAACTTGTTATGTGCAGCAAAATGTTGAAAAAGCCTGCACCAAGTAGGTCCAGGAAACGTACCAAGCAATCTGTAGCTGGACGTGCTTTTTGGAAAAGGAAGAAAGCAACAGAGTAAGTGCTCACAGAAGAAAATATTAATTTTCAAACTAATTGTTTTTGTAGAATCATTTGTGAACAGCCGTGTGAACAACAACCCCAAAGTGATAATGTTCCGGCAGATATGAATATGATAAATGTAATGCATGACTATTGGTAAGTCATAATACTACTGTAATTGTATCATGAATGTTAGTACACGTCACCATACCAGCAGTAAAGCAAAATATTTAAAATGTAGCCAAATTTCACCCGAGCTTACAACAGCTTTTTGTACTTTCAGTGCTGCATTAGGCACAGTAACATGTGAAAGTTCCCAGTCTCACGAAGAAATTATTGATCCATGGGACCCAAGCAATGAGTATGAAAGGTATTACATTTCATTACAGCATATTTGTAATAGTTTTGAACATACATAAAAATAACTATTACTTTTGTGTACATATATTTTGTAGCATAATGGATCATAAACTGGAAGAGGCCACAGATAAATCTGAAGAGCCTGTTGCTGCTATAACAGGAAATAGGATTGTTAACATTGGTTTTTTGCTGCAAAATGTATTACAAGTGCAATATGATCATGCCAAAAAATGTACATTTGGGCGCCTTGCTGTTCACAACGAGAAACGCTTTGGTTTGTTTTCGATTTTTACTTTGAAATGTACATTTTGCAATAAGCTCTTTGGAGTTACCAGTGAGGAATCCGTCGATCCAGCTAATAATACCTTAGTTGCAATGGTTAATGTTTCATATGTGTGGGGTACATTAGCAAATGGAAGTACTTTCACTCAAACAAATGATGTCGTGAGTGCTTTAGATATACCCTGTATGGCATATCCTACATTTCGGACAATAGAGAATGCACTTGGCGATCACTGGAAAGAAAGTTTGTGGAAATCTATGAAGAAGGCGGGAGATGAAGAAAGAAACCTAGCTATTGAAAATAAACAGGTGTGTGATGGGACAGCATGGATCTATGTCTGTTGCGATGGTGGCTGTAGTAAAAGATCTTATGGACATTCATATAATGCATTATCAGGAGCGGTAAGAGCTATTTATATTTTGTGTACGATGTTATAATTATCTTTTTTCTAGGCTGTTGTGATTGGCAAAGAAACCGGAAAAGTGTTGTTTCTTGGAATTCGGAATAAATACTGTTGTATTTGCACACATGCAAAAAATAGGAATGTAGCTCCTGGCAAACATAAATGCTTTAAGAATTGGAATTCTTCATCAACAGCAATGGAAGCAGATATCATTACAGAAGCCTTTAATAGCAGCATTTCCATGCATCGGCTTAAGTATTTAAAAATGATTGCGGATGGTGACTCTAGTGTGTTCAGCAGAGTTAAACGTGATGTAAGTTATGGCGCAGAAGTGGAAAAAGTTGAATGCATCAACCATTTAATTAAAAACTATGGCAAGGCGTTATATAATGTAAAGAAGAACACAAACGTTCCATTGGCAGCGAGAAAGACACTGACAAATGAAAAAATTAAAAAACTCCAGCAAGTAGTAATGTATGTTGCTAAAATAAATGATGATCCAGAGGATTTAAAGATGGATATGGAGAATTCAGTGTACCATGTATATGGAGACCATTTGAATTGCAGCAGCCGTTACTGCAATATTATTGGCCATCTTGATGTAATTCAAAAAACGAGGCTTTTGGAATCTGGATTATTATTCTACTTAAATGGTCTGTATAATTAAATTCCTCCTACCAGGTGCCCTGGAACCTCTAATGACTAAAGCTCATAAACTAATAGCTTATGAAAATAATAATAAGGCCGAATCATTTATGTCATTGCTTGCCAAATATAATTGCGGAAAACGAATTAATTTAATACAAAGAAGATCTTTTGAAATCAGAAGTATATTAGCTGCATTACAATATAATATGGGTAATATCTTTTTGCCACACAGTACAAGTTATCATTTCCTTCTATTTAGGGCCACAATGGCAATCTGATGCCCTGCAAGAGCTGGTAGGTATCAGTCCTGGTCATTATTTCTTGAAAAGGTTGAAACATCATGAGAAGAGAAAAAGTAACAAACCCAAACAAGGGAGGAAGAAACAACATCTTCTTTTTAGTGCGGATGAGGAGTATGGTCCAAATGCCGCTGAAGCACTTCTAAGTGAAGAGGAATTTAAGTCTGAATACCGAAGGAAAATGAAAACATTACAGGTTTCTTGTTTTTATAAGTTTTAGCTCATCTGTAAAACTTTTATTTTATTTATAGGATATATAACATGATATAGAGAATATTTCTATCAAAAACTTAGTTTTACTAAGAATTTAGTTCGTAGGAATGATGGGAAATTTTTATTTATTTTTATTGACCGTAAGTCAAGACTACAGATTTAATCATAACGACCGCTGAGATACGGTCTTGCAATCTATAATTCTTTTACGTCTTTGGTTGGGGGTTACGGTGAAATATTTCAACTTTCCCAATGCCTTGCTCACATGTTCTTCTTCTTCTTACAAAGTATACGGAGTTATTGTGTATGCGCTTGATCTTGCTATAGTTACCCACTATTTTCTTTTATAAATAGCTCAAAAATATGTAGAAAGCTTTACAAGAAGTTTGTCTGGCATTTTTCCTTTTTATTTAGTTGCATGCTGCATCGATTGCATTATATTTACATTAATTTATAAGTTTTACAAGTGCTTTGTTTAATTAGGTTACGCAAGAACAACAATGGCAACTCGCCATTGCCACCATTGGCCAATTTAATAATGATTTGTATAAGCAAGAAAGGGCTTGCCGCTTGACTGCATCTAACTTTGGGTCTGTGATTAAAAGAAAAGAAAAGACATCTTGCTCGCCATTACTAAAGAGAATGATGTATTCACATTTTACCAACACTGCGATGGAGTACGGCAGAAGGTGTGAAAGAATAGTAAGACACAGATTTGAGGAGTTGTTGCAAGTACTTGTACATGATGCTGGTTTATTTGTTGATGTTGATCATGGCTACTTGGCGGCTTCACCTGATGGTACAAATACTATTGCAAATATTATTGTGTATTATTCTAATTATCATGTTTTGAAGGGCTGATTGGTGAAGATGCTATTATTGAAATAAAGTGTGCATATAATTTGCATCTTAAAAAGCAGACAATTGATGAGGCAATAAGAACAAATAGGAATTTTTATTTGAAATTTAATGCACATGAGACACCAATTCTAAAGGAAAATCACAATTACTTTTATCAGGTAGCCGAAATTCCCATACTATAGCATTATCAGTTATAAAGTCGTTTATTATTATATTACTATGCCTATAATACTTTCACTATTTTTTAGATACAAGGGCAGCTCAATATAACTAGACGAAACTTTTGTTATTTTGTCGTTTACATAGATGATGATTTTCCCATTTTTATCCAAAAGATATATCGTAAAATGAACAGTTATGGAAGGAAAAAATGCTGCCCAAATTAAAGAGCTTTTACTTTGGATGCTTTTTGCCAGAACAAATTCAACACTATACAAAGACAAACATACAGTGCAAACATGAAGTTGCAAGTTTTTAGAGTAACTTTTATACAAATATAATAGGACCAAACAATGGTGGAAATATGTATCTCGCAAAAGAACTACACAAAAGAGAAAGGACAAATATGAAGATGACAATAGGACCGCTGACCAGTCATTGCAGGCTGACGAACACATTGCTATAAACTTTTCCCCATGATTATTTTCAAAAGTTTATGAACTTTTGATTCAACTATTAATTTGTATGCAACTTTAGATTTTTTACATTTTAAAAAATTGTTAAACTTTTTGTATATTGTATTATGTATGAATTTATGTTTTGACTAGCGCAGTTCGAGGGAGCCGTTGGACCTACTGGGTAATATGATTTATAACTGTTATTATTCTTATTATTTCTTTATTGAATGCATTTAGGGTTTTGTTTAGATTGTCAGATTTTCTATATATATATTTATATTAGTTCATATATAAATGACAAAGATAGTTTTTACGTTTCAAGTAAATTTTTTGTTACGTTACATTCTGGAACGTTTTGGATTTCAGGGTTTTTTTTTTACATGTGGTATCGCGCATGTGTTAGACATTTGTTCGGTCTGACAGATTTGTCTGTTTACATTAGAGGTTGTTTATCAGGGGTGAAAGTGAAAAGCATCTTTGCAATTTATTAGATATAATTTAGTCCGCGAGTCATTAGAGGACGTTTGCATTTGCTTTGCGGTCAATACCAGCAAATTATTTTACCTCTTTGTGTAAGTTTGTTTTGCACAGTTCTTTATACTTAATAAAGAATAATTTTTTTTTTTTTTTTTTATTAAACATTTAATTGACAATTGAGATTTTTATTTATAATAAACACTTTCGCCTATACTCTTTTACTGGCGCTGTATAAATGTAGGAGTATTATTACCGCGTTTTCCCATTGGAAAACCGGAGAATAAGTTAAACGACTGAGCATCAAAGTTGGACAGTGTTGTGGTGAATAGTGGTTCATCTTCATTCTAACCCACTATTCATAGCAACATGTACACGATCGTCCTGTCACAGTGTGTGTAGACGAAGAGGAGACTGCACTCCACAGTCTCTGCAATTGTGGTGCCTTAGCAAGGACAAGGTTTGTACTACTATTATTCAACGACTACTTCGAGAAAGTTCTAGCAATGGTAGCAGGAGATATAAATATTGCGCTGTTATCGGTCACTCGAAGTTAGATGATTCGCGATAGCGAAGCCAGTCAAATCGAAACATTTAAAATTAATGAGTTTAAGTGCTTTCTTTTGACTTTTCTTTGTATTTGTATATACTGAAGTCTGTAAATAAATCAAGTTAATTTGTCAATTATGTTGTTTCTGTAAACCTGAACTTTTTTTTTAATCCTCGAAAAACGTTACAATAATATTGCGATAATGGCTTCTGCGATTCAAGTGGCACTTATGTACATGGTACACTAAATTCTCCAATAGCAATCATTAAATCTTCTGGATCTTTGTTTATTTTTGCATATTTTGTAAACTGAGTATTGGAAAAGACGATGTTGTGTGCTCTGTTTTTTAACTGTAAAACAAGTTGAACCAAAAAGGTAAATGAGATAGCAGGACGTGTTTGTACATTTATTAATTTCCTTTTGTGCCATTTTTACTTCGAAAATGTTTATATACATATGCTTCTATTGTTTACTTCTACCTGCATATATTTAATTGGATAGTATACATACATTTGATTCCATTGTAGTCAACATTTTCTTTCTCCTTTTTGTCTACTTCATATTTTATAAGACCGGCTTTGGACATTTTATAAAAGAAAAAGGAATACATTTTTATGGAAAATAAAAGTAAAGTCACAGCATTCTTTGCTTGTATTCTATATTGCACAATGTAGAATTAAAGGATTCGGTCAGCACAAGAACGAGCTAGGTGACAATTCGGCATTGAATAACATAGTTTTTAAAAACACTTGCAGTAGACAACTTACGATACATTACATCAAAGATCATTTTTAAATTTAGGCGTTAAATTTTTCCAGCGCCATCTTTTGGGAAGATGCTAAAGGTTACTTGCTTTGCTCTTTCCATATGTTATTTACAGATTGCTTCTTTATCCCCAAAATCTTATTTCGAGGGTTTTGTAAAAATTAAGATTACTTTGGAGTTTCTGAAAACTTTATATTAATAGCCTAGGTCCTACAATTGGCCTAAGACTAATCTTTTTATTTTTTTCAAATTGTGCAAATTGTGGATGAAATTAAAAAAGGTAAAATTGCTTAGGATAATTGTGACAACAGTTGGATTGTTTTCGATTTTGAAAACATTACTTTTTCTATTCTATGAGTCTATTCTATGAGTCCATGAATTTGTATTTCGTACCGACTTCGTGCTCTCTACTTTATCATAGCGCCCCCAAGGGGGCGCTGTGATAAAGTAGAGAGCACGCAGTCGGTACAAAATATAAAATCAAGAGTTTAGACCTATAGAAATAGAAAAAGTAATGTTTTCAAAACTGAAAACAATCCAACTTTTGTCACAATTATCCTAAGCTATTTTATTTTCAGCAACAATTTGCAGATTTGCAACAATTTGAAAGAAATAAAAAGATTAGTTCCAAAATAATACAAATCTGTATAAAAACAAATTTGTATCTGTATATGCATAGACACACAGTACGTATTTACCAGCTTTTGCTTCAACTACCAGACGCATGCGTTTCTGTGTAACCACTTTGTCAATGATAGATTTACGAAGCAAAAGACTGTAGTACACTTGCGGTCATGTAGTAAGTTTTGTCCTATCCGAAGACAACAGATTACCTCTTGCCATCTGACGGACAAAACCGACCACGCCGGTGCAAAGTGTTCTTCTCGAATAGCGATGCTATTACTGATAAAGAAGAAAAAATACGCATATTACTGTGAGTCCATTAACTCGTCGCCAGGTGGCGTAGTATAGCAAAAAATAGATTGCATGTCGATGCGATAATTCACATCAAGCTTTGATACAAAATAATACAAATCTGTATAAAAACAAATTTGTATCTGTATATGCATGGACACACAGTACGTATTTACCAGCTTTTGCTTCAACTACCAGACGCATGCGTTTCTGTGTAACCACTTTGTCAATGATAGATTTACGAAGCAAAAGACTGTAGTACACTTGCGGTCATGTAGTAAGTTTTGTCCTATCCGAAGACAACAGATTACCTCTTGCCATCTGCATCGCTATTCGAGAAGAACACTTTGCACCGGCGTGGTCGGTTTTGTCCGTCAGATGGCAAGAGGTAATCTGTTGTCTTCGGATAGGACAAAACTTACTACATGACCGCAAGTGTACTACAGTCTTTTGCTTCGTAAATCTATCATTGACAAAGTGGTTACACAGAAACGCATGCGTCTGGTAGTTGAAGCAAAAGCTGGTAAATACGTACTGTGTGTCCATGCATATACAGATACAAATTTGTTTTTATACAGATTTGTATTATTTTGTATCAAAGCTTGATGTGAATTATCGCATCGACATGCAATCTATTTTTTGCTATACTACGCCACCTGGCGACGAGTTAATGGACTCACAGTAATATGCGTATTTTTTCTTCTTTATCAGTAATAGCATCGCTATTCGAGAAGAACACTTTGCACCGGCGTGGTCGGTTTTGTCCGTCAGATGGCAAGAGGTAATCTGTTGTCTTCGGATAGGACAAAACTTACTACATGACCGCAAGTGTACTACAGTCTTTTGCTTCGTAAATCTATCATTGACAAAGTGGTTACACAGAAACGCATGCGTCTGGTAGTTGAAGCAAAAGCTGGTAAATACGTACTGTGTGTCCATGCATATACAGATACAAATTTGTTTTTATACAGATTTGTATTATTTTGTATCAAAGCTTGATGTGAATTATCGCATCGACATGCAATCTATTTTTTGCTATACTACGCCACCTGGCGACGAGTTAATGGACTCACAGTAATATGCGTATTTTTTCTTCTTTATCAGTAATAGCATCGCTATTCGAGAAGAACACTTTGCACCGGCGTGGTCGGTTTTGTCCGTCAGATGGCAAGAGGTAATCTGTTGTCTTCGGATAGGACAAAACTTACTACATGACCGCAAGTGTACTACAGTCTTTTGCTTCGTAAATCTATCATTGACAAAGTGGTTACACAGAAACGCATGCGTCTGGTAGTTGAAGCAAAAGCTGGTAAATACGTACTGTGTGTCCATGCATATACAGATACAAATTTGTTTTTATACAGATTTGTATTATTTTGTATCAAAGCTTGATGTGAATTATCGCATCGACATGCAATCTATTTTTTGCTATACTACGCCACCTGGCGACGAGTTAATGGACTCACAGTAATATGCGTATTTTTTCTTCTTTATCAGTAATAGCATCGCTATTCGAGAAGAACACTTTGCACCGGCGTGGTCGGTTTTGTCCGTCAGATGGCAAGAGGTAATCTGTTGTCTTCGGATAGGACAAAACTTACTACATGACCGCAAGTGTACTACAGTCTTTTGCTTCGTAAATCTATCATTGACAAAGTGGTTACACAGAAACGCATGCGTCTGGTAGTTGAAGCAAAAGCTGGTAAATACGTACTGTGTGTCCATGCATATACAGATACAAATTTGTTTTTATACAGATTTGTATTATTTTGTATCAAAGCTTGATGTGAATTATCGCATCGACATGCAATCTATTTTTTGCTATACTACGCCACCTGGCGACGAGTTAATGGACTCACAGTAATATGCGTATTTTTTCTTCTTTATCAGTAATAGCATCGCTATTCGAGAAGAACACTTTGCACCGGCGTGGTCGGTTTTGTCAGTCAGATGGCAAGAGGTAATCTGTTGTCTTCGGATAGGACAAAACTTACTACATGACCGCAAGTGTACTACAGTCTTTTGCTTCGTCTCTTGCTATCATTGACAAAGTGGTTACACAGAAACGCATGCGTCTGGTAGTTGAAGCAAAAGCTGGTAAATACGTACTGTGTGTCCATGCATATACAGATACAAATTTGTTTTTATACAGTGTTGTATTATTTTGTATCAAAGCTTGATGTGAATTATCGCATCGACATGCAATCTATTTTTTGCAAAAAGATTAGTCTTAGGACAGGTGTTGGACCAAGGCGATTAATAAAAAGTTTTCAGAAACTCCTAAATAATCTTATTTTTTTCAAAACTTTCGAAATAAGATTTTGGGGATGAACAAGCAATCTGTAAATAACATATGGAAAGAGCAATGCAAGTGACCTTTGGTATCTTCCCAAAAGATGGCGCCGGAAATATAATGCCTAAATTTAAAAATGAACTTTGAATACTTTGATGTAATGTATTGTAAGAGTTGTCTACTGCAAGTGTTTTTCAAAACTATGTTATTCTATGCCGAATTGTCACTTAGGTCGTTCTTGTGCTGACCGACTCATATAATTCTACAGTGCGCAATATAGAATACAAGCAAAGAATGCTGTGACTTTACTTTTATTTTCCTTAAAAATGTATTCTTTTTAACTTTTTTTATAAAATGTCCAAAGCCGGTCTTAAACAAATATGAAGTAGATAAAAAGGAGAAAGTAAATATTGACTATAATGGAATCAAATGTATGTATACTATCCAATTAAATATATGAAGGTAGAAGTAAACAATAGAAGCATATATAAAAATTTTCGAAGTATAAATGGCACAAAAGGAAATTAATAAATGTACAAACACGTCCTGCTATATCAATGAATAATATATTTACCTTATTGGTTAAACATTTTTTACAGTTAAGAAACAGATTTAAGCACACGACATAGTATTTTCTAATACTCAGGTTATAAAATATGCTAAAATAAACAAAGATCCAGAAGATTTAAAGACTGACCGATAACAGCGCTATATTTATATCTCCTGCTATACCATTGCTAGAACTTTCTCGGAACTTTCTCGAAGTAGTCGGGGATCTTCTATGTCGCCCTATACGGATCCGCTATCTGCATTTCTTTCCCGAATTTCGTTGAATAATAGTAGTAGAAACCTTGTCCTTGCTAAGGCACCGCAATTGCAGAGACTGTGGAGTGCAATCTCCTCTTCGTCTAGACACACTGTGACAGGCCGATGCTGTACATGTGTTTGTCAGCCTGCAATGACTGGTCAGCAGTCCTATTGTCATCTTCATAGTTTTCCTGTCTCTTTTGGGTAGTTCTTTTGAGAGTTACATATTTCCACCATTGTTTGGACCTATTATGTTTGTATCCTTAAATAAAAGTTACTCTACAAAATTGCAACTTCATGTTTGCACTGTATGTTTTTCTTTGTATAGTGCTGAATTTGTTCTGGCAAAAAGCATCCAAAGTAAAAGCTCTTTAATTTGGGCAGCATTTTTTCCTCCCACAACTGTTCATTGCGATATATTTTTTGGATAAAAATGGGAAAATCATCATCTATGTAAACGACAAAATAACAAAAGTTTCGTCCAGTTATATTAACACATTAAAGCCCGGTGGCAACTAAAGTTGCCACCTAACTAAATCCGCCAAGTACGCCTATGTATGTAGTTAATGAAGGGAATTTTGTGTTGAAGTGGTGGCACAATGTGTACTGTATGTAGATTTAATGCTACAACGTTAGAAGTGTGCTACAAGTCTTGATAATCACAAGTGTTTTCAAGTGCGTCAGCGTATTTCACTAAGCTCGATGGCAGTAGATCAGTCTTTGTAAGTATATAGGCTTGTAATCATATTTATATTAGTATTAGATAATTTAGTAGTCTTGCTAAAATATGTTATTTTGTACTTTTATAATTAGTTTATCAATTCAGTAAGATTTTACAAAATGGCGGCCATTTACATTTCGATGGCAACTTTAGTTGCCAATGGGAAAATGAGGTTATATATAATATATAACGTTTTTTCGTTAGGTATATCCGCGGAAGAGACGGAAAGGGGTTACTTTTTCATGAACTGCTGGACATGATTTCAGAAGATGACGAAATGCCCCAGAGCATCGCAATTTGTCCCCCGTCTGAACCACCCGATGCAGAAACTGATAAAGATTCCGATTTATCCGATGAAGAAGTCGAGGGAAACATTGATCGTCTACCTGGTCGCATACTTCGCGCAGAAGTTGCTGTACGGTACGATGATAACGTCGAAATTGATAACGCCTCAGACAACGAACCAGTGGACACTGGTATGCCTTCGACTAGTGCACAGCCAAACAAAAAGGGTACAATAAAACGTAAAAACTCAAATAAAAATCAGCCATCGGCTAAGCGTTCGAAGGCTTCGTTAGCTCGGGAAACAAAGTGGTATGCTAATATTACCGAAATAAATTCTGAAGTACCAAAATTTGATGACAGTGTGATTCATCCCAATGCAGAAGATTTGCTAAAGGAAACCGTTAAAACTCCTTTTGAGGCAATGAAAACGTTTTTGAATCAAGAGATGTTAGTGCATATTGTCCTTGAAACAAATCGTTATGCCTCGCAGAAACTTCTGCAAAATTTTAATGTTTCAGAGCAAGAAATTTGGACTTTTATTGGTGTAATGTTGCTTTCTGGATATCATCCACTACCGTATCGGAGACTTTATTGGTCATCAGAACCCGATGTTCACTGTGAACTTATTTCTAATGCAATTCGTCGAAACTGCTTCGATGAGATTATGGCTCATCTGCATCTTGCTAACAATGAAACCAATGACGGTAATGATAACTTATATAAAGTGCGCAAGTTTATTGATATATTGAATGCATCATTCAAACTAATAAGTGCAGGACCAACTGTTAGCATAGACGAAAGTATAGTACCTTATTATGGCAGACATGGACTGAAGCTATTTATAAAAGGAAAGCCGATTCGTTTCGGATTTAAATTATGGGTAGCTGCAGATCCTTCTGGCAGAATACTTCATGCCGAGCCCTATTGTGGTGCTTCAACACATCTTCCGACAACAGGTTTGGGTCAAGGTGGAGATGTGGTACTTGGTTTAGCTGATTACTAAGAAGCCAAGGCGGGTACTATATTTTACTTTGATAATCTTTTTACTTCAGTTGGCTTATTACAAAATCTAAATGAAAAAAAAATAGGAGGTACCGGCACATTACGTGAAAATCGGTGCGAAGTTACCAGACAAACAAGCTTTTAGAAAAACACCACGAGGTGCACTATCGTCATCTGGTACCGGTAATATTCTCGCAGTGCGCTGGAATGATAATAATGTGGTCACTGTTCTCAGCAATTGCGAGAACATGTATCCCTTGAAAATATCAAATAGATATAGCCGAACTGAAAAAGCCAAGATTCCAGTGAATATACCCAATCCAATTGATCGCTATAATAAGTGCATGGGCGGTGTTGATCTGTCGGATCAATTTGTAGCATCTTACCGATCCAGAATAAGATCTAAAAAATGGTGGTGGCCATTCCTTGCTTGGGGAGTTGACATTTGTTGTGTACAAGGTTGGCTTATGTACAGGAAATTTGGCCATAACTTAACCCTTTTGAACTTTCGGAGGGACTGTGCCATTTTCATTTTGAAGTCTTTTGGGGAATCTCGCAAAGCCACAGGTGTTCGTTCTTCTTTGCAATTTTCCCCGGCCTTGGAAGAAATTCGGAAAGACCGAACTGATCACATTATTAAAAAGGGAACTTCCAAATATAGAAGAAGCAAAGTATGTGGAAATCGTACACATTATATTTGTAGCAAATGTGATCTACCATTACACCCAGAAAACTGTTTTAAAACATTCCATAAGTAAAAAATAAAATTATTTAAATTATATCATTTTTTAATAAAAATTTCCTATATTATCCCATTGACAACTTTAGCTGCCAGGACGAAACGTCCTTATATAAAATTAAAATAATGCTTCTTTTCAGAGAAACTGTATTTAAATACATTCATTATTAAACACATAAAATATTAAATAAAAATCAGCAAAAATGAATTACGGGCTTTAACGGGTTAAGCTGCCCTTGCATCTAAAAAATAGTGAAAGTATTATAGGCATAGTAATATAATAAACGATTTTATAATTGATAATGCTATAGTATGGAAATTTAGGCTACCTGATAAAAGTAATTGTGATTTTTCCTTTAGAATTGGTGTCTCATGTGCATTAAATTTCAAATAAAAATTTCTATTTATTCTTATTGCCTCCTCAATTGTCTGCTTTTTTGGATGCAAATTATAGACACACTTTATTTCAATAATAGCATCTTCACCAATCAGCCCTTCAAAACATGATAATTTTAATAATACGCAATAATATTTGCAATAGTATTTGTACCATCAGGTGAAGCCGTCAAGTAGCCATGATCAACAAATAAATCTGCATCATGTACAAGCATTTGCAATAACTTCTCTACTCTGTGTTTCACTATGCTTTCACACCTTCTGCCGTACTCCATCGCAGAGTTGGTAAAATGTGAATACATCATTCTTTTTAATAATGGTGCGCAAGATGTCTTTTTTTTTCTTTTAATCACAGACCCAAAGTTGGATGCAGTCAAGCGGCAAGCCCTTTCTTGCTTATACAAATCATTATTAAATTGCCCAATGGTAGCAATGACAAGGTGCCATTGTTGTTCTTGCGTAACCTAATTAAACAAAACACTTGTAAAATTTATAAATTCATGTAAATATAATGCAATCCATGCAGCATGCAACTAAATAAAAAGGAAACATGCAAGACATACTTCTTCTAAAACTTTATAAAGATTTTTGTGCTATTTATAAAAGAAAATAGTGAGTTACTATAGCAGGATCAAGCGCATACACAATAACTCCCTATACTATGTATAAAGAAGAAATAGCACATGCAAGCTCGGAAATGGAAAAGTTGAGTAAGAAGCATAAGAATTATATATATTTTGTATAACACCTCCAATTGATAGACAATATTATCTATGATCAGAAAAGATACACTACGTATGCTCATGGTCTATTATAGTAAACAACATAAAAAGCAAATGCATTGAAAGGGTGCAGAAGCATTACAGACTAACTCGAACTCGCCTTTCAGGTGCCAAAATACCTACCAATGTTGCAATTGCCAACATTGAAATGTGAAACTAGATTTCACCGTAACCCTCAAGTAGAAACGTAAAAGAATTATAGATTGCAAGACCGTATCTCAGCGGTCATTATGATTAAATCTGCGGTCTTTACTTACGATTAATAAAAATAGATAAAAATTTCCCATTATTCCTACTTAAATTCTTAGTAAAACTCAGTTTTTGATAGAAATATTCTCTCTATCATGTTATATATCCTATAAATAAAATAAAATTCTTTTCGATTAGCTAAAACTGATGGAAACAAAAAACCTGTAATGATTTCATTTTCCTTCGATATTCAGACTTAAATTCCTCTTCACTTAGAAGTGCCTCAGCGGCATTTGGACCATACTCCTCATCCGCACTAAAAATATTATGTTGTTTTTTCCTCCCTTGTTTGGGTTTTTTACTTCTTCTCTTCTCATGATGTTTCAACCTTTTCAAGAAATAATCACCAGGACTTATACCTACTAGCTCTTTCAGGGCATCAGATTGCCATTGTGGCCCTAAATAGAAAGAAATGATAACTTGTACTGTGTGGCAAAAGGATATTACCCATATTATATTGCAATGCAGCTAAGACACTTCTGATTTCAAAAGATCTTCTTTGTATTAAATTTATTCGTTTTCCGCGATTATATTTGGCAAGCAATGACATAAATGATTCGGCCTTATTATTATTTTCGTAAGCTATTAGTTTATGAGCTTTACTCATTAGAGGTTCCAGAGTACCTGGTAGGAGAAAGCCTATAGACAAAATTTATATACAAATTTAATTATACATACCATGTAAGTAGAATAATAATCCAGATTCCGAAAGCCTCGTTTTTTGAATTACATCAAGATGGCCAATAATATTGCAGTAACGGCAGCTGCAATTCAAATGGTCTCCATATACATAGTACACTGAATTCTCCATATCCATCTTTAAATCCTCTGAATCATCATTTATTTTAGCAACATACATTATTACTTGCTGGAGTTTTTTAATTTTTTCATTTGTCAGTGTCTTTCTCGCTGCCAATGGAACGTTTGTGTTCTTCTTTACATTAGATAACGCCTTGCCATAGTTTTTAAGTAAATGGTTGATGCATTCAACTTTTTCCACTTCTGCGCCATAACTTACATCACTTTTTACTCTGCTTAACACACTAGAATCACCATCGGCAATCATTTTAAATACTTCAGCCCATGCATGGAAATGCTGCTGTTAAAGGCTTCTGTAATGATATCTGCTTCCATTGCTGTTGATGAAGAATTCCAATTCTTAAAGCATTTATGTTTGCCAGGAGCTACATTCCTATTTTTTGCATGTGTGCAAATACAACAGTATTTATTCCGGATTCCAAGAAACAACACTTTTCCGGTTTCTTTGCCAATCACAACAGCCTAGAAAAAAGGAAATTAAAACATCGTATACAAAATATAAATTGCTCTTACCGCTCCAGATAATGCATTATATGAATGTCCATAAGATCTTTTACTCCAGCCACCATCGCAACAGACATAGATCCATGTAGTACCATCATCACAGACTTGTTTATTTTCAATAGCTAGCTTTCTTTCTTCATCTCCCGCCTTCTTCATAGATTTCCACAAATTTTCCTTCCAGTGATCGCCAAGTGCATTCTCTATTGTCCAAAATGTAGTATTTGTCATACAGGGTATATCTAAAGCACTCATGACATCATTTGTTTGAGTGTAAGTAAGTACTTCCATTTGCTAATGTACCCCACACATATGAAACATTAACCATTGCAACTAAGGTATTATTAGCTGGATCGACGGGTTCCTCACTGGTAACTCCAAAAGCGGCTTACAAATATGCTGGAATTAAATGTAATACCTATCATACTCATTGCTTGGGTCCCATGGATCAAGAATTTCTTCGTGAGACAGGGAAGTTTCACATGTTACTGTGCTAGATGCACCACTGAAAGTATAAAACGCTGTTGTAAGCTCTGGTGTAATTTGGCTGCATTCTAAATATTTTGCTTTACTGTTGGTATGGTGACGTTGACTAACATTCATCATACAATTATAGTAGTATTATGACTTACCAATAGTCATGCATTACGTTTATCATATTCATATCTGCCTGAACATTATCACTTTGTGATTGTTGTTCGCAAGGCTGTTCACAATTCATTCTAAAAAAAAAAATAGTTAGAAAATTACTATTTTTTTCTGTGAGCACTTACTCTGTTGTTTTTTTCCATTTCCAAAATGCACGAATAGCTAGAGATTGCTTGGTACGTTTCCTGGTCCTACTTGGTGCAGGCTTTTTCAACATTTTGCTGCACATAACAAGTTCAATAAGTATTCATATGTGGCTACTACAGTAAAAAATTATCTAAAGAACCGTACATTTAATGTCACAATCGGAAACGAAAAATCGACAATCGAACACATAGCAGCAGGAGTCCCACAAGGATCAGTCCTCGGACCGCTCCTGTATAACATATACACTTCGGATATTCCCACAATAGAAAAATGTAATATCGCACAATACGCAGACGACACCGCTATATACATAAGCAGCAGAAGAATATCTTACATACACAAACAGTTACAAAACAATCTAGTCCTCCTAAAGGACTGGTACGACAAATGGAAAATTAAAATTAACCCATTAAAAACCGCGGCAATTTACTTCCAACACAGAAAACGACACAAAAGGCCGGACGAAGTCAAACTCGAAGGTCACACAATACACTGGCAGGAAAAAGTTAAATATCTCGGGGTCAAAATGGACTCACAACTCACATACACGGCACATATTAAAGAAATAAAACTAAAAATAGGGTTCACAACAAACGCACTGTACCCGATACTAAACGGCAAAAGCAAACTAACACTGGAAAATAAAATATTAATAATAAAAACGATAATACTCGCGGGCGCGACATACGCCGGAGAAATATGGCATCAAGCCAGCGAAAGACAAAGACAATCGGTACAAGGGAAAATAAACAAGGATATTAGACTCGCGATAAATGCACCGCGATATATGACAAACGCGCAAATACATAAAGAGATGAAACTAGAAACACTGGAAACAATAATATGCAAACGAACACTAAAAACAATAGAAACGATAAAGTCACACGAAAACCCCGCAATAAGGAAAATAATAAACCCAAAACAGAGACTAATTAAAAAAGACGGACTCAAACAAATTAAAAGACGCGCTGAGGATAACGATATCCAATTAGCCGCGAAAAAAATCAAAAATTAACAGATAAACAAAGATCAACACAGACACACAAAAATGTAGCAAAACACACAGCATTCCTAATAGGCAAAACAAACGTAACACACAAACATACACCTACACACAATAACACAAAAAATTCACAACCCCGGGTAATGAAATTGGAGTGGAAATGGAGGCAACTTCGACCACCGAACAAAATCAAAAGGACTCATATACCTGGAGCGGACAGTCAGCTACCCGGTGAGCCAGCCGGTAGTAACAGTCAGTCAACCAGCAGGTGACACAACTGTTGTCAGCCGTAGGTGAAACCGCAGGCCAGTGAGCAATTCAAACAATTAAGTGAATAGTGAAAGTGCGTGACCCCGCGGACAAGTAGTAAGTACTTTTAAGTGAATTATAGCTTTAAGAAATAGTGTGTAAACCTTGTTTAACTTTGGGTATAAGTTAAAAATAAAGAAGAGTTTGGTTATTGATGTGCCCAAAGAATAATTGTTTCATTTAAACACCCCGAAACAAAGAGCATTTTCATTTAAACCTAAAAGAGAGCAACAAGAGCGAATCGGACGGTGGGTCAAGCAACCCACCTCCACCCAAACACCATTGTCACCGAGGACGACTGAGCAGGCCCGGGCAGGCCACCCAATTACTTAAATTATTTTATTTTTCCTGACTCCCGGTGTAACAATAGTAAAGTGTACCACTAAAGAAGAATACAATGTTTGTACGATATGTTTATACATTTTCAGTTCTTTTTCTTTATGTATTAAACATGAAGAAATTGCCGAAAATGTAAAGATAAACATTTCATATGAACATAAAAAATAAATACGACAATAAACTACAAAAGCAAATTTAAATTTTGGCGGGTGAATGCGTCCTCGTTGGACAGTGCCATCTTTAATTGACTGCCCAATTATTAGAGAAGGATGTAATGATCTTCCATTTCACTAGGACAAATTTTTGTTGTTAGTTGTCGGTCTCGTTGGTCTCTGATCAGTACCGATCAATATATGTAGTACATACCAGGTATTTTTTTTCTATGGTATAGCAAACGCCAATTAAGTTGGCGCGAGGAGGGGTAAGTTCACGCAGGATAAAAGTAGTGGGGAGATTTGTATTTGGTTTTACATCAAATGTCAGAAAATTCTATCCTCTGAGTGTGTGTCACTTTATGATCCCCTAGCAAAGATATTATGTTCCGTCAAACGTTAATGACAAATGTATTCTGACAATTACTTGAGTAGTGGGGGTGGACGTTTTTAAAAACAGCTTCTGCGCACCCCCTCCTCGCGCCTACTTAATTGGCGCTTGCTATACATACACTGAGCTTAATACAACGCTGTACATGCTTTAGATTAATTAGAGCTAACTTTTTCTGAAAACCATAGTTACGTCAGTTACATAAACATAATTTGTGTAACTTCTGTCAGTATTAAAACGTTAAATTTGTTTGTAGTAATAATCCGTCAATATGAATATGTATATACAAAATTAAATTAATAATTTAGAAATTGAAAAAACAATGTCACTTAATTTCCAATTAAATAAAGTGGCAATCAAGTCATATTGTCATTTTTATTTCATCAACAGTATGAATTTCCATCAAGTTAAGGCTCTTTCGATTCAAAAAATTAAACGTTTAATTCAAGAAACAGTGATATTAGTTTTTGCGCATAGTTTTAAAGACTCAGTGATGTTGATCAGTTGATTAATATTCAAATAAGATTAGATATCTAATTATATTCAGTGTAATCATCAATACTACTGTGTTAATTGGGTTGTCTATACGAAATATATGATAGAACGCAAAATAATAATTTGTACACTGCGCGATATATAAAACCTGTACACTAACATATTATCAGTGTAAGCCAGTCTTATCGAAATTTGACATGTCTTAATAACTGTCTGTCAAATTTGACTTAAGTTATAGGTCTTAGCAATGTATGTATAACCTACGAAGTTATAAGTTATAACCTAAAAACTCTGATTTTATGCTTATAAGAGTTTCCTCCATCTACCAGTCAGGTCAACATACTCGCGTGAGCAAAAAAAAACGGGACATTGTTTCTGCGTGGGTTTAAATTGTGACTACTTAAGTGACTACCTTTACTCATAATTAGAGTGGACCAAGTCGGAGCGAAAGCAGAGGCGTATTTAGTATCGGCACCAGTGTCTCTATCTTTATGTCTTGCGCTATGCACGTGGCGTTGCAAATTTGATTTTGTTAAATGGTTTATATATATATATATATATATATTGTAATAAACATATAACCCGGGATAATAATTATGAGAATGAATATAAATTATAGAAAAATAAATGAAATAGGAGCTGAGACTGCTTAATCTTCGGGTCTATAGGCGGGATCCGGATGTTCGGATATCAGGAATTAAGTACACAAAATAATACGAATATGTATATGTTTGTAATAAATATATTAAAGAATTAAACTGTTGTATTTTCTTAAATAAACAAAACAAGATACAAATTGCATATGATAGGTGAGTATGTTACTCCCTATATTATACTGTAAAATGGGAAGCCTACCCCAAATTAACATAAAACAAGATCTATTCTAGTGCATAAATTATTAAAGATTTTTATATAGCAAATATAAACATTATTGAAAAGTGATTATTATTTTGGAATTACGTGAGTATTAATTAAATATTTAAGACTTGTGGGAAATGTTATATCTTGAGGAAAATTACAGACAACAAAATATGAAATACCTGTTCTATTGGTATAAACAGTAACAATAAATCTGAAGTACGTGTATCTTCTGGATGATATTAAAAACCACGATGTAGATCGTCAGTTACAGTTGTGGAAGATCACGATAATCTGGTTTGTCACATCTAGTAGAGATGATCCTAATATAAAACGGCTTATAATCCTGGTGAACGTAGGTTTCAGCAAGGTTATGTGTTAATATAATAAACAGGGAAAGGTGTAATTTATCCCTCGGAATCCAATGTAATTACTGGAAACTCCATCAAAAACTCTGCATAACTGCAAATAATAACTGTGACGAGGATATAACGTTGAAAACTGTATATAAGGATTTCTGGAATAATCCACTCGTAGAAAATTCTAACAGCAAGGTATTTCCCAATATTTTATTAATAAAACACTACTTTTTATCGAATTCTTATGGTTTTTACTATAAAATTAATAAACTTGAAGAGATAACTTTAAATATAACAATCTTCACCAATTTCGTGCAAAAAAAACTATATTATTTTTCCTTTTTTTTTTATTGTCATGACTCCCATTAGAAAATTTACATTTTTGAATCAGATTTTCTTTGGAATAAATACAGTAAGTTCAAAAGTTAAATTAAAAGTCATTTTGACAATTTAGTAAGGAAAAATTTAAAGTGTTTCTATAAAGAAAATCTAACATGAGCCAGAGATAAAAATAACTCTGACTGATTGTTCAGAAGGTTAATGGGCATATCTCACGTAATTACAATTACAAATTTAGAAATAAAAGTTAATTAGACACGTAATATACAGTAACGATTATAGCAGTTTGATTACAAAAAATATGATCAGAATCAGATTTAGTATCACGAAAACATAAAATATAATCTAAAAATTTAATTTAGAAGCAAGTAACAACAATAAAAAGAATGCAAATTACAATTATATACGATATCAATATTGCTAAATCTAATTATGATTTTACATAAATTATACAGAAATTTGGCTATCAAATTATATATTTTTAAAAACTTTAAATTTCAGATATAACATTTCTGTCCAAGAAATCATTTAAATGAAAGAAATTATGAGCATCAGAAGAACTACAACATTAATCCCCATTGTTAACAGGAAAAATTCTAAGAAAAAGAATTTTAACTGCAAATAAGTGTTATTATTAAAAGTAATATAGGTTGGTGCATATTAAAATTGTATCTTGCATTATATTGATTATAAATATATAGCAAACTAGTCAAGTATAAACATTATTAAAGTATCTCTAGAAAATAAAACAAAAGTAATAGACATTAAAGAATAAATGAAACTTTAAAGGGAAAAAAACAAAACAAAACATGTCAAACATATAAATAGGTAAATGTATTATATAAATTAGTAATTGAAAAATTAAATTATAATTATTGTATTAGAAAGTTCTTTCGAAATGCAAGTATTAATCAAAATTAAAAGTAGTATATTAAACTAAGACTGATATATAAAAATATCCTTTCGATCTGTAACATACCAATTTGACCGATAATAGACTTACCCCTATTCTTATTAACCCTTTTGAACATAAAAATTCTTCAATTAACATGAAAACAGCTGGCTTGCATTTTATAACAGATTAGATAATAAATTAGACTTGTAATCTTAAAATATACTGTAAAAAGCGTTTTTCAAGTCTAATTTACTATATACTTTCTTATTACCACATTTTGTAAGAAGGACGTCAATATTTTGAGGCATTTCAAACTCCGGTTTTATTCTAAGGTTCAAGGCGCGTGCATCTAGGCATATTCTTAAAGAATCATCTTTTTTCTTCACAATAACAATTGGATTAATAAAATACGTGTTAGATCTTTCTATTATACCAGTATCTTCTAAGCGTTTCAATTCCTTGTTTATTCTTTCCTGGTAATAATAGGGTATGGGATAGTTTTTACTTGCTAAAGGATCTTCTTTATCAATTCTAATAACATGTTCGTAGTTTCTAGCAAACACAATAGCATCATTAATCAACTGCATGTTATTATATAAGATATCTATTAATCTATGGGAAACATGGTCATCTTTAATATTTTGCTTCATAATTAAATCCTCTATCTCCTCTAAACTATTTACTGTTTTACCAACTTTCGCTTCATCTCTCACCTTCAAAACATTTCCTTCTTCATAATTATTCAATCCTAATCCCGTCAACCTATTTTCCACTCCATTATAATCATTATTTATATTCATATATTCAATATTTAAACCATCTTCCAAACTATCACATACATTTTCCTTCTTCTTAACCATATTAATCCTAAACATAACATTATATATCTCTTCATTTAACTTATCTTCTTTATATTTAAAATACTCAACTTTTTCCTCCTCAGTTAACGTTTCAACTAAATTAATTATATTATCTTTAATAAAAATCTTACCCTCCAAGAAATCCATAACCATACCTAAAACTTTTATATTATCAATACCTATAATAGCGTCATATTGAAGTTTTTCAATCATATAAAAAGGTATTATGTATTTATGATTATTTATAATGATATCTGTAGTAATCCTTTGATTAATTGATCCTATCCGTCTCTTATTAGCGGCGACTATATCCGTGCCTTTAATTTTAATGATTTTGTCCTCATAATTATTTATTAGTTTCACCTTGTCCTCATGAATCAATGATATCTCTGCACCGGTATCTATCAAACAATTGATAATGCCATCATCTAATTTAATTTTAATAATGGGTAAATTATAAGTATCCAATATTTTATTTTCATTATCATAAATAGAAATAAATTCTTCGGGGTTTTGATAAAAAGAAATATTGTTAAATTTATGTGGTATGTTACAGTCGATCTGACTTAAATGTTTGTTGTGCTGGTACTGGGAATCGGATTGTTGTATAAGTCCTGTTTTTTAATCGAAGTTTTTTTTTTGGGTAGATTCGGGTTCTGGAACAGTCGGTGACAAAGATCTATGTCTTCGTTGTATATTATTAATGTGTCCACGTCCTCTCGAATTAAAATTATCATTATATATAGTTTTTCTAGAAAAATGGTTATTTCTTAAATTATGACCGAAATTATTATTATTATTAAATGAAGAACGATTAAAATTATTGTAATTATTATTATAAGATCTATTATTTGACGGTTGTGGGAAATTGGAATCTTGACGAATATCATTTCTATTAAAATTCTGGGGACGTGAGTTAGAATTCCTGTTATAAATATTAAATGGAGCTCTATTATTATTATGAAGATCAGGTTGATTAAAAGTTCGGTTCATATTCATTGGGTTATTAAAATTATAATTTCGATTATACATACCTCTAAAATTGTTATTATCACCTATTCTCTGATTATTCTCGGAATAATCATCCAACCTCCTAAGAATGTCCATCAACGAATCCATATCATTCACCCTCTGGCAAATAATCGCGTGCGTATCCGTATGAATATAGTGATTCAAAAGCTGTCGCGCTATTGAAGCTTCGTCCAAATCAGGGACATATTTACAACTATTATATATCTTTGAAGCATACGCCTCTCGTGATGTTGATCCCAATCTATACTTCCCTGTAAGTAAGCGAATCTTGGCACGATTCTGCTGAGTTTCGTCCCAGAAATTCTTTTTGAAAAGGTCAACAAATTTATTAAGATCAGTGCAATGTTCTTCTATGCGCATAAACCAATCTAATGCACTATTCTTCAGGGTAGCTCTCAATATATACAACCGCTGTTTTTGATCTGGTATATCTTCTAAATACCTCACCATTGAAGTTAAATAAGTCATCGGATGTACTATGTTAACGTCGCCATTAAAAGTAATCAAATTTTCAACTCTCAGCAGCGGTAGACCATAAGATTGATAGTTTGTTGTTACTAATCTTTGATTAATAGTATCCCTCATACTCCTTATTTCAGTGTCGATAAAATCCTTGTTGCTACACTGATCCCTCAACAAATCCTGTAAATTGTTCTTCACCGCGTTGATCTCTTTATTGTAAATATCTTCGTACTCCAAAGACCTTAGATTGACTGTATTAAAATTCTGCAAACATTTCTCCTGATGTTTAACTATCTGCTCCTCCAGAACGTCTTTATTCGAGTTAATAATTGTGGTAACCTCTTCTTTTTGTAAAGACAATTTTATTTCCACATTTGCCTGAATACGTTCTTCGGAATCCTTCAAAAGTAATCCCCATTGTCTATTTTGTAAATTAATTGTATCTTCTAGTTTAGTATTAATGTTATGTTCCATTTTCTCATTCATTATCCTCATATCTTCTTTAAGAGTATGTTGATTCTGTTCTATTTTCTCGTTTATCATCTTCATTTCTTCTTTAAGAGTATGTTGATTCTGTTCTATCTTCTCATTCGTACTTTTAATTCCCATGATTGCTTCAAACAAAACCTTCATCTGGTCTGTTGGCATTTCTTCACGAACAGATTGAGTTACTGGTATAGTCGATCTTTCTCCTCCCCCTTTCTCCTGACCATCATCAGATCTTTCCATACTAGATCCTGAACGAGATCTTGTTTCCATAGTCGAAGAGATATAAATATTAATATATTGCTCGCAAATAAGTTTATTGTATGAATAACAAAAAGTGTTATTAAAAATATGATACTATATTGTAAATATTTGTATTATAGATAGTCAATAAATAAATATAACGACGTTTTCTTTATTAATATTTTGTAGAATTAGAACACACCACACACAACTCCCTATTAATGTCGTTATGTCAATAATATAAGATATTTTAAATTAATAAATTACCTTTATTCTATGTACTCAACACCCTCTATCTAAACAACCGTTAAATTGCCCCAAGTTGCTAGCGCCAATTTTGTAATAAACATATAACCCGGGATAATAATTATGAGAATGAATATAAATTATAGAAAAATAAATGAAATAGGAGCTGAGACTGCTTAATCTTCGGGTCTATAGGCGGGATCCGGATGTTCGGATATCAGGAATTAAGTACACAAAATAATACGAATATGTATATGTTTGTAATAAATATATTAAAGAATTAAACTGTTGTATTTTCTTAAATAAACAAAACAAGATACAAATTGCATATGATAGGTGAGTATGTTACTCCCTATATTATACTGTAAAATGGGAAGCCTACCCCAAATTAACATAAAACAAGATCTATTCTAGTGCATAAATTATTAAAGATTTTTATATAGCAAATATAAACATTATTGAAAAGTGATTATTATTTTGGAATTACGTGAGTATTAATTAAATATTTAAGACTTGTGGGAAATGTTATATCTTGAGGAAAATTACAGACAACAAAATATGAAATACCTGTTCTATTGGTATAAACAGTAACAATAAATCTGAAGTACGTGTATCTTCTGGATGATATTAAAAACCACGATGTAGATCGTCAGTTACAGTTGTGGAAGATCACGATAATCTGGTTTGTCACATCTAGTAGAGATGATCCTAATATAAAACGGCTTATAATCCTGGTGAACGTAGGTTTCAGCAAGGTTATGTGTTAATATAATAAACAGGGAAAGGTGTAATTTATCCCTCGGAATCCAATGTAATTACTGGAAACTCCATCAAAAACTCTGCATAACTGCAAATAATAACTGTGACGAGGATATAACGTTGAAAACTGTATATAAGGATTTCTGGAATAATCCACTCGTAGAAAATTCTAACAGCAAGGTATTTCCCAATATTTTATTAATAAAACACTACTTTTTATCGAATTCTTATGGTTTTTACTATAAAATTAATAAACTTGAAGAGATAACTTTAAATATAACAATCTTCACCAATTTCGTGCAAAAAAAACTATATTATTTTTCCTTTTTTTTTTATTGTCATGACTCCCATTAGAAAATTTACATTTTTGAATCAGATTTTCTTTGGAATAAATACAGTAAGTTCAAAAGTTAAATTAAAAGTCATTTTGACAATTTAGTAAGGAAAAATTTCAAGTGTTTCTATAAAGAAAATCTAACATGAGCCAGAGATAAAAATAACTCTGACTGATTGTTCAGAAGGTTAATGGGCATATCTCACGTAATTACAATTACAAATTTAGAAATAAAAGTTAATTAGACACGTAATATACAGTAACGATTATAGCAGTTTGATTACAAAAAATATGATCAGAATCAAATTTAGTATCACGAAAACATAAAATATAATCTAAAAATTTAATTTAGAAGCAAGTAACAACAATAAAAAGAATGCAAATTACAATTATATACGATATCAATATTGCTAAATCTAATTATGATTTTACATAAATTATACAGAAATTTGGCTATCAAATTATATATTTTTAAAAACTTTAAATTTCAGATATAACATTTCTGTCCAAGAAATCATTTAAATGAAAGAAATTATGAGCATCAGAAGAACTACAACAATATATATATATATATATATATATATATATATATATATATATATTGATAACGTCCCCCTTTACTGGGCTGTGGTGAGATTATAAAATGTTAATGAGATAAAAGTGTAAGATAAAATTATGTATTTGAAAAGATTAGTCGGGCGCCTTAATTTATAAAATCTCACCCCAGATTGCGCTATCTTTATCTCAAATAGCCAACTAGTCGGAAAGCAAGAAACTATATTTAATAAAACTTTACTAAATGTGGGTGATCTCGGGCTCGTTGTGAGTTTTAGGTTGTTGCTTCCAAAAAAGAGAATAATATTAATGTTGACGCTTAATATAATAACTCCTACAAATAAATATGAACAAATAAAAGATTCATGTAAAATTAAAAATATTATGTTTATTAAATTAAAGGAAACTGTAAAAATATAACGTATTACAAATGTGATATTAACGAAACTGCATATACGCATAAACAACAAGGTGTTACTAATGTGAAAAGAGGTTATGTGTGTTAAACTAATAAATAATATGTATATAAATGTGAATACTCTTATTACAATTATGGTGAGTACCCTTTTATTGTTATCTCTAAGATATAAATAGGTTGTTTAATTAAATATAAAGATCATGACAGGATGTGATAGATTAGGTAAATAATTCGAGAAGATTATAAAATAAAAGTTTAAAGAATTTAATTTTTGAAAAAAAAATAAATATTATCTGAAAACCTGTTATAATAATGATGCTGATGTATGTTTGTAGATCGTCGGTGTGAATTGGGAAGATCCTCGGTGATCCAAAAATGTTCGGGTGCAGCACAAAATGATGGCGGTGTAGGTGGCTGTTTACGCAGACGCTATCGAAGATTTTCCTCGGACTTCGTCTTCGGTGCCTAATTACTCACTGCGCTCGTTTCTGGCTGTAGAATTTCAGGTATCGTTGTTGATGTACGTTAGACTATATTGTTGAAGTTCGGCGATGGATTCTTATATATAATTCTTCTGATTTTCTATCGTTTTCGGTGGAACTACGTCTGTGACGCTATATTGTTTGAAAGTTCGTTATTACCGAAAATTCTTGTAGTAATTCACTTGACGATCGAGTTAATTAATATTCTGGATACTTTTTATCACTTTTAGCTGAATTTATAATTTAAATTTGTGTTTTATACAAGATTTCTAAGGCTTGGTCTAAAAAGATGCGTCTATTTATTTTTCAAATTCAAGGATCGAATAATTCGACAGCACTTGTCTGAATATTACCAAACACGCTATCTATTGATATCAATAATCTCGATGATTTACCCTTTTAACAATTTTATATAAAAAGTATTTGATTAATTTAGAATATCTAAATGATTTTAAAAATTATATTATAAATTACCAAGTTAGGTTAAGATAAATTTGAATGATACAAATCGCATACTGCGCATGATAAATGTAAACCTAGCGAGATGTCAATTTGTAGGCGTGTCTTACTAGTGTCGATATAATACAAAGTTGCATATGGATTTGAATATGTTTTTCGCGCTAATATTTGAAAATTTGAATATGATATAATAAAATTAAATAATGAAAGGAAAATGTATATAGAAATTTAAAGAATGAAATGATCGTTATAAAAATACATATGCACTTCGATACTACTAAGACTTAATAATATTATTTATATAACCATTATATTATAACCCTTTTTCACTTTGTATGTCTTATTCTTCCTATTTTAGATGCAGCTCTATATGGATAACATGCATCACAACAATATATATATATATTGCACACTAAACATTTTACATTTACCCCATTGTAAGATAAATCATTGATTACAATAATACTTATTACCTAGATAGTTCTGATTCAAATGATAACAAAATAATACAAATGTTTTTAAACTTTGATACATAATATAAGACAAAATAGAAGATTCATCTTAAACAAAATAATATAAATAATGTTAATATACTATAATGATACACTATAAAGGAAATTTAAATATTTAAACCGTTACATATATTATAATGATTAGGCAATACATGTTACATAAATAATCTATAGGCTTATAATTTACTTTTATTTTTCTTAAAAAAAAAATTAAATAAACAAAATAAAATAAACAGAGGATTAACTATAACAATTAATTCAAAAATAATTTATTACAATTCTTTCCACAAATTATTTTTTATGAGGGAGAGAAGGTAAATATAAAAATGTTAATAAACTTATTGAAAACACTAGTTTTAATTTGTTACATTTCTGTTATTGGGATTTCTTAGAAGGTGGAAGTCTATTATATTTGTATTGTTTTCTTAATTTAGAGTGTCAAATCTATAATTAAATTTCAAAAGTATATGACTTTCTTACATTTACCAAAATTATAGAACTATGTAAATTTAGTTAATTTTGTATACTATTGTTAATGTTTGGTAATGTCAAAGGTTATGTGTGAAGGAAAATTTAATTGTAAACCAATAAGTTCATAATATTAATCAAGGATCAAAATTATAGTATAAATGTCAAATATTTTGGAAAATTATGTATAACTAAAGCGAACAATGAGCTTAAAAAGAGAAAAAGCTGTTGGGTTGCCATAGTGAGTTATTGAAACAATTTGAGAGAAGAATTTTTGCACTTGAATGAATTGGATGTTTTTGGAAAAAACTAATTTTTTTTTTTAAATATATAAAAAAAACAAGTATAATTTATATTACCAAGATCTGAACTGTTTTCATCTTATACTCCGCTATCAATTAATGAGCCACAAAAGACGTGTACCAGCTTTAGATAAATATTGGGAAACATTACAAGGCCTTATATTACCAGGATTGTGACCGTAAATTAGAAAAGGAGAACTTAGAAATATATATAAACCATTTAACAAAATCAAATTTGCAATGCCACGTGCATAGCGCAAGACATAAAGATAGAGACACTGGTGCCGATACAAAATACGCCTCTGCTTTCGCTCCGACTTGGTCCACTCTAATTATGAGTAAAGGTAGTCGCTTAAGTAGTCACAAATTAGTAAGTCAGGAATTGTCAAAAATTTGTGTCTTATTGACATTTATTAAATATTTTTAAAATAAATGTAAATAAAAATTACTAAAAACGATAGAGAAAGATTATTTATTAAATTAAAATAATTATTACATTAAAATAATTAGTATTTCGTCATTTCACCGTTATTATTAACTGCATCTAATCTTGTAGACATTGAAGCGACAATATTTTGTACAACATTTATAGAAATTTTATGCCAAGCATTTTGAAGAATCTCCCAAAATTCTGCCTGGGTAGAAACTCTATCTCATTAATCCCCATACGTTTTCAATGGGATTTAGATAAGGACTGTAGTGCTGGATATCTCAAGTTTAAATTTCATTCTCTTGTAACCATTGTATTACAAGATGAGACAGGTCTTATAGCGAAAGATGCCGCATTTTCAATTTTGAATTAGCAACTATGATATATAATTTGACGTAGAGTTTGAAAGTTAACCCGTAACTGCCGTAGTGCCAATCTTATCGCACTATTACTGTCGTGAGGTCACAGAGACCGCCGTCCAAACATGTTTCAAAAAATCTACTTTTTTAAATTCTTGAACTAGAAACTTTCAAGTTATAGCTATTCATTAATATTATTAATCAAATTAACAGTATATTTCGAAAATTTATTTTATTTTGTTAAAAAAGAATAAATTTGTGCAACACATACTCTTACTAACGTTAAACTAACATATCATAATTTCATAACGAAAATATTTTTTGTATACTAGAGATTACTTGAATTTATTACGTAGTTTTAAAATATAACCTACGTAAAATATATGTAAATAAAATGTACCAATTTAAACACGATTAACATAAAAACTACAGACCTTAAACTTTAGTAACTTTCTAAGTATCTTTTTTACATTCAAGGCAGATTTTTGACGAACACTCTAAACAAATCGGCTTACGGCAGCATAAACAAAGATGAAATGTTTTTCGCTTCAGTCTTGATAGACACAAGTAACAAGTTTTTCGTACTGTTAATTTTTCTTCGTAACCATCGGGACGTTCTCTTTCTGGTATTCGTAATATCTTGCAGATAGAGTTTCTTAGATCGCGCTTCAACCTTATATTATTGAATTTTTAAGAACTTTTATGCCATATTTGCATGGTTTCTGGGGCATGTACCTACATTTTGAATTTACATTTACCTCTAAAGGATGCTAACATTTCATCAATACACATATTCACTCCGGGACTGTATACTTGTTGACAATTTTTAACAAATATATCGAATATTTCTGAAATTAGAGCTACAGGGTCACTTCCCTTCCGAACGTGCCTATCGTTAGGATTGTCGAATCGTAAGGCAGTAAGTAAAACAGCAAATCTGTTTTTACTTATCACATAAGGAAAAATTTGCCGACCTGTTCCATCAGTAGCATAAATCATATTTATATCTTCATGGTTGGATTTAAAAATTGCTGTGTAAAAAAGTAATCCCATGAATGCTTTTAACTCAATATCATCTACGTGTTTTAACTCGGCTCTATTTTGGTTTTTATATTTTTCCCTCATAGATCGTATTTTTATGTTTGTCCACTGTAAAATTATGTCTAAAATATCTTGTGAAAATAACAACTGCCAGTTTGCTATATAATCTGCTCTATCAATGTGAGCTGAGGGTTTTAGTCCAGGTAATTTCAGTACAATATTATGTTTTTGGGTTCTGGTGTTAGATGAAAATGATTTTGAAGACCACTTATATCTATTTTTTCCATAATAACTTTTTATGCATTCGTTAGCTATAGTATTTGTGTCATCGATATTTTCTTCTCTATTTTCCTTATCAATATCTAATGTGTCCGTCGCACTTTCATCTTCAGACTGTTCCTGTTCTGAATTGGAATTATGATCTGTAAGTTCATAGTAGTCTTCGTCTACTTCTTCATTATCACTATTTTCTTCATCGTCATTACACAACTCGGTATACCATTCAGTTAACTGCTTTTCAAAGTCAGGATCTCCAAATTTAACACGTTTTGATGGTCCTGGTAAATCAGACATTTTGTTTCGTACTAACCGTAGTGCGGTCAGGCTGACCGTATTAAAACTTTGAAGTGTACTAGAGCAACGCACATGCAACCTATTACCGCTAGCTTCTAGGATTAGACTGATTTTTACTTTATTTGAAGGTACTGCGCAGGTCAGAGAAGTGGGGGATACAGATAAAAAGATACAGTGAAATCACAATACGTTGCCGGTCTCATGGCCGCACTACGGTAGTTACGGGTTAATCAAATATCGTCAAAATTACAACGCTAAAAAATAAAGGAAATTGACATAGTGATTTTGACACTGTCCCCGATTTTTTTGCTCACACATATATATATAAATTAAGTTGCGTATTCAGACGGTGGTTTGATTTGTAACTTTTATTAGTGTGAGAAGAGGGGTGACTCCGTAAATTGATACTGCACTTTTTAAAATAATACTACTGAATTGGAAGATAGTTTTATTTTATGTGATTATGTGAATGCACTCGTTACAGTGGTCTTTACAAGAATGTCTTAATATTCTATTTCTTAAAACTAATATAACATTTCGAGGGTACAATGTCTATTTATCGAGGTTGTTTGTTATTTCTTAACAGACAATATTCGGAGATTCATAATAATCGCTGGACAAATAAAGGAGTTGGGTATCTTAGATTTACACAACGTTCCCGCTACATGATAGAAACAACTGTTTATTGTTTCGTACATAAATGATTCATACAACATTATAATAACATCTTATCGTTCTAATACATAAAGGACTAATACAATATATCATCTCCCTCCTTAAGACAAATTATTAAGAAGTTTACGATTCGCTAATAATTTGCATCGGTACTTCTATATTTTTTCTTTTTACCTCATTTCCGAACTTCTTACATTTAGTAAAGTTATATATCATTACACTTATAATAATGATTACAATAATGACGTACACCCAAACGGTAGAATGAATTAAACTAGTGTGTTTGAATGTTAGGTTGTCAACGTCTTTATTTAACTTCTTTAATTCATTCTTTACATTGATTAAGGATGCTTCCTTCAAAGTTACGTTAGTAATATTTTGATGAAATGGATGATAATCTAAAAAATCATAATTGTGTATTTGTACATTTCTCTCGTAATTCTGCACAATATGACCTTTAATTTCATACCGACAGTTGTTTCCGGGTTTTATATAGTAAACACCTTTAATAAATTTAATTTTTATGATATTATTGCAGTCCTCCTTTACCTCATTTTGAATTGGTGAAACAATTAAAACTAGATTATGTAGATATTTAATTTCAACGTCTTGAATCTCATAAATTTTCCCAACACAATTACCAAAATTTCTGAAATTTGCTGTAGTTAATAGGTATTGCCAACGTTAATTTTTTGTAGCTATTGTACAAATTTCCCACCTTAATAGTTAATATGGACAGTTTATTTCGTGTTTCGATTAATTCCCCATTGATGGCAAGGTACCATCTGAAACAACAGATTTTAAATCGTTACAATGGTACTCGAAAACTTTACCTTTTGCATTTTTGACTTTTAATTTATTATTTTCCAATATGTCGAGGATTATGAAAGGACCTCTGGCTATCTCATTGGTTTTACTATATCTCCCAGGGGTTTTCATATACACCTTTTGGCCCATCTTTACATTAGGTGCGTTTCGAGTTGCATTTTGCTTATCAATAACCTTTTCTTTATTTTTCTGCAACGTTTTCGCTAGAAGTTCATTTGTTGCATCGATGGATGCTTTGTGTTCTTGTAACTGTTGGTCTGTTATTACCTCGTTACTTACTTGATTTATAGGGTTGTAATGGCCAAAGAATTATTCCACCGGCTTTCTTTTAGTAGTTGGATTAATCGAGTTATTATAATACATAATCGCTAGAGGCATAAAATTCGTTTCCTTTTTGCAATTATTAGACGACAATGTTCACTAAGAGTAGGGTGGAATCTTTCTATTTCCCCTTGTGATTGCGGATGCAAGGAAGTTGTTGTATGACTGCTGATTTTGTGCATACTTAACAGGTTTTTGCCTTCTTAAGCTCCGGAGAGATTAAGAAATGCCGAAAGGTCTTAATCTCGATTAAGGAAAAATCCGAATCTGCACCTCCACGTGGCAGAAGGCGGGCAACATCAATCTTGGTGGCTAACGCAGATAGGGACCGAGTGATTACCGGTATAAGCAATACCCCATTTACTGGCCAACAGCCTCGGGTGGAGAAGCTAGTAAATGGCAGGGCACTCTTTTGTCCTAGGGTTGGGAAAATGGCCCTAAAGGCGGATGAACTAAGGAATTAGTCAACGGCATAAGGATGCAGAAAGCAAGAGGAAACTACTGCATTAAATATCTATGGATATCCTTAGCACAAATCATCATGGCAATGTTCAAAACCAAATTATCCGGAGTAATAAGTTCCCCAATCGGATCTCCGGGGGGAACAGTGATGAACAAGACTGTGACAACAAACAAGTTAACAAACAAGTTAAAGATTGGGACATGGAACGTGAGATCCATGTATGAAGCTGGAAAGATGCATAACGTTGTACACGAAATGCAAAGACTGAAACTTAACATCCTAGGAATCAGTGAAACAAGATAGCCTGGTCATGGCCAAATCCCAACAAATGGAGGCATGCTGTACTTCTCTGGTAACGATGATAATTATCACAGACATGGTGTGGCAATCGCTGTCTCAAGAGATATTGTGGCGTCTGTTACTAGCTTTGTCCCTATCTCAGACCGTATCATACTCTTACAACTACAGACCAACTCAAGAAAACTAAACATTATACAAATATATGCCCCTACCGCAGACAAACCTGAAGAAGAAAACGAGCTGTTTTACGAACTAATCACACAAACGCTTGATTCACTAAAACCAAGAGATATCAATATAATTCTTGGAGACTTTAATGCGAAGGTCGGAAAAGGGAGATGTGACAAGTATATAGGTGAATATGGGTTGGGGACAAGAAATGAGAGGGGCGATAGGCTGGTACAGTTTTGCCAAGAGGAAGAGATGATAATAACCAATACCTTTTATAAGCTTCCAAACCGACGACTCTACACATGGAAATCCCCACAAGACAGTGACCAGAACCCGATGAGAAATCAAATAGACTACGTTTTGATAAACGCAAGATATAGAAACAACATCAAATCAGTTAAGACCTACCCGGGCGCTGACGTCTCTTCGGACCACAACCCCCTGGTGGCCCAGATGCACCTCAAAACTTAAAAGAATCCCAAAGAAGAGAGAAACTCGGATAAATACAAAACACCTAAAAAACCAAGAAATACGGAATGAGTTGCAAACAAGAATAAACAAAAATCTGGAAACACTCGAAAGCAAGGAAGAATACCAAAACTGCAGAAACATAAACGAAAAATGGTACAGAATTAAATCAGCCTTGTTGGAACCCTCATTGGAGATTCTGAAGACAGAGAAACCCACAGGAAAGAAGGAATGGATTACTGGTGAAATTCTTAATCTTATGGAAAAGAGAAGAAGCTATAAGGGAAAAAACGAACAACAATATAAAGAAACACAACGAATACTTCGCACAAAAATCGGAAAAGCAAAAGAAGATTATTATAAACAAAAATGTGAAGAAATTGAGGAGCTACAAGCCAAATACGACAACTTTAACATGCACAAAAAGATTAAAGAACTCGTCGGCACCAGCAAACAAAAGCAACTTAATATATTATATAACGCGAAAATAGTCACAGAAATAGAGCAAAAACTAGAAATATGGAAGAACTACATTAAAGAGCAGTTCGAAGATGAGAGACGGCATACGACTCTTGAAAATACGGAAGGGGAGTTGGGCCCGGACATAATTAAGGATGGAGTAACATATGCACTAGGTATGCTCAAGAACGGAAAAGCTGCAGGTCCGGACCAACTGCCAGCGGAAATTCTTAAACTGATAGAGGCGGACCGGATTCATGTTTTGGTAGAAGTACTTAATACCATATATAGAACAGGAATAATACCAAATGAGTGGTTGCTATCAACTTTTATAACCCTTCCGAAAAAGAAAAATGCCAGGCATTGCTCTGACTACCGCACAATAAGCCTGATGGGTCACACATTGAAAGTCCTGTTGAAGGTGGTCCATAATAGAATATTCAGGAAATTGGATGTAGATATCAGCGATAGTCAGTTTGGATTCCGTAAGGGCCTAGGAACAAGGGAAGCACTTTTTGCACTAAATGTCCTATCACAAAGATGCCTAGACGTAAACCAGGACATATACGCCTGCTTTATAGATTACAATAAAGCATTTGATAAAGTTAGACATGACCAACTCATAGAAACATTGGTCAAGAGAAGGATAGACCTCAGAGACATAAGATTAATCTCAAACCTGTACTATGGCCAAAAAGCAGCAGTACGAATAGAAGACACGACATCAGAGGAAATAGAAATACGAAGAGGTGTTCGTCAGGGGTGTATACTGTCGCCAATCCTCTTTAATCTGTACTCGGAGGACATAGTAAATAGAGCACTTGATGATCGGGACATGGGCATTAAGATTAACGGCATGACAATAAAAAATCTGAGGTACGCTGACGATACAGTTATTTTAGCTGGAACACACGAGGACCTACAGACGCTAATTAACAGAATGGTCACGGTAAGCGAAGAGTATGGACTAACGCTGAACATAAGCAAAACAAAATATATGCTAATAACAAAAACAACTAAAGATAATCGTAAGATATATGTGAAGAACCAGCCTATTGAGAGAGTAAGACAATACAAATACCTGGGCACGATCATTAATGAGAACAATGACAGCTCCCAAGAAATACGAGTCAGAATAGAACAGGCGAGAAGCACCTTTACAAGGATGAAAAGGCTTTTCTGCTGCCGAGATTTAAACCTTGACTTAAAAATACGACTGATGAGATGCTATGTGCTGTCTATACTATACTATGGGATGGAGGCCTGGACGCTGAAGGTAACCGACATGAGGAGACTGGAGGCATTTGAGATGTGGGTATACCGGAGAATATTGAAGATCTCATGGGTAGAGAGAAAAACCAACGTAGAAGTGATGAGACGTATGCATAAGGAGAGAGAAGTGATTCCGACAATTAAGAGAAGAAAACTGCTGTACATGGGACATGTCATGAGGGGAGAAAAATATCAAATACTACAAATAATTATGCCGGGAAAAATCCCGGGCAAGAGATCTATAGGAAGAAGACGGAATTCATGGCTGAAGAACCTTAGGGACTGGTTTGGATGTAATAATAATGAACTGTTTAGAGCTGCGGTTTCAAAAGTAAGAATTGCTATGATAATTGCCACCTTCGAAGCGGAGACGGCACTTAAAGAAGAAGAAAGAACAGGTTTTTAACTAAGCTATGGTTATGCATCAAATTCAATATTCTCAGGTAAGCCATAAGCTTGAAAATATTGGATTAACGCTTTGACTATCTCCGTCGGTGTTTTACTGTTGATTTCGTAAGCTTGTGCAAATTTAGAGAAAGAGTCTAGCAGCGTTAAGAAAATTTTTCGTTTTATCTGATATACATCCGCTAGTATTTTTTGTTTAGGTTTATTACAGGTATCCGTTAATTGTAGTGGTGGCTTAACTGGATGTCTGTCATACTTATTCTTCTGACATAATTCACAGTTATTAATGTATTTAATTACGTCATTATGATAGTTCTGCCAGAAGTATCGTATCCGTAATTCATTAAAGGACTCCGTAATGCCGCGATGGTTGTTAGATTCATGAATTTCTTGAATAATTTCTAATTGACGTTTTTTTTCTTCTACCACGTCTGCTCTTTTTAAACAACGAATAAACTTTATTTTGTCTGTATAATTTTTGATTAATAAAGAACAGAAGAGGGTATAAATTTCGTCACAACAATGGACAAAATATTTTTTATGTATTAGATGGTTATTTATTAGGTTGATTAGATGTTGTTGATCCCTATCTCGTTCTAAACTAACTTTAAAAACAAATTTACCTTGAATTATTTCTTGTATAACAGTATATTTATTCCCGATTCTAAGCAATATCTGATTTTTTTGAGCATTGATTGTCGCATCCGAGATTGGAATGGAGTGTTCATGTTCGTTAACATTTGAATGCAAAGATCCCGTTTCCGACCTATCGTTAACACAAACTGATTCATTAGAATTCTGATTTAATTGAACGGTTTCCAATCGTGAGAGTGCGTCCGCATTCGCGTTATATTTTCCCGGCTTATGAACGATTTCGTATTGATATTCTTGTAATTTGGTTTTTATCTTTTGATCTAAAATATTTGATATCTCTGGATTTACTATTACATTATTTAAACTGTGGCCGGATTGCTTGTAATAAAAGGGAATACTTAAGTTTGGTAGATGAAGCATGTTGTTTTGATAATCCACCTGTGCTTGTAACTTTATTAACATTTTGCTACCTATTAATCCTTGGAATTTTTCTGAGAAATTTACTAAATTCCAGCGACAGTTCCTTTCTTTACTATCAAAACTGCACAAAGAGGGAGTGATCGCAATATTTTTGTGATAAGTTGTGTTATGCATAGTTTTTATACTGAATGGTCTATAAACAATGCAATTTGGGAAATATTTGAGTGCTACTTTAGGGCTTATTAAAGAGTCTGTGGCTCCGGTGTCAATTAATAATTTAGCATTGTCTAGTTCCGGTATAATAATGTATGGTAAATACTTATTACATTGTTGGTTTAAATTTACTGTTTGCGTGATTTCAATTTCATCTTCCTCGAATGTATCCGATTGTGGGCGTATTGTTTCGTAATCTACTACTAAGTCATATGAAAAATCTAAATCAAAGTACTCTATGGGTTCGTCCGATAAAGTCATCTGAAAATTTTGCTCAATAATTTCATCAAAATTTGAGTTTTCGGCACTAACTTCTTCTACATTCGTTTCCTGGTCGTGTTCCAATTCATATTCTGGGTTATGGTTATCTGCTTCACTATTAAATACTCTCTTACCGTTACTAAAGCCCGTTAGCGGTTGTTTGACTGGTCTTGTAGGAGTATTTAATCGTGAAAAGCGTCTAGAGGTATCAACTTCCATTGGTTGAGGTTGCGATTGTGGCCGATAAGCTCGTAAAGACGGATAGGATTGCTTGACGATTTGAGTCTGTTGAGGGTAAGATTGTTGGTGTCGAAATTGCTGGGCTTGAAATTGTTGCGGCTGTGGTTGTTGAAATTGAGGTTGTTGAAATCTGGTTTGTTGGTGGGTCTGAGGAGGTCTGTGTGGTTGTGTATTATGGATTGATCTTGAAAAGGGAATTTTATGACTACTTCTGAATGCCTCAAAATGACTTTCCCATTGATATTCGTTAATTGCTAACGTGATTAATTGATCAAGAGTTACTTCCCTACCTACCATATTTTGTCTTATTAGATTACCTATCCTGCGTCTATTGCTAGGCCATTGAATACTATTTGTTTAGATTGCCTAATCTGATCGTTATACAACTCGTTCATTTGTAATTTAGTATTATAATAACCGATTAAGGATCTTAAATCATTACTCAACACTAATAATTCGGCGGATTTTGGCACAAAGTTGACGATTTCCATTTCAATACTTAATTCCGATCTTGGATCGGCATATAATTCGCGTAGCCTCGCAAATATGGTATCTTTCGTTAATAAGCCTTGTGCCGCAATTATATGAGCGGGTTGTCCCTTTAATCTGCCTAATATAATTTCAATTAACAAGGCATTAGGTATTGCTTGGTTGTTAACATATCGATTATAAAAGGAACCAGCAATGGTTAAAAATAATGGCAATTCTCTGTAATCGCCATCAAATGTGGGAATTAACGAAATTTCTCCCGAAGGTACGATATTTTGAGCCATATTTAAATTAATTAAGTCTCGATTAATTGGAGATCGACTACGATCCCGGTTGCGATTCATAAACAAAAGGCAAAAATCTTAAAATTAACTTACAGTACTAGTATGAGTATGGTAATTTTCATTCAAGTTTCGAGAGATGACGGGCGTGATGGGTGATGTCTCCTGGGTTCCGAAATTTGATCGTCTTCCAAGAAGGAATTTTCTTCGGATCTAGCCTCTTCTGCTCGTCCAGGTAAAGAGTTGAACTCACCAGAAGAATCTCTTGATCAATTTGAGATTTTGATATTCTTCTGTACACTGGTATCCTACTCTGACTGCGCCAATTAAGTTACGTATTCAGACGGTGGTTTGATTTGTAACTTTTATTAGTGTGAGAAGAGGGGTGACTCCGTAAATTGATACTGCACTTTTTAAAATAATACTACTGAATTGGAAGATAGTTTTATTTTATGTGATTATGTGAATGCACTCGTTACAGTGGTCTTTACAAGAATGTCTTAATATTCTATTTCTTAAAACTAATATAATATTTCGAGGGTACAATGTCTATTTATCGAGGTTGTTTGTTATTTCTTAACAGACAATATTCGGAGATTCATAATAATCGCTGGACAAATAAAGGAGTTGTGTATCTTAGATTTACACAACGTTCCCGCTACATGATAGAAACAACTGTTTATTGTTTCGTACATAAATGATTCATACAACATTATAATAACATCTTATCGTAACTATCGTTCTAATACATAAAGGACTAATACAATATAACATATACAACGTGTCCACTTAAGTATGAGACAAATGGGAAATATTTTTATTTTTGATTTCACAGAAAACTTTATAGAAAAGAAAAGTTCGTGCATCCTAAGAAACTTGATATTTTGTATTCAGGGTTTCAGGGTTGCGTTGTATTACTTGGTTAGAGGAAAAATTAAAAAACATTGAAGTTGCCGTAAGAGTACACTACACTTATTTTTAAAGATATCAAAAATATTCATTTAAAAATGTTGTTTCAAATTTCAAAATATGCTCAAATACGAATTATTATTTAAAATTTCGAAAAAATAAAAATTAAATTATCGAGCAATAATAAGAGCAAATACGCAATAGTTTTTAACATCCATCTATGTGACAGTAGTTCTATGGTTGTCATTTGTATTGTCACTTTAGTAATAAATTTTATGTGATTGTCAGATCCGCTGTCACTTTATTAATTAAGTAATTTTAAGACAATTCATTAGGTTATTAGGGTCAGGTGGGGTAATTATGAATGATAGTTGCATGTTCAACTTTGCGTAGTGAGTATTTCGTTTCTAACTACTTTGCAATATTTTTTAATTCAAATATATTAAATTTGGAGGCTTTTCAATGTTTTCTCCAAGTCACAGCAGTTTTCCATAAATTTTAAATGAGATGTAGGTGTTCATATTTACCCTACGAAAAAATGAAAATTTTGAAACGTAGGGGTAAACATGAACATTGTTTTGCTATTTAGAACGTCGATATGTGAATTCTGACGGGGTAAATCGAATCAGAACGGTATATATGTAGATATATAAACCTTGACGTACATTTTAAACGCATGTTCACAATTGCCCCAACTGTCACCTTAATGTCGGTTTTATGAACAAATGAAACAAAGTTATTGCACTTCTCGCTTTATTTAGAGTTAGCATATTATTATAAAAATAAATATGTCGTTCTTCAAGTATAAAAATATAAACAGAAACTCGTCAAATGGGATACAAACGATACGAGCAATATTGAAAACAAACGCATACTTCCTATGCCTTTTCAAAAACACTCACTGTTCCTGGAAAAATAAAAACGGCTTTTCTTGCTCTCATTACCATTTCGGGGTTGTCTAAAATAGCTTCAATCATGTGAAACTCAATGAAGGACACGTCATTAGCAACTTCAACATATGCACTTGCATAATTGTTGTTGCACCTGAATCCTACAACTTCGACTTCTCCATTTTCCTCGTCTATGTTTCGGACACGGCACACATATTTATAAGTTACAGATTTTCTAGGCCCTCCAAGAAACTTTACCAATAAAAATACACCCTGCTTAATCAAATCCCATTGCGGTTGGGTATATTCAACTTCCGGGTAACTGTTTACAATAATTTCTTCGGCGATTTCTTCCTTAGTAATCTCTAAGGAAATGTCGTCGCCGGAATCTGGGACAAAATTCACTGTCTTCTTACTCTTCTTCTTTTTTTGTTTCTGTTCAGAATTCCTTTCTTTGCGTGGTCTTCGTTTATTCGTCTCTTCCTTTAAACGTTCAGCATTCTTCAGACGTTCTAGAACCTCCGTAGTTGTGAGAACCTCCCCATATTGAGCTTGCTTCAACCTCGGTGTCACTTTTTTCGATTCGGCCGAATTCATCTGCGGATCTACCTTCAGGCTGGAGACAATTGCTTTTGAAAAAATTGAGAGAACGTCTGACACAAGGGTGACTGCTGGAGTGACTGCAGATGTTGATGGGCTGGCGATAGAGTCGGATAAACCGGACAAAGCGAGAGATGTGTTTGGTCTTGAATAGTCTGCTACAGGGACGTCTTGATTTACCGCTTCATCTTGATTATCTTGTGTATCGGTCTGACTCTCAATGTGTTGTTCCTTTTCTCTGTATCGCTTCAAATCATTCGGGTGAAACTCGTCTTCTGGAAATTTTGGACAGTCTATTGGAAAAATTCCAGTTGTAATAAACCCACTTTTTATGTTGTCTTCGGTGAAAGCTTCCCTCCTGACTTCACCCAAAAGTTCAGAAAATTCATTTTTCTTGAGTCGTCCTATACCTTGCCCCATATGCTGCTTTCCATAGGCAATAAGCTTTTTCTCCCAACAAGTTTTTACCGGACCGAACACACACTTATCCAAAGGTTGAAGTTTGTCCGTTAAGTGGCTTGGAAATTTCATTAAAATTATTCTATTTTTTAGTGCATACTCAATTATTCTCAAGCTAATATGACTTTTATGGCCGTCGAACAACATTAATGCCTCTTGATCCATTAGGTCGTTTTTAACTCGCAAATTGTTTAGCCAGGGTACAAAGGCTGTACCAAACCAGTTGTAAAATTGTGGTTCCTCCATCCACCCATTCATGGAGGCAGCATATACCGTACCGGGATAAGCTTCTGTGGAAGTCCATCTTGCCTGTACCGCAGCTCCTTTGAAGATAATTAAAGGCGGCAAAAATGATCCATCGGCTGCTACGCAGGCCAAAACACTTGTGGAATCTCGTCCAGAGCTTCCGGATACTCTTGACAGCGCCTTGCCCCTTTCTCCAATAGCTTTTATACTGCAAGGGTCGTTCCCGAAGCCACTTTCGTCTGCATTAAATACAAATGAGGGATTATTTATCTTCCTTTCCTTAACGATTTCTTCCAATTGTTTATAAAAACTGTAAATGATTTCTGGCTTTCGCTGAATTTTTCTCGATTTCTGGAGGTGTTCTGGCTTTTTAAAGGATAAAACTGGGTGTCTTTTCATGAAGTTGTAATACCAGTCGATTCCAGGACGCCCGTCTTTAAATGCCGTCTTAAGCTGTTTCTCTTTGACATATATTGCTACTAAGTCACACAGTTCGTCTTTATTGCACGGATATCCCATACGAGCGCGAGCTTTCAGACACTCAACAATTTGTTCTTCTACCTCAGCATTTAAAGAAGTCGGACGACCACCACCTTTTTTCTTGTCTGGCACAGTCTGTTTTATTCTGTTAAAGATTACTCCTACTGGAATGTTGTAATGCTCTGAGGCTTGTCTATAGGTGCGATTGTGTTTTCTCACATCACTCACAGCCTGCTGTAGATCGTGAATTGTGTATCTTTCAACAGTCTTCTTCTTAATATATCGACGAGGCATCGTCAATAGCTCTTTTCTGAAATTCCAATGGAACATATGCATCAGAAATTATCATTCACAAATACCCCAAATGTATGTTCATATTTGCCCCATGGGTATATAATGCCGGGGTAAATATGAACACCTCACTATTCATTTTTCATGCGTATTTTTGAGGTTATGAGAACGAAATACATTTCCCTACTTCAAATTGTTACCGATAAAAACAAAAAAAGCCACAGACACTCACCTTTGATATCACTTCCGAACAAATTTCCATATATTTACTGAAACGAAGGTGTATCTTTATTGCACACTGACAAAACTAGTGCTGCAGTCGCCTCCAGTAACAGTATCAACGCGCAAGTTGTGCTAGCTCCGTGGAGAGTAGGGATGTATAAACAGTATATGATCACTGGCGTATCGATATTTCCCTCGATAAAAATTTTAGAACTGCGTTCATAATAACCCCGAATTCACAATTACCCCACCTGACCCTACTACTTATTACCTACCAACTATGGCTGAACGGTTAACTATGCAAGAGCGAGCTGAATTAATTCTTATTTGCGGAGATAACTACAAAACATGTAGAGAAGCAGCTGATATTTTTAATGAAAGACATCCCAACAAATTTATTAGTTTCCAAAGCGTCTCAAGAATTTTAAATCAGTTTAAAGCAACTGGTAGTTTAGAAATGCGTTACAAAAAAAGTAGGGAAAAGCAAGTGAGACATTTCGAAAATTCTTTACGTGTTATGCAAAGTGTAATTGAAAATCCCAAAATTTCTGTCAGAAAAATTGCAAGCAATTTGGATATTAAAAAATCATCAGTAAGCAACATTTTGGTTAACAATAGATATCACCCCTATAAGCCAAGATATAATCAAACTTTGCAGGAACGGGACTACAACAATAGATTTGAATTTTCTTTGGATATTCAAGGTACATTAGAAACGCAGAAAACGTTTTTCAAAAGCATTTTGTTTACTGATGAAGCAACCTTTACTACTAATGGTCTTGTGTGTGCACAAAATTGTCGTTGGTAGTCGTCTGACAACCCACATTTTAGAATTCCCTGCAAGAATCAATATTCGCAAAAGGTAAACATTTGGTGTGGAATTTTAAACAGAAAAATTTTTCGTCCGTATTTTTTTCAATCGTCATTAAATTCACAACGATATTTGGAATTTCTACAAACATACCTCGATAACGAATTAGACGAATTGCCACTAAATATTATAAGAACCCTTTGGTTTATGCATGATGAAGCACCTGCATATAGTGCACGAATAGTTGTAGACTATTTAAATGAAAAATTTGGAGAAAGATGGATGGGACGAAATGGACCTTTTCCATGGCAAGCGCGCTCGCCTGACTTAAACCCCATGGATTACTTTATCTGGGGATGGCTAAAGAATAAAGTATATTCAGAAAGGCCGTTTCAGAATTTAGAAGAATTGAAAAACAAAATAGGAGATGCGGTACTGTTCTTAAGAAATAATCCTATTGTGTTACAACATGCATGCGAGGATTTCAACAGGCGTACAAACATATGCATTCAACGAGAGGGGCATCATTTTGAATAGCTTTTTTTTGTTTGTATTTCTGAATTTGTTGTTCTTGTTAATTTCATATTTATTTTGTAATATAAAAATGTATTTTCATAAAGTTATATGCAAATGATTTTTGTTTAATTCTATTGCATTTCAGCGATAAAAAATTGATATCGAATGTAAATGATTTCGCGTGCAATTACATAAAATTTATTATTAAAGTAACAATACAAATGACAACCATAGAACTACTGTCACATAGATGGATGTTAAAAACTATTGCGTATTTGCTATTATTATTGCTCGATAATTTAATTTTTATTTTTTCGAAATTTTGAACAACAATTCGTATTTGAGCATATTTTGAAATTTGAAACAACATTTTTAAATGAATATTTTTGATATCTTTAAAAATAAGTGTAGTGTACTCTTACGGCAACTTCAATGTTTTTTAATTTTTCCTCTAACCAAGTAATACAACGCAACCCTGAATACAAAATATCAAGTTTCTTAGGATACACGAACTTTTCTTTTCTATAAAGTTTTCTGTGAAATCAAAAATAAAAATATTTCCCATTTGTCTCATACTTAAGTGGACACGTTGTATATAAACTTAACCAAAATTAATTCTTATCGGGCAAAGTCCCTGAGATTATATTTTTTATGTAAAAATATGGAAAAATTATAATTACACTGGAGACAATCAGTGTTTTCTTGGTTTTTTATTGTTTTTATTAAATATGAAAATAAATTTGTCCTACGAATTTGTATCCCCACTGTTTTCATAGAATAATTGGAAGATTATTTTAAAAACGATTATGTTCAGAATGCCGAGATTTTCAATTCTTGCAATTGGCAGCTAAAAAATAACTAAAGTTTATAAGAATTTAGTACATTTTCTTACCATCTGAAAAATTATTTACGGCAGCACTGATTCTAATTAATCATATTCGGTATTATCCATTTACGCATTATATAATCAATGGTATCTATTAAATCAATTTCCTTTATAAATATAATATTGTAAACAAGAGTACGTTTGTTGTTATAAGTTAATATTTAAATATACGTTGTCAGTTTTAGTTATACAGGTAGATGTGTTTTTAATGTTATAGTTATCTAATTTATTATTAATGTGCATCTATTGTTGGCAGTTAGAAACATGAGTAGAATTGTTCCTTGCGATGTTAAGGGTTGTTTAGACCGTAGTGCAATTAGACATCGTTTCCCGAATCCAAGAAAGAAATTGGAACTTTGCAAGTTGTGGATCCATTTATCTGGAAATAAATCGCTTCAAAATTTACAAATAATCAATGTGCATAAGTCACATGTGATATGTCATCGGCATTTTGCTAAAGTAGACTGCAGAACAGGAAGCAAAATGTTAATGGCTAATGCAATACCAAAACTACATTTACCAGGTAAATATAGGTTTGTCACAGAAAATTATAAATATATATATAACATTAATTAAAGAGCACGAATGTATAAATATAGTGATGGCCATATAAATAGCACGTATAATAGATTCCACTTGAATTATATGTTAAATTGATTTTTTTTCTTAGATATGAAAATTCAATATAGAGGTTATTTACATTTTAAATTTCCTTCAGCGGCAAGCTTATGGTGTTGTAGTTGCATATGCTTGCAAAACAGTATTGTCACTTTAGTTGTGGTATGTAAATACCACAATTTATATTATTGTTTATGTTTTAGTATAGTGTTTTTAATTGGTTTTACTTTTATTGAAAGTAAGTAATACACCTTTAAGAATTGCAAATACCTTATTATTTTAGAAAAATTGTGTCAAGATGAACAAAAAATTTTATTTCAACACAGAAATGGTTGTGCATCGTTCTGTAAATTAGTTCAATTCAATAAAATATCTTAATGCTGAAAAAGACTAGGAAAATAACAAAAGTTTAAGCTTTGTTAAATAACTTATTCATAAAGTTAAGCTGAAAATGCTCTTTGCCAGTAACTCAAATAAATTTAATTTCAGTGCTCAATTCAGTGTTCAAATTCATTTTTTTTCTCAATTATGCTGCATTCTATGAATACATCACAGTAAGAAAATCAGTCATATTAAAGAAAAACTGGAAAGAAGATTATAATTTGACAAAACACATATAGAAAAGTATTTTCTATCTTAAAACATATTACGAATGCACTAAACTATAACCAACCATAATTTGATGAAAGAAAATATGTATGAATGCTCGAGGAATATATTCTATACAAAATTTATGGGGGAATGTCAAGGCTATAACAAAATTAATAAACTCATTCATTTCAGTTTATTTATAGTCACATTAAAAAGCTTTGATACAGCATTTTGATAATACGTCAAAAATTGGTAGAAAATTTGATGAGAAGATGTATGATGCAGTAAGCTGTATAGCTTTTCCATTGAAATTTTAATTTTTATAATTTATAGTTATAACAGTGCAATTAAGATTTCCAAGGGGGTAAATTGAAATTCTATATTAAATTAAAACTTTCAAAATTGTGAAGTTAAGTTGTTAAATGCAAGCATTATCATTTAAACCACAAAATACACAATTAAAATATTTAGTGATATAACCTGATGGTCATTTTCTTTGCACGATTTTTATGATTTCATGAACTGCTTTACATAATTGATACACGATTTAATTAGAAATATATTATTTACAGTGTCTTTAGCAATTTCTCTCATTTCAGGTAGGGTACATGGAAAATTCTCCTTTGGTATTAAATTTAATCAATTTTGTTTCGTATTTAGGAACTGTCTTCTGATGCTCGTTCTTCAAATATACCACAGATATGAAATTCTTAAAAGGTATTCAACTCTCTTTATAATTTTTGTTTCTAATTTAATTTAATTAAGCCAAAGTGTCTGTAATGCTAACTAATATTCATAAATTTTGGGGGGTACTTAAATTTGAAATTTCTTTCTTAGTTCTTTGTTGAGACATATTATGTAATTACATTTTACATCTTGATAAAGCTGGGAAGTAATCACAAAATCAATACATCTGCATATATAATCCAAACCCCTTCTACATTTTAATGGTGTGGGGTATAATGTCTAAATTTTCGACCAATTTCTTCTTCCTTGTATCTCAAGCCACAGTGGCCTCTTTCTAAGTTTTGCCTCTGTTTATCAGGATTCCAGCCATCATCTTATCCCATGTATTTCTTGGTCTCCCTCTTTTTTACTCTTTTGAATTTTAGCTTGTCATACTATTTTTTTACTAGTCTTTCTTCATTGATTCATTGTAGATGTCCACACCAATATAATTGTCTCTCTTCTATGAATTTGAGTATCGATTGGGTCTCAAGGTTTCTTCTTATGTCTATTTTACTCTTTTGTTGATCTGTTAGGATCTATGATTCACAGCCAACAGTTAGTATATAACTTTCAAGACCTTTAGTTTTGTCCGTTTTGATATTTTCTTTTTGTTCCTTTTAATAAATAGTAAAAAATGTGCAATGCAATATTAATACTTGAAATAGCAAAATTATAAATAACTTGTAATACTTACGAGAAGTAACTATTCACTTTTCTCCAGAGCACAATGGTGTCACAGTCAGTGATGGGCGGCGTAGACTACATGCCGTAGACAATGTAATTGTCGACGTGTCGACAATGATGTCGACGTAGACAAATTTTTTCACATCTGCCCATGTAGACAATGTAAACAATAGCAAAATTAATTTTACACTTTTTTATTTAAATGAATCTTACACATTTTTAGATAATATAGATAAATTATAAAGTTATATATTTTATCTTACAGCATCTCTTCTTCTTCGTCATCTTCAGTGAAATTATATTCACTATTTTCAGCCGTTTCGGCCTTTAAAGTAAAATAAATATGAATTAGCTTTTTGGAGTTTTCAAATGTCAACCTGTTTCTTAATAGCGTGTGAATGTGTCCCCAATTTGAAAAAAGTCGTTCAATCTGTGCGGATGATACCGGTATTTTAAGCAGTTTAACTGCTAAAGCAGCTAAGTTGGGGCACTCCATTTTTGCCAGTCTCCAAAAACTAAAGGTTTTTTGACATCTTTTTCGTGTAGAATTTGAAATATACCTTAAATTTAAAAAACATTACATTAATAAATATCATATTTGAATAAACAAATTACATACCTGTTTTTGTATTAAATTTATCCCATTCTTCTAGTCCCTGGCTGTCAAGTTGTAATAGGAATGAATTTATTATATTTTTATGTTTTGCAGAAAGCTTACTGATATTATATGCTGGATGAAAATAAAATGCTGATAATGCAAATACATTTAGAGCCATTTCCTGTCGAGTTTTCAATTGCTCATGAAATTTTTCTGGCAATTTTAAGTCTAGCCAGAGATTTGTCGAATCTGCAATAGAAGTATCAGAATTTTGACACATATTGATTAATTCACAAACTGGATTGTGTGTTTCTAAATTTTGTCGAACCTCATTGACAAAATCCTCACTAAAAACTAATTTGATAACTTTGGATTTAATTTTCTTTTTCGTAGACGCAATAATTTGTTTCATGTGATCGACATTTTCCAAGAGGTTCTTGAAGGAATCCCGGTAAGAGCACCATCTTGTTTCGGCTGGAAGTTTGATTCGATGGCCTCCTTTCATAACTATTATTTTCTCAAAATCTGGTTGTTTAAATTCTTTTAGTACCAGTTTCACATTTTCGACCAACTTTTTATCCAATATATCTTTTGCGAGCAAGTTGCCCGTGTGGCTACTGCATGTACTATGCCACATTGAGTGCTTCAGAAGAGCCCCCATTTTAGTCATAGCGCTAGCATTATCAGAAACGATACCATACACATTCACATCATATTTTTTTTTGGCAATATCAGCAGATTTTGTAATTATTTCAGCAAGTTTATCACCAGTTTCAGACTCCATAGTCAAATCCCAGGCCTCAAGAAAAGCATTTGCACCATCTGTACTATGAAGCATTGTCACCACTATCTTAGAATTGCTTGCAGCATTTTTCCAACCGTCACATAAAATAACTGCTTCTTCTTTTACATGTCGTTTCGTTTTAATTATGCAATCATCATAACATTTATTTAAAAATGTTGTGCTTAGCTTCTTTCGACTGGGAATCTTATCTAAATAAGCCGGTCGAATGGATTTAATAAAATCTTTGAATAAGGGAGATTCAACAATATTAAATGGTAGATTGCAGCCAAATATAAACCTAGACAAAGCTTCATTAATTTTTTTTTCTTCTTCCTTTAAAATATCAAAATAACTGCAAATTGTTTTAGGTCGTTTAAAGGTTCCACTTGGTGTACTAGCAGATAAGTTTCTTTTAAATCTCCCGGAAGAGTTTGCTGTCGGTGTAGTAATATCGACAATAGCAATCGGGTTAGTTGTTGCATCCATTGGCGTGAGTGTTCCTTCCTCTGAAACCACATATGTATGCATAACCTCTAAATCAGCGGTTTCTTGTTTGCACTAAAATAATAGAATATAAATAATAAATGAAATATGTACTTTATAATGCAACAACTATACGTACTTGTTTACTATTGTCAGCAGTTCTTGATTCTTCAATACGTTTGACGGTTGACTGGGTCTCACTTTTAGCAATGCATATATTCCTAAAAAGCAAAAAAAAATATTTTCAATGTTTTAATACAGCATAGAATAAACCTCACATATATGTTTATTTAAACAACAATTAGGTACTCACTACTTACTGCTCACCTATGAGATTGTAACCTATTTGCAGCTGTGTTTTTTAGAGTGTTTGTACAAACAAGGCACTTGGCGGCATATCTTCCGCCCACTTTAATTAATTCAAATTCTAATTTTACAAAATTATTATTTCGTTTGCGTCCACTCATATTGTTATAACACAAAACCTAACGCCAAAAATGAGTATCCTCGCTTAGGAGCAGAACAAACATTAAAATATAACCTCACAATTTTTATTTACTTGAGATAGTCTACATTGTCGACGTGTACATTTATTGTCTACGCATTGTCGACGCGTAGATGTAATCTATTAAAGTCGACGCGTAAACGCCCATCCCTGGTCACAGTACAGAAAGGCATTTGTTGTGTATTTGCTTCGTAAGTTTTTGCCGACATTTGTTTTTCTAATAAAGTTAATGTTAATACTTCCGCACATACTAATCAACTTCATAATATTTACGACACTTTATACATTCTTCTTAATCTAGTTTAGCTAACTTTGAATGAAGTATCTGAAAATGTTTTGTAGTAAAGATGATAATGTCTTTTCTTACAACTTCACTTTTGAAGGTTAGACTGATCATGAGATGTATTATTTACAGCAATAGTATTTATTAGCAATTATGTTATGATAAAATCAACTTACGAGGTAAATACAAACTGGGTCTTTCTTCATTGATTCATTGTAGATGTCCACACCAATATAATTGTCTCTCTTCTATGAATGTGAGTATCGATTGGGTCTCAAGGTCTCTTCTTATGTCTATTTTACTCTTTTGTTGTTCTGTTAGGATCCATGATTCACAGCCAACAGTTAGCATATAACTTTCAAGACCTTTAGTTTTGTCCGTTTTGATAGTTTCTTTTTGTTCCTTTTAATAAATTGTAAAAAATGTGCAATGCAATATTAATACTTAAAATAGCAAAATTATAAACTCTTTGTATCTTTTCTTACTGTATGAAAAATATTCGTAAATATCTCTGTCAAATTGCTCTGTTATTTGGTAATTTCTTTGAATTACAAGATGCACAAAGGTGGAGAGAATGAAAACGACATACTTGAATGAAAATATAAGGGCAAATATCTCTTACACGAACCTGAACACCATTAATGTCACCCATTATAACATTGGAATTGTCTCCAACGAACCCAATTATATTTTCATATGGAATATCATTACTATCAACTAAAGATTTAATTGTAAGAAATAATGTTTATGTTGTTGCTCTTTCTAATTTTACTAAATCGAAGAATCAATCAGTTACTGTATTTTTTGCTAGTATCGTGTAATAATAACTAGAGATTTTTGTACACTTATACTTGTGGTTTCATCCACAATCAAAGAAAATTATGAATTTTCATATTTTCTATAACTTCTTGTTTAACAGCTGGACATAATTGTAAAGTCAATTGTGTTGTTTTCAGTTTTTTTATCATCAGCTTCCTAACAATTTCAGTATCTGAAAACAATGCTAATAAACCAGGTAAATCGTCCATTAAGAGAAATGACTAGTTTTTTTTCACATAGAGAAGCTGTCAATTTTAGGTCAACTTCTCTAACCAACTCTTCTGCTTGTCTATCAGTATTTATACTTTCTAAACTTTTTTTTACATTTGGGGTACTTTTTGTAACAGTTATATTTCGTTTGTGATAAATACTATTACCATGTCTTCTTAAGTGGTAGGCGTTACCTCTAATTTGCATGTTGCATACTGAGCAATGATAACAGCATTTTCACTATTCTTTTTAAGCCATTGATATTTGACAGTCCATGAAACTTTAAACTTTTGTTTATATATCTTTCTTATTTTACCTGGATTGTTTTGTGAATTATCCCTATATGGATTTTCACATGTTTTATCAATCTTCTGGACATTACCAATAATGGTTTTTCTCTTTCCATATTAATTAGGAGTACTATTTTGTACCATCAATTTTTATCAAAAATTTACAACACAATTATATTATTGACCAACAGAATAATGAACTAATTTTTCGCATTTTGACTGACAATGTGCTATTTTACTAAATTCAAAATCGTTTATTAAAGTGGCACTTTCCAACATAGAAATGTCACTTTACTGTACATATAGTAATGTCACTGTTAATAAAACACAGTTTGATAGAAAATTGTTTATTTAAATTTGAAAAATATTGTTATATATATTAAAAGTACAATTATTAAAATTTGAAAACAACAACACCAAATTTATTCAATTCTATTTGTTCTTCCGGAAAAATATTATGATCCTCCATCTGTATTCCTGAATGATCTTGAAGTGCCACTAGTTCTTGCTGATGAAATATACTTTTGGAAATTTTCAACTTATTGGCGATGCTTTGCTGGATATACCCTTCAGCCACACTAGTTGATAAATTGATAAACTGATAAATTTCATATCCGGTGCACTCTCATCCGACGGTAAAAATTCGTTTCTTTTTGATTTTGGTATCACATAAAGTTAGAACCAAAATTTTTCTGGTGTCTTCTGTATCTTTAACAGTTAAGCTCCACTATTCTGCACGCCGACATGCCTCATTTAAACCAAATATTAGTACCACTTTCATTAATAAGAACTTATCGTCTGGAGCCTCTTTTCAAAACAGTAACGTTTTCCATAGTCGAAACTTTTGATTTCTTTGCTTCGTATATGTCATTTTGGCGTTTTAAAAAGGCGAGTAGCTTTTTATATTGTGATATATCCACATTTTCGTTTATTCGTATAGTACTTTTCAACATGGAATATGCAGACTATAAACAGGATGTCTTGAGAGCTTTCGCCTAAAATAATGAAAGACATTGTATGAAAAACACTAAAATATGTATACAAAATAGCTTACCTTCTCAAAAAAATATGCTAGCTTTACATTTTCATCAGTTCTTAGTGCATTTTTTGTCATCCTCCAATTACAAAATATTTCATATACCTTCTCGTATAGTTCCTTGGATTTTAAAGGAAGTAAACTCGAAGAGCTTATTTTCGCTTCTCGAGCGGTGTTTAAAATGCCTTCAGAACAATTTTCTAAATTATTTTCAGTAGCAAGATTCAATTTTATAATAAATATAACTTAAACTTAATTCGATTCACAAAAATGAAACTTATGACTGTTTTTAATTAAATACTATGAAATTTTTTAAATTTCTAACTTTGTGATGCTTTTATATCTATGATTATTTGCTAATAATTACACAAAATGCGAAAAGAATAATATAAATAAACCTCCTAAGAAAAGCACTTTTACTAAACTCATACAGCTTTTAAGTTACTCGCTCGCTGTGCTATCTAGCACTCAAAAATTATATTCGTTTAGTAAAACTTTGCTTTTCTAAACTTGTTGTTTAATATACTATTAACATACTCATCTATATTACTGAAATTTAAGCCACTAGGTATTTCAGTAATATAATCTCGTTTGTCGCTTATTCAAATTTCAAACGGGCAAATTGGTCCAGTCGATAAATTAGATAGTTCTTTTGGAGCGTACAGTGGCCGCCATTAATTTGGAAACGCCTGCCTAATCTACTTTACTGGATATTTCTAATATTTGATAGTGTAAGCGTTATGTCATGAACTCATGTCACCTATATCATCGTTGAACGCATTCAACAGACTGTCGCAGCCGAAACGAAGGTTTTGCTTCACTTTGCTCCGTTTCAAATGTACATTGTCTGCTGAACGATTAGGTTCCCATTTGAACGCTTGAAGTCCACGCACAGAGTCCACGACGTCAACTGGTAGTGTTAAAATGTGTAAGGTGTTTGCGCAGACTCGAAACCAAGCTGAAGCGGTACTTTCCTTCGCGTCATCCCCTGCGAAGCGTTTCGCTTAAAGTGATGTTTAATACGCGCTCGTTAGAAACGGTTTTGAAGCACTACAGTCTGCTAAATGCGCCGAAGTTTGATATCTTTTTATAAGTATGCTTGTAAATTTATCGCAGTATACAGATCACAGTAAAACACCGAGTTATCAACCCATGTTGTTTATAATATTTGAATTACATTTCATAACCTTTCGAGTAAAACTTTCATTATTAAAATAGAGCAAAATTGTCTTAAGAGTTTTTAATTTTTAGTGGTGGCACCATTCATTTCTATTACGTTTAGCAGTCTTCTGCTTATTGATTAAACTGCATTTCTTACGTGTTCTTCATTCAGCTCTATCCAAGCTTGTCGAATCGCTCTCCAAAATTCTTCCTTGTTTCTGGGAACCATTATGTTCCATGAAAGAATTCTCTCCACCATTAAACATACATTTTTCACAGGATTTCGGTCTAGGTCACTACAGCAAATCAATATTATTGAGCTGTAACCAATCCTGCACTATTCTGCTAGTATGAATGGGACAATTGTCCTGCTGAAAGACGAAATTTCCATCGATAAACCTTTCTGTTACGCTTGGTAACATTACTTTTTCTTAGAATGTCTCTATAAACTACACCAGTCAGCCTTTAGTTAATTTTGAAGAATGTGCCCTAACCATCCGCGCTAATCCAGCCCCATAGAACTTTTCACTGGTGTGCAATTTGTCTGTATATTTTTTACTATATTTTTGATTTCTTGGTCTATACATACGGATTCTGTCACCATAACAAGACTTGAAGACTTTTTTGTCAGCAAACACAACTTTGTTCCAAAAGTCGAGACCTTCACTCAAATGTTGAAGGACAAATCCAACCCCGTTTTCATTCAGTGCTTGTGTTAAAAAAAGGCTTTCTGGCAACACTCCTGTTAGACGAGCTGGCTGATTTTATTTTTCTTCGGGCAGTTCTTATTGAACTAGAGAAATTTGCAATTTGGCGAGCCTCCACAGCGTCAGAAAACGGATTTTGGTTGATGCGGTCAACCAAGGCTGCATCCCCTTTGTTACTTTAGGACGTCCTGGCGTAACAGTGCGTGCAACTATATGCTAGAGTGTCCACTTCTTTATTTTGGAAATGCAACTATGGCTTACATTTAGATTTGCCGCAACACGCTTCAGGCTCCAACCTTCTTCCAGTTTGCTGATGGCCAGCATTTTTTGAGTTTTTTTGGTGTTTTCAAATTAATGGCCGCCACCGTACGTTCTAGAAAATGTGGGAGATTTTACTTTTGGGGTGATAGTGTGCTAGAATATACACAATTATGTGAGTTATAATATCCCTGTTTAAATGTAGAATAGTTGAATTGATTCGGCTTTTACTTGGTAAAGATCTATAATTTAAAATAGAAACAAAAGTTAAAATTTTCAATTAATATTAATTTATGTTCGTAAAACGACAATTATGTCGCCAGCATGGTGGCTTCATTAGGTATTTACTAGAGCAGGTTACAAGCTAACATCGGTATACGTAAATACAAAAAGGTTACTGTTATTTTACAATGTGAGAGTTTACGCAAATATTGTAAATGTTCCTCAACCACCTAAATTATACTCATTGATTAAATTCTATAAATAAAATTATTCCATTAGACCAGCTGTTTCTTATTTTACCGCACCTTCTGTTGAAATATCTAAAATACTTATTGATATCATTATTAAATATATTCAAGCCGCTCATCTGATAGAAGAAAGCCACACATTCAATAATGATTTTCAAATTCTACATTTAGAAAATGAAGGCATAAAATTAAATTTACTGGAGAATTTAGAAATTAATAAGTCAAAACAATCACAAATTTTAGTTAACGATCAGTTGGATTTAAATAACTCATTTTTGATAAATTTATTCATTTAAAGCAACAGCTTAGATGATATGGACATTTGCTTTATTAAAAAAAATATTTGTAAACATGTTTTTAATACCCAAGAGTATAACGGTAAGGGCCGACCAGATGGGCCACACATTTTCACTGTAATATTTGTGTAATTTCTCACATTTTAAACACCCCTATTCTGTATCGTTTTCGTTACGTATTTTCGAACGCATTTTACTTAAAAATCGTTACGATTGAAAATCGGTATTCTGTAACTTTCGAAGTGTACCGATTAGGGATGGACACTGTAAAAAAACATCGATGTTTTTTTCGATGTAATGTATCGCAAGATGATATCGATGTTGGAATGATATATCGAAAAATTATTCATCGATATTTTATACATCGATTGTTTTTAGAGTTTGGTATAATAGCATGCCTGAAATTAAAAAAAAACAGATGTGTAAGTCTACAACTTTTATTATTAACTAAAGAAAATGAAAAAAAAATCTCGGATTAAATAAATAAAAAACATTTCATACATATGAATTCGCGGCCACAAATAAAATTGCAAAAGTTTTTCAAAAGTCCCAATATTTTTTTTCTACGCTTTGCAAAAATAAAATTTTATTTAATCTTTTGCCCTTCAATCTATTACGTTGTTGATTCATTATTTGCGCAGCCTGTGAAAATAGCCTCTCCGATGGAACTGATGTGCCGACCATTGTTAGATATTTGAATGCAATTTTATACAGTTTAGGAAACTGTATTTTATAATCCTTCCATATTTCCAATGGATTTTCATTTAGTCTTCCTACCGGGGTCCTTAAATAAATGGAAAGTTCGTCGGATAAACTCTCTTCCGATTTATGAACTTTCCAGTTATGATGAACTAGTTTATGGTGATTACTCCATTGTGAAAAAGTCTCTTCATTTTTATCGGATTTATCAGAGTCAGATTCAGTATCTTCATTCTGACGCAACTGAACCTGCATTAAATCCTTTATTTTTCCTATAGCATTTACACAAGCTATAGCATCATTAAAGTGCATTTTCTTAAACCGTGGATCAAGAATGTTCGAAATAGCAAGAGCAGTAACATTTTCTATAGCACCCATCCTTTTAGAAATTTCAGTAAGCGCCAGTTTTTGTACCTCTTTTGCTATAGGTTCCTCAACTACAGCCGAAGTGATTTGTGAAACCATGCAATGGACTAGTGGTATAATTTTACTACTTGTGCAATATTTGTCCCCAGATATTTCTTGCGTAGCAGCCTCTAAAGGTCGCAATATCAGAAGGGCTGATGACGCTATCGATATTTCAGATCCGCTAAGCATTGGAGGAGCATTGGTGTGACGGAAAAGTATATTATTTATGACGGACCGCAGTTCTAGAAATCTTTGTACCATGTAGTAGGTACTGTTCCAACGAGTAGGTACGCTTTGAATTAATTTTGTCTCAGCAGCAGTTGCTTTGCGTAATTCGTCACTAGCAATGCAACTCTGTTTAAACCAAGTCACTATTGCTTTTATTTTAGAAACAATATTTTGCCACTCTGTGCATACCATTGTACCCTCAGCCACCAAATTCAAAGTGTGGGCGAAACATGGTATGTGTTTTTTTTTACCGAAGGCTAATTCTATTGCTTTGACCATGTTGGCTGCATTATCGGTAACCACAGCTGTCAAAATCTCTTTATTTATACCCCATTCTTGGCAAGTCTTTGAGAGCATTTCAGCAATATACTGCGATGTGTGTTTTTGATCTAATTCGTACACACCAAGAGTAACTGAAAATAGTTCAATTTCTATTCCAAAATGTGCAGTCACGCCTAAAAAACTTTTCATATTTAATGTATCAGACCAAATATCTGTTGTCAATGTTTTATCTTCTACAGTTGTAAGCATAGTTTTAAAAGTTTCTGAAATAGCCTCGTATTTTGTATCAAGCCATCGTCTAAGAGTTGTTCTACTTGGGATTTTATATTCAGGAGCAACTGTCTTCATTAGATTCCTAAATCCTTCATTCTCAACTACTGAGAAAGGTTGGTTGTCTTTACAGATCATATACAACAAACAATTGTGAAGTTTCCTTGTCTTCATCCAAGATTCTGAATAAGCAGAGATATCTCGGAAAGTAGACATTATTGTATTTTGGCGTTTTATAAGGACCACGTCTGAGTTCGTGTCAATAGGTTGATCTTCATTTAAAGTCTGATTTATCAACTCTTTGGAGGAACTGTGAGTACCACTTGTAGAAGGAATGGCGGTGTCAGATCGAAGTTCAGTGATAGTTGACTTATTGGAACATGATGAAGTTCCAGCTTCCAGTTCTGAAACGCACACTGTCGATTTGTTTGCTTCAAATGTATTCTTTTTTGAAAACTATTTTAGGTAATTCGCTTTATGAACGTTACGAATATGCCCAATTAAGTTAGTAGTATTTCCGGAAGATTTGATATCCTTTTGACATAATTTACATTTTGATTTCTTCTCATCGATTTTGGAAAAAACTGCCAAACTGAACTCTTTCTCTTAGGTTGTACCATGATAATGATGCAATCTATCTGAAATAGATTAAAGAATGAAAAATTAAATGACTGCAAAAGTGCACATGCATAATCAATTAATCATATCGATAACTTGAAATCGTTAGTGTAGAACTACTATCAGCAGCTATTTTGAGCTTTACAAAATGTCAGGGAAAAGTAACAAATTAATTAAAAGATAGCAAATAAAGTAAATCAAACAAGTCGACAAATAGTTTCAATTATAAACAATATTTGAAAATCCCGCTTTGTTTTGAGGCACGGGACCGTACTTCCTGTAGAGTCTTTTTATGTTCTGTCGCCACGCTTGCATATAGTGCTGCTACAAAATAACGAGGAATTAACGTTTCTTCTTTTGGATGTTCTGTGGCACAGAATATCCAAAAAAAATGTCAGAGTCAATTGTGAGATGATAGTTACGAAAGACAGATTACAGAAACAGAACAATATGGAAATGGAACATAGAAACAATCACAGAATAAATGTCAACTGTCATCGACAATTTGACAGCATAGACAAGTGACAGCTGAAAAGAAGAATAAATTTCATGAAATATTTCAAAACCCTTAATATATTTCAATTGCTATGAAATTTATTGAAATATTTCACTTTTACATAAAGTATTTTTTAGATGAAATACGGCTAAGGTATTTGTTGCGGATATAGTAATAAATAACATACATCAGTGGTTTTCATATTATTAAAATAGTAGGTATATTAAAGTATGAGTGAATATTAACGTTATTAAACAAGCGACATTTCTCTCATTTCTTCTAAAATACAGCAAGTGTTTTAATGACCAGATATCCACAAATACTTAACACTATTTTTTTATTGGTGCATTTTGATATACTATTTTGTGCAACCGTACATATTTCGCGTACCAATCTAAACTTCAAATTTTCGTTTTTCATATATGATTGTCAATATATTTAGTTAACGTTCAAAATGTTATTCGCGAGAGACGCATCGTAATATATATTTATTTGCAGTTAGCTCCATAATTTTCACGGTTGCACGAAAAAGACTCTTAGTAAGAGCTTTTTCGATAAAATTACATGAAATATTTCATTATAGCTTCTTAGTAACATTTTATTTATTGTTAAAAGGTTGTTCTGTCAGATCAATTAATAAGAAAAAAGCTTGACCTTTTAAATGATTGATTTATACACGCGCCAATTTAAAAAAAACATTTTGAAGTAACTATTTACATATACATACCTGTTTCGTTTGTTTAATGGAGGTTTGAAATATTTGAATTTTTGTACGGGTTCTCCCTACGCAGTTTCTGTTAATAACACCAGCACTGGCACAGGAACTTTAAAATTAGATTTAAATTCAACTTTTAGAACAAATTATAATCAATGTTCGCACACTCTACAATTAAAGTTAAGGTAGACAAATACAAATCATCACAAAACATTTAAAATAAAAAACACAAGATATCAAATAAAGCGAATTGAGTTACCAATGCACAGAACAGGTACCTGTTCTTTCAATCCTCTTCTGCAATCTGTCACTAACCACACAATATCAAAAAAACTATACAAAAAAACTGTACATGATAAAAAAACCTAAAATTGAATTACAGAAACAAAACAAAAAAAAAAAGAAAATTAAGATCACCCGTTCGATATATCGAATAAAAAACTCGATACATCGAATATATCAAAGCATTAAAAATACATCAGTTAGGTTCGATGCATCGTTACTATACATCGAGTGTTTTTAATACATCGATGTGTATCGTCCATCCCTAGTACCGATGTCGTACGAAATTCGAAAAGACGTTCGTTAAAATAACGAAAGCAAATAAGCTATCTTTATCACTTCGTAAACATTTTTGTAGCGTTTTTTTAAAAGAAAAAAGTGAAAATCGAATATTGAGATGGATAATCATTTGATATTATTTGCTCTCGCACAAGAAGCTGATAATGCAAAAAATAGGTTAGTTATAAAAAAAAAAGTTCTTCAACACTAAAGAAATATATTTCAGGAGAATAGTTCGTCTTTATAATAGACATTTAAAGGTTGAAGCACATCTAAACGGCTCGTATCGTTTCCTGTCGGCATGGAAAAATTCGTGAGCGGAATAGACTGCGTACACTTGTGCTCCTGGAATTGGCTCTGTCATCAAATAATTTACATAAAATCAACGCCTTGGTACAGCTCTTGAACAAACGTAAATAAGGAGAGGAGACAAGTAGCTATGAAGAAGATTTACTTCTGTCGTTATTAGCAGATGTCTATGCTACAGAAAAAAAGCAAAGTGAAGAATGTGGATTCATAATAATAGAAAACGTGAGGTAAATATTAGATAACTGGTATTCGTCCACATTATTTGAAAATAAAAATGTATCGTCAGCATAAATTGTTACTAGTTATTACACTTATTTTAGAAATATGGAGAATTCCATTACTTATTCTCTGACTTACAACAAGATAACAATGAGATAAGAATGAGTTACGAAAAAATTTTGGGGGTTGCAAAAACTCTTGGAACCGCATATTGTAAAGAAAAATACAGCATTTCGGCGATCGATTACAGCAGAGGAAAGATTATTATCAGTATGTCTAAGGTAAGAAATGCAAATCAAACATATTAGCTATTATCTATATTATTTTAAATTTCTTATAAAATTTATCAAACAAGTTTTACTTATCGTTATTGTATAATTCTTGATTGGTGTTGTGCATATAGTAAAATCCATCATAAAGTGGTTCTTGAGATGGTGGCTGATACGAATATTCAACAGGTTGATTGCTGAGATTTCTGAGTTCTAGGTCATGCACAATCGTGCTGATCTTTATTTTTGGTTCAATTTGCAAGCGGGGTGGGAATGTTCTTCCAGTTTCCTTTAGTAATTGGAAATATTTTGTGAGGTGATCACCTGTACCCAATGTATTTTGTTTTTTAAAATTTAAATATTCTATTAATGTTGATTGAAGAATAGTTTTGAGAGAGCGTTTCACACTCATTTTAGATGATTCTGATGGTGATGGTGACGTTTAAAGTACTTTCGTCTTCATTATCCACATTTTCTGGAGATCGAATATTAAATAACTTTTGCCTATCTCCCAAAAAATCTTTCATGAATTCGAGCTCTTTTTCATATCTTATTGGTTTACCTTTGATGACCTTGATTACTGTGTCCAGATTCTGTAACTCTTGCCTTTAGGGCTTTTCTATAATTATCTTGAATTTGATTGAGTCCATATTTTTTTACACGCCTCTCCTAAAGCATTATATTTTATGAGTAATAATAAAATCCATTTGAAGAAATAAATATTTTTTAAAAATCGTGTTTTTTACAGGTTTTTGGCTACGGGTGATACATTTCGCACCATTGCGTTCAGTTATCGACTTGGAGAATCAACTGTGAGGGAAATCATTTACGATGTTTGTAAAGCTGTGTGAAATACTTTACAGCGCTTAGTTATGCTCGCTCTAACCAAAGCAACGTGGGAATGAATAGAACGAGAATTGCCTAAATGTGGAATTTTCCTAATTGTATAGGTGCTATAGGTGGGAAGCACGTGATGTTTGAAAAACTCAAGAATACTGGTTCACTTCAACTATAAAAAGAGTTTCACCATTGTAGTTCTTGCAGTAGTAGATGCAAATTATAATTTATCGCCAAAAACGTTGGAGCTTATGGGCGTAATAGTGACGGAGAAATTTTTGCAAATTCTGCGATAGGAAAAAGACTGGCATCTAATGAACTAAATATACCAAATGATAAGCTTATATCTGGAAGTAATGTTGTTATACCTCATGTTTTTGTAGCAGATGAGACATTCGCATTGCAAAAGTATTTATTAAGACGTTATCCAGGAACTACAACTACAGAAGTAGAAAAAAACAAAATATTTAATTATCGACTTAGCAGAGCAAGGTGTGTTTCTGAAAACTCCTTTGGTATTTTAGTGAAACGATTTTGGCTGTACCAGAGAGGACTTCAAATAAGTCAAGAACATATGGATATTATTGTTTTAGCAATATCCAGGATACATAGAGGATCACGAAGAAGACAGTCGAAATGAAACGGAAAGCATTACAGATATGGTACATGTAGGTGGAAAAGCATCCACTGTTGGGTTGCAGATTCAAGAACTATCCACAAGCTATTTTAAATCTAATATTGGTTCTGTACCTTGGCAAAATTAAATCGTATGTACAGGCAGGTTAAATATAGAGTAATTGTTCTAAGTTCTAACAATCAGTGTTTCGTTCCTTGAAATATAGATTCTATGAATAATTATATCTTAATAAATATGCATAACATAACAATAGTTAGGTTAAAATTTATAAAAATTATCATTTTTGTTATATATTAATGTTATCGTATATATATTTCTTCCCATATATTCTGTCGATGGACTTGGTTGTAATGGTGCAAACTGCTTTGATCGTACAATTTTTTGTAATCTTGAACAAGAATTACAAGTTTTCCTTCAATACTAACTGCAATTTATTTTTTTGCACATGGTTCATATCAAAAATGTGTAGGCTCTAGTGCATTATTTGGCTTTAGTCAATTATCTGTAAGCCGGGCCATAAAATATGTTTCTAAGGCATTATATAACAATTTATTAAATACTTGGATAGTTTCCTTTTACCAATGATGACAAGCAAGAAAACAACATTAGATTCTATGAAAAATTTAATTTTAGTGGTGTAACATAGATTGTACTCATGTTGCAATTGTGGCACCACCAGCCAGTGTTGCCAGGTGGTAAATCGGTTTAGCGGTAGATTAGCTCGAGAAAAAGCGGTAAATTTGAGTACAAAAACGGTAGACCAAAAAAAACCTTAACCAAAGGATTTTAATTCTTTAAATATTATTATAAACTCAAAAAAATAATAAAATAAAACTATAAACAATAAAATAAAACTATAAACTATACAAAACAATAAAATAAAACCATGAAATAACAAAACAAATTATTCCGTATCAGACAAATGCTCTGATTTGGCATACATAGTACTGCTATTATGTTTTGACAAAATATGTTTGTTGATTTCTATATTAAAACAGTCTTCCTGTAAATAGCTTTTGCTGTGAAGTATGCCAGCTATTAATGCAGTCGATAAACGGTTTCTTTGTTTCGTTTTTTATAAATTTATCTGCGAAAACATTCTTTCGACATTAGCCGATGAATGTGGGAGACATAATAAATTAAGAACAAATACACTTAAATTAGGGTACATGCTTGTTCCATCTGCATATGTTTCGTTTTTAACGTTCACCCAAAACTTTTCAATTCCTTCTGCCTCATTATATTTAATATTTGAATTTCGCAATAAACGCCATTCATTGTCTATTTCTTGGATATTTGTTTCACGATGTATTAAATTAGGAAAGTGTGTAATTAATGGCACCGCTGACTCCTCTCCGTTAAGTATAACTTCTGGCTGTATAAACTGGAATGATTGCAATATTCTGCTGTCAAAATCAAATCTTTTCTTTATTTGCTCTGCACCTTCAATGTAAAATTGGAGACAACAATGTCTTAATTTATATAACTGATCTTGCGTAATACTGATTTGTAATAAGCGTTCGCCAACTTTTGCTCCTAAATATATATTTTGCATTTCTTTAATATTTTCACTGTTCTTTAAGTCTTTCGCAGCTAATGGCGTGCTTAATAATACCGATCTTTTTATAAAAAAGTCTAAGAGGGTTCTATATAAGGTAGTCACCCTATTATGGAATTGCGGTACTACAGACTGCATTTCTCTACTTAAATTGTTGAATATAGCTAAAGCATGATCCAGAAATAAAAGGAAGAGGTAAATGAGTGGGTCATTCATGCGCTTTAATTTTAATATATTTGACCGTACAAATACCTTCTGCGTTGCTGCATTTATGAAATATAATTTTAATGCATTAAATTGCTCAATCAGTCTAGATACAACAGCTTCTAAGGACAACCAACGTGTCTGAGTTGGATGTAGAATTTTGTGCGGCTTACCTCCGACAAAAACCTTGAAATTCTTTTAATTGAATTACGCGTTTAGGGCTATTTGCAAAATGATTATATACATCACGCGTAAATTGTTCCACAAATTGTCAGGCAATTTTGTGCAGGCATAAGAAGCACAAAGGTTGAAACTGTGACATATGCATTTAAAGAAATATATATTGGGAATATCAGCTTTAAATTTAGTAAATATAGAATCATTTACTCCAGCCATCACGTTTGCACCATCACATGCAAATCCGATCATATTTTCTGTATATGGAATATTGGAATTTTTAAAAAAATCTTTTATCTTTTCATATATATATATATGCTGCCGTTGATTCCCGTAGCGCAATTAGTGATACAAATGTATCATGTACTCTAAAACATGAAATAATATTTAAAAAAATTAAAATGTCAATTGTGAATGTATACCTACTTTTTATCGTGAAAATACCGGGCAACCAGACATAAATGTTTAGTGCATCCTAAATTCGTTGACTCGTCAATAATCAAAGAAAATTTATTTTTCCTTAAAATATTGCACAATAGTTCAAATTGATGGGCTCCTATGACATTTTTAGTAATAGCTGTTGCGTTTGTTCTACCGCACTGTATTTGTTTTGTAATATCTGAATCGGGACATATTTTCTTTATTACATGATGTAGATGGTCACTAGACTGGCCACTAAAAATAGATTTCCGATTGCTGGGCGGAAAAAGTTTCCTTTTGATACCAAATGCTTAGCATTAAAATTTGGTAGCGATCGGAGAACGTTTGAGCCTGCCGCCCAAGACTTAAAGTTTGAAAAATCGAAATATATGGGAAAAATCAATGTTTTTATTGAAATACTTAAATTTTAATACATAAAACTAGTTTTAGTTGTTGATTTTTAATATTTAATCAAATTGCCAATTAAATTACCATTTCAACGAGCTTTATAAATCCAAAATTTAATGAAAAATATCAAAGTTAGACAATTTTATAGCTGAAAAATACTAAATACAAGCAAATTTAAGTGAGTGTGGATTTCTTATGTGAAGGGAATTTCTGACGATATGACTCGACGAACTGAAATACCAATTGTTTTTGATTTTCGTCATTTGTTAAGATTCGATTGTAATCTTTCATGAATTTGACGCCGCGTTCGGCAGCATCGTTTACGACGAACAAATTACGACAAAATTCCAAAGCGTCTTGATAGTCATCATCTTCTTCCCATAACGATGGATCTTTTTCCAAAAAACAGGCAGACAAACCAAATGCAGTGAAAAAATATTTTGTTTTATATGATACTAAATCGCTCAATGAACTGGAACGTAAAACTTCAACGTTTGCAATTCGACGGTTCTCCAATAGGTTTACGTTCGGTTCACTTGATTGGAGACATTTGATCATTTTGCGCTTTGCTTCATCTGAAACGGAAGGATAAAAAAATGCTAAAGCAACGTTTTCTGGTGCTAGATACCACAAATGGTTTTTGATTTTTGATAGAACTATGTTGGACACTGCTGCATCTGTTTCAGCGTATGCGATCGAGTCCTTTACAAATTGTAGATCTTGATTTGGAGCTGTGATGGCATTTGGGCATCCATACCAGACTTTGACATATAGTCGAACTAGAAAAATACATACATCTCGCAGCGCGCTCAATTGTCTATCTGTGCATTTGAATTGTTCGCGAAAAAGAAATATTTTCAGGCAATAAATTGCTTTTCCCATAAACCTTGCATGGGACGTTGAACTACACGTCCGAAAATTGCCACCGTTTCCACCAAGGAATGTGACTGTGAGCGGTAGAAATTCTTTATAATCAGCGCGAATTTGATCTTTTTGTAAATTTTGATAGCAGATATGTTTGACTTCATCACAATCCTCTTCGCTTATTTTTGAACGGACAATTTCGTCGTCGAGACCGCATTTGAATGAAGTGTGATTGAGATTGTCCCAAGCTTCCGCAAATCGATTGAAAATAGGAACTTCGGGTGCACTGGTCGCTGAGTATTTTAAGTCAAAAACACTTTTCAAGACAATTTCGAAAATATGATGACGACATGGAAGTTTGATTAATTTCCGGTCTAAATATTGTTGTAAGAATGCGATTGCACCATTGTTAGGACCAGTGTTTGAAGAAGTAGTGTCGAAACTCATCGCACCAACGCGATCAATGATATTCCAACTGATTAAAGCATTACGAACAGCGCCCGCAATATTCTCTCCCGTGGCGGGTTCTACAATTGCTGCACTGAGAAATTTTGCGGTGCCTTTATAACTGACGAGAATTGCGATTCGCTCAACTTTTTTTTTACCAACTATTGCTTCCATTAATTTGCCATCCCACTGAACAACTAATGATTGTGCACTATTTATCTACGGAAAAAAAATATATATATAATTAAAATTAAACCAAAAGTAAAGTAAATTACGTCTTCGGCGAACTCGTCCTGAATCTTCTCAAATTCTTTTTCACGGTGCTTTCTTCGTAAATTTTGGAGAGACGTTCGATTGACAACATGCTCATCAACGTTGACACGCAAGGCTTCTGCCACTGCCATTATTATGTGTATTGCTTTTCTATCGGAAACCTTAGCATCATCCAGAGCGGCTGAAAGACGTGGTGTTATCAATTGCGTACGGCCTCTTCTTTCCTCTGGTCGAGTGTCATAATCGTCCACGTCCATTGTTGGATCGTTGTCGTCGGAAATATTATCGCTTTCACTAGCACTATTGTTTTCTCCAATCGCTGAATGAAATCATAAAAGAAGTTAGGAATTCATTCATTCCAATAATTGATATGTATTATACAATGCAAATTAAAAATATTTACCAATATCTACGTTTTGAGACTCATCGTGCTTTCGCTTTCGTGACTCTTCTCTTGATCTTCGCTCCTGCAATCGCTTTTCATGGCTGAATAAATGCATATCGACTCCGATCATGCATCCGGGGCGCCCTTTTTGTCTTTGTTTCAATAAAAATTCCCGATCTTCTTCAATGCGAATCATCTGCAACGCGTTGTTGTGAGCAATGTCGAAGAGATTGTCCAAATTTTCGATAAATTCTGCCTGATCTTTGTTCGCTTTCCCTTTCGACGACTTTTTAGAAACACGTCGCCATTCATTGTACAGTTTTATCAATTTATCAGCACATTTGTACAAATCACGGATCGGTAAGCGGGCTTGTAGCCAAAAAAGGGATACAGCGTTCACTGCCAATCTTGCACTTTCTTTCTGCGATAATTTGGCGAATCGAATATTATAAAAATAGACTTGCAATACTTGTCGATTGGAGGGTAATTTAGCTCCACTTATTTGATGTGTCACATTGCCAATCAAATATATTTCACGTGATACTTTATCAGACGCACGAGTAATCACTTTTGATGTGGTTGGTTCCATTTCGGCAGAGGTTGATGGTTCGTCCGACTTTATATTATCAAGCTGCAAATCAAAAATGCAATCTTGGGTACAGACAATTTAATTATTATATTAATTATTGCCAATTAATGGAAATTTAATTGGCAATTTGATTAAATATTAAAAATCAACAACTAAAACTAGTTTTATGTATTAAAATTTAAGTATTTCAATAAAAACATTGATTTTTCCCATATATTTCGATTTTTCAAACTTTAAGTCTTGGGCGGCAGGCTCAAACGTTCTCCGATCGCTACCAAATTTTAATGCTAAGCATTTGGTATCAAAAGGAAACTTTTTCCGCCCAGCAATCGGAAATCGAAGGAATTTTCTATAAATAAGGGCCAGTCTAATGGTCACTTACGTTAAATGCAAGATTATGTTCTGCAATAAACGCTGATATATATAAATCAGCTTTTTTTCTTGCACTATCGAAGCTTGTGGAAGCTGATAATACAGAATCTATTTTTGGCTGCTTTCCAGATTTTTTTGAAAAAGTTATATGTGCTAGTGTATTCTGGTGTCTATATAACTGCTGTTTACCAGAAACAATATTTATTGATTTGTTACAAATTTTGCAAAATGCTTTATGTACGGATGAGGAGATAGGGGCAATCCATTGAAACTCTTTACCCCATTCTGGCAAATATTTTTAACTATATGTAATTTTCCTTTTTTTTTTCTGGTGTTGCTTGAATTTCATCAGAATCACTTGAACTATAATTGAATATTATAATTTTTTTTTCTGAACTACATAATTGCTTACCTCATAATAAATTATTAAAATATCTACACAACATTAACACGCACCTAACAAGAAACTAAAACAACGACTAACACTGTAATACGAATACGATTATGATCCCGTAGATAGATATAATATGGTCGATTCAAACAACAATAAAAATTAATTGGAGTGAACTTATTTTGCCCTTACAATCATGAACGAATATCACAATTATGAATGAATTTTGACAAATAAAAGAAAGCCCGCAGTTAACAATTTTCGTTGTGATAGTATTAATACCTTTATACAATAGCATACATTTTATTTCGTGCCTTACACGTTGCCTATTGTAAATAAGACTTTACCGGGAGAGTCCCCGATTACGTATCGGTTTGGTGTGTATTCGTGCAATCATTGGGTGCGTTTAGCGAACTCAACAGCTGACAGTTAGCATAAAATCTGCTTAGTTCTGATTAGTGAAAGCGGCGGTAAATTCGCTGAACGGCTTTGCAACGTCTGGCTATTCAAAATTTGAATGTCACATGGGTTATGTCCAAACACTGTGCAAAGGGTCTATTAATTTTGTGTTTATCTTCAACTTTTCATTTAAAATGGAAGAAGTAATTATGATAGAATATTTTCTTGAAGATGGATTGAATATAAATCAAGCTGCGTAAGTTATACTTAACGATCCCGTTCGGGAAAATATTATTCCTAACAGAATAGTTCCAGTTTATAATGAAGGATATATGGAAAATATTGTACCAAATTACAACTTCAATGAATTTAGAAGTCATTTTAGGATGACCCGTGACGACACGGAAGAGTTATGCGGTTTATTAGCACCGCATTTGCCAGAACGACATTTATATATTACTTTGGAAAAGAAGGTGTCGTTTTCGTTATGGGTGCTATCGAAGCAAGAAAGTTTCTTAGCAGCCAGTGATAGATTTGGTTTTGCTAAAGGGACAGGACATTACATTTTTATTAAAATTGTATCCGCAGTAGTGCAGCTGAAAGAACAGTATATTCTTTGGCCAAATCTGCAAGAATGTGATGAAATAGCATCCCGAGTAGAAAATCGATCCCGTAGGTATTAATAAACTGTTGCCACTTCCTACCACATTTTTATGATTTAAGGTATACTTGATGTAGTTGGATTTATAGATGGGTGCCATATAAATATTAAGCAACCTGTCAATAATGCAGTTGATTTTTATAATAGAAAAGAACAGCATAGTATAGTGCTCCAAGCTGTATGTGACGATAAAAAAATAGTTACAGATGTATTTATTGGAATGCCAGGACGGGTGCATGACGCTCGTGTTTTGCGAAATAGCCCGTTATATGAGGCATTACTGGCAAACCCTCCTTTACTACCTGCTGGGCAACATATAGTAGGTGATGCGGCATATCCAATGCTCACAAATTTAATAAAACCATTTCGCGATAATGGACATCTGAATGAAGGACAAAGTAGATTTAATCAAGTCTTATCTAGCCAGAGATCAGTTATTGAAAGAGCCTTTGCATTATTAAAGGGTATGCTTGGAATAGATATACGCATGTATTCTAATAGCATTACTTAAATTTTCCTCTCATTTTAAGGAAAATGGAGGCGGTTGAAGTTTCTAGATATGTCATTGCAAAATAAAATCCCACAAGTGATTCTGGCAGCATGCATATTACATAATTTTGTCTTGAAAAGACATACAGAGGAAAATGAAAATGATTATGTTGAAGGTGCCAATGATGTCCATTATGACAATGAAGACAATAACTATTGGAATGAAAATATAAATAACAGTGGAGCATTAAAACGAGATTTTATTGTAACATTATTACAGTAAAGTTCTACAATATAAATAAACATAATTTAATAATAACCTTAGGTTTTATTTGCCATGTATTGTTTAAAAACCTCAAGTTTTTCCCTATTGATCTTATTACTTTCTTTCATTTCTAAACGTATCTTCTTTAATTCTTCTACTCTTTCACTTTCTAGTTCTAATTGTCTATTACGGTACTCGTCTAACTTTTTTTGCTTTTGTCTGCAGTTCGATGGAGTTTGTGGGCTGGTTGGTGATGATAAATTTATGTCGGGATTAGAGTTATCAAATTCTTGGGGTATATTTATTGACAGAGGTAATGTTGAAATAAGACTTGTTGGGTTAACTGTTTTATCTTCAGTTAAAATAGTACTCAATTTGTCATAATATTCCCATTGAATTGCACCACGACCTGTTCGTTTTTTCTGGTTATTGTCTTTAATTTTGTTAAATGTGGCTCTCATATTTCTTGTTTTCCGATCTATCATATCACCATCAACTTCATATCCAGCGTTTACCATTACTTCTGCAATTTTCTTCCACAGTGCCTTTTTCTTTATTGTAGGATTACGAAAATCATTAATTCTTTGGTGGTATTCATCAAGATAATCAAGGTAATATTGCTTTACGATCCCATATAAATTTATCGTCGTTTTTATCAATTGTTATATTTTCGCCGTCTCCAGGCTCCTCTTCAATATTATGGTCTTGTTCTGGTAAATTATTCTCTGGAACATCAAGTTAGAAGTATAAATATGTATCAAAAATTTTAACATTTTGCATCCGTACCCGTGAAAGTTTTTCTAACTAGTGTATTATTAACTATCGTGTAGTCATTTAAAAATATAACCTTTCTATTCATTGTAGAAACTAACTATTGTAGAAACTCTAACCCTCTAACTATTGTAGAAACTGTTTCTATACTTATGTGTAACTACCAACAATGTTTATTTGAGGTTAGAATTCTCGCGCTGACTACAAGCAGCATAATAAAATAGCGCTTACAAGATTGTACAGCCGCTGAGTGTCAGCGCACGTTCAGCGTAAACGTTTAGCGATTCATAAGTCTCAACTATCTCAACGGCTGCACTCGCTAAACGCACCCATTCATAGCGGTTGCAGTACGTCATGAGGCTTATAGATGTCGCCAGGACCAGGATCAAAAAATTTAATAAATATTTATTTTTTATAAAATTGGAAAAGCGGTAGATTAAGAACAGAAAACGGTAGAGCGGTAGATAAAGGGCAAAAAGGGTAATTTATGATGCTGATCTAAAAATACTTGCAATAAATGCCAGATACCCGGGCTCCGTCTACTATATTTTACCGTATGCGACAACAGTATGAAGAAGGTAAACATAATGAAATATTTCTACCCAGAATCCATAAGTTACAAATTTTTCTTAAATTGCAGGGCATATATCACAGTGGCTATTAGATGATTCCACTATCTACTTTAGCCAGGGCTCTTTACCCCATTTGTTGGAGCACTTCAAAATACACTTGAGGGAAGATATACGAATAGACATGCAACACCCAGAAACACTGTCGAAAGATGTATAGAGCTTATAAAGATGAGATTTTGATGTTTACTAAAACATCGAACACTTCATTATCACCTAGAAATAAATGGTAGAATGGATTAGATCATTATGTATTAGATTGATTAACTGTTTTAATTTATATGTTGTACTACTAGTAATAGGTTAAATCGTTAAATAAGAGTTGTCAAGTGACATTCATTAAGCTAACCTAATATTTAAGTTTACTGAAAAATTGAATTTCAGGGAAAAGACGGTTATTTGAAAGTTTTGGTTGTTAAAATGTGTAAATTGCAATAATTTATTATAAAGAATATATTTTTCCCACTCCTTACGCTTACCTATAATGGGGGTGGGAAAAATATCCACTCCCATTATAGGTAAGCATACCATTAATACGTTGATTTTATGGACGTAAGTTGGCTTTACCACAGAATAACAGAAAGGACAAAATCGGTGGTACCTTTGATGTTTTAGGGTTCATTTTTCATGACCTTGAAGCTATTGTTTCCCTGTCGCCATTTTGAGACAATGTTAAGATATTTAAGCGGTTTATTTCGAAATAACATACTTGTAAATAAAAATACTATATCAGCTACTATAGTATTATGTTTCTATATTTATACATGAACTAACAACCAAGTATTATTTATTTGTAGAAAATTCTAGGATCTGCATATTAATCTACAAAATGTACTAGATCAGAGGTGTCAAACTCAATTTTGCAGAGGGCCATTGCCACCAACGCGGCGTAAAATTAAATGTGTGACGAGTGATAAGGAGTGAACGCTCGCTGATCCTCTCTGGTCTGAACCTACCTGTTGATGTTATGTCCCCAGGAAGGTCTCTGCCGGCTAACTCTCTTGTTTCGGAGAACGTCGCGGATTCAAGGCCGCGAGTTGGAAAATGGACGCCACCGTTATATCCACCTGCAGAGATTCAGCTATAACGGGAGCAGGCGGGACCTGGTAGCTCCAACTAACACCAGAGGGTCAGCCTCTTATCACTCGTTGCAGAGCAAGAAACTTTGTTATACTCATAAAACTAGTGGAAGGGTAGGGAACAAGACACAATCAACAATTCTACAATTTATTAAAGGCTACAAATGGGCCAACATCAATCCACAATTCGGCGTTGTCAATTCTCACAAAATATAAAACTAGACACAGTCGTACATCAAAATTCAAAGTCAAAACGCTAAACTAATATAGTAACAGACACTTAAAATGTTTCGAAGCAATTAAAAGGTGAAGCCCTGTTCAACCAAACAAAAGTGATAGCAACTTGATATTTGAGTTAATAATACTGAGTACGAAAAAGTTAGCAACTCTCTCCCCCTGTATATTTGAACCGGGAGGCGAGAGGGGTTATTCCAAAATTGTCTCGTCAGGTTAATAAAATCTTGAAACCACGAACGAGTTATCAAAAGAAGTCGCAATAGACGTCAACGCGAACAAATACAAGAATGGCAAAATCACAAGCGAAACGGAAGGTTACCTCATGAAAGTAATCAAAGTTATGCCTTAATTACAGCAAAATAATAAAGGTAAGAAAAGTTACAAAATTATGAGATCTAATATTCCTGGCAGAACTTTTGGAGTACCCCCTGTATATCAGGTGTGCAAATATTTAATATAATTTAAAACAGAAAAACCTGTAGGAAATTAATTAACAAAAGTAATTATTAGAATACCAATTCCGTATACGTAATCTAGATTCTGTACAGTTTATTAGAAAATAAGTACATTAGACTACAGAAAGTTCTTCGATTTTAAGGTATCGAAACAAACAATTAAGGGACCGATCTGAAGGATCTGACCTCGAAAATGACACTAAATCTAAACAGGTGACAAACAGTGAAGCTGTCGGTCTTCTGGAGCTAATATTAAGTTTCTGTACCAGTACCCGGGGATATTTATGTCTATCAACGGGTTTATTACAAAATCAGACTCGAATGACACAGTAAAACAAACTTGAAATAGGGAAAAGAACCCTTCTAAATAAACTGAATTAACAGTTTGAACTAACACACAAGGTGTGCGTCTCTTAAGGAGAGTAACAGCTTGATTATAATATTAATTTAGAAAATACTAAACACTATTCGATATTTAAATGATCTTCTATAAGTTTAGGACTGCAAGAATTAAAAGGCAACACCTACTTTTTCTAGGATACAATAACAGAATTCGTTCCTTCCAAGTACAATATATCGCTTACTAGGGCAATTCAATTCTTTTATTCACGAGCAGGTTTCACAGCGAGGCCATTACGGGAATCCAATATGGATGAACCGCGTCCCTTTCTCCTAATCCAAAAGGTCTTGCAGAATAAATGTGCCCCAAAATTCACAGGTTGCGGACGGCTTAAGGGAGTTTCAGAACTGCGTCGAAGTATTTCGATCAGCAAAATTATGCCCCAAAACACAGGTTAAAATTACCGGTGAGACGCCTTACGCTTCACAATAGATATCCAAATATTTCTCAGAAATTCAGAGAAAACCTCGTTTTATAAAACGTTTATAAGAATCCTGAAAGTTCAAAATGCGATATGGTAATAATTATTAAGGGGATTTCAAAAACTCACCGCAGAAATCTAGTTTTAAATAACACGTGACACAAACACGACACAGCGCTTATGAAGCTTAAGTCTCAATGGCTGCCGTATCGATATAGAAGTAAAATGCCGGATACACGTCATCGTAATTGCCGGAAGTAAAGAAAGAAGAGGATATAATTTTCAAAATCTCGAGGATGATCTCATATCGCAAAAAGTGTCAAACCAAACTTAAAACGTTAAATAATTTAATGACCAGAGACGAAAGTTTCTAATAGGAGTCGGCAAGTGAGTTTCCTGTCGCAGAGGGCGAACAACGATAAGGAGATGGCGCAATAAGCGTTGTAATTAAAAATTAAACTAGAATTAATTATAGAAAGGCAATATTTAACAAAAACAGATGCGTCTAGAAGACCTATATTTCAAAGCAAAAATTCCTACATAATTGGTTTGAAATTCGGTGTGACTTTTAGCGAGTTAGCAGTGAAAATCTTGCGAGCATTTCGGATAGGGAATTTAAGAAGATGACCGCTTGCTAATATACAAAGGCTTTCAAGATGAATAGAACGAATGAAATGGGTTGAGAATATAGTAGTTGAAGGGTCTAAACTGTTCGATAAATGGAGTTTGAAGCAAATTAAAAATCATTAATAGAAATTTATTTAAATGTTAAAGCTACGAGGGTTTTAAGAGAAATAATAGAGAAAACTTGCACTTACATAGGCCGTATGCAGGAAAGTGTATTTGTATGCGTAACACCATATATTAAATTTTAAATTCGTAGGCGGGCCAGATTGAAAATTAAAAAAAATGAACAGAATTATTATAACATTTTATTTATTAAATTATATAGTATATAATATACGGTTGTTAAAAATCATATCAAAGTTATAAAAGAGGGTAGGTAATTATGTTGAGCTCGAGGATCCAGATACCTGACTTCTCTTGTTTTTGACAAGCTCATTGATGTCAGGTATCATATTCGTTGTAGTTATTTTAAGAATTGATTGGAGATGTTCATTCGTAAGTCTTGTGCGATGTTTGTTCTTATTTATTTTCATGACGGAAAACATCTGCTCACATAAATAGGTGCTACAAAACATGCAGAGAATGCGTGCTGCATGCTTTTTTAATTCCGGGTAATTATCCAAACTCTTGAAATATTGTGTATAAAATGTAAGAGCGTTAATCTCATTAAATTTTGCTTTCAAAATACTGTCCGATTGAAGATCTATCAACTCCATTTGCAAATGAACTGGTGCCTGTGAAGCTTCAAAATTGAATGGATTGTTGAAAATTGGGAATTCCATGTCATTCATTTTGTGAAAGTCTTCAAAGCGATTGTTGAATTCCGTGATCAAATTTTGCAGAAGTTGAGAATATTCATCCAATTTTTTTTGGTTCACTGTGCCAAATGATTTTAAATGAGGGATATGATCCAAAGTTTGATATTTTACCTGATTTTCCCACAGCCTCAACTTTGTTTCAAAGGCTTGAATATATGAATACATTTGAGTGACAATCAGATTTTTACCCTGTAACTTTACATTCAGATCAGTCAAGTGTTTATTCATATCTACCAAAAAGGCACAATCAATCCACCAGTCATTGTCATAATCAATTGGTTTGCCTTTTTCTAACATTAAAGCTTGAATAGAGTCACGTGTGTACCATTCGCCATAACGTTGTTGGGGTGACTGAGTAGTGCTCAGCTGCAGCCGATATAGTAAATTTATTAGAGTTTACATCTGCAACGGCACGGCTTAAGGTACCTTCATTATAAGATTTGTAGGCCTTGAACTGCTTGCCCTTGCGACAGCAGGTATATGAACGGCGGTAGGAACGCACCATATCGAGACCTGTATAATTCAATATATTTTTGGGTAGGTAATGAAAAGTACCTAATGAAAATCTTTTTTTCATCAAAAAGAGCAAATAGTTTTCATTTATAATTTTACAAAAATAAAATTCCAAAAAGCCCCAATTTTGCATTCCAAATAGCCCCACCGGACGTTTTGGCCAGCCCTGAATTTGTTGACTAATGTACAAGTTTGGTTATCCCTACAAGTACTTCCCACATAACCTAACATTCGTCTGTGAAAAATAAAGATTCCAGCTCAACTCCTTTTTAGTAGGCAAACGAAAGTTTGACAAGCTTTTAAAAAGTATTATTTTGCGCACTTACCTTTTACTTCACAAAAACTCTACGTATGTTGTTGAAATTTCACAAAATCTTCTGTAAACATTCAGTCACCTACTCTAAACATAAGAAGCAGGCGGGAAGTGTAACTAACCAAAACAGCCTTGAATTGGGATACCAAACATAAATATTCCCGCGATTTTCCAAATAACCTCGCGGTTTCCAAATAACCCCGTTATACGGTACCCAAGCAGTATAGGTTGTTTACTATAATACTGCAAAAACGCATACATATTATCTTTGAAATAAAATAACATCTAATCGTTTTACAAAGAGACAACAACAAAAAGAATATTAATTAAAAAATATTTCTAGAGGTGTTTTATGATATGAAACCTTTTGATACAAGGAACAACGCACTATGGAACGTCACAATCGCGACACAAAGCTTGTTTCTTTTCTCATTTTTTGTTTGATGCACACAACACACTTCTCGTGTCCAGCCTTTCTGTTTTTTATAGGACGAACTCTGGAAGGGAAGTGGCTGCAAGCGACTCCCAAAGGATTGCCTTCTAATAATCTTCCACCACCAATCCACATAATCGACCACTCGATATACGTTGTTTGCCAACGTGATGGTTTTCCAAAATATCACGGATGAGCTGCATTTGGAATTTAGCCAATGGCATTTACGATGGCATACAAAACATGTGCATTTAGTAAAACCATGTCCATAATATGGAAAAATATGTTTTTGTACCATTTAGTTGTTTTCCGAACACACTCAGTCGCGCTGAGTAACATATCTGTTATATCAACCGAGCTCATGAACAAATTGTAATTGGTAAGCACCGAGGCTTCATAATACCTCTTTTAGTTAGACGATCTTTTCTGCCGGTATCTACAACGTTATTATAATGCACGGCGGAAAGCATATAAACTCGTTTGTAAATTAAATAAAAATGAAAAAGCAGTATTACTTAATTACCACTTTATTGAGGTAAAATCCCATACAATTGTTTCGACACACCGTGTCTTCTTCAGATGGAGTTGTATTGCAAACTAAACCCAAAGGATGTTGACAAATTTAAACTTAAATGAATATTATAATGAGAAAATAATTATACTCAGAAGGATGGTTCAATAATAGGCACTTTATATTCAAGATGTAAACTTTATTTCGTAAATTTTATTTACAAAGGGACCAAAGTTTACCGAGTACAAACATAAAAAACGGGAAAAACGAAAATAAATAAAAGAATCAGTTGTAAAATAGGCCTAATTAAAGAGAATTGCCGAAATCTACCTGATTATTGAGTAAAAGGTTTGTGTTTTTATGCTTCAAAATTTTCATAATTTTCAGTAAATTTAATTTTTACGACTTATTTTCTGTGTAAAATTTTAAAGTTAGTGTTATAGTTATATTTTTATATATAACTCTTTCTCTTAACTACTTTCTTTTCTCTCTCTATCACTACTAATAATTTTACACGATGGTTTTAATTTAACATCTATATTTAAGTAAATATATTATACAACAACTTTCTTATAAAAAAAAACTGTCAACAACTATATCTAACATCAACTACTCTATATCCCTAGACCTATTATTCATATGGACTAACTGTTGGCAATTCTCCTAACATTCGGCCATCCTGGAATCGATCTCGTCCTCGAGATGGTAATCCTTCAAGTAGGTTGGCATTCTTTTTCTTCGGCTAGATTTCTCTTGGATACCTTCGGTATATTGTTGACTTCTTTTTCCATCTTCAACTTTGTGAACTTCTTCTTCTTCAGTTATCTTCTCGTCTTCGCTCTCTTCTGGAAATTGGTGGGGCTCGTCTTGTATCTCTTCGTCTTTAGTAGTATTCTTCCACAACCTTAATTGACTAACATGGGCAGTACTAGCATATATTCGGTTACTATCTTTGTGTCTCAAGTCCGTCACTCGATAGGTGTCGCCTGGTAATATCTGGGTAACAACCAACGGTCCTCGATACTTCGGCTGCAGTTTTGTTGACTCACCAGTGGCTTTTGGAATAGTTTTCATGTACACTATGTCACCCATATTGTAATGCATATTTGTATACCTCTTCTTATCATATGTTTCTTTGTATTTCTTCTGTTCTTCCTTAATTTTACCTGAAGCCACTTCTCGTAATTCACTTGGTGGTACGTAACTTTCAGCTTCTAATGTCAAATGTCTTAAAAGGCCGTCCTCGAACCTTGGAATGTATCCATACAATAACTCGAAAGGACTCTTCCCTGTGGTCTTATTTACTGATGTATTCAGGTCTCTTTGCACATGTTTAATTTTCTTGTCCCAATCCTTGTATTCTGGATCTTTGATTGTTGTTTGTATTAATGGAATAATACTACGGTGCACTCTCTCTACTTGGCCGTTTGCTTGAGCATGTCGTGGTGAATTCAAAATATGTCTAATACCTTGTCGGTCACAGAAAGTTGCGAATAACTGTGATGTAAAACACGGCCCTCTGTCACTAATGATTCTCTCTGGTGCGCCCAAATCATTTACAAACTCTTCCAATTTCTTCACTACTGCATTCGCGTCGGTGGTTCTTACTGGCTCCAATTTTACAAACTTAGTTAAATTATCTACCATAACCAAAATATGTTTATTCCCTTTTGTACTAGTGACGAAAGGTCCCAAATGGTCCAAATGGAGCGTAGCAAAAGGTCTATGTCCTGGAGGAATTGGATGTAATTCGCCATGTCCTTTCCCGTAATTCCCCTTGTTTAGAATACACGGTAAGCACATTCTTATATGGTTCTTAACGTAAGCAGTCATTTTCGGAAAATGATAAAATGAACTCATCTTTCTTACAGTTTTCTCGACTCCAAAGTGTCCTTGCAAATCATGATATTTAATTGTCAAACTCTTTCTCATGGCATTCGGTACGGCATAAAGTGTTTTATCTTCTTTTATTTTATATAATATTCCTTGCTTTAGTATATAATCCCTAACTTCTGATTGTTCGGATGCTGTCAGTCCGGGTTTCTTTAACAATTCAATTTTTCGTCTTAACCTCTCGTCTGAATATTGAAATAATGTTACTTCGTCTTCTAGGTTTGTAATTACAAATACAGTTGCTCTATCTATCAAATTCTCTTCATCCTGATTTTCTTCATCTACTGGGGCTCTACTTAATGCGTCTGCATGTGACAACTGCTCTCCTGGTTTATACTTTATATTAAAGTCAAATTCACTCAGTAGGCTATACCATCTGATAACTTGTGGGTTTTTGGTTTTCATTGTATTTAAATAAATTAAAGCTCGACAATCAGTCACTACAGTGAAATTTATATTGATCAAGAAAGTTCTTAATCTGTTCACCGCCCAAACTATGGCAATCAATTCTAACTTACTAGAATGTTAACTCCTCTCTGCTTCTGATGTCTGTCTACTAATAGCATATACCAAATGAAATCTATTATCTTGCTTTCTCTGCAAAAGTAATGCACCCAATCCTTTCGAAGAAGCATCTGTGATCAACTGAGTCTCTGTTGCGCCAGGATCAAACACTTTTAGCACTGGCTCGCTTGTCAAAACTTTCTTAATATCTTCATATGCATGTTGTTGCCTCGTGGTCCACCCAAAACTGGTATTTTTCTTAAGCAAATCATACAATGGGTTAGCCCTCTGTGCGAAGTTTACCACGAATCTTCTAAAGAAAGATGATAACCCCAGAAAACGTCTGACTTCATGTACATTTCTCGGAACGGGATAATTTTCTATAGCTCTAATTTTTCGTAATCCTGGTTTGATGCCTCCTTCTATTAATAGAAATCCAAGGTATTCTACTTCCTTTTTCATGAAAACACACTTTTCAAGCTTGATAGTCAAATTAGCTTCCCGTAGAGCATCAAATACTAGTATTAACCTATCCCTCATATCAATCCAATTCACTGCTGGCACTAATATATCATCTAAATAGTATAAGACTGTTCGGCCTTGCAACGGTCCTAACACCTTGTTCATTACTTTCGAAAAATAAAAGGGTGCGTTCGTCAAACCAAAAATCATACGTTGAAATTCCCCTATTTCGTCGGGTGTTATGAAGGCAGTTTTTCCTCGTGCTTCTTCACTAAGAGGTATCTGTAAGTAACCATGAGCCAAATCTAAAACAGAATAAAACTTAGAATTACTTAGGACTGAAATGTGATCATCAAGGTTTGGCAAAGGAAAGTTCATTCTAACTGTCTGGTTGTTCAATCGGCGGTAATCAACCACAAGTCTCGATTCACCAGTTTTCTTTTTCACTAAAAGTACTGGACTAGCATATGGCGACGTCGTCTCGGTTACTATTCCTACGTCTTTCCATTCTTTCACAATCTCTTTTATTTCATTTCTTTCCCGTTCGCTGGCTCGATATGGCTTGCTCCATACTGGTGTGCTCCCTTCCTTTTCTACGATATCCATTTTCACTACGTTCGTGCATCCTAATTCTCTAATATTCATTGCCACACAGTCTCTGTATTCAGTCAATAAATTGAACAAATCGTCCCTTTCCTGTACTGTTACTTCTTCGCCCACTTTAACCATCTCTTCTCTAATTTCTCCTCTCATTCCCTGTATTTCCGGTAATTCTGTTACTTCGCCCTTGAATACACTCTTTCCTTCTCTTAAAAGTATATTCTTATCTGTTAAATTCAGAACAGGCAATCTTAATTCAGAACATTCATTCACAGCAATGAAATTCACTGTATTTGGAGATAGTTCTACATCTCCACTCATAACAAAGTTAGTGCAGGCTGGTTCTTTTTGCAGCAATGGCAGGTGTAATTCATCCCTATTTTGGAAACATAGTATGTCATCAACTTTAAAATAAGCTACATGTGGTAATTCGGTAAAGGTTCTACCAATTATGATATCAATCGGTTGCACATCATCAGGCACTACTCTCATAATAATATCTTTGCCTTCAACATTGTCTACATTAATTGTTGCTTTTACTATGCCACAAGATTTGACTGTGTATGAACTTGGGCCAAATCCCTTTAGTTCACTTATCTTACGATCTATATTTAAATTACTCTCAATAGCTGCTGTTGCTCGAATTGTACAATCAGAGCTGCCACAGTCAATCAATGCATTGAAATATTTATTGTTTATATTAATTTGTTTGATATATTTTTGGGAACTGCTCTTACCTGTCTCATTGTTGATAATATTCACAGCACCTTGTTTTGGCTTCTTACAATCCCTGGCTAAATGTCCTTTTTCTGAACAGTTGTAACATAAGAACTCTCTCTTTGGTTCTGGGCAGTCTCGTGCCAAATGGCCAAACTTTTGACAATTAAAGCACCTACCTTCGGGCTTTTCTCTTTTAACATGTCTAGTATTCATCCTACTGGTTGTCTCACAAAGAGTTCCTTCTGGCTTACTCTTAATGTCATTCAGCGGTGCCTTTACCAAAATTCCATTCCTTCTCTTTTCTTTGTTGTTTCCCTCGATTCTCTCCTGCCTTGCACTGTTTATTCTCTCATACTGTATTATGTCTTGATACAGATCATCAATATCTAAATGGTTTTTTGTCATTATTATATTACTTAACTCTCGTGACCACAATCCTATTGCTACTTGTTCTTTTATTTCGTCAAACTTTAAATTTATCAATTTACATAATTTCACTTTGTCATGAAAGTACATACTTACATTTTCTTTTTGTATTTGTACTCTTGCCTGCATTTGTTTCCAACAATCTGCTATACTACTTTTGTAGCAAAAAGTTTTCTGAAAGACATTCTTAAAATCAGCCCAACATTTTATTTCGCTGTATCTTCCATCATACCAATGCTTCGCAGCACCTACTAATTTCATGCGTGCTGTCTGCAGTATAAAAGTATCTGGCCAAGAATGTAGATTTGCTGTATTTTGTATATTGTCTAACCATAAACTTGCTTCACTGGGTCCTTTTTCTCCTGTAAATACCTCAATGCTTTTTGATAAATCAGGCATTACATTAAAATTTTTGAAACTATTTGAAGACATACTCTGTTGCTGTATCATCTGTAACATACCTGCATTCTGTTGTAATAATAACTGCATTGTTGTTAAAATATCATTCGCATTTGTTGATGTATCACTGTGGGTACCTGTATTTCTTCCAATCTGTGGGTTCACCTGTGCATTATTTCCGTCAACATTCACACTATTACTTCCGCTTGAGTCTAGCCCTTGATTCTGTTTTCCTAGTACATTCTGAAATTCATCGAATTCTCGTTCAGTCATATTGGGTATTGTCCTTCGCTTTCTGTTCCTTTCACAGATTTAGTTTTTAATCCCACTTTCTGAAGTGTTATAGTTATATTTTTATATATAACTCTTTCTCTTAACTACTTTCTTTTCTCTCTCTATCACTACTAATAATTTTACACGATGGTTTTAATTTAACATCTATATTTAAGTAAATATATTATACAACAACTTTCTTATAAAAAAAAACTGTCAACAACTATATCTAACATCAACTACTCTATATCCCTAGACCTATTATTCATATGGACTAACTGTTGGCAATTCTCCTAACATTATAATTAAAATTATGGGCTTCTTCTCTTAGATGTATTGCATAATGTGAGTCATTCTTGTTATTAATATAGCTACGTTCATGCTCTTTGATGCTTTAAGAAAATGATCTACCTATCTGGTCTATATAAAATTGAACTACATTCAAGTTTATCACAAAACATTTTTGAATTACTCCTAAATTCCCCCTTTTGAAGTTTTTCTGCCATTTGCGGCATATTTTTACTATTTCCGTGACTGTACACGCAAAAAGATCTGGGCTTATGTACCAATTGTCACAGTATAGTACATGTCCTTTGTCTAAATATGGGGCCTAAAAGGGTCAGTATTACGTCACGGATTTTCCAAAGTTTTCATGAGTTTCGAGTCCGTAGTACCCACTAACCGAGCCGACGGCGATATACGATTTGAAACGATTGCAAAACTGAATAAACACGCACGCTATTCCATGAAACAACTGGCGTAAGCAGGTCACGGTAAAAACGAAAAAACAAAATACGTCCTTAGCACTGAGAGCACGGAATAATGAGGACGCCAATAGTCGTCAATTGCAGCGAAAGAGTTAATATCAGTGTCAAAACCATATTTTGTAATGTTTCTGCCATTCCTGTTAAAAGCTCCTTTTGAAAATCTTCTCCAAGAAAGAGGTAATTATAGTTTTTAAACCGCAATGATATTGAGTTTAAAATATCAAAAAGTTTATCTATTTTGTCGATAAAAACAATTGTTCCAACAGCTGTTGTCAACATAAGTTGACAATGCTGCTGCTAAAATTTGCATAGCAGGTTTTACTTTCATTTTATCGAAATTGTTTGGCTGAATATGAGCATCTGTCAATTTTGCTGCTGATCTTATAAGCATTTGCTTATCTCTATTACACAATATCTCGATATATTCTGTTTGTAGAGTAGTTTTCTAATTTTATCTTATATTTAAAAAATGTGTTCCTAGTTGCCTTTAAACATGTGAAGTGTATCAAATATATAAAATATTTTATGATCCTTCACGGAAAAATATGGTGTTTCTGGAGCAACTCCTTGAACTTTTGCAAATTTATATAAACTGGAAGCAATATTAGACACCACAGATTTTACATACAAACTAACGCCATATAGAGCAGTGGTCATTAATTATTTTACTTGTAAGTCTGTTTCAAAACACTGCCAAACTTTCGCGGTAGAGAAAACTTAAACCTCCCCTCCCAATTCCTAGCACCTCCTCCCACCATGTTACCAACTACTCTGCTAACCTAGGCTACTTGCTTTGCTTAGAAAAACTTTTCTTTGTAATCTTACGTGCAAAACACAATGGATACCAGTAAAATGAAGCCCATAAATATCAAACTAAATATCTAAATATTTAGACATTTAGAAGACAAGCAAATCAATTAAAAGTACATATAAATTCAAAAAGACTTCTCACAAAGTTAATCGTAGTTAATGGGAAAAATGGCTCGTTTTATTTTGAACAACCTGCTTGAAATTTGGGGTCATGTTTGTACAGCTGATTCTCATTAAGCTATTAAGGTGGTCATTTGTGTATCGAGATCTGTACCGGTTCTTAATGAAGCGTATTTTGGAGATTGCTGCTTCACACACATAAGTTGAGCCAAACATATTATACAATTTTATAGCTAAATCTTGAGTTTTGGATAGGTACTTTTTTCACATACATTTATAATCCAAAATTGGTCACTACCAAGAGTTTTTGGAACTTGAACATAAATGCTCTTTAACCCTTTCAAGACGGTTTTTTTTTCATTCAGAGTAGGCCTAATTATTTAACTTATTTCATGTTTGTAAAGTAAGAATAAGTTAAATTTAATTTTTCATCTATGGAGGAGGTGGGGGTAGTAGTAAACATATTGCTATGAATAATGGCTTTGATAATTTATTACACCACCATCCACAACTAGTTTTCCCAACTAGGTTTTCTCAGCCGGTGAATTTTAATATCTGAGACCTCTAACTTCTCGGGTTCCACATAGGAAAGACGTGTCTAAAATATGAGTTGAGCGCACAAAAATTTATTTATCTATTTTATATAAGTTAAATTTGAACTAATCTCTCTTTAGGTTTCTTTTAACACGTTGAGCGCCATGTGCCCACCGGTGGGCATTTTCAGTCATTTACTTCGGACCGCGTGCCCAGCACGTTTTGTATGATATCCGCATATACCAACGGATTTTGTGGTCCCGGGACCAGCAAAACCGTACACGGACCGGGCAAAATCTACCAACTAATAAGGATTTATGAGGGTCTAAAAATAAATTTTATTTTGACGTTTTAGCGTATTTTTATAATTTATTTATGAAATACATGTGTTATAAAACAAAGATATACTAAAACTACTTACTACATATAACTGAACAATATTTCAGAGGTAAAAAAAAGTGAGCTGACCTAAAGTAACAAAGAAAACATGAAATTCTTAACCAAAAAAAAATAAAGCAATGAAAAGTTTAGTCTTTAGGCTTGATGCTTTTGAAAACATTCGAAGCACATTGGCAGTTTGCATGTCTCACAATATGTGTTGATTTTTTAGCATTTTTGCGTGCATAAGTAGCATTTTGCCTCTGGGTCATGCTTTTATAGCATGGGCTGCACCTTTTCCTAGTAACCCTCTTCTGTCCTTCATATTCTTTCAATAAGTGTTTTGTCTTAGAACTGGAAGGCCTTGAATGTTGTGGATCTAAAGTTGGGTACATAAGAGAGTCTACAATAGCTTCTTTGAATTCTATGATGCCCATTTTCTTGTTGTTAATTTTATTATACAAATGTATATGTATATGTATGAATTTACCATAGCAGTTGAAGTAATGATATGGAAAACAAGTCTTTTATACCATTTAACTGTTCTTCTTACGAATGGTGCATATGCGGCCATCTGGTCGGAGTGGTCGATAAAGGCCTTCCCTTTATTATAATCGACCACCATAGCGGGTTTACTTATTCCCTTTCCTCTTTGAGTTATTTGAATCATTGAATCATCGTGTTTGGTGCTTAGCATGAGGACATCCCTTTTATCCTTCCACTTAAGGACGACGGTTTTATCTTCATTCTGTTGAGCTGTAACTTGCCCTTTCTTCAGTTTTGCTTTGACCACATCGGGAGGATTATTCTTCCGATTTGTACGTAACGTGCCCACTTTATGTGTTTTGGCGCTGTATTAGCATTTTAGAAAGTGAAACACTGGTATACCAGTTGTCGGTGTACAGAGTTCTTCCGCTATCTAAAAGTCCATTCATCAATTGTGTTACAACCTTCTCAGCAACAGATATATTGTCTGCTCTGTCTTTTCCTGTATAAACATTGAAAGACCAGGTATAACCTCCACTCACACAAAGTTTGAACACCTTAATGCCGTATTTGTGCCTTTTGTTTGGGATGTATTGTCGAAAATAAATACATCCACGGAATGGCACGTTACTTTCGTCAATACAGACTAGTTCTTCTAGATTATACGATTCCTTGAATTTATTTCCTATAATGTCCAAAAATTTTGAGATTTTGAAAAGCCTGTCTTCTGGATCCCTTGGCTGGTCATTATCTGATAAATGAAACATTCCAAGCAATATTTCAAATCTGTTACGACTAATTATTTTTGAGATTCTATTTTCATAAATTTTTTTTGTCGACCAGTAATTTCTCAGTTTCGGAAGCTGCACAAGTCCCATCCAGAGGATGATTCCTAAAAATTTGCGCATCTCGCCAGCATCAGTGTCAACCCATTTTTGGAGTCTTGGAGTTTGATTTCTGATTGTAGTGTTAGCCGAACCAGCAATATTTTGCGCAGCGAATCTGTTGGTTTCTTCAACTAATAGGGCTGCAATATCATCGTCTATAAAGTGCTCAAAATAAGCGATAGGAGATAGCCCGCGAAGCTTCTGAATTACATTCGGATGAACGCCGGTGTATGGAGCGGAGAAATTGAAAGAAAGTCTGTCCCCTGCTACAGGTTTCCATTTTCTCTGGTTTACAAGATTTGCAAGAGGAACAATGTCATCATCGGAATCAGCTTCAGCTGATTCTTCATCCTGTACATCTTCATCCTCGGAACTCAAATTGGAACTTGCTTCATTCAGCGAGAAATCCCGGTCTGCTATGGAATCATCGGAAAATCCTGTAACTTCATCTGCGGTTATTATAGAGACAGCGCTGAATATTCCTTCACGCTCTGTCTTAATAATATCTGCGAGATAGCAAGGTAGTTATGTTTTGTTGAATGTGTCTCTTCTCCAACAGGGGCGTATTGATAATCATGTAGAAATGTGAAATACGTATCTACGTCTTTGGAGAAGATACATTCAAAAATACATATGAACTTGTATTGTGTTCTTCACACCCCATTTTTAATAATATTTTATATTATTAAAAATACTTTTGTATTATAAAGGTATATATAATCGTATACCTGGTTAACCGTGTCACTAAAATTAACACTTTTGCTCATAAGGACTTACAGAAATAAAACACCAACGACGGTATATAACAATAACAACAATATTTATTAAGGAAAATAATAAAGTATGACAAAATATGCATTGCTCTAAACAAACTTAAAAGCGAGTTTATCACCCTGTATAACCAGGCAAGAGATTAAAATCAACAAAATAGATTTACGTAATTAGAATATAAAAGTCAATATAAACTTCGGGCTTTATGATATAAATTTTTGCATAAGTAGTCCATCAAAGCTTTAATGTACCTTACATAGTTTACGCTACACTCAGTATATGCAAAGAATTTTTAGATGGTACACACAGTTAGAAATTAATGAAGTGCAAATAAAAATGTGAAAATAATAATACGCAATGTATTCACCAAAATTGGATACTCCAATCAGATATTACAATAACTTAAAGGCTCAGCCTGTATATGTAAAATTATATGTTTAATTAATAAAATGAACTAGAACATTTCTCTATATGGTGAAATTGACTACTAAAATGGTAATTACTTTATTTAAACAATATTAGATATGTATATAAAAAATAAACACAAAAAAAATCGAATTAAATTTACGCAAATTTCTTACTTTTAAACCAATCTGATAAATGAGATTGATATTATATAAAACAAAAAAATATAACAACAATTTAAATTAGAAAAGTGATTAAGCTAGTTTTATGTATGATGAACTGTAAATTTATAGTGATGCAAGAAAGAAAATATATTAACACAAAATGGTGGATCGAACACCACATTTTAGGACACCACGCGGTCCTCCAAAATATCTATTATATCAATTTTGCGGGAACTTAGTCACAAAAAAAGAAAAATTATTGTTCTACACACACTACCTTGCGTGCTAGATGGCTTTAGAATACAATTATGAGGTTTTCTGGGTCCGAGTAATTAGATGTTTCCTACCTAAACGCGACCAAAATAGGTAACGACAAGTAATAAGGAGGTAGCGTGCTGTTCTGCTTGATCTCCTCTGGCCTGAACCTACCTGAAGATGGTCGTCCCCAGGATAATACTCTGCCGGCTAACTCAGTTAAGTACTGTAGAGTGTCGCGAGTTCAAGGTCGCTAGGTGTAGTTATAGACGCCACCGCTTTCAACCTGCAGAAAAACCTAGAAAACGGAAGCAGGCGGGACCCAGGTAGCTTCAAAATCAACCAGAGGGTCAGCCCCTTATTACTTGATTCAGGTACAAACACGAGACTTTGCTTATCTCAACTCTTGTGGGAAAGGGAAACAAACAAAACACAAGTTTACAACAATAACAGGATTTAATTCCAGGAAGTAGTTTCTTAAAAGTTAACAGAATAAATATCAGCTGTCGTAGATCACAGTTTAACAAAGGTAAAACAATATTGAACTAAGTTAGCTCGTAAATCAATTATATTAAAAAGATACCAATCCAGCAAAAGATAAATATAATAATAAGTAAAATGAATAAATTCTTAATTAATTTGAGAAGTATAAACAAATGCAAAAATATGATATGATGTAGATATCAAGAATGAGTAAGTTGAAACAAAATAGAAATTACAGTGTAAATATGTAAAAAGAAAGGAAACTGAATTTAAAGTAAAATAAATTACAAAGTAATTCTACAAGGCTAATTGAGATTCAAAAGTTAACAAGTTTCATTAAGTAACTTCTAAAGTTAATTATAAGGTGGTAAAATGCTATAAAAGAGTACTGGCTTAATTAAATGAATTTATCAGAATAATACCTCAAAGCATAAATTATTAAAAGGTAAGACTGCAAATCTAGGTGGTATTATTCGAAATGGGAAGACGTAATCAAAATGAATAGCTACAAACTACAAAGAGTAAATGAGCCACACAACAAATTAAATGTGTAACAAGAATATCTTTCAACGTTCGCCCAGATCTAATAAAGGCTTAGTTAAAAATAAAGCTAAAATACATATACTTTCAGCAATATACTCTTAAACACCCCAGTATCGCTCAAGGCGCAATATGGAGTTTTCTTAAATACAGGTTCACCTGTCGAGACAACAACACCCTGTATACACAGGTGTGAAATTTATGAAAGTTAAAGTTATATAATCGATTTAAGATCCAGACAATAATAATTAGAACACAAATTAGGTATACATAATTGAGGTTCTTTACAATAAATTTACAGAGTAAAATAAAGGTTATCTAGATCTTCGACGTAATCGCAAATAAAGGGTGCGGCAAAAATAACTAAGCGATTTAATTCCTATATATTTATGACAAATAATACAATATTTTATAAATAGTTAATTCCTACTTTTAGTAGAGGTTTTAGGTAAATTATTACTGACTATTTGAAAATTATGTTCTTTAAATGAGTTCCGTGATTATCTCGACAATATTCAGCTCTTTTAATCACATTTATCATAACTGTATCCAATAGCTCAGGTGTTATGTCTGCAATTTTTTGACGAATTTCCCTTTTCAAATCTTCCAGCGTTTCCGGCTTGCCTTTGTAAACATTGTCCTTTAGATAGCCCCAGAGGAAACAATCTGGGGCAGTCAAGTCAGGCGACCTTGGTGGCCAGTCGATATTGCCAGCACGTGAAATAAGGCGGTCCGGAGACATCGTTTGTAAAAGGTTCATGGTTTCTCGACTTGTATGCGATGTGGCACCATCCTGTTGAAACCACATGTTTCTCAGATTTAGTTCTTCCAACTGCGGTCCAAGAAAATTACGTAGCATCTCACGGTATCGATCGGCATTAACAGTAACGGCATTACCTGCATTATTCTCAAAAAAATATGGTCCTAAAATCCCAGCGCTGTAAACACCGCACCATACGGTGACCCTAAGGGAGTGTAATGGTTTTTGATAAGTATTCGAGGATTTTCTGTACCCCAAAACCGGCTATTTTGTTTGTTTACGTATCCGCACAAGTGAAAATGTGACTCATCGCTCATGATAATTTTTGTGTGGAAATCATTAATTTCATTATTTAAGTTTATAAGCATGTTGCTCCATGCTAGGCGTTTTTCATGATCTGTATTGAGTAGCGACTGGGTTATTTGAATTTTATATGGATATAAATGAAGGTCATCTTTCAAAATTCGACGAATAGAACAGTCACTAATATGGAATTGCTGAGCACGGCGCCGTGAGGATGTTTGTGGCCTTTGACGCACATCGTCCCGTACACGAGCAATATTTTCTTCTAATCTACATGTGCGCGGTCGACCAATATGGTACGCATCCCCCACTGAACCAGAAATGGAAAATTTTGATATAAAATTGCGAATGGTGTTTGAATTTGGAGCAGGACGATTACGATATTTTGTTCTAAATTTTCTTTGCACACACACAACACTTGAATTACTTTCGAAATACCACTGAACTAGTTCTATTCGCTCTTGGTTTGTGTAACGCTGCATAATGAATACCTTAAGTCTTACAAGTATAACTGTCACAATACGACTGACGTTTTGTGCAGCGTTCGGTGATTGTTACGATTTAAAATCGCTTAGTTATTTTTGCCGCACCCTTTATATATCTAAATTGAACGAAGGCCCGACTGAAGGTTCTAAGCCTCGCTCTATAATCTACACTATCTTCTGGCTGCTGGAGAAGCTAGTCAGCCAGTTAATATTTAACAAAAGGTAATTTAGAAATCAGACGTTAAAAGCCTATCGGACAAAGTAATAAGGTGAAGCCCTGAAGCTGACTAAATTTAGACTTTAAAAATATAAAGGTTTCACAGAGAAGAGAATAACTTCTCTCTAGTGCCTACTAGAGTTTTAATTAACTGACAAACTACTAATTAAAAATTTAAAAAAAGATAACTCGGGTTGATTATAAACCCACTTCCAAATAAGTAAAATATAACAGCAACTACTTAGCTTGACATTTAAATTGTTCTAAGTCCCAATTTTTCCCCGTGTATGTCCTCGCAGCGGTAGTTCGGTACGTCGTTTCCTTTGAAGAATTAATGGAGAACTGCCGCCATCTTGGTGACGCTGTAAAGTTAAAACAAGTATTCTCCGGACAGGATGCTCTGGAGATATCAGGAACTCCGCTGAAACTGGTTTGGGGAACCCTATACGGAACTCCTGCAGAAGTTCGCAATTCTACGTTGCCAATCCAAAAATAAGAACCAAAAATATAGTAACGGCCACCACGTGGTATATCACATGAAACAACCTCGAAGAAAAACCAACGGTTTCAAGTTCCCAAAACCTGGATAGATAGCTCCAATGATATAAATTAAATCCTAAGAAAGATAGAAGATTCGAAATAAGCAAAGATACAATAGATAAAGATATTTCTTACCGCAGATAAAGTACACTGTCATAAATTACAGGACCAGCGCCATTAAGTTTGAAGAACGAATGCCAACGACATACAGGAAACGAATCGATATCGATACACGTCACAGACAAGATCGATAGACAGGTAATTTTGAAAAGAAGGGAATTTAATTTACAATAAAACATAAACAGGTGCAAGAGTGTCAGCAATGCTAAAAAGCGACAAGGGGTTAATTAAAACTCCATAATTTAAGTTGAAACTCGTTAAGATTGACCAAACGAACGTCTAGAAATCTGCCATATCCTAGATAAATCAATTGTTGTGAGATGGCGCTCCGAGCCAGAGTAAATAATTACACCAAATAAAGTAAATTAAATGAGATAAATAGACGTATAGGCTCTAAAATAGGTTCATGAAATTCTAAAAGAATTTCTACAATTTAAGTAATGAATTAAAGAAACAAATACAAAGCCCAAAAATAATTCGAACATGACTAGGCATCTTCATATACAAGATGCCAGGCACCCCGAAGTGCATGAAACATATACCGGAAATAAATAGGGTCAGCCAAAGTATTAGAACCTAAGTAAAATTTGAAGGAATTAAAGTTTGAAATAGCATAAGTTGAACGATAATTAACAATAAAATAAGATAAAATAGTAATAAACGAAAATGTTGAAAAATGAGAGGACTAAGTTGACTTGACGAGGTTAATAATGAAATAAATTGATTAAAAATTCCCGAATGATATCAAAATGATTTTTCGAACGTAACATGTTTATGGATGCGTTTTTCTGAGGGGATGCTGACAATGACCGATTTCCCGCGCGAAAATAACTGGGCAACTTTTCCCGTGTCCGATACAACAATAGCTTTTCCTTAGCCTGTACAATCCAATAGCCACGTTTTCTAACAAAGAATTACACCGCAGCTTTTCATGAGTCTATACTCACAGCCCTGAAGCAACACGTGGTCATGAAAACTTCCAAAACCGAGGAACAAACCCCGAATAAAGACACTAAACCAGTGAATTTAATTACACAAAATCAAGTTTGAACAAAACCTGCTTATGCAGAATGGTCACATTATTTAATTTCAAAAATGACTTCTCGTTTCCAAACTACTGCCTACTTCAGAGCTTGAACAGTAAAGAGGATCTTCCTAACGAATGTACGACTATTTATTCGGAAAGAAAACTACATCATAGTAACAAAAACTATCCTGGGCGGAATATTGTAAATAGAAGATAATTACTCAAATACCCTGACAAGGTTAAAGAGTAATTGAGGAAGCCAACATAAAAAATTCAGTAATTAATTCGCAGCAACAAAGGATAATTAACCAATTTAAACTATACCAACCGTCAAGCGATCTATAATCGGAAGTTAAGTTAAGTTGCGCGAAGATGTCGCTCTGAAGAACCCAAAATTAAGGTTAAAAATGGTTATCCAATAAATTAAAGCATCCTAATAGATTTACAAAATTCTAATAAAAAAACACAATGTCTTGTATAGTTTAATTTTTAATTAAATTAATTGTTTAAGAAGAAACAATAATCGAAATATCAATTCAAATGTACGAATCATGACTTCGCATAAAATTTCCAAAATGTCAAACTGCGCAAAAATATATAAAAATAAGCCGGATAAAAATATGGATATAGTGACATCCAAAATATTTGAACATACAAAATTATATGATATTAAAGTTTGAAATGGCCTATGATGATCGATAATTAGTAATGAATTTAATTAACTCATTAAAAATGCCCAAATGGTATAAGGATCATTTTTAGAGCCTAACAATATTTTATATATTAGTACAAAAATAAAAAAAATAAAATATATCTTTACAAAGTATAAAGATGCTATATCATATGACAAAGATACTGAAGGTAAAAACATTCATTGACAATTTACCGCTAAATGAATGGAAAACATCCTCCTTAATGACTCCGAACAAAACTTATCTAAAAATAATCAAGCTTTATAGTAGATTCTTCAAAGAAAACCACGCTGTATACTCAGATACTGATACGCGAACAAAAACTACGCATGTGCCCTGACACACAAAACAACTGAATCCAATCGAACAAATTTTCATCTATAAAATTATAACGAAGAATTTTAATATAAGCTGTATTATCTGTATGCTTAATATTTAAATCTCTTAACTACTAGCTCTAATACAATGGAAATATAATTATGATAATTATGACGTCATAAAATTTTAATTCTACTTACAAGATTAATGGAGACTTTCACGAAAAGGCGCAAAAGCAATTTAATTTTCAAAATATCGGGAATTTAATATCTAAATACATCAACTATAAATCACTTTCAATTAATCAACACCCGAACTAATTAAATGTATTTAAAATATATTTCACGAAGCAAGCAACCTTTCCGTTCAATAGGTAGAATTCGTCTCCTAGATTGACCTCGACTTTCACATCAAAGCGACACCGGATAACCAGTTTTTCTCTCTAGTTACCCCTCGCATAATTTATTATACAGTCATGTCACAAAATATTTTATTTTAAATATTTTATTTTAAAAAAAAAAAAATCCATAGCACATCCCCAAAAATACATAGTTAATAAGCCTGGACATGTCAAAATCTTATTTATTATATATTTTTCCGCACTCATCCAAAATTGTCAGTTTCTTACACTTACACAATTGTCCCCGCACTCAGCTGATGAACAGTTTGGGCCTTCTTCCTCAACACGCACCTGTGGAGCGAACGGTTGCAGAGCACTAAGTTGGTATCGTCCCTTCTTTCGACGACCATCCATAGTATATAATTTGTATGTGTAATTATTTAATCTTGTGATAACTGAGTCGCCAACTTCAAATCTGGTTCTGCTTGTAATTTTGTCATTTAGTGTATCGACATATTATCCCATACATCGCAGTCGAAGAACATTCCAGAGTAACAGTGTTCGGAGAATGGTTGATAATATCTTCAACCTCCTGGACATGTATCACTCACATGGATTTCAACATGGATAGCGTATGGAAGAGAAAAAAATATTTGTAATATTGCTTGACAAGCATAAACATCATCAACTACCACATAAATCTGATCTCTAATTATTTTCATTATTAAACTGTCGCGCACAACAAAATTTTTATAATTTTCTTGATTTCTTGAAGCCTCTCTTAAATTATCAAAACTTTCATTCTGTTGGGCCTGAAGGATCACATCATACTCAAATGCCCCCTCAGCATAATCTCTATTATACGCATTCAATTCTATATAATTAAAATTACTTTTACTGTTATACATTCTGGATAACGCATCGGCAGTAATATTTAGTACTCCCTTTATATGACGAATTTCAAAATTGTACTCTGACAGTAATAAGGACCAACGATACACTATTATTTTTAAATCTTGTACTCAATAGTGATGTCAACGCAGCATGATCTGTTTCTACTAGGAAGTTCTTGCCCAATAAATAAAATCTTAGCTTTTGAGCCGCGTGTACTACAGCCAACATTTCTTTCTCAGATATAGTATATTTAATTTCATAGCTTTTTAAGATTCGAGATATAAAACAAATAGGTTCTTCTATACCTTCATTATCCACTTGGATTAAAACTCCACTAATTGCATCTACTCTTAATACAAATTGTTTATTAAAATCTGGCAATATCAAAACTAACTGATGATAAAATACATTTTTTAAATTTTCGAAAGCTTTTATCCTTTCCTCATTCTAACTAAATTTAACATTCTTTTTTAACATTTCATTCAGTGGTGCACTTGTCTGTGCCAGGTACGGAATAAAACGTTTATAATAATAATTATACCTAAGAACCCTCTTAACATTCTTACATTTTTAGGACGTGGATACTCTTTAATCAGCTCCAGCCTACTTTGATCCACACTGACATATCTAGGACTTATATTATAACCCAGAAACTTTATTTCACTCTTAAAAAATTCACACTTTTTAATATTTAATTTTAAACCTTCTCTTACCAATATTTCCATTATATTACGTACATGCTCCAAATGATCCTGATAATTTGTACTGTATATTAAAATATCATCTATGTAATGTACTACATAATCTTCATAGGGTGCCAATATTTGTTGCATTGCCCTAACCAACGCGGCAGCAGAACTGCTTAAACCATATGGTACAGTCCTAAACTGATATACTTTGCCATTTCCCATAAATCCACAATACTTTCTCGATTACATTTTCTAACGGTACCAACCAAAAAGCACTCCTCAAGTCCAATTTACTATAAACTTTTGCATTGTTACATCTTGACAGTAATGCTTCAATCGTAATCGGAGTTTCAAATTGAGCTTTTGTTCTCTCATTAAGTCTGCGCGCCTCCAAGCATAATCTGACATCTCCTGACTTCTTCTTTACCACTACTAAGGGATTCAAATATCTAGTTTTGCCTCGTTCTATAACACCATCTCGTAACATCTTCTTAACTTCTTCAACTTGTTGTTGCATATTCTTTGGAATAGGATAATTTTTAACTTTGAAAGGTTTTGTATCATCTACTTCTAATGAATGTCGATAATTTCTGGCTATACTGGGAAACTTGTTTACTAACTCAATATTATTTTTAATTATCAATTTAACTTCTTTTTCATACTTTTCCTCACAATCTATTCTTAACGAATCAATATCTTCCGGAATTTCCACTTCTACATCATTTTCTTTATCCAATTCTTCTAAAACCATTAGCTCCTTTTCTTCAAATACTCCTTCTTCAGCTTCATTTTCTTCAATACAATTCATTTTCTGAATACAATTTATTATTCTTTCTTCCTCTCCAGCCTCCTGGATCCACGATACATTTTTATTATTGATTATTATTTTCTTTTTATTTATATCTATTATTGCTTTAATTTTTTCTAACAAGTCTATTTCCAATATCCCATCTCTTCCTAATCCTCTGATTACAATAAATTCTCCGATAAATTTATGGTTTTCTACTTCAAATTCCATAATATAAATTTTATTAATTACAGCAATTATCTTTTTAGTAGCTGATACAATTGTAATTTTTCAACAACTTTTTCATAAAAAAAATGACGTTTCACTACCCGAATCAATTAAACAATAGCATTCCCTTTTTCCTATCTTAATCTTAATATGTGTCAAACTAGTATTTATCGCCCTATCTGACTTATCATATAACAATGCATAACTTTCATTCTTTTTGGTTGGCCCTAACAAAAATCCTTACTATAAGCAAGTTCTGATTGGTTCTTTCTGTCTACTTTTACTGATTCTACATTAAAATTAGGCCTTGTATCTTTATATCTCGTACCTGTATATTGATTTTGATCTGTTACTCTATCTTTTCTATTATCTCTATCTGAACCATTTATTTCTCTGTTTGGGGAAGCCATTTTATTTCTATTTATTTGAGTATGATCATTAAACATAGGTCTTTCAGATCTCAGAGGCATGTTCTGCAAATTAACTCTCGAATATTGATTTGAAAGAAATGCAAAAGTTTTAAGTGCAGCGGCGGCCTACCACCACACTGATACGGTTGAAGACCAATAAACTAAAAATCTATAACAAACAGAGACACGTCCATGATCGAAAAGAAAAAGTCGCGATTGCAAAACGTCGGGTGTCGGGGTGTCGATCTCAGCCCTATAAGAAGCTAAAAGGAAAGGACGACGGAAATTTTTTGAAGTCCACCCCGCTTCTTTACACAAGAGTGTCGTCGGAAACGAGAAAACGGAATCACATCAGAGATGTATCCCAAAGTCCAAATTCGATTATCCTTTAGGGTCACACACAATGTTCTAGAAGAAACGGTAAGCAGCATAACTGCAGGAAAAATAACAACCCACATGCCAAATATAGACCTTAAGTGTAAGAACTCTTAAAAATAATATACAACAGTCAAAATCGGTATCCAAGTTAACAATCTGTTAACGTCAAGATCGGTAATTAAAAAAAAAGAATCTATAGAATCCAAAAGTCAAAATCAAGCGTCCAGTACGTATAAGAGTTCACAAAAACCCTCACAAGAGGAAAACCTACACGGACGATAAAACTCTATACGACAAGAACAAAACAAACTGGTAAGATCTGTGTATAAGTGTGATCTCCAAATCCTCTAAATAGAGATGCAATAACAGCAAACAGAACAACACTATCAACAGTTCTAAACCTTATAACGTCCATACTCATAATATAATAGTAAATCAATCTACAAGATTGTTAACAGAGTCAACTCGATAGCAAGCTATCCTAGAATTAAAAGTCATAATCATAAACGAAAATTGTCAGAATCAAGAATCGATAAATGTATCAGCAACCAAACGCAGTCCGATCCAAACTTGGAATAACAAACTTATCTCAAAATAAGTACTACAATACCTAGCACAAACAGCTAGAATCAACACATACCAAAATAAAAGGATCTGCGAAACGTAAACTTGTCAACACGAGAACTCGATCTTGAACAGACAAATGAATGTCAGAATAAATAAGTTAAGTCAACATCGGTATACGGTACGATAAATTATTGAGAACCAACCTAAACCTGAAATATACGACAAGTTACAGATGGAATGAACAGGGCAGGACTCCTTTTTGGTCGCCTTTTACGCCAGGGCGGATTACACCCGACTGAGTATTCTTAAGCCCCCAGACAGGCCACAGATGTATTCGAGTTGGAATGAACAAACAAAACAGGACTTCTTTTTGGTCGCCTTTACGCCAGGGCGGATTACACCCGACTGAGTATTCTTCAAGCCCCCAGACAGGCCACACTTATATACTCCAAATGCTATTCGTCATAAGGTTGTGCTTTAAGATGCACGCTATTCCAAGAACCAGGCAGAAGTTCGCCTTCACAGGTTTTCAGTTCATAAAAATCGGAAGACAGTCGACGATGAATCCTATAAGGACAAACGAAGTTCCTACGCCAGACTATTTGATTCGGAAGAAATTCTACTACACGATGTCTCAAATCACATCTAGATTTAGGTTTCGGCTGGGAATCAATGATATCGATACGAGGCTCTTCCAAAGACTTAACATTACGAGAGTGATCTACCAAACGACTATTAGGTTTACGTTGAACAGGTTTAGTTCCCATACAAGTGTGACAGCGATTAATATATCGATAGACATCAGCTGACATTTTAGGCCAATAATAATTCTGAAAAATGCGTCCAAGAGTTTTTGAAATACCCAAATGTCCACCAGTGGATGGTACATGACAAACCCTACACAAAACGAATCGACGATCTTTAGGGACCACTTCCTTCCAAAAATCGCTTACGGAACCAACATAACCTCGCCGAGGGGGTACATACTTAAAAAGCTTACCATCAAAAATCTGGAATGCTGGATATTTCTCTGGAGATTCTTTAACAAGAAGTGTGAGACGTTTATACCATTTATCGGTAGTATCAGACATGGCCTTCATTAAACAAGTATGAGCGCGATTCGGCTCTCGGATTTCGCTTTTTCGATGAGTAACGGAAGTAGGATACGGACACGTTCTCATTGACGTTTCCTTCTGCCGTTTCCTAGAAGGTCGACATCGAGGGCAAGAATTTGCGATATGACCACGAGCACCACATTTATAACAGAAACGAGATTTACGAGGATTAGAACAATCTCTCACCAAGTGACCTGGAACATTACAATTCCAACATTTCGGACCGTGGCTGGACGAAGACACAGAAACTGCTGCTACACTAGTCGACGTGGATGAATAAGCGCAAGCTAAATCAGGTTCACATAGAGAAGTCTTATTGCGAGGTGGTGGAGCAAAAGCTTCTATAGAAATTTTACACGCTTCTAACCTTCTACACAATTCCAGAAGTTGATCGACAGATTTAATTTCAGTAAGCCCCAATTGACTTTGATAGAACGGTGCAATGTTTTGCAATAAAACGTCTAACCTAAGACTTTCAGCAACCGGTACAGTCAAACGCCCAAACATACCATTCATTACTGCAACGTACATACCTATAGTTTCACTAGGCCCTTGGGTTCGCCTCTTTATTTCTTGAAACAATTTGTCGTTATAGTTGGGAGGTTGAAACTGAAGACGAAGCTCTCGTACGAAATCGACCCAAGTCGTTACCTTATGGCGAGTGGAACGCCACCAAACCAAAGCCTTTCCTGAAAATAACTCTGTAGTGGATCTTATTAACTGTTCTTTGGCGAGATTGTTTGCTATGCATTTATCTTCAATGGTCTCGAGAAATGCACTCAAAGATTGTCGTGAATTCTCTCCATCGAACTTGGAGAAGCTCCACCTTGACACCGGAACAACCTTACACGACGGAGATGTCGCAGAGACAGCTGCCGAACTCACCGCATGTGACGCAGTCGCACGAACAGGAGACAGAATCGGTTCTCCCACAGATTCTTCGGAATCAGAAATTTCGCTATCAGAAACAGTAGGACCTTGTGCTACACTAGTAGAAGCGAATACGAAAGATAAGTCTGACGGAACAGTGCCAGCCAAAGCGGACTTCCTGGCTTTACGCGCCTTGGACTTAAGGGACGCCTGAAGGGTTACCAACTCTACCAGAATTCCTGCAACTTCCTCCTCACTTTCAGGAGTCACAGGCTTCGCACGCCTAATACGAGAGAATGCATGAATGATCTTAGAATTGATTTTGCGGTATCTCAAGCTAGTTTCAATTTCTGTAAACTGACCTAGAAGATCTTTAATTTCGGCAATCTTTTCCCTAACCCCACGTGTGTCCTCCTCTAAAGTAAAGGGATTAGCGGGTTTTGCAAACGATACACCACCACTCTCTAACTGCATAAGGCTCCTAAGAGTCGCACGCATAACCTTAACCGGTACGTTAACATCGGCACCACGAACCCTTAGCTCATAAGCTAATTCGTCTCGTTCCAAACGATTAATTTCAATTTTACCCTCTATGAAGTCTAAAGAACAGTCACCCTCAAAAATATAAAAATTACCCAAATTATCGATACTACAAAACTATGCCACCTAAATATGCCAAAATTTAAAAAAAAACAATAAAATACCGAGAATCTCCAAATACCAAATTATCGAAAATCTAAACACTGAATTAAGTCGCAAACCGCGATACCTAAATTTAGAGCCACCACATAAACACTAACAGATTACGTTTGTTCTCCCTAAACCCAATCAGCAAAAGATCTATGTAAATAAAAAAAAGTAACTTAAGGCCAGACAACAAGGTCTCAAACGTTGGTCGCCAATTATTACCCCTTAAAACAGTTCGGGCAGTTATACCTCAGATATACAAAGGCCCCTAGAAAACTTGCCGACCAGCTCAGTATAAGAAAGCGGAAGCGTCGTGGGCCAACACAACGCAAGATCTAATTAGGGCACCACTGCGTTCGGACTGGCAAGTTCTTTGGTTAACGCAGAACACCCTCGGGCCTGATGGGCACAAAAACACTACTTAGGGGTGTTCGGCTTCCAGATTATTATTCTAATACTCTTTTGCTCGTTCGGGTTCAAGGCTTACAAACGCAACCACAAATTAAATCAGTAAAATATAAATTTATTGAGCGTACAATGCATAAGAAATATAAATTACAAACAAAGAACGAATAAGTTTCAGGTTAATTAAAATTCAATCTATACAGCATAGTATGATACTTTAAGAATTCCTAAATATTGACACGTACAGAAAAAGTTGATTTCAAGAGCTTAACAAATATTCTAGCGTCATTAGTGCACCAAAGGTTTGTTGACTTTACAGTATCCACGCTATACACTCAGAAATAAATCCCTAAATGAATCTCAGTATAAAAATAAGTTTAAATTTAATAACAGGTAAATCACAAAATATGCAGTATGAAAATGTTTAAAAATTAAATAATAGTATAATTCTATGACGAAAATTAACTTAATCTTAAAGGATTAAATCAATATCAGATAAGTCACAAAATAGGCAGAATGAAAATGATTTTAATAGTAAAACAAAATATAAATCTATGTCGATAATTAATATAATCTTAATCCCTGAGAATAAAAAAAAAACTACGATACTCTAAAGAAAAGGTTAAAAGTTAATAATCAAATTACTTTAATAAATCGCTAATAGCCACTTAGTTCGTAAGGTAAATTAGAAATTTCTACATTAAATAGAAGAAAAAAATTAATCTTATCAAAGCATAAGAAAAGTTTAGTTTACGAAAGAATTCACATTAATAAGATAAGAAAGCATTTCCAAATTTGTCGAATTAATGTACCGTTACAGTGCAACATGTGGTACGTTCACAGTTTTTATATAAAAGAAAGATTAATATTTAAAAGAATCTAACAACGATTAAATCAACTGAAAAACAGAAGGTTTTTCTCTATGTATGACAAAATATTGATTCGTATCGGTGTAACATGTGGTACGCTCTAGCTTTTTGTATTTATAAATTTATATCAAAGAAAGATAATTACAAATGAGTATATATCTACGTTTAAATAACTGGAAAACAGTAGGAATTCCACAAATTATGTCAGGTTTTCAGGAATTGATTAATCTAATTTTTCCCACACTACCTTACGAGTAGAAGATTCGTAGGTTTCCCAGTTCGTGGTTTCCGGGGTCCTGTAGGTTGCGGGAAACGTTGCGTCCTCCAACGAGATGCCGAAGTCGGGATTTTTCCCCCGCGCAGACGCTAATACAGCAACACTCTCCCTAAGCCGTGAATTACAGCCCTAAATATATGAAAGAGGGAAAACGTATAAATGAAAGTACATAAATTCCAGAAGAAAACAGAGTACGAAGCTGCAGTAAAATTACAGTCGTCCCTATGTTTTGAAACTCACCTGAAGCACCAAATCGAATGAAACTTACACTCACTAAAGAAATTTGTAATATAAATGTAAGTCAAGTTAGACTAAAACCCGCCTTCGCAGAATAAGTACAAGCGTTATAGCAAAAATTATCTTCAAGTTACCGAGCATCAGGCTTCTCAGGGCAAGCACGTAAAAGACGCTCTACCTGAACGCAAATCGACATAAATATGAGAAGGTACGCTACGTCATAGCCTTAAAAGAAACACTTAAAAGATACGTGAGTTCGAATCAAAGTTCCACACATGTTGACTGTGTCGGAACGTTTTTTAAATACAACGGCAGTATACAGAGTCAGCCATAGAATAGGGACACGATTAAAATAAGAAGGAATAAGAGTTCGAAAAATAGCTTAAGTTTAATCAAATAAAAACCAGAAATTACAATAAAATAGAAATTAACGTAAATAATGATATATGACCGGACTAAGTAGATTAATCGAGGATAGTAACGAAGTGAACTGAATAAAATCTCCCAGATTGTTATCAAAATGATTTTACGGACGTAACAACTAATCGATATATTTCCTTTGTTAATATTCAAGTTATCGATGGGAAAATTACATACATATAAGATTGTGTAAATATCTAGTGAATATGGCAAATAGATAACGTACTGTTTAACAATGGTAGTGACAAATTCATGAGATGTATCTAAATAATATGAATACAATAAACTTGATATACAAAAATGAGAGTTAATATTTTAAGTAATATATTCAAAAATCAGGCAAGATACATTACAAAGATACTAAATTAAAATATAAAGTGAATATATTAATATATAACAGTACTAATTAAAGGTGAGTTGAGCTGCTGCTTGGCCCCAAGCTTTCTTCGTCTAAATTAAGAAGTTCTCTATAAAATATTTTGTGTTCAGGATTTTCCAGGTAAGGAATCATGGACGATAGAGATTTTTTTTTATTAGCGGTAATCTTATTCTCAGGTGGTAAAGGTTTTATTTCTGCTGATCTTAGATCTTCCGTGGTTTTTCCTTTCTTCAATACATTGATTTTATTCCAGGCTTCTAACTCGGAGAAAGCTTCTTTTATATGAAGTAGTGTTGGATTTTTATAATCAATCTTTATTCTTACTGCCTTACTGATATTTAATAATTTAGTGTTGAGAAATGTGTCAGCAGCTTCTTTTATATCCCAAAATCCGTTTACAGACATGCCAATAACTTCAAATGGCGGATCATATTTTGCGGAAGTTATTACATTCTGCAAATCATTTGGCACCATTGCCTTCATAACACGCTTTCTTTTTTCGATGAGAGCGAAGTCTCGGTCACAAGCCATAAAACTGTGACCACTTATTAGAAAGTTATACTCTATTGTCTCAAAAACTTTATGAAGAGCAAGGAACACTAAAACAAATATTACCATTCTGTTCTTGTTCTGCCCCGCACAGTTGTTACTCCATAGTAGCAAATGTTTTTTTGGTGTGACACCGGAATTTAAAAGTTTGAGGAGGGTAGATGCTACCTCATTGCCTCCACGTCCACTAACACCTTCATGCCACATACACATAAAAGCATGGTTAGAGTCCGACAAATGTATTCCCAGGTTGTAACAAGATAGTTGAGACAGATAAAACATATCTGAATGTGTCAACGTAGGAACAAATAAAACTTGTTGGAGATCAAACGAAATGCAGCATTTGTCACTACCAGGATGTTGTGAATTTGCGGTTTGGTTCTTCATATATTCCAGACTTTGTTGTACTTTTCGGTGGTGAAGGTTGAATATCTGTGGTAGAAGCCGGTAAATAATCTGCTTCAGTGAAGACATTTTGATCAGCAGGCCTTACCCCTATGACTTAGCTTTATTCTATTTGGATGAATTAACCATACTATGGTATCCCTCTTAATCCTAAAAAATGTTGGGGAAAGAAAGTTATATTTACACCAATAAATATGGTAAAAAACTGAATTTTTAGCAATTTTCTAAATTCCAGTTTACTGAAATCCGTTTAGAGCTGTTTTCATAGATGCTGTATTTACAAAGGCACTGCCAAAAAGGGTAGAAATTTGAGTTAGAGTCACCACCTTACCTGGATTGCTGCGGAGCCATGTTCTAACTTCATGTTCATAGAAAGTACTGAGCGGCTTCATGAATGATACGTCTAATGGTTGGATTCTATGGCTGGTGTGTGGTGGAAAACACAATAAAATAACCCCATTTTCACGTGCACGCAAAATAAGATCCAAATTTTTTGTATGGGTTGAATGCCCATCTAGCAAGGACGGGACTTTCTTTAGTTGCTTTGGAAAAGATAATAAATGATTCAAACCATTTCATAAATAGCTCTGTTGTAATCCATCCTGAATCACTGACTTCTACAAATGAACCAGGTGGCAATCCTATCTCAAACGTCTGTTGCTTCCGTTTTCTTGGAAAAATAAGCATAGGAGCCATATATGCTCCTGAAGCAGAAAAACAAATTTCGGCCGTTACGGTTTCACCGCGTTCTGCAGATGTTAAGACACCTACTTGGCGTTTTCCTTTTAAGGCTAATACCTTTGTATGTCCCTTTGAATTTACAGTCAACCCAGTTTCGTCGCAGTTATAGATGCGATCACCGGTTAACTTATATTTGTCAATAGTGTATAACAGCAAACGAAAGAATTCAGATACGGCAACTCTATTAAAACCCATTGCGCGAGCTCCGGAGGTTGATTCTGGCTTGCGCAATGTTAATGTTGGATGTCGTTTTAAAAAACAGTCCATCCAATCTTTTCCAGCCATTTCTTTGTCATTATTAAACCTGTGGGCACAATTATTTTTTACAGCCAATTCATATGCAAGACGGCGAAAATCAGTCATAGTGAGACCAAACATTCTCATTTCCATATCTTTTAAGTACTTCTCCAATTCTAACTCTTGTTCAGTTGCAAAAACACTTTTAAATTTACCCTCAGTTTTATCGATTTTAAAATCTTTTTTAATTTTCCTTTTTCTTCTGCACATATCTCTCTAAGGTAGTCTGTGGGACACCAAATTGCTGGGCAGCTTTTTTGAACCCCATACTAACGACCGATAAAACTGCTGTCCATAATCAGCCGGCATCACTTCATCTGGATTCACTGCAAGCAGCTTTTTTGAACCCCATACTAACGACCGATAAAACTGCTGTCCATAATCAGCCGGCATCACTTCATCTGGATTCACTGCAATAGGATCCATTTCATCTACGAATTCTAGTCCTGGAATGGAATTAAACCTAACAAATAGCAAGCGGTCCTGCAATGGTGTATTTGGATCCGCTAAACTAACAACTAAATCGCGAAAATTTCTAATAGAATATGAAAGTACAGTAATTTGGCGCAACATAGAAGGAAAGAAAGTAACATCTTCCAACTTAAAGCGTCCACAACAATTAATAACTCCACTAACTGGGGAAAAGTTTAAAGGGTTCATCCCAACAACGTTCCGAGTATCAGTGTCCAATAGATTGAGATACTCTCCATTCAACGGTTCATCAAACTCAACGTCCCCCTTCAGTCTAACAGTATCATACTTTGCAGCTAATTGAAGCAAAGAAACACGGAAGAAAGAGAAAATGGGAATGTCCATTTCTGGCATCTGCATCTTGACTCGATTAATACATTCAAATAAAGTTAAACCAATTCCACGAACGGAAAAGCTTAACCTAATAGCTTGGCCCTGCGGTTCAACATGAGCGGTGCGTAAAGCATCACTTAAAGAAGAAAACTCTGAGAATAAATTTGACTTTAACGCTAAGGTATTCTGGACAGCAAATTCAGAAATAACGCGCTCATTGGTGTTGGCTCTAAAATCATTGGTACGCTGCTTCCTTCTTTGGGAGCGTCCTTGATTATTACTTGTGCTAGGAGCTTCTTTAGCACTTTCAGCAGTGTCAGTTTGATTATTAGTATTCTGGTCGGATTGAAAATTGCGACGATAGCCGCGTCTAAAATTTCCACGACCTCTATTATTTTGAGACATCTTAGAAACAAAACAATAATAAACTATAGAAATAAATGAATAGGTACATAAAAAGAAAAGCTATTGGCGATTGGTGTGTGGTGGAAAACACAATAAAATAACCCCATTTTCACGTGCACGCAAAATAAGATCCAAATTTTTTGTATGGGTTGAATGCCCATCTAGCAAGGACGGGACTTTCTTTAGTTGCTTTGGAAAAGATAATAAATGATTCAAACCATTTCATAAATAGCTCTGTTGTAATCCATCCTGAATCACTGACTTCTACAAATGAACCAGGTGGCAATCCTATCTCAAACGTCTGTTGCTTCCGTTTTCTTGGAAAAATAAGCATAGGAGCCATATATGCTCCTGAAGCAGAAAAACAAATTTCGGCCGTTACGGTTTCACCGCGTTCTGCAGATGTTAAGACACCTACTTGGCGTTTTCCTTTTAAGGCTAATACCTTTGTATGTCCCTTTGAATTTACAGTCAACCCAGTTTCGTCGCAGTTATAGATGCGATCACCGGTTAACTTATATTTGTCAATAGTGTATAACAGCAAACGAAAGAATTCAGATACGGCAACTCTATTAAAACCCATTGCGCGAGCTCCGGAGGTTGATTCTGGCTTGCGCAATGTTAATGTTGGATGTCGTTTTAAAAAACAGTCCATCCAATCTTTTCCAGCCATTTCTTTGTCATTATTAAACCTGTGGGCACAATTATTTTTTACAGCCAATTCATATGCAAGACGGCGAAAATCAGTCATAGTGAGACCAAACATTCTCATTTCCATATCTTTTAAGTACTTCTCCAATTCTAACTCTTGTTCAGTTGAAAAAACACTTTTAAATTTACCCTCAGTTTTATCGATTTTAAAATCTTTTTTAATTTTCCTTTTTCTTCTGCACATATCTCTCTAAGGTAGTCTGTGGGACACCAAATTGCTGGGCAGCTTTTTTGAACCCCATACTAACGACCGATAAAACTGCTGTCCATAATCAGCCGGCATCACTTCATCTGGATTCACTGCAATAGGATCCATTTCATCTACGAATTCTAGTCCTGGAATGGAATTAAACCTAACAAATAGCAAGCGGTCCTGCAATGGTGTATTTGGATCCGCTAAACTAACAACTAAATCGCGAAAATTTCTAATAGAATATGAAAGTACAGTAATTTGGCGCAACATAGAAGGAAAGAAAGTAACATCTTCCAACTTAAAGCGTCCACAACAATTAATAACTCCACTAACTGGGGAAAAGTTTAAAGGGTTCATCCCAACAACGTTCCGAGTATCAGTGTCCAATAGATTGAGATACTCTCCATTCAACGGTTCATCAAACTCAACGTCCCCCTTCAGTCTAACAGTATCATACTTTGCAGCTAATTGAAGCAAAGAAACACGGAAGAAAGAGAAAATGGGAATGTCCATTTCTGGCATCTGCATCTTGACTCGATTAATACAGTCAAATAAAGTTAAACCAATTCCACGAACGGAAAAGCTTAACCTAATAGCTTGGCCCTGCGGTTCAACATGAGCGGTGCGTAAAGCATCACTTAAAGAAGAAAACTCTGAGAATAAATTTGACTTTAACGCTAAGGTATTCTGGACAGCAAATTCAGAAATAACGCGCTCATTGGTGTTGGCTCTAAAATCATTGGTACGCTGCTTCCTTCTTTGGGAGCGTCCTTGATTATTACTTGTGCTAGGAGCTTCTTTAGCACTTTCAGCAGTGTCAGTTTGATTATTAGTATTCTGGTCGGATTGAAAATTGCGACGATAGCCGCGTCTAAAATTTCCACGACCTCTATTATTTTGAGACATCTTAGAAACAAAACAATAATAAACTATAGAAATAAATGAATAGGTACATAAAAAGAAAAGCTATTGGCGATTGGTGTGTGGTGGAAAACACAATAAAATAACCCCATTTTCACGTGCACGCAAAATAAGATCCAAATTTTTTGTATGGGTTGAATGCCCATCTAGCAAGGACGGGACTTTCTTTAGTTGCTTTGGAAAAGATAATAAATGATTCAAACCATTTCATAAATAGCTCTGTTGTAATCCATCCTGAATCACTGACTTCTACAAATGAACCAGGTGGCAATCCTATCTCAAACGTCTGTTGCTTCCGTTTTCTTGGAAAAATAAGCATAGGAGCCATATATGCTCCTGAAGCAGAAAAACAAATTTCGGCCGTTACGGTTTCACCGCGTTCTGCAGATGTTAAGACACCTACTTGGCGTTTTCCTTTTAAGGCTAATACCTTTGTATGTCCCTTTGAATTTACAGTCAACCCAGTTTCGTCGCAGTTATAGATGCGATCACCGGTTAACTTATATTTGTCAATAGTGTATAACAGCAAACGAAAGAATTCAGATACGGCAACTCTATTAAAACCCATTGCGCGAGCTCCGGAGGTTGATTCTGGCTTGCGCAATGTTAATGTTGGATGTCGTTTTAAAAAACAGTCCATCCAATCTTTTCCAGCCATTTCTTTGTCATTATTAAACCTGTGGGCACAATTATTTTTTACAGCCAATTCATATGCAAGACGGCGAAAATCAGTCATAGTGAGACCAAACATTCTCATTTCCATATCTTTTAAGTACTTCTCCAATTCTAACTCTTGTTCAGTTGAAAAAACACTTTTAAATTTACCCTCAGTTTTATCGATTTTAAAATCTTTTTTAATTTTCCTTTTTCTTCTGCACATATCTCTCTAAGGTAGTCTGTGGGACACCAAATTGCTGGGCAGCTTTTTTGAACCCCATACTAACGACCGATAAAACTGCTGTCCATAATCAGCCGGCATCACTTCATCTGGATTCACTGCAATAGGATCCATTTCATCTACGAATTCTAGTCCTGGAATGGAATTAAACCTAACAAATAGCAAGCGGTCCTGCAATGGTGTATTTGGATCCGCTAAACTAACAACTAAATCGCGAAAATTTCTAATAGAATATGAAAGTACAGTAATTTGGCGCAACATAGAAGGAAAGAAAGTAACATCTTCCAACTTAAAGCGTCCACAACAATTAATAACTCCACTAACTGGGGAAAAGTTTAAAGGGTTCATCCCAACAACGTTCCGAGTATCAGTGTCCAATAGATTGAGATACTCTCCATTCAACGGTTCATCAAACTCAACGTCCCCCTTCAGTCTAACAGTATCATACTTTGCAGCTAATTGAAGCAAAGAAACACGGAAGAAAGAGAAAATGGGAATGTCCATTTCTGGCATCTGCATCTTGACTCGATTAATACATTCAAATAAAGTTAAACCAATTCCACGAACGGAAAAGCTTAACCTAATAGCTTGGCCCTGCGGTTCAACATGAGCGGTGCGTAAAGCATCACTTAAAGAAGAAAACTCTGAGAATAAATTTGACTTTAACGCTAAGGTATTCTGGACAGCAAATTCAGAAATAACGCGCTCATTGGTGTTGGCTCTAAAATCATTGGTACGCTGCTTCCTTCTTTGGGAGCGTCCTTGATTATTACTAGTGCTAGGAGCTTCTTTAGCACTTTCAGCAGTGTCAGTTTGATTATTAGTATTCTGGTCGGATTGAAAATTGCGACGATAGCCGCGTCTAAAATTTCCACGACCTCTATTATTTTGAGACATCTTAGAAACAAAACAATAATAAACTATAGAAATAAATGAATAGGTACATAAAAAGAAAAGCTATTGGCGATTGGTGTGTGGTGGAAAACACAATAAAATAACCCCATTTTCACGTGCACGCAAAATAAGATCCAAATTTTTTGTATGGGTTGAATGCCCATCTAGCAAGGACGGGACTTTCTTTAGTTGCTTTGGAAAAGATAATAAATGATTCAAACCATTTCATAAATAGCTCTGTTGTAATCCATCCTGAATCACTGACTTCTACAAATGAACCAGGTGGCAATCCTATCTCAAACGTCTGTTGCTTCCGTTTTCTTGGAAAAATAAGCATAGGAGCCATATATGCTCCTGAAGCAGAAAAACAAATTTCGGCCGTTACGGTTTCACCGCGTTCTGCAGATGTTAAGACACCTACTTGGCGTTTTCCTTTTAAGGCTAATACCTTTGTATGTCCCTTTGAATTTACAGTCAACCCAGTTTCGTCGCAGTTATAGATGCGATCACCGGTTAACTTATATTTGTCAATAGTGTATAACAGCAAACGAAAGAATTCAGATACGGCAACTCTATTAAAACCCATTGCGCGAGCTCCGGAGGTTGATTCTGGCTTGCGCAATGTTAATGTTGGATGTCGTTTTAAAAAACAGTCCATCCAATCTTTTCCAGCCATTTCTTTGTCATTATTAAACCTGTGGGCACAATTATTTTTTACAGCCAATTCATATGCAAGACGGCGAAAATCAGTCATAGTGAGACCAAACATTCTCATTTCCATATCTTTTAAGTACTTCTCCAATTCTAACTCTTGTTCAGTTGAAAAAACACTTTTAAATTTACCCTCAGTTTTATCGATTTTAAAATCTTTTTTAATTTTCCTTTTTCTTCTGCACATATCTCTCTAAGGTAGTCTGTGGGACACCAAATTGCTGGGCAGCTTTTTTGAACCCCATACTAACGACCGATAAAACTGCTGTCCATAATCAGCCGGCATCACTTCATCTGGATTCACTGCAATAGGATCCATTTCATCTACGAATTCTAGTCCTGGAATGGAATTAAACCTAACAAATAGCAAGCGGTCCTGCAATGGTGTATTTGGATCCGCTAAACTAACAACTAAATCGCGAAAATTTCTAATAGAATATGAAAGTACAGTAATTTGGCGCAACATAGAAGGAAAGAAAGTAACATCTTCCAACTTAAAGCGTCCACAACAATTAATAACTCCACTAACTGGGGAAAAGTTTAAAGGGTTCATCCCAACAACGTTCCGAGTATCAGTGTCCAATAGATTGAAATACTCTCCATTCAACGGTTCATCAAACTCAACGTCCCCCTTCAGTCTAACAGTATCATACTTTGCAGCTAATTGAAGCAAAGAAACACGGAAGAAAGAGAAAATGGGAATGTCCATTTCTGGCATCTGCATCTTGACTCGATTAATACATTCAAATAAAGTTAAACCAATTCCACGAACGGAAAAGCTTAACCTAATAGCTTGGCCCTGCGGTTCAACATGAGCGGTGCGTAAAGCATCACTTAAAGAAGAAAACTCTGAGAATAAATTTGACTTTAACGCTAAGGTATTCTGGACAGCAAATTCAGAAATAACGCGCTCATTGGTGTTGGCTCTAAAATCATTGGTACGCTGCTTCCTTCTTTGGGAGCGTCCTTGATTATTACTAGTGCTAGGAGCTTCTTTAGCACTTTCAGCAGTGTCAGTTTGATTATTAGTATTCTGGTCGGATTGAAAATTGCGACGATAGCCGCGTCTAAAATTTCCACGACCTCTATTATTTTGAGACATCTTAGAAACAAAACAATAATAAACTATAGAAATAAATGAATAGGTACATAAAAAGAAAAGCTATTGGCGATTGGTGTGTGGTGGAAAACACAATAAAATAACCCCATTTTCACGTGCACGCAAAATAAGATCCAAATTTTTTGTATGGGTTGAATGCCCATCTAGCAAGGACGGGACTTTCTTTAGTTGCTTTGGAAAAGATAATAAATGATTCAAACCATTTCATAAATAGCTCTGTTGTAATCCATCCTGAATCACTGACTTCTACAAATGAACCAGGTGGCAATCCTATCTCAAACGTCTGTTGCTTCCGTTTTCTTGGAAAAATAAGCATAGGAGCCATATATGCTCCTGAAGCAGAAAAACAAATTTCGGCCGTTACGGTTTCACCGCGTTCTGCAGATGTTAAGACACCTACTTGGCGTTTTCCTTTTAAGGCTAATACCTTTGTATGTCCCTTTGAATTTACAGTCAACCCAGTTTCGTCGCAGTTATAGATGCGATCACCGGTTAACTTATATTTGTCAATAGTGTATAACAGCAAACGAAAGAATTCAGATACGGCAACTCTATTAAAACCCATTGCGCGAGCTCCGGAGGTTGATTCTGGCTTGCGCAATGTTAATGTTGGATGTCGTTTTAAAAAACAGTCCATCCAATCTTTTCCAGCCATTTCTTTGTCATTATTAAACCTGTGGGCACAATTATTTTTTACAGCCAATTCATATGCAAGACGGCGAAAATCAGTCATAGTGAGACCAAACATTCTCATTTCCATATCTTTTAAGTACTTCTCCAATTCTAACTCTTGTTCAGTTGAAAAAACACTTTTAAATTTACCCTCAGTTTTATCGATTTTAAAATCTTTTTTAATTTTCCTTTTTCTTCTGCACATATCTCTCTAAGGTAGTCTGTGGGACACCAAATTGCTGGGCAGCTTTTTTGAACCCCATACTAACGACCGATAAAACTGCTGTCCATAATCAGCCGGCATCACTTCATCTGGATTCACTGCAATAGGATCCATTTCATCTACGAATTCTAGTCCTGGAATGGAATTAAACCTAACAAATAGCAAGCGGTCCTGCAATGGTGTATTTGGATCCGCTAAACTAACAACTAAATCGCGAAAATTTCTAATAGAATATGAAAGTACAGTAATTTGGCGCAACATAGAAGGAAAGAAAGTAACATCTTCCAACTTAAAGCGTCCACAACAATTAATAACTCCACTAACTGGGGAAAAGTTTAAAGGGTTCATCCCAACAACGTTCCGAGTATCAGTGTCCAATAGATTGAGATACTCTCCATTCAACGGTTCATCAAACTCAACGTCCCCCTTCAGTCTAACAGTATCATACTTTGCAGCTAATTGAAGCAAAGAAACACGGAAGAAAGAGAAAATGGGAATGTCCATTTCTGGCATCTGCATCTTGACTCGATTAATACATTCAAATAAAGTTAAACCAATTCCACGAACGGAAAAGCTTAACCTAATAGCTTGGCCCTGCGGTTCAACATGAGCGGTGCGTAAAGCATCACTTAAAGAAGAAAACTCTGAGAATAAATTTGACTTTAACGCTAAGGTATTCTGGACAGCAAATTCAGAAATAACGCGCTCATTGGTGTTGGCTCTAAAATCATTGGTACGCTGCTTCCTTCTTTGGGAGCGTCCTTGATTATTACTAGTGCTAGGAGCTTCTTTAGCACTTTCAGCAGTGTCAGTTTGATTATTAGTATTCTGGTCGGATTGAAAATTGCGACGATAGCCGCGTCTAAAATTTCCACGGCCTCTATTATTTTGAGACATCTTAGAAACAAAACAATAATAAACTATAGAAATAAATGAATAGGTACATAAAAAGAAAAGCTATTGGCGATTGGTGTGTGGTGGAAAACACAATAAAATAACCCCATTTTCACGTGCACGCAAAATAAGATCCAAATTTTTTGTATGGGTTGAATGCCCATCTAGCAAGGACGGGACTTTCTTTAGTTGCTTTGGAAAAGATAATAAATGATTCAAACCATTTCATAAATAGCTCTGTTGTAATCCATCCTGAATCACTGACTTCTACAAATGAACCAGGTGGCAATCCTATCTCAAACGTCTGTTGCTTCCGTTTTCTTGGAAAAATAAGCATAGGAGCCATATATGCTCCTGAAGCAGAAAAACAAATTTCGGCCGTTACGGTTTCACCGCGTTCTGCAGATGTTAAGACACCTACTTGGCGTTTTCCTTTTAAGGCTAATACCTTTGTATGTCCCTTTGAATTTACAGTCAACCCAGTTTCGTCGCAGTTATAGATGCGATCACCGGTTAACTTATATTTGTCAATAGTGTATAACAGCAAACGAAAGAATTCAGATACGGCAACTCTATTAAAACCCATTGCGCGAGCTCCGGAGGTTGATTCTGGCTTGCGCAATGTTAATGTTGGATGTCGTTTTAAAAAACAGTCCATCCAATCTTTTCCAGCCATTTCTTTGTCATTATTAAACCTGTGGGCACAATTATTTTTTACAGCCAATTCATATGCAAGACGGCGAAAATCAGTCATAGTGAGACCAAACATTCTCATTTCCATATCTTTTAAGTACTTCTCCAATTCTAACTCTTGTTCAGTTGAAAAAACACTTTTAAATTTACCCTCAGTTTTATCGATTTTAAAATCTTTTTTAATTTTCCTTTTTCTTCTGCACATATCTCTCTAAGGTAGTCTGTGGGACACCAAATTGCTGGGCAGCTTTTTTGAACCCCATACTAACGACCGATAAAACTGCTGTCCATAATCAGCCGGCATCACTTCATCTGGATTCACTGCAATAGGATCCATTTCATCTACGAATTCTAGTCCTGGAATGGAATTAAACCTAACAAATAGCAAGCGGTCCTGCAATGGTGTATTTGGATCCGCTAAACTAACAACTAAATCGCGAAAATTTCTAATAGAATATGAAAGTACAGTAATTTGGCGCAACATAGAAGGAAAGAAAGTAACATCTTCCAACTTAAAGCGTCCACAACAATTAATAACTCCACTAACTGGGGAAAAGTTTAAAGGGTTCATCCCAACAACGTTCCGAGTATCAGTGTCCAATAGATTGAGATACTCTCCATTCAACGGTTCATCAAACTCAACGTCCCCCTTCAGTCTAACAGTATCATACTTTGCAGCTAATTGAAGCAAAGAAACACGGAAGAAAGAGAAAATGGGAATGTCCATTTCTGGCATCTGCATCTTGACTCGATTAATACATTCAAATAAAGTTAAACCAATTCCACGAACGGAAAAGCTTAACCTAATAGCTTGGCCCTGCGGTTCAACATGAGCGGTGCGTAAAGCATCACTTAAAGAAGAAAACTCTGAGAATAAATTTGACTTTAACGCTAAGGTATTCTGGACAGCAAATTCAGAAATAACGCGCTCATTGGTGTTGGCTCTAAAATCATTGGTACGCTGCTTCCTTCTTTGGGAGCGTCCTTGATTATTACTAGTGCTAGGAGCTTCTTTAGCACTTTCAGCAGTGTCAGTTTGATTATTAGTATTCTGGTCGGATTGAAAATTGCGACGATAGCCGCGTCTAAAATTTCCACGACCTCTATTATTTTGAGACATCTTAGAAACAAAACAATAATAAACTATAGAAATAAATGAATAGGTACATAAAAAGAAAAGCTATTGGCGATTGGTGTGTGGTGGAAAACACAATAAAATAACCCCATTTTCACGTGCACGCAAAATAAGATCCAAATTTTTTGTATGGGTTGAATGCCCATCTAGCAAGGACGGGACTTTCTTTAGTTGCTTTGGAAAAGATAATAAATGATTCAAACCATTTCATAAATAGCTCTGTTGTAATCCATCCTGAATCACTGACTTCTACAAATGAACCAGGTGGCAATCCTATCTCAAACGTCTGTTGCTTCCGTTTTCTTGGAAAAATAAGCATAGGAGCCATATATGCTCCTGAAGCAGAAAAACAAATTTCGGCCGTTACGGTTTCACCGCGTTCTGCAGATGTTAAGACACCTACTTGGCGTTTTCCTTTTAAGGCTAATACCTTTCTATGTCCCTTTGAATTTACAGTCAACCCAGTTTCGTCGCAGTTATAGATGCGATCACCGGTTAACTTATATTTGTCAATAGTGTATAACAGCAAACGAAAGAATTCAGATACGGCAACTCTATTAAAACCCATTGCGCGAGCTCCGGAGGTTGATTCTGGCTTGCGCAATGTTAATGTTGGATGTCGTTTTAAAAAACAGTCCATCCAATCTTTTCCAGCCATTTCTTTGTCATTATTAAACCTGTGGGCACAATTATTTTTTACAGCCAATTCATATGCAAGACGGCGAAAATCAGTCATAGTGAGACCAAACATTCTCATTTCCATATCTTTTAAGTACTTCTCCAATTCTAACTCTTGTTCAGTTGAAAAAACACTTTTAAATTTACCCTCAGTTTTATCGATTTTAAAATCTTTTTTAATTTTCCTTTTTCTTCTGCACATATCTCTCTAAGGTAGTCTGTGGGACACCAAATTGCTGGGCAGCTTTTTTGAACCCCATACTAACGACCGATAAAACTGCTGTCCATAATCAGCCGGCATCACTTCATCTGGATTCACTGCAATAGGATCCATTTCATCTACGAATTCTAGTCCTGGAATGGAATTAAACCTAACAAATAGCAAGCGGTCCTGCAATGGTGTATTTGGATCCGCTAAACTAACAACTAAATCGCGAAAATTTCTAATAGAATATGAAAGTACAGTAATTTGGCGCAACATAGAAGGAAAGAAAGTAACATCTTCCAACTTAAAGCGTCCACAACAATTAATAACTCCACTAACTGGGGAAAAGTTTAAAGGGTTCATCCCAACAACGTTCCGAGTATCAGTGTCCAATAGATTGAGATACTCTCCATTCAACGGTTCATCAAACTCAACGTCCCCCTTCAGTCTAACAGTATCATACTTTGCAGCTAATTGAAGCAAAGAAACACGGAAGAAAGAGAAAATGGGAATGTCCATTTCTGGCATCTGCATCTTGACTCGATTAATACATTCAAATAAAGTTAAACCAATTCCACGAACGGAAAAGCTTAACCTAATAGCTTGGCCCTGCGGTTCAACATGAGCGGTGCGTAAAGCATCACTTAAAGAAGAAAACTCTGAGAATAAATTTGACTTTAACGCTAAGGTATTCTGGACAGCAAATTCAGAAATAACGCGCTCATTGGTGTTGGCTCTAAAATCATTGGTACGCTGCTTCCTTCTTTGGGAGCGTCCTTGATTATTACTAGTGCTAGGAGCTTCTTTAGCACTTTCAGCAGTGTCAGTTTGATTATTAGTATTCTGGTCGGATTGAAAATTGCGACGATAGCCGCGTCTAAAATTTCCACGACCTCTATTATTTTGAGACATCTTAGAAACAAAACAATAATAAACTATAGAAATAAATGAATAGGTACATAAAAAGAAAAGCTATTGGCGATTGGTGTGTGGTGGAAAACACAATAAAATAACCCCATTTTCACGTGCACGCAAAATAAGATCCAAATTTTTTGTATGGGTTGAATGCCCATCTAGCAAGGACGGGACTTTCTTTAGTTGCTTTGGAAAAGATAATAAATGATTCAAACCATTTCATAAATAGCTCTGTTGTAATCCATCCTGAATCACTGACTTCTACAAATGAACCAGGTGGCAATCCTATCTCAAACGTCTGTTGCTTCCGTTTTCTTGGAAAAATAAGCATAGGAGCCATATATGCTCCTGAAGCAGAAAAACAAATTTCGGCCGTTACGGTTTCACCGCGTTCTGCAGATGTTAAGACACCTACTTGGCGTTTTCCTTTTAAGGCTAATACCTTTGTATGTCCCTTTGAATTTACAGTCAACCCAGTTTCGTCGCAGTTATAGATGCGATCACCGATTAACTTATATTTGTCAATAGTGTATAACAGCAAACGAAAGAATTCAGATACGGCAACTCTATTAAAACCCATTGCGCGAGCTCCGGAGGTTGATTCTGGCTTGCGCAATGTTAATGTTGGATGTCGTTTTAAAAAACAGTCCATCCAATCTTTTCCAGCCATTTCTTTGTCATTATTAAACCTGTGGGCACAATTATTTTTTACAGCCAATTCATATGCAAGACGGCGAAAATCAGTCATAGTGAGACCAAACATTCTCATTTCCATATCTTTTAAGTACTTCTCCAATTCTAACTCTTGTTCAGTTGAAAAAACACTTTTAAATTTACCCTCAGTTTTATCGATTTTAAAATCTTTTTTAATTTTCCTTTTTCTTCTGCACATATCTCTCTAAGGTAGTCTGTGGGACACCAAATTGCTGGGCAGCTTTTTTGAACCCCATACTAACGACCGATAAAACTGCTGTCCATAATCAGCCGGCATCACTTCATCTGGATTCACTGCAATAGGATCCATTTCATCTACGAATTCTAGTCCTGGAATGGAATTAAACCTAACAAATAGCAAGCGGTCCTGCAATGGTGTATTTGGATCCGCTAAACTAACAACTAAATCGCGAAAATTTCTAATAGAATATGAAAGTACAGTAATTTGGCGCAACATAGAAGGAAAGAAAGTAACATCTTCCAACTTAAAGCGTCCACAACAATTAATAACTCCACTAACTGGGGAAAAGTTTAAAGGGTTCATCCCAACAACGTTCCGAGTATCAGTGTCCAATAGATTGAGATACTCTCCATTCAACGGTTCATCAAACTCAACGTCCCCCTTCAGTCTAACAGTATCATACTTTGCAGCTAATTGAAGCAAAGAAACACGGAAGAAAGAGAAAATGGGAATGTCCATTTCTGGCATCTGCATCTTGACTCGATTAATACATTCAAATAAAGTTAAACCAATTCCACGAACGGAAAAGCTTAACCTAATAGCTTGGCCCTGCGGTTCAACATGAGCGGTGCGTAAAGCATCACTTAAAGAAGAAAACTCTGAGAATAAATTTGACTTTAACGCTAAGGTATTCTGGACAGCAAATTCAGAAATAACGCGCTCATTGGTGTTGGCTCTAAAATCATTGGTACGCTGCTTCCTTCTTTGGGAGCGTCCTTGATTATTACTAGTGCTAGGAGCTTCTTTAGCACTTTCAGCAGTGTCAGTTTGATTATTAGTATTCTGGTCGGATTGAAAATTGCGACGATAGCCGCGTCTAAAATTTCCACGACCTCTATTATTTTGAGACATCTTAGAAACAAAACAATAATAAACTATAGAAATAAATGAATAGGTACATAAAAAGAAAAGCTATTGGCGATTGGTGTGTGGTGGAAAACACAATAAAATAACCCCATTTTCACGTGCACGCAAAATAAGATCCAAATTTTTTGTATGGGTTGAATGCCCATCTAGCAAGGACGGGACTTTCTTTAGTTGCTTTGGAAAAGATAATAAATGATTCAAACCATTTCATAAATAGCTCTGTTGTAATCCATCCTGAATCACTGACTTCTACAAATGAACCAGGTGGCAATCCTATCTCAAACGTCTGTTGCTTCCGTTTTCTTGGAAAAATAAGCATAGGAGCCATATATGCTCCTGAAGCAGAAAAACAAATTTCGGCCGTTACGGTTTCACCGCGTTCTGCAGATGTTAAGACACCTACTTGGCGTTTTCCTTTTAAGGCTAATACCTTTGTATGTCCCTTTGAATTTACAGTCAACCCAGTTTCGTCGCAGTTATAGATGCGATCACCGATTAACTTATATTTGTCAATAGTGTATAACAGCAAACGAAAGAATTCAGATACGGCAACTCTATTAAAACCCATTGCGCGAGCTCCGGAGGTTGATTCTGGCTTGCGCAATGTTAATGTTGGATGTCGTTTTAAAAAACAGTCCATCCAATCTTTTCCAGCCATTTCTTTGTCATTATTAAACCTGTGGGCACAATTATTTTTTACAGCCAATTCATATGCAAGACGGCGAAAATCAGTCATAGTGAGACCAAACATTCTCATTTCCATATCTTTTAAGTACTTCTCCAATTCTAACTCTTGTTCAGTTGAAAAAACACTTTTAAATTTACCCTCAGTTTTATCGATTTTAAAATCTTTTTTAATTTTCCTTTTTCTTCTGCACATATCTCTCTAAGGTAGTCTGTGGGACACCAAATTGCTGGGCAGCTTTTTTGAACCCCATACTAACGACCGATAAAACTGCTGTCCATAATCAGCCGGCATCACTTCATCTGGATTCACTGCAATAGGATCCATTTCATCTACGAATTCTAGTCCTGGAATGGAATTAAACCTAACAAATAGCAAGCGGTCCTGCAATGGTGTATTTGGATCCGCTAAACTAACAACTAAATCGCGAAAATTTCTAATAGAATATGAAAGTACAGTAATTTGGCGCAACATAGAAGGAAAGAAAGTAACATCTTCCAACTTAAAGCGTCCACAACAATTAATAACTCCACTAACTGGGGAAAAGTTTAAAGGGTTCATCCCAACAACGTTCCGAGTATCAGTGTCCAATAGATTGAGATACTCTCCATTCAACGGTTCATCAAACTCAACGTCCCCCTTCAGTCTAACAGTATCATACTTTGCAGCTAATTGAAGCAAAGAAACACGGAAGAAAGAGAAAATGGGAATGTCCATTTCTGGCATCTGCATCTTGACTCGATTAATACATTCAAATAAAGTTAAACCAATTCCACGAACGGAAAAGCTTAACCTAATAGCTTGGCCCTGCGGTTCAACATGAGCGGTGCGTAAAGCATCACTTAAAGAAGAAAACTCTGAGAATAAATTTGACTTTAACGCTAAGGTATTCTGGACAGCAAATTCAGAAATAACGCGCTCATTGGTGTTGGCTCTAAAATCATTGGTACGCTGCTTCCTTCTTTGGGAGCGTCCTTGATTATTACTAGTGCTAGGAGCTTCTTTAGCACTTTCAGCAGTGTCAGTTTGATTATTAGTATTCTGGTCGGATTGAAAATTGCGACGATAGCCGCGTCTAAAATTTCCACGACCTCTATTATTTTGAGACATCTTAGAAACAAAACAATAATAAACTATAGAAATAAATGAATAGGTACATAAAAAGAAAAGCTATTGGCGATTGGTGTGTGGTGGAAAACACAATAAAATAACCCCATTTTCACGTGCACGCAAAATAAGATCCAAATTTTTTGTATGGGTTGAATGCCCATCTAGCAAGGACGGGACTTTCTTTAGTTGCTTTGGAAAAGATAATAAATGATTCAAACCATTTCATAAATAGCTCTGTTGTAATCCATCCTGAATCACTGACTTCTACAAATGAACCAGGTGGCAATCCTATCTCAAACGTCTGTTGCTTCCGTTTTCTTGGAAAAATAAGCATAGGAGCCATATATGCTCCTGAAGCAGAAAAACAAATTTCGGCCGTTACGGTTTCACCGCGTTCTGCAGATGTTAAGACACCTACTTGGCGTTTTCCTTTTAAGGCTAATACCTTTGTATGTCCCTTTGAATTTACAGTCAACCCAGTTTCGTCGCAGTTATAGATGCGATCACCGGTTAACTTATATTTGTCAATAGTGTATAACAGCAAACGAAAGAATTCAGATACGGCAACTCTATTAAAACCCATTGCGCGAGCTCCGGAGGTTGATTCTGGCTTGCGCAATGTTAATGTTGGATGTCGTTTTAAAAAACAGTCCATCCAATCTTTTCCAGCCATTTCTTTGTCATTATTAAACCTGTGGGCACAATTATTTTTTACAGCCAATTCATATGCAAGACGGCGAAAATCAGTCATAGTGAGACCAAACATTCTCATTTCCATATCTTTTAAGTACTTCTCCAATTCTAACTCTTGTTCAGTTGAAAAAACACTTTTAAATTTACCCTCAGTTTTATCGATTTTAAAATCTTTTTTAATTTTCCTTTTTCTTCTGCACATATCTCTAAGGTAGTCTGTGGGACACCAAATTGCTGGGCAGCTTTTTTGAACCCCATACTAACGACCGATAAAACTGCTTCATTCATTGATTCTGTCGACCAGTTTTGCGGATTTGTTTTACGGACATAATTACGTACCATCTATAAAAAAAGAAAAACTTTTTATAGATATTAGTTAACGTAGTGAATCAATTTATAAAAGCTTTTCTGTCGTTACAGACACGGGGCGTAACGGGGTACTACCCCATTCTGCCCCAACCCATTGTGCCCCACGAGTTGCAAGTTGATTAAATGTGATTTATAATTCTATACAAAAACATTAATAAACCAAATACTTGATCTAACTAAAGGTAAACAAGTATTATATCTGTCAGTAATTCCAAATTAACGTAAATAAATAGGAAAATAACTTACCGTTCTGTTCAATATTAATAAAAGTTATAAGATCTTCGTAAAATTTTGACGTCCGCAACATAACCTACCTACGCAACGTTTGTTGACACACTGGTGTTACTACTAGACGAAAGCTGGAGCACAATCACGGTAAGAAGGATTTCGGCCACATTCGACGATACGATAGGATTTTAGAATGGGTACCCCGTTGTACCCCGTTACCCCGTTCCGCCCCACCTTCCCCTACAGGAATATATGTGGGCATATTTATTTGATTCTTCTCTCTTCTTACTTCTTCTATTTTCTTTTCTAATTTTACTTCCATATAATCCATTTTTTGTTCTGCGAATTCTCTTCTTTCTACTTCCTCTGATAATTTACTATTTAAGCACGTTATACTTTCTTCTATTTGTTGTTCTGAAGACAATTGCAAGGGAGTCCATACCCCTTGTTAAAACTTCATCTTGGCTTGCATTATTTAACGCCATTATTTTTTTTACAATGCCTACCTCCATTTCTTTTCGTCTTACCATCATCGCATCCATCTTTTCTCTCTTTAATGCATTCTTATTAATATGTCCATTATCATCATATCCCTGTTTACCCTGTCGTGCCCCTCTTCATGTATGGTCTTTACTTGACCTAATATTGCCCTTGCTTCTTCCAAAGATTCCTCCAATTTCCTGTCTTGGATTCCTCCATTCTCCTGCTGATCTCATTTTTGCTTCCATCTTCGTGCTCTGTTTCTTGCTAACTACCAATACTGCTTCTGTTCGCCCCACGTTGGGCGCCAAAAATATGCTATGAATAGTGGTTTGAAAATTTAGCACGCCACCATCCACAACTAGTTTTCCCAACTAGGTTTCTCAGCCGGTGAATTTTCAAATATGAGACTTCTAACTTCTCGGGTTCCACTTAGGAAATACCTGTAAGAAAAATATGTGGAGACCCTTACGAACAAAGAAGGTGCATAATCAATTTAAACATCAATAATACAACGAGAATTTATCTCTAAAAATATCGGGACTTTAATACTTATATAACAAAATCACTTTCAATCAATCAACCCGAATTAATTAAAATATATTTAAATATATTTCACAAAGCAACCTTCTAGTTCAAACTATAAATTTCGTCTCCCCGTCTCTACAATTTGCACATCCAATGCACGCCGGGAAAACCAGTTTTTGTCGCTAGTTAAATTTATAAACATTTTCAATATACAATTTATCTCACAAAATATGTACATTCTTAAATTAAATTATTTTTAATTAAAAATCCATAGCACAATGTAGTATGTAATTGTGTATGTATTACACTAGTTTGAAAATTTATCAATTGAAGCGTGCCCGGTTCAAATAGGCCAAGTGCCAAAAGTATAAAACCGAGATATTATCAAAAAACGATTATTATTGCATGTTGCGTTGATTGGCGTTAATAAATAACTATTCTGGATTAAGCTAAGCATTGGACTAGGTTTATAGATGTGTTGTATCAAGTCAATATTAAAATACTTTAGTTTGAAAAAGAGATATTAAAATATATTTTTTTTAAATTTAGAAACAATCGAAGTACCATATTAAAAAGATATGTCTCTATGTCCAGCGATAACGTTATAAAAACTTATAGAAAGTTAAAAACAATAATCACCAAGTCAGTAAGTAATGTGTATTAAACATCGTTTACAAAAAACAACAGAAGTAAACATTACAAGAGTATTTAAATGTGTAATAGGTTTCTGTAGTATTCTTTGTGTTCTTCCTTTTCCAGAAAGTTAATCATTGATGCTAATGATTTTTTTTTTGTTGTCTGTTATTTTGTTATCCGGCGGCAAAAGCAGTAGATTTGTGCTCTTCACGTCTGAGATAGATTTACTCTTTTTCAAAACATTAACATCCCTCCAAGGCTCAAACTCACTAAAAGTTTCTTTGACTTTAACAGTGCAAGGGTTTTCTCGCTCTACACGAAGCATGACTGCCTTGCTAATATTTAAATTTTTGATATCAATCAAAGCTTCTGCTGCCTCCTTTATATTCCAGAATCCATGCTTTTCCATGTCAACAATTTCGAAAGGGGGATGATAAACTGCGGATTTAATAACATTGTGTAGATCTTCAGGAATCATAGCCTTCATGACCCTTTTTCTCATTTCGATGTGTGGAAAATCGCGATCGCAAGCCATAAAGCTGTGACCACTTATGAGGAATTTTTGTTCTATAACATCAAATACCCCATGGGCCTACAAATATATATATATAGAAAAAGCATTATTTTATTTTTATTTTGACCAGCGCAGTTGTCTGTCCAAATAATAACGTGTTTGTCTTTGACCACACTACTATTCAGAAACCGCAATATACAAGAGGCAACTTCGTTTCCTCCTCTGCCTGCTACTCCTTCATTCCATAGATTCATATACCCAGTATTTGTATTGTTGTAGTGGATTCCTAGATTATAGCAACTGAGCTGACTTAAGTAAAACATATCACTGTGCGTTAGTGTAGGTAGGAAAAGGACTTGTTGTAAGTCTACGCTCAAGCAACACATACGACTGCCAGGCAACTGTGCATCTGTTGTGTCTTTTTTCATTAGCCTAAAAGCACTTTCAGCTTTGCGGTGGTGCAGCTCTAGCTACTATTTTGCACTAGTACTGATCTGTAACTCAGCTCTAGCTTCACAAGTGAGTCTATCACACACTCGGCAAGTGTCGCTTCTGGGGAGGTGAAATTTCAAATTTGGAAAGTGTTCTCTAAAAACTCGGCTGTAAAACTTATACGAAATATTGGTTTCCGGATATTTTTCAGCAAAAGCTTTAAATAAACGATGAATATTAAGATCTGGGCTTAAATACTCTTTAGAAGTGTGCGACCTTGAATAATGACTTTCTTGGCGAGGAATAGACAATATGTGTTGCTTCACCATGCTCTTGTCTTCTGTAGTAAACTTTTTCAACTCATAGACATGTTCGTTTATCAGTAAAGGAAGTTTCTCCGCTTTTCTTTTTCTTATTATTGTTTGAAGTTTCATTTTTGATACCGCAAAAATGTCCATAAACGTTGATTTACAAACTCGAACCATCCGACCAGTTCCATCTGGAACTGTGTAGGCCATAGTGCCCTGGCGATGACTTTCTGATGTATCAGAATAATTGAAACATACATGAGTAGGTAAACCCCACCAGTTTTGTATAATACAAAGGTATTTTTAATAATATAAAATATTATTAAAAATCTGGTGTGAAGAACACAAATGCAGGTTCACTATTAATATTTTCTGTGAACGTGTCCGAATATATCCTATCCCCAGAGACGTAGATACGTATTTCGCTTTTCTACAAGCTCATCGGTACGCCCCTGCTGGAGAAAGGATATTTTCATGGTGCGAAACGACTCGTTACAGTGATAATTAAAAAGTGAAATTCATAAAATTTGTTTTATTTTATCTTAACAGTTATAATGGAATTTCATCAAGTAAAGGCCGAAACAATCATATATGATAATAGTACTTTCTTGATAAGGCATTTTTCGTGTATTCTTTTTACTGAAAACGAATTGCAGAATCGCATGCATAGGTTCTTTATAGGATTAAAGTTATTCTGCGCCTTAAATTCATAAACAAATATATTAAATATATGTGTCCGGACCCTTCTTTAATATAACCATCTCGTTAATAATTATTTTTTTGCTGCATGTAAAGGCTCGATTCATATTTCCATATATTTAAATATATCGGGTGTAATTTTTAACTTGAATTTTTCAAATATCTCGAAAAATAGGCAGTTTACGAAAAAATATCCAGATTTAAAATTTAATAATTCAATGGAGAAAATAATTAGTGCTAGAATTAGTCCGTCTTTCTCCCTCCATGTAGGTGGGGCGGGGGAACATTGAAATCTTAAGTAGGAACCCGTATATTTGATTGCAGAGTCGAATTCTACTGGAAAAAGTATGTAGGATTTGTCTGAAACACTTTTTCTTCAATTCGTGATAGATGCCACTGTAATAGGTGAAATTAATTTTTTTTCAATTTCTCGCACAGAGAACCTATGCATACGATTCTGCAATTTGTTTTCAGTAAAAAGAATACCACGCAAAATGAGGTTGCTATAGCTACTAATTTGTATTTTAATCACATCAATGTAATATCACATAGGTTAGTATATAAGGTTGGCATTTATTTAAATGAAATGGATCGAGGTCAGGAACGTTAGAACGCTATAGAAACAATAACTAAAATACAAACCTATACAAAAAAATTCGATGCGCGGTTTTCATTCCTATTTTGTGTAATTTAGACAGCTGGTGAATGCTGCCGTTATTTAAAATTTCCAAAAGTTTCTGCTTCAACACTTGCAATTTCTCGTCTTTGGTCCTCTCACGAGGACTGCTGTAAATGCATAAGCAGGTTAGTATAAAATATACCACCTAAGTGTAGACAAATAGATGTGTGGTATAAATTATTTAAAAGTAAGCTTAACAAATTAATGAGCACTCATTAAAAATATACATCTAAGGGTATATCAAAATATAACGAGACTGGTGAACGGGGGGGCTGGTGGTAGGGGGTAATCAAAGGTGAAAGATGTAACAGTGATAAGTTTAAGTTTTGATCTCGAGAGGGACCTAGTTGAGGATGATCTCGAGAAGGATCAGGTTGAAGCCGTGGATTGTCAGGTGAATGAGCAGATAGAAATATAACCGATGATGACTCATGTGCCACCACTGGTTCTATAGGTGTACTATAGGTGATAGGTCCACCGATGGTGTTAACTGCAATATCACCGGTGGTGATACTGGAGTTGACACCATTACAGTAACAAGGTGTACCTGCCTACCCAGAAGTACTCTCTGGAGAGTACTATCTCTCCGATGCTTGCACTAGAAATAGGTGTAGAAGCAATTGCATGCGTCCAAGCAACTGTATGCGTCCATATAATTTTAGTATTTGTCAGTTGACGTTGTTGTTCTTGTCGTTGTTGTTTTTGTTCTCCAACACTGCACACACGAAGTTTACACCTTTATGCAAGTGCCAGCACAGCCACAGTGTCTATTGCCCACTGCCAGCTAAACTGCAGTGTGACGAGCATGCCTTCAGACGTGCCAAATAAATACGCCCTCGGGCGTCTTCAGCAGTGAATGTGTTAATTGCGTATTTCAAAGCCTCAATCGTCTCTGTATGATCGGCATAACATCTATCCTTGACGGCTCCTCACAAATAATCCAAGTGAATCAAATTGGAGCTCCAAGCCAGCCAGTTAACATCGCCATTTCGGCTGATAATGTGCTTTTCGAAGGTAGGGCGCAAAACTACGATAGTAGCGTTCGCTATGTGGGCAGTGGCGCCATCCTGTTGAAACCAAACATCGGCCAAGCCTTCTTCAATCGTAGGGAATAAGAAGTCAGTTAATATGGCACGATAACGGTCGCCATTGACTGTTAGTGTGGCCAAAAAGAAAACGCAGTTCAGTAGTTGGTAGTATATAGACATACTTGATGTACGAATGGTGTACATAATATATATAAATAATAAACAGATATTAGATAATTTATAAAACGTTTTACTTTAACAGACTATTATAATATATATAAAATTAAACATTACTAGTTGATTCTAAATCTTCATATAAATAATACGCCTGTAAAAATTTGTTGTAAGTTCTTTCAGTAAAAAATACGTTCTTTAACTCTTCTAGTTTTTTAAAATTTCCATTTAATTGCCTAAAATCAGAAATATAGCAGCTATAAATTAATTTTTGGAAATTTCAAATATATACCAGGTCGCTATAGTTCAAATGACCACTTTTTCCGTGCGAAATTTTGAAGCAGCCGTTATATATTTTCTTTGCTGCCAACCAGTCACTAAGAATCTAATTCAAACAAGTACTAAAATTTTTTTTGTTAAAATTCAAATACTGTTTGACAGATCGCAATCAAAGTCACCGAATTGATATTTGTTAGAAATATTTTGTGCAGTATCAGTTTTTAATAAAAAATTTTAAGCGTTTATTGGAAAAAGTGTGTATAATTAAGAAAAAGTTTTTAATGGAAAACAACGAGACATGTAAGTACTTAATGTTTTTTGTTGAAATGCTTGTAATTTATTTTCCTTTTCTGGAAAACAGGCAATTTTTTTAACCTACCTCTAAGAATTTGTTTTAATTGCATTTTTAAGTTCTTGGTAGCTATTTAAATTTTGTTAAAGTTTGTTAAACATAAAGTTGACAGAAATGGATAGATCGAAATATTATTAATTCATTTCAGTTATGTACAAATTGCTTTTTTTGCGATCTCTGAGAAATATAATTTTTTCTAGGTTACTTTGCTATGAAAAAAAAACGAACTTTTTAAAGTTTGGTTGAATGAGCGCTCAAAGAAGACAAAGTATGATGCCGTTATCAAGCATGTGTTGAACAAAATTGGTGCTCCTGATATTAACGATGATTGGAGAAAGTTATTGGATGAAAAGGTCCGCCTTTTTTGCAACTATTTAGGAACCAAATGGGACAAATGCAGGAGAAAGGAAGAAATATTTCGAAATAAAAACATTACATGGCTTAATGGTGACATACGTTTTCAAATTAAAAACGCAGCTGTAAAAGCAACTTCTCTGGCTGTCGGACGTCCGGAGGTTCCATTTTGTAATAAATCAGAATATGGAAAAAGAAGAGCAGCAGCAGAGCTCTCAGCCGCAATAGGTGGCAAAACCGAGCTATTAGTTCGTGCAGCAGCAACATCAGCTCGGAAACAAGGAGACTCAGACTTAGCTGTTGTTCTTAAAAAAACTCTTGCTAGCCCGACAAGACCCTCAAAAATGAAGAAGACATTTTCAATCAAAAATGGTCCTATGATGCCTTTGGGCCATATTCGACACCATACAGTCGTTTTGGATGCATTGGCATCTCAATTATCACGTGTGGATTTTCTGTGTCCCAAATATGGCAATTTTGCTTATTCACATAACTCCGAGGCGAAAATGAGCTTCGTCGGAAATGATTATTTCTTGTAAAAATGCTTATTTACTTCCAATCGATTAGCGGCCCATTCAGTGTAGCGAAAACGGGATAGATGGTCCACTTCTTCAATTCTTGAAAAAATTGGACTTTGTAGGCCTGGGTACCGAGGTCTTTGTTCAAAATTATTCGCACAGTCCTATCGCTGATGTTCAATTTTTGTGAACGATGGGGGGTGGAGGTGCTCCGATATTGTTGCGACCGATCTGATCAACCGATCAAATTTACTTACACCGTTCTCAGTTAGTGCTTCATTTCTACTGAATTGCGAGTTTCGGCAACTAACTCACTACTTTGAAAATAAGTTTTCAATATTTGCCAACGTTGATCAAGCGTATATCGACTCATTTCGTTCACCGGACACCAGTAATGACAGTAGAGCTATGAGCGGCGCAATAACTGCTAGTTCAAAAATGAACCACAAGATGGCGCATTTTTTATAAACAGACTAAAATACTTAGCCTTAGGACTGCCAGGAAAAGGGCCTATCGACACTTACCGCGCGGGTCCGCGGGTCCATTGGACCCGTATTACTATATGTTGGGTTGGAATTAATATTCGGCGATTATTTTGAATTCAATATAGCGTAAGCATTATTATATTTGACTTTTATTTTATTCAACATAAGAAAAGACCATTAGAATAAACCGAAGCAGGAATAATAATAAGACATAAATATTGTAAAATAAAATATATAAATGACTTACATAAAAGTAAAAGTGGGTTAAACACATTTCTTACATATAACTACTGAGTGTTCACCGCATACATTGGTTTTACAACGTGCACAAGTTCTTGTTTTTCTGTCTTTTGAAGATGGACAAACATCACATCTCTTCTTCTTTCTTGGAATCTCGGAACTAGTAGATGCTTCAGCTTCTTCTTCTGGTTTTTCGTGGTCCTTGTATTCTTCTAGCTCATTTCCTAGCTCAATTAGAAAGGTTCTTCTCTTTTTCAAATCAAAAGCTGAATTAGATTTCAAGAGTTTCCATAGTGTGTATGCGTTCATGGCTCTGATGTCTATCATGTTATAAAAAAAACTTCAAGAGGCCATCTCTTCGTCATTCTTTTCACGGTGTATGATCGTGTCATTTTGTCCATGTTGTCTACGCCACCTTTTGTTTTATTGTAGTCCAGGATTACCTGAGGTTTCTTTTTTTGGCCATTATTAACATTCTTCTCACTGTGCAGAGTACTCAGCAACGTTACAAGCTTGCATTTCTTTGGATAATACGAAATAATCATGGCATCGTCTGTAAAACTAAACTGTGTGGAAAACACTTCACGATTTTTTGGATCAACAGATGAAGATGGCAATTCAGGGTTATTTTTACGGATCGTACCAACTAATGTTAGGTTTTTTGATAACAAATACTTTGCAAGATTGTACGAAGTAAAGAAATTGTCGCAGGTGACATTCCTTCCAGAGTTTTCAATTTCTTCTGCTAAACGTTGTACAACCTTTTCGCCTTGATTCTTGTCTCTTTCCTCTCCCTGCTTTCCGGGATAAATTTCCAGTTTCCATGCATAGGTTGTTACACTAATATTAACTTACGAATTCGAAGTTATAAATTACCAAAGCGAATTAAATTGCAATCAATTAGAATTTAGATTACAAATAAATATTACAAAAAACATGCAAGTATTATATTAATTTATGAAACGCTATCAAGATTCTAATATGAACAGATAAAACAATTAAATCTTCAAAACGGAAATTTAAGAATCAAAATTTTATACCAAGTAATATACGAGTCCTTCGGAATCGCAGAAGCCAGTAGATGACGGTAATTAAAAGTGATTCGTCGGTATTAAACTCGCTGATGAGATAGTGTAACTTTGCACTATCAACGGCATTCATATACTATATACATACAGCACGCGAAGCTCTGGCTAGGTGGAAGACGTACTACATAAGCCAAGAGAAACTCTGGACCTATCGAACTTCTCGCTCTTCCACGACACTATGACTAGACCAAGAATGGTGGTCTCTACTGATAGCTATTAGTACAGGGTCCAGCAACAGGTATTGATGAGTTGTGAGAGAGGGTTGTGGTGGAGTTATTAACAACGGGTGGAGGAAAGTGTAGTGTGGGACTTGTTTCGTATGTAATAGTTTTGATAATCATGAATTCTTGGCCGGTGCAGCAGCGAAGTTTTTGTATTACGGCGTTTATTCCAACCGAATGCATTCTTCGAATTGAGTAAAATAAGTTGTTTCTTAAAGTTATTTCTTTCTTTTGTACGTTTATTTTGCGTTTTTTGAATCAGAAAAAATACGCCCGTTTCTGGGTTATGATAATAGTAACTGTTAAGATAAAATAAAACAAATTTTGTGAATTTCACTTTTTAATTATCACTGTAACGAGTCGTTTCGCACCAACCTGGGCTTCGTCAGACATATAACTGTCAGTTATATGTCCAGCAGGGGCGTACCGATGCGCTTGTAGAAAAGCGAAATACGGATCTACGTCTCTGGGGATAGGATATATTCGGACACGTTCACAGAAAATATTAATAGTGAACCTGCATTTGTGTTCTTCACACCAGATTTTTAATAATTTATATTATTAAAAATACCTTTGTATTATACAAAACTGGTGGGGTTTACCTACTCATGTATGTTTCAATTATTCTGATACATTACACATGCGGTTAAGCCGTAGTATGAGTGAAGGCACAAACAAAATGCAGTTTTCTAGAGAGTTGGCTGTGCTAACCTTTGGAAGGACGTCTCGTTACTTCACATTAATTATGTGGACGGTATGCGAGGTACTTCGGCTGTCTGACAACAGGTAGCACCGAATTTACTTCTGCGCTCGGTCTGGATAATTACGGTGATAGGGCGAGGTGGTTCTTTTCTGTGAAAGTGTCTGGAAATATCCTTTCTCCAGCAGGGGCGTACCGATGAGCTTGTAGAAAAGCGAAATACGTATCTACGTCTCTGGGGATAGGATATATTCGGACACGTTCACAGAAAATATTAATAGTGAACCTGCATTTGTGTTCTTCACACCAGATTTTTAATAATATTTTATATTATTAAAAATAACTTTCTGATGGGTCATTATAATATCCATGGCGTCGTCTTTTTATTGGTAACACACTAATCAAATTGATCAGGTAGGTGCCTTGAATAGGTGCGGTTTCATCATAGAACTTTTTAAATAACTCTAGTCTTCTTTCATAAGAAAGATTTTTACATGAGAAATAGCATTTACAGGACAACTAAAAAAATATTGTTTAGTAATGAAACTGAAAATTATTATTAAAGACTCTCTAACCTTTTTTTTTGGTTCCGCTTTTTTTGGAGACAATTTTGTTACTTCTCGTTGCATAATCCTTCCCTGATATCCTTAGCTTGCTTTGTACTTCCCTCTGTCGTCCACGGATTTTTTGTTTCTTATTATCCATTGGTTATCACTTTATATGAGGCACAAAGTCACTTGCAGAAACACGCGCAAACATTCGTTAAAATAGGGTTAGAAAAGCTGATCTGACAATTGGCACTTAGCTTGTTCTGAGAGAATTAACCTGGCACATACACATACTGCCATCTATGACATGATTTTTAAACTATAAAGAAATTACATTGGGAGTTGGCATCTTTACAGGACATGTCCGTTGGTATATAGAATGTTTCTAAAGCAAAAGCTCAAAAATGTAATTTTTGGCACTTGGCCTATTTGAACCGGGCACGCTTCAATTGTAGAAACCATTTTCTCTACAATTACTTTTTCTATGTGAGATACAACATCGATATTTTTTTCTGTTCCTATTATATCTTCCAAAATATTTAAAAAAATGCAAATCTTTTAATTTTCTATAAGCGTCTTTAATGTCAATCACTTCCGTGCGTATTATTTCATCACTTTTAGATTCTTCGAGAAACTCTTCTGTACATTTTTCTATGAATATTTCCGAACGTTCTGTGCAAAGATCCTTGTCAATTTCTACATAATCCGAAAAGGAAATGTTCGAATTTTCCAAAATTAGATCCGGCGCATTGTCTCGGTAAATCAAAAAAAAATTTCTGTGAATGTGACCGCTTTTCTGCAATTTTTGCCTTCAGCTTGTCAAGTAATGATCCGTATTATGCTCTTGTAATGGTTTTTCCTGTTTGAAGGTAATCGATTAAGGTAACTCCATTATTATCCCAAAAAACAGTCGCCATCACTTTCCCAGCCGAAGAATTGCTTTTTTTGAGCCGATTCCCCCTACGCAGTCCACTGTTTTGACTGTATTTTTGTTTCGGACATATAATGTGTGTATTCAATAAGTGTATTCAAGTTTCATCTACATTAATTAATCGGCGCCAAAACTCGGATTTATTCGCCTAAACTGCGCCATGTACCTCCACATGTGTCTTTGGTTTTATTTTATAATTAAACTGTTCGAGATACATCCATTTAGTATTTTTTCTGGCATTTTTTAAAACGCCGTCGTGTTTTTAAAAGTCGTATAAGCCAATTCGCTTTTGTCCATAAGTGTTACAATTATCATTACGAAGAAATTCTTCACACACTGTCTTTTACTCATTTTATTCAATGCTTGAACACACCAACGAAAGAATTATGATTGCGAATCGACGATAATTTAAATTAAAGTACCTATAGCTATCAATACGATAGTGACGTCAATGCAAAAGGTCAGACAATCATATATCTGTTCAACACTAAAATAAACATTGTGATTAGTAAGAAATAGGTTATCAATTGTGTAAGTTCAATATTTTACACGGAAGTGGAAATACGACGAAATTTATTAGAAAACGACCTTTGCTCTAAATTTAATTATGATCATTTATGTCTTGAAGTCACTGTTCTTGGATTCTGCAATTTTATTATTCGGTGACTTCAATCTCCTAGATTATTGTGTAACCTCGGTCAATTGTTTGAGAGCAAATATTATCATTTCTCTGCTACAATGTATGTTTGGGAGTGCTTCAATATTTTTTATATATTATTTTCTATTTCTTAAGAAATGCGCTCTGTATATTTTGTATATTTAGGATGACATGTTATAGTTCTTTCGATTTCGTTGGTGATGTTCATTCGAACACGTTTTGGTCTAACGTTAGCAAGCGCGGCACTCAGCGCGCGGACAGCTTTCTCATGCCGAAATCTTGATTCAATATGTGACAAACACGATCTGTGGACATATTCATAACCTCTGCTATCTATCTCACTTTAATTCGGCGGTCATCTAGCACCATTTGGTGAACTTTAGCGATGTTATCGTCAGTGGTTACAGTTTCTGGATGTTCCGAATGCTCATCGTCCCCCAAGCTAGTACGGCCATGTTTACTTAAACTCATCTGCCCAAAATTTCACCGTAGTAAATAATGGTGCAGAGTCCCCGTACATAGCGTCCAACTCATCTTTAATTTGCATAGGCGTATTTTCTTTTAAAAACAAATATTTAATGACGGCTCGATTCTCGACTCACTCAAACGATTGTCAAACAACAACGGCGCTTCCAAAATGGCTGAAATTTTGGTGAGTACCTGTCAAAGATGAGCAACCGCATTCGCCAGCTTTTATTGACGAGTGCACGTTAAGGTCGGAAATATATCTGACCGTCCTCATACAATATTTTCTCGTGAAATAAAATAAAGAATACCTACCTGATTTCCTCTACAAACAAAGCATAAAGTAAACTAAAAGTAACATAACCTCGCCGGCGACACCATGTTAGCATTCCAGGGTTAAGATCGTGAACAGCAGCAATAATTAAATTATTTAACATATTCAAATATTTGTGCGCCGTTAAATTGCCATCAATAAAAAATGGTACAATGATACGGTCACCCAAAATACCAGCTCACACGTTCAATTTTCTGGAATACTGTGTGTGTAGAGATAAGAAAAGGTATTTATTGTTGACTGGCCAATAATTGGTATCAGAGGTGTTATATTGCCCATGTAAACATATTCAATATCGTTATTTTCTAAGAAGATATCCAATTAATTTGGAAGTGTTATTAAAAGAAATTCGGTGCAATTATTTGCATGCGAATTTCACTCATATCTATAGTCTCTAATTCCGGCATCTTGTAAAATCTTCCTATTTTGAGTACCCCCACATGTGTCTTTGGCTTTATTTTTATAAATAAACTGTTCGAGATATATCCATTTAGTATTTTTTCTGGGATTTTTTACAAACGCCGTCGTGTTGTTAAAGGTCGTATAAGCCAATTCGCTTTTGTCTATAAGTGTCACAATTGTCATTACGAAGAAATACTTCACAGTATTTTTTACTCATTTTATTCAATGCTTGAACACACCAACGAAAGAATTATGACTGCGAATAGCACATATGTCATCACAAAGCTGCGCGAACAAAAAGTCCTAGGGGCGTAGGTGATTTCGAGAGCAGAGGTATTACTAATAAATAAAACACACATAAGGTGTTTTAGATTTACACTTTATTAATAAAATAATGACAGCTGTTTCGCTAACACAGTAGCTTCTTCAAATTCAACTTAAGACTAAAGATACATACAAGATACAGCGTTAATCAGGTAGTTGACCCACGTTAAAATTCTAGGAACTATTACATTTATATTTTGCTTTTTGAAAACTATACCATGTCATACTTGTGTCAGGTTTAAGTATAAAAATATAGTATAAGCAACTAAGAAACAATATTTCAATGGGTGAACAGATTTAACAGTGGGGATCAATTCAAGTCTAATTTATCGTTTAGTAACATTTCTGAGTTTTTAAGTTTATTAATTTCTAAAGATTCTAAACAGTTTAGTTTTCTACCTTTATTTTCTACATGTATGGTGTTGAATTGTAAATTAAATTGGTGCTCATTCTCTATTAAATGATTAGAGTAGGTTGAGTCAGTTTTCTTATTGATATAAGAATGATAGTGGTCTTGGATTCGTTTTTTAAACGTTCTACCTGTCTGTCCAATATATGTTTTGGTACATGATCCGCATGCTAACTTATAGACTCCTGATTTATTGTCTTTGGTAGTTTTTTCTTTATTATTTTTAATATATTTAACTTTATAATTGTGAAAATTATGTTTTTTCATAAATCTACATAATTTCTAATGAATTAATTGGTGAAGCAAATTATTATTTATAGAAGTATTAATGTGAATCTTTAAATCTACCTCGTTATGAATATTGCTTATTTTAGAGAATTATTTTGAACTCAACGTTTATTTTACATTTATCAAATTAATTATTATAATTTGAAATAGATATTGGCTTATTCTAAGCTACGAGGGCGGATTGATATTGAAGCTACCTAAGTAGGAAAAAAACATTTTTTTTTTCAAAAACCATTTATTTTCAACATAGTCTCCTTTTAGCTCAATACACTTAGTAAGACGATATTCCAACTTTTTTATACCATCTGAATAATACGATTTTGGGAACCCCTCAAAATACGCGTTAGTTTCGGTAATCACTTCTTCGTTTGAGATGAATCTTTTTCCTGCGAGCCATTTTTTGAAGTTTGGAAACAGGAAGAAGTCACTAGGAGCTAAATCTGGACTATAAGGTGGATGATCAACCAATTCGAAGTGTATTTCACGTAATTTTAGCATCGTATCTAATGCTGTGTGAACCGGTGCGTTGTCTTGAAGAAAGAGCACTTTTTTCTTCTTTAAATGTGGTCGTTTTTTCTTGATTGCATCAATCAATTGATCCAATAATGCACGATAATACTTTCCTGTGATTGTGGATCCTTTTTCAAGATAATCGATGAGCAATATTCCGTGTGTATCCCAAAATACAGTGGCCATAACCTTGCCAGCCGATTTCACTGTCTTCGCCTTCTTCGGAGCACTTCCACCAGCTTCCACCCATTGTTTCGATTGATTTTTGGTTTCAGGTGTGTAGTGGTGGACCCACGTTTCATCAACAGTTATTAATCGACGCCAAAAATCAACAGGATTACGCTTTATCATGTCCAAACACCGCTGTGAAGTGGTCTGTCGAACTCGTTTTTGTTCGACACTGAGCAAACGCGGCACCCATCTTGCCGATATGCAAATGTTCATGCAAAATGTTGAACACACGTTCATATGATATGTTTACCATTTCAACAATCTCACGTAACTTGACTCGGCGATCATTCATAACGATATCGAGGATTTTCATGATATTTTCTTCAGTAACCACCTCTTTTGGCCTTCCTGTTGATGGTATTGTTGCAGTGCAGTGCTATATATATATATATATATATATATATATATATATATATATATATATATATATGTATATATATGTATATATATATTGATATACCACTAAGAGGCGATTTTTAAATTATTTATAATAATGAATGATATGTAATGTTGTAAATGTTGAATTTTCAAATAATGGGCGCCAGTGATTAAATTAATCACAAATATAACTACGTCCTCTGTGTATATACAAATGCACTAACAGCAGTCGGAAAGCATGATATTAAATAGATTAGATAATAAAATACCTCAAGGTTCAAAGTCGGTCTGTGAATTACCTCCCTAATTGTAGTTAGGTGTCTATATAATATGTTTAACTCAACAACTAAATGCTAACAAATAAAACAGTTTAAAGTAATAAAAATAAAATATATTGAAACAAAAATTAGAGAACTGTAACAATTATCATAACATAGACATGTGTCTATAAAGAGAATTACGATCTAAACATGTATAAATATAATATTACTAAATATAGTGTTGGTGAACAATTTTTTTCAAGCTTATTTATTATTCCAGTAGATCTATCCTCTTTAATAATGTTTCCATATTTTGACTTTATCAATTTAGGTGTATGTAATTCTTTCATTTCAATATTAACTTTAGTTAATTTATTAGTCTTAATTAAATTTTTAACTGATTTATTATCTTTTCTATTATAATATATTTGTATTATTTTTTTCGTTATTATAAATGTGGACCTGTATATGTACTTCCTTAAAATAATTAATAAGATAATTGATATTAAAGACATTATAGAAGAACTTATAATGAATGGAATTAACCATTGGCTGCAATTTTCAATATATTCATTATATTCACAGTATATCCCGCATTTCTGGCATTCTAATTTTGAAGTTATAAATCTAGTTTGATTTTCACAGTTATACCGTATTAGTCCAAACCATAATCCATTTGCTTTTGAAAAACTGGGAATGACATATTCCACACCATTATTATTGATGGTGCAGTTATGCTTACTTTTATTTTCTACTATTCCATATTTAACTGTTATATAATCTGCATTACACAGATTAATAATCAATAATATAATAACTTTTGTAAACATTGTATGTTTTAACTGACTCCTGCGTGCTGCTTCCGGTATTTTTTTTAATAAAAATTATTTGTTAATATTTGAGTTGTTTTCGAGTTTCTTTTTATTGATAAATATTTAAAAGGAGATAATTCTTGGCCTCCACGTTGTTGCGTCAAATGATATACCACTAAGAGGCGATTTCTAAATTATTTATAATAATGAATGATATGTAATGTTGTAAATGTTGAATTTTCAAATAATGGGCGCCAGTGATTAAATTAATCACAAATATAACTACGTCCTCTGTGTACATACAAATGCACTAACAGCAGTCGGAAAGCATGATATTAAATAGATTAGATAATAAAATACCTCAAGGTTCAAAGTCGGTCTGTGAATTACCTCCCTAATTGTAGTTAGGTGTCTATATAATATGTTTAACTCAACAACTAAATGCTAACAAATAAAACAGTTTAAAGTAATAAAAATAAAATATATTGAAACAAAAATTAGAGAACTGTAACAATTATCATAACATAGACATGTGTCTATAAAGAGAATTACGATCTAAACATGTGTAAATATAATATTACTAAATATAGTGTTGGTGAACAAAGAAAACTAAGTTAAAGAATATATTGGATTATATATACTAATTTGGTAAGTACTACGGTGTTATATGGATGTTAAATTATGCTTGTATTTATTAAGCTAGGGTAAACGATGCATAGATAATAAATACCGAAGTTTTATTAAAGTTTATATAGGTTATTATGAACTTGTTTATTGATATGTAAATTTTTTAGGCAATGAAATTATAAATGGGTCATTCAAGAACCTGTGTTCCAAGATTTTGCGTGTTGGCTCAAGCTGGAAGCGTTGTAGTCGAGCAGCAGCAAGTACGGCGTTAGGATTCTTGATATGGGTTTGGCGTCGTTCGATCGTCCAAATGGCCCACGCGTTGCAGTTTGGATACTTGTAATGATGCTATCGTCAATATTCGGCGTATCTTCGATGATGAGAGGCTGGTTTTTACTTAAAAAGGTTGGCTAATTTTCTGCGTTTCAATTATAGATATTTTCGATGAGATCTGTTAAGTTTGATTATGGTAATTTAATTTTTAACTTGGATAATTGCACAAACGCGGCCATATATTGTAAAATTCTTTTTGGCTTCCCTTCTACGTTCATTTATTTTTCATGGCCTATTTTTATATTGGCAAATAGCCTCGAAACTTTATTATCATAACATCGCTGGTGTTTTGAATTAAATTGATATTACATTTCTAATCAAATTATAAAATTTTTTAAATAATTTTCAAATACACTTTGTTTACTTTTAAATGTAGGTTATGTCATTATTATGTGTTCTAAGTTGCATTCTTACGTCTTTAGGTTAAATTTAAAAAGAGGGCGTGTCTAATCAGTATCAATACAATATTTCAATGTGGATAAATTAGATACCGGTAGTATCGCGCGAATTATTTGAATTATGAAATTTAAAATAGAAATATAAAAGTAAGTTATAAAAAATAAAAATAAGTTAATTTGAATTACTGTTCTCGTTGTATTAATTTATATACATGTTGATACTAATTTTACAAACTTAATTCGCCAATTTCACCCTTTTTATAATTGTTATATGCATTGTTTTATCTGTTTTTCCGTTTCAGATGCAGATATATGAGTGCAGTTTGTACAATAACAATATATATATATATATATATATGTATATATATATATATATATATATTAAAAATAATAGACTTTTTATTGGTTTAGCGACCTTTTATTGAATTATGATGTTTTATTCTACGACGTTTCGACTTTTACTATTTTTCAGTCTTTTTCAAGTATCTAGAAACAAGAATTAATACAATGAGAATATGAGAATTGTGTTTGCTTTTGTGAGATTGAATTAACAATTAAATTAACAATTAAAATTAAAATTAGATTAACGACTGAATTACCAATTAGATTAACAATTAGAGTTAAAATTTAAAATTAGATTAATAATGAGTAAGGACAATTAAAGTGATTACATCTGTGTAAATGAATAGAAAAATTTGAATTAAGCTACAATACAGTAAGGTAAATAGAAACAAGAATTACTACACTGAAAACGTGAGAGTTGTGTTTGCTTTTGTGAGACTGAATTAACAATTACATTGACAATTAGAATTAAAATTAGATTAAAGACTGAATTACCGATTAAATTAACAATTAAAGTTAAAATTTAAAATTAGGTTAATAATGAGTAAGGATAAATTACAGTGGTTAAATCTGTATAAATGAATGAGATGTTAAACTTTTGATGTTAAACTACATTACATGAACAATTAATGACAAAACTCACCGTTTCTTTTGGTTTTCAAAATCACGCATTCTGTGTAACATGTGTGTCGGGTACCCGAGACCTTTTTTTTGTAACGAACCGATCGCACTGGTTGGAATATTGTAAGTGTTTGTGGCTTTGTTAAGAGAGGTTAATTTTTGTTCTGTTTTTGGAATTTAGCAAATTGATCAGGACCGTGTTTAGGGGTATGTAGTAAAAGTATTTACAAATGGGAACTGATAAAAAGTTTTTTTTGTTTTTTTGTTTTATTGGTTTGTGTTTGTGTGTGCGGGGGGGGGGGGGGGTGATTTTATCTATTGTTTAATCAGTGGGTAATAGAGTTTAGACAGTCCATCAATTTCGTTCCTGTCGTTTATTGTTCTGCTGTTTTTGAAAATGTGGATCATTTCTAAGACCTCCCTAGCTTTTGTATTCTTTTTCTGTTATTACTTTGGTGTTATCAAAATCAAAATTATGTTTTAGTGTCAATTGGTGTTTTTTTAAAGCAGTTTGATTTTTTGCGTATTTGTGACCTTTCAATCTTTCTTGTAGTAGCTGTTTTGTTTGGCCTATGTATACTTTGTCACAGTCTTTGCAGGGTATGTTGTATATTGTGTGTGATTGTTTTAGTGTAGGTGTTGAGTCTTTTAGTTTGGTGTGTAGGAATTTTAGGTTTTTACCGCTTTGGTGTGCTATTTTATAGTTAAATGGTTTAAATATATTGTCTAGTTTTTCGGATAATCCCGTTATATAGGGTGTGGGGATATATGTTAATTCATTGTTTTTTATGGTTTTGTTGTGGTCGTTTGTTGTGTTATAAATTTTATTAAGTCTTAGTTTTATAATTTTGTGTATAAATTGTGGTGGATAATTGTTTTCTGTTAGTATTGTTTTTACTTTATTTAGTACTGTTGGTCTGAAAATTGGATTAGTGAGATTTAAGGCTCTGTCTACTAACGCTGTTACTACATTTTTTTTGTGGGCTAGGGGTTGGTTTGAAAAAAAGTTTACATATCTGCCGGATGTGGTTGGTTTGGTGTACCATTTTGTTTGTATTTTGTTTTTTGTTTTTATCAGTGTTAGGTCTAAGTAGTTTATGGAGTTGTTTTTTTCTATTTCAATGGTAAAGTTTAAATTTGGATGGAAATTGTTGAAACTATTTTGTACATTGTTTATTTCATTTTCTGGTAGCATCATTATGCAATCGTCGACATATCTTTTGAAAAAGGTTGGTCGATTCTAAAAGAGGCCAATTTATCTACGTATTAAAAGTATGCCAGCTAATAGCAGAACTGGAGAGGATAAAATTGTGATGGAGCTCCATGTATTTGTTAATAGCTGTTTAAGATTCCCAAAGAAGCCCTTCTCAGTTGAAATCACACTTGAGAACACTGAATGAGATTCAGACAAGTCAACAAAGCCATTCTCTTCAGCTACATTAATGACACTTAAATTTAGTTTCTCTATACAATCATTTAGCCATGGGACTTTAATCATGATACCTTCAGAATTGCAATTCATTTGCACATCTTTGTTTATGCAAGGGACTTTACCAGACCAAACAGAATTAAGAATTTTAATTTTTGGACTAACATGGAATATGACTGCAGTTTTTGATCCAACCATTCCTGTGACTGTAAAAGTTAAACCTCCACAATGTTGTGAATGAAATTCATTTAAAACCCCTATTCTGCAATTAAGAGTGACTTCCAAAGGTGTGTCAATTGATCGTTCTAACCATCCTGATTTAACTGTATAGCGGTCAGATTGGAAAATTCCAGGAAGAGCTGTGAACTCTCTGATCCATCTTGTGTAGGAATTTGATCTTACATTAACCCCCCATCCAGACCCTGCCCCATGAGTGAATGTCACAGCTTGAGGATCATATGTCATTTTCCCCTTTCCATCTAACTGTAAATCACCAATCATTCCTGCAACTGGTTTACTTCTCACAGATGCCTGTGGACCAATTGCCCATTCTCCATTGAACTGATGGATCACACTTAGATCTGGCAGTAACAAGGCACCTTCTGGTGACATTCTTATGATGGAACAGTCATTACTTACACTTACTGTTAGGTTGGGAGTTGCTGTTGCTTCTCCTATTCTGTAAACTGTTGATAAAGAGTCCTCCTTCCAAATGAAATTAAATATAATATTGTCACACCCTGAAGACAGGATGCATTTAGAGTTTCCCCATCTACAGTTTCTCAAGAAATACTGTGACACTAAACCTTTCTTTCCTGGTTTCCAAGAAGTCCGTTCATTAAGCTCTCCATGAATGCCACCATTTGGACATTCTCCATAAGGTTCACATCTAGCAAATAAGCAATCAGTATTAAAGGACCAATCTCCCCACCAAGTCCCTGTTTTATATTCTTTTGTTAAAATGTATTTATAAACAACTTCATGAAGGGTGAGATGAAAGTCACCAACATTTAAGCTACCTGTGTTGCTTACTAGAAATGTGGCAGTTTCTGTTGCAAAATTTACCCCATCAACAGATGTTGGTTTATGAATAAAAAAGAATAATAATAATATAGCTTTCCAATTGAAATGTTCATACTTATATGTCAAATTTTGAACTATTGATGCTGAATTTTGGTTACCATTACTGTCTTTTCCCTTTAAGTATTTAATTTTGGGCTCACCAGAGACAACCTTGAAAGTTACCATTCTCTCTTCATGGACTCTCTGCACTGCAACTCCATTGATACAGTTATGAGTCTTGAATATATACAGTAATCTGAAGGCAAGTAGCTCAAAAAGGGAAAACAATAGTGAGAAAACCATCAGTATCTTTGTATCAGTTCTCATTCCGCCTCTACAAGGGATCAGCATTGGATTTCCATCTAAAGGATAGTCCTCACAGATTGGATTAGCTACTAAAATCTCAGAACAATTTCCTGAATGTAAATGTATGGTTCCAAACAAAACAAGATAAGGTAGATTCTTGCATTCAGTGGTGTGTGATCCTAAAGTGCTTGTAAGGGTCACTTCAGTATAGCAATGTTTGTAGTGAATGAATTTCCCATCTAATGCAAAATTGCATTTTGATTCTGAATCATCTGACCAAAAATTAGATCCAAGCATCTGGAAATCAATTTCTTTAGTTTTAATATCCTCTATTGTGTGTTTCCTTACCTTTGTGGTATTGACAGCATTCCCTATCACAAAGAGATTGGAGGCACAAGACAGTAGGATCAAGGGTATTAGTAACTTAACACCCAACTCCTCAGTCAGGCGCATGTTTAGCGATAACATCACTAAAGCAGTTGACGTAAATGTATGGTTGTATTTACTTCTTTGGTTTTTGGTTGGGCGACAATGTGTGGATACAATGTGTGGATACAATAAAAGGTCGCTAAACCAATAAAAAGTCTATTATTTTTAATATTAAGACACGGCCAATAAAATAAATAAGAAAAATAAAATTCTTATAAACACTAAATATATATATATATATATACACTCACGGACAAAAATATTGCATATTTTTATAAATCTCTTATTTATATATTTTTTATAACATTTATGCACTTTTTTTGCTAAATGTATTATTTTGAAGTATTCGACGTATATTAGTATAGTTTTTCTTACATATGATTTTAGTTAGAACATTTAATTAAAAAGAGCGACAATAACAACATAATTTCTTTTTTAGGTCACATAAAGATGAATTAGTAATGGGTATTACTTCCCCTAACTCTAATTGCTCTAGGTGCTCAATCGGGTTTAAGTCAGGACTTAATGGAGGCCAATCTAATGACGCAATCCCGACTTGCTCAAAGTGCTGGAGCACTATACCGGCTACATATGGCCGGGCATTATCCTGCATCAATACAAATCTGTCATACCCAATAAAGCCGATATATGGTAAAACATGTTCTTTAATAATGTTTCGAAAGTACCAGTCTGCATCCATTCTCAAATTAACATCAACAAGCTCTGTGCGACCTTCCCAACTGATGCCGCCCCATAGCATAATGGAACCTCCACCAAAGCTAACGGTTTGCACAAGATTACATGCAGCGTATCGTTCTCCATTTCTTCTATAGACTCGATCACGTTTATCTGGCTTCCACATTTGAATTCTACTCTCATCTGTAAAAAGAATTCTGCTCCATTCCTGTTCACCCCAATCAGCATGAGCTCGTGCAAACTAACCGGGCGGTTTTGTGATGTGGGAGAAGCCGAGGGACTTTAGCAGGACGTTTTGGATTTAAAGCAGCTTCTTTAAGTCTTCTTCTTACTGTTTTTACACTTCATTAACTTGCCTTGTATTCGATAATTCATTTTTTAGTTGTGGAGCTGTAAATGTGCGATTTCTTAAAGCTTGGAGTTGCACATATCGGTCATCCCTTTGCGTCGTACACCTTTTACGCCCTTGTCCATGTCGCCTTTTGTTTTCCCCAGTCTCTTCAAATCGTTGTAGAACACGAGAGACCGTCGATTGATTTATTCCCAGTATTTGTGCAATATCTATTTGCTTGCGACCCTCGTTAGCTAGAGTAATAATTTTAACAGCCTCTAATTCATTTAGATGTGGCATTTTACTAACAAAAAACTCAGAATCAACGCACAATGCACTAGAAACGTCACTCTGATAATGTAAAAACAAAAGATAATCATTCTGACTCACCAACGCACACTATCAAATATTGCCCTAATTGTAAAATATTGCCAACTCACCTATAATTATACAAATCTAAGCATTTTTGTATATCCACGTGTGTTATAACAATACTAATATACGTAGAACACTTCAAAATAATACACTTAGCAAAAAAAAGGCAGAAATGTTATAAAATTTATATAAATAAAAGATTTTTAAGTCCGCGTGTATATATATGTGTGGTATAAAAAAGTAACAAATTGTTCTATTTTTTAAATTTGAAGTTTTTACAAAATATTTAAGTAAAGTAACAGAACATCCAATGTCACATGTCCATTTGTGGCTGTTTTAGCCCTATCATTTTATTCTACTTCTTCTGACAGTGGTTGAACAGCATCATCATCTTCAATGTCAAAGTCATCATCGTTATAACTATCTTCTTCATTATCAGTTTCTTCTGTATTCACTGTAAAAACTAGCTTATCTGTTACATCATCTATGAAATGCTCTGTTTGTAAATAATTTAACAACTTTACGGCCGGTTTCATAATATATTTAAACGGTCTCTTATTTTTTAAAAGGGCTTTTAGTGAAATATTTCGTCTCATAATTGCCATTTAGCTTAAAAGTTTGTTTTAAATCGGCTCTTAGTTAAAAGAAGAAATCTGGCCATTTTGTTGATTTAAATGACCATTTAACCTACAAATAACACATGGGCTGTCATTTATAACTGCGAACGTTAGTCAATATGGATGAATTTTATACCTCCTCGTCAGACTCCAGTTCCACTTCCGAAGACGACGAAGATATTTTTATAAGAAGAAGAAAGATTTATAAGGAAAGAAAAAATTATTTTGAAATATACGACGACATAGATTTTTTCGATAGATTCAGGTTAACAAAGCCCACATTTACATTTTTACTAAATGAAATTGAACGTGAAATAGAGTCGGCTACGAATAGGTAGAACATATATTTAGATATATTGTTGTAGTTATATAAAAAATGATTTTTTTTTAGAGGTGGATGCATAAGACCTGTTATTCAACTATTGCTCACACTTCGCTTTTATGCTTCTGGAAGTATGCTAGTGGCAAACGCAGACTTTGTAGGCGTGTCAAAAGCTTCAGCTAGTCGAATTATCACCAGGGTCAGTACAGCCATAGCGAGGTTGAGCAATAGATATATTAAGATGTATGAGGAGGAACATGAGACTGAAGAAGCAGCGGTGCAGTTTTATAGAATAGCAAGCTTTCCAAGGGTGATTGGTGCTATCGATTGTACTTTAATTAAAATACAATCTCCAGGTGGTGACGATGCAGAAATTTTTAGATCAAGGAAAGGATTCTTTGCATTAAATGTGCAAACTGTATCAGATGCTAGACTCAAAATACGAAACATTGTATGTAGATGGCCTGGCTCAGTTCACGATCAGACCATTTTCAATAATTGCAATTTAAAAATGGAGTTTGAAGATTTACGATATGGGAGGTATTTGCTAATTGGAGATAGTGGATATCGCCTTGAGCGATATTTAATGACAAAGTTAGAAACAACAAGGTCGCCTGCAGAGATTCTATATAATGAATCAATTATTCGTACCAGGAATGTTGTGGAACGACAATATGGTGTATGGAAAAGGCGATTTCCAATTTTGTCATTAGGAATTCGCTTAAATGTAAACACAGCAATGACAGTAATAGTTGCTACCGCTGTATTGCACAATATAGCATTAGACATGCAAGAAGTTATTCCTTTAGAATGGAATATTGTAGATGTGCATAATTTAAATAATGAAGCAGAAAATGATATTATTGAAAATCAATCAGGTCGCCAAGTGAGGCAGTTATTAATTACAGAGCACTTCAACAGATTGTAAAACTTAAATTATAACTGAATGTTTTTTTTTTATAAATTTGTTTAATATATAGATTATCAACATTAGTTTTTATTTATAAATTAGTATAAAATATACATTTATCAGATTAGTTATTAATTTCAGAGCACTTGAAAAGGTTGTAAATATCAAATCCTAATGTGTATGTAAATAAAAATAGCTTTTATTTAAAATATACATTAATATTCTTTAATTATGTTTTTTTTTTCTATTTCCATATCCAACAGAAGCATTTTCTTTTCATGTTCCCTTTGGTTCTGTTCAATTTGCTTTTCTACAAGTATCTTCTTCATTTTGTAATACTCAGCTTTCGCTTCTACAACAGGATTTGCCAACTTGGGTCGCAAACTCTTCCTCACTGGTTTTTTTAATTTTCGAGGAACATAACTACCCCACTGTAAAACAAAATTATATAAGCATATATATTAACTAAAACAATGTAATATACATCATTGTCAGAAACAGATTTTACTCCAGCATCAGTTATTTCCCTTGTTGTTGGTGAATAATTTTTGGTGGACTGTGATGGTGGAGTGCATGTATCTTCCTATAAAATGCAACCAAGAATTAACATAAATAAATTCAAGAGATGGTGCTTTACGCACATAAACTGTATTCATTACTTCTCCATTCTGTATTGTAATGGATACCTAAAATATATTTTATAATATACAAATATTACCAAATTTGAACATAAGCAACTGAATAAAAGTTCAAATTAGTTACTTACAGGCTCAGATAAATATTGTTCGGCATCGATGTCATTAGAGTTATTGTCCTTAAAACAAATTTCTATTATTATAACTTATATGTACAAAACAACATTCTTACCTGACTTTCATGAATTTTAATTAGAGGCGTGCTGCTTACATCTAGACCTGTATCTGTATTGATATCCTGCAAAGTAATAAGATCAGATTAATTATATTATTTTGCAGACGAGTGTAACATCAATACCCTAGAAACATTGATTGTGAAATCGCCATCAAAGTTTGATTGCAGCCCTACAACAGTTTTCATATTCACTAGCTGTAGAACAGCCAATAACACTGGGTCTATTTCCGATGTATAACTGGGACCACCACCAGTTCCCATCATATATTGCCTCCTTTGAGCAACTGTCTTCCTAGCCTCTGTTTTTAAGTTTTCATATTTTGATACTAGTTGTTGTACTGATCTTCTGGCAGATACTTTTGAATTAAAACTTTCCTCGATTTTTTTCCATGCTTCTTGCTATAAATTATACCACGAATTATATATGTATAAAAACATAATATTAACTTAAACTACCTTTTCATTACATGAAATTTTATTAGTCACTTTGTTCTCTATGACACTCTTAAATTTGCGAATTTCCTCAATTAAAAGAAGTTGATCTTCTTTAGAGAAATTTGAGCAACGCATTCTTTTTGTAGGCGTATTATTCATTCTAAAATAAAAATAAAGTAAACTACAATACATGATTTTTCTCCATAAAAATACTGTTTTAGTACATACCTGAAATAAATATTAAAATATTTTGAGAAATTTGTTCAAAGAGCACTAAAAATACAACTACACTAGTAAAAAGTTCAAAGACGAAAGAAAGTGCTTTGGATCTGACGCGCGTATATCAGTCAATTCGAATTTTCAGTATGACCAACATTACTAATTTAAGGTAAAAGTCCTCTTAGTTAAGAAGCATTGGCAATATGATTATGAGACGGTCGTCTTTTAATATAGCATTTAAGAGAGCTTTTAAGCTAAATGGCCTTTTAGATAAGATCCCTATTAAGAAAAGATTATGAAACCGGCCGTTATCTACATAGATACAAACAGATGGCCACTCTTCTGCATTTACAGATGCGAGGATGATGTTGGATCACCATCGATCTTGGTGGAAGATTAGGCAGTAACTGTTTATTGACCCAAGTGAAAAAGTTTGTTGAATTCATTTCATTATGGTAATCGCCAGATTTTGTACCTATAAAAACAATGGAAATAATAACAACAATAATTTTAACAACTGTGATAAATTTAATTTTGTGTTTCATTTATCGTTATAAAGCAATATTTATATACAATGTGTCCGGGAAAACGTGGGAAATCTCTCGGATTCAGATAGAACATTAAAAAATAAGATGACAAGTTCTCGTAATTTTTTTCCTGGCGGCCCTCCATACGGAGATACGGCCTCCTAAAGGACGCCACTGGAAATCAATTTTTCTTGATTAACTTTTAAACTACTTATTATAATTTAATGAAAATTTAATATGATAAACAGTAGTAAGGACCTCTTAAAATACTGCCCTTAACTTTAAATTAGCTTGTTTAGTTTACCAGGGGCGGACTAGGTTGTTCATTTTAATGCTTACCTTTTTAACACCCTGTATGATAAGGAGTTAAAAAAACAAATTTGTATACCTTGAACATTAAGCTAAAGAAAAGGTACTCTTGTTCATTGTCGATAAAATGAACCGTTTTCGAGGAAGAAAAAATAAAAGAATTAATGTTTTATTTCTATTAAAAAGAACCATGTTTATTATTTTTTTTTGTCTGCAACAAAGGGTGATACAAAAGTCATTCCAGGAACAAAAAAGTTTTAGTTTAGGTTATTTAATCCGACAAAATTACAAAGATTCTTAGAAATACAGTTTTGTCCCAGAAAGGCACCTTATCAAAAATTATGTTTAGAAATGTACTCACTAAAGCTTGCAACGATTGAACCTAAATACGCTAATTAGAAATAATCAATTAAAAACTTCATAAGTGGGTTCAACATGGGCTCCGTGAACTCTGATACACTCGCGGGCACGACGAATAGAGGACTGCTGTACTCGCCACAACATTGTTTCTTTTTACATCACAATGAAATGTGATTCTCTGTAAAAGTTCCTCCCTAGTATCAACCGGAGAGGAATACACCAAGGTTTTGAGATGACCCCACAGGTGAAAATCCATTGGCGTTAGATCGGGTGACCGTGGAGGCCAGGCAATGGGACCTCCTCTGCCTATCCAACGGTTTGGATAGACGTTATTCAGGTGGTCGCGTACAGCAACGCTAAAATGAGGTGGGGCCCCATCATGCATAAAATACATGCTTTGGCGGGTTGCAAGTGGCAAATGCTCTATTGAATCCAGAAAAGCGTTCTGAAGGAACTGTAAATAAAGTTCACCATTCAATCGTGGCGGCAATACGCATGGCCCAATCAAAAAATTGCCAATTATTCCTGCCCAAACATTAATTGATTGGAACTGATGTTGATAATGATGAACGACAGTGGCATGAGGGTTTTCATCAGCCCATACATGCGAGTTATGTAAATTTACAATACCATTTTTGGTAAACCCAGCTTCATCGGTAAAAAGAATAGTGCTAATGAAGTTTGGGTTTGTTCGCTGCTGATACAACAGCCAGTTAGCGAACTGGATTCTACGAGGAAAATCTTCAGGAAGTAGTAGATGCACTTTTTGCAGATGATAAGGGTAAAACAACTGTTCTTTAAGTACTTCATGAATTGTCGTTTTTGACGTATTAAGCTGCGCGGCTAATCTTCGAGTGCTTATTGAAGAAGTATCACCTACAGTATCCAAAATATTTTCCTCCAATTGCACCGTACGTACTGTTCTTCTCACACCAGCATCAGTACTTTTTTCGAAAAACTTCCTAAAACATTAAAGAAAGTCAATAATGTTACCTTATTAACTGGAATCGCCCACCAGTCTCTCTTAGACGTTGGTCAAGTCGCTGAAATGTTTTCTGATTTGGAATATTGCGATTAGGATATCTTTCTTCATACAACCTTCTTGCTTCCAAAGCATTGTAAGATGCAAGACCGTACATAAGATGCATATCTGCATACTCACTAAATGTGTATCCCATTATCAAATTAAATTTACCAAGATATTCAAAATTCAATAAATTAATATCGAAGTAAAGGATCAACGTGTTAACAATATGAAAGATTACAAGATTTAAAATTTACACGTCAATGCAAGATATTTATTAATTCGTGGGTACCATAGTAACGTTTGTAAAAACAATGCGTTTTTTAGTACTGAAAACAGTTTTATTTCAGACTTTTGTATCACACTTTGTTGCAGACAAAAAAAATAAAAAACATGGTTCTTTTTAATTGAAATAAAACATTAATTCTTTTATTTTTTTTTCCTCGAAAACGGTTCATTTTATCGACAATGAACAAGAGTACCTTTTCTTTAGCTTAATGTTCAGGGTGTTAAAAATGTAAGCATTAAAATGTACAACCTAGTCCGCCCCTGGTAAACTAAACAAGCTAATTTAAATTTAAGGGCAGTATTTTAAGAGGTCCTTACTACTGTTTATCATATTAAATTTTCATTAAATTATAATAAGTAGTTTAAAAGTTATTCAAGAAAAATTGATTTCCAGTGGCGTCCTTTAGGAGACCGTATCTCCGTAGGGAGAGCCGCTAGGAAAAAAATTATGGGAACTTGTCATCTTATTTTTTAATGTTCTATCTGAATCCGAGAGATTTCCCACATTTTCCCGGACACATTGTATATATACCTGATTTAAATAGTGAAGCATTTTGAATAAAACCCATTCGTCTACCAGCATGAACCATATCAAACGATTACATTCGAAATTGGTTTCTTCAACCCAAGCAAAAAATTATCTGACCATTCTTTTGATTGCGTATGTGTACTGTGAATGTAGGATTCATCTGTAAATATTAGGGTCTGTTTTCATGTATGTAACTTTGCAATTTTTCTAAATATTGTATACGTTTTGCACGTATATTATATGATTCCATTAAAATATTTCTCTTGTCAGCTGTTTTTGCCATCTAGAAACAAATACAATATTTATTTCTTGTTTTATTATCGAAACACTATTGTTACTTAAATCCCATCTTTTTTAGCACCTTCGATAAAGTTGTAAGCCCACCTATAAACAGTATGCCGTTCTCTATTATCTTATCATAAATTCCTGTAAAGAAATCCAGATATATAATTTATATGGAAGTGTACTTTTCGTGCTTCTGCGAGGCACGAAATGCACTAAATGAAATAAATTTTCCGGAATTTACATTCTCAGCTTCTTTAGCAATACTTCTGTATGTCATATCAGAAATTCCAACCACTCTCATTAACCTCTCTTTGTAATTTGTGAATGGAATTATCGGATGCTTATTTTCTGCTTCCTCCTTAATGAATTTTAAAACGTTGGCAATAATTTCTCTTCCTTGGCTATGTATAACTTTGCCTTCAATCGCGCATGTTTATTTTTAGCTGGACTTTTTCAATATTACGCCATAGTGACGATGATTTCAAGCAAGCGTTGATCTCAGCAGCGTACGTTGCACGTGGAATTACGGGAAGTGTTTGTCTGAAATCACCTGAAAGGAGCAACAAAGTGCCGCCGAATAGTTTGTCGTTGTTTTTTATACCTTTGAGTGTTCTGTTCAACGCCTCAAGAGAATGTTTGTGTGCCATAGTGTATTCATCCCAGATGATAATTTTGCGTTGTTGCAGCACTGTGGCCATGGACGATTTTTTTTTTATGTTGCACACTGCGCCTGGGTTATATTCAGTGGCAGCTTAAATGCTGAATGAGCTGTTCTGCCTCCATCCTATAAAGTTGCTGCAATGCCAGATGATGCAACGGTCAATGCGATACCATTATTTGATCGTACTTCGGGAGAATTAGCGAAATGAGAAATGTCTTGCCAGTTCCACCTGGTGCATCTAAAAAGAGCTTGTCTCGCCGAAACAGCCAGCATAATGCGGTCGTAAATGATTTTTTGTTCAAGAGTCAGTTGTGGCACATTGCGAGTAACAATCGCCGCCATTTCTGCAGTCTCGTACTGCAGTTCACGATTCATTTCGGTGTCCATTAAATCAGATGCATTTCGATTTGGCGAAGTCATACCGAAATGGCAGAATGGTAAATTGGCAATGGCAACGCAAAGATCCTCGATAGCAATCAATGCTTCATTGTACATAGCATCGCTGAATGTAATCGTTTGATCGTTGCACCGTATACGAATTCGATGCAATATATCGTCAGTGATTGAATCTTTGTGCTTATCTCACAACGTGTCTGCTCGTCCCGGAATGTAGTCAACATTATAGCTAATAGTAGACGAATTTGTGTTGGTGTACAGCCCAATGCTGTTTCAGCAAGCATATCGTCCCAGTGATTGTCGTCTACGAGCAAGCCGAGTGCAAGGCATGCATCTTTATATGTTGTATACTGTTGTCCATTCACTTTGCGTATATCTTGAAATGACAATGGGCCGGTGACATTAACCAACAACAGTCGCAAATAGATGCACTCAATCTGCCTTGGATTGACCGTATATACTCGGTCCAAAGTGTTTGATTTGAATAATAATGAGTAAGGATAAATTACAGTGGTTAAATCTGTATAAATGAATGAGATGTTAAACTTTTGATGTTAAACTACATTACATGAACAATTAATGACAAAACTCACCGTTTCTTTTGGTTTTCAAAATCACGCATTCTGTGTAACATGTGTGTCGGGTACCCGAGACCTTTTTTTTGTAACGAACCGATCGCACTGGTTGGAATATTGTAAGTGTTTGTGGCTTTGTTAAGAGAGGTTAATTTTTGTTCTGTTTTTGGAATTTAGCAAATTGATCAGGACCGTGTTTAGGGGTATGTAGTAAAAGTATTTACAAATGGGAACTGATAAAAAGTTTTTTTTGTTTTTTTGTTTTATTGGTTTGTGTTTGTGTGTGCGGGGGGGGGGGGTGATTTTATCTATTGTTTAATCAGTGGGTAATAGAGTTTAGACAGTCCATCAATTTCGTTCCTGTCGTTTATTGTTCTGCTGTTTTTGAAAATGTGGATCATTTCTAAGACCTCCCTAGCTTTTGTATTCTTTTTCTGTGTTATTACTTTGGTGTTATCAAAATCAAAATTATGTTTTAGTGTCAATTGGTGTTTTTTTAAAGCAGTTTGATTTTTTGCGTATTTGTGACCTTTCAATCTTTCTTGTAGTAGCTGTTTTGTTTGGCCTATGTATACTTTGTCACAGTCTTTGCAGGGTATGTTGTATATTGTGTGTGATTGTTTTAGTGTAGGTGTTGAGTCTTTTAGTTTGGTGTGTAGGAATTTTAGGTTTTTACCGCTTTGGTGTGCTATTTTATAGTTAAATGGTTTAAATATATTGTCTAGTTTTTCGGATAATCCCGTTATATAGGGTGTGGGGATATATGTTAATTCATTGTTTTTTATGGTTTTGTTGTGGTCGTTTGTTGTGTTATAAATTTTATTAAGTCTTAGTTTTATAATTTTGTGTATAAATTGTGGTGGATAATTGTTTTCTGTTAGTATTGTTTTTACTTTATTTAGTACTGTTGGTCTGAAAATTGGATTAGTGAGATTTAAGGCTCTGTCTACTAACGCTGTTACTACATTTTTTTTGTGGGCTAGGGGTTGGTTTGAAAAAAAGTTTACATATCTGCCGGATGTGGTTGGTTTGGTGTACCATTTTGTTTGTATTTTGTTTTTTGTTTTTATCAGTGTTAGGTCTAAGTAGTTTATGGAGTTGTTTTTTTCTATTTCAATGGTAAAGTTTAAATTTGGATGGAAATTGTTGAAACTATTTTGTACATTGTTTATTTCATTTTCTGGTAGCATCATTATGCAATCGTCGACATATCTTTTGAAAAAGGTTGGTCGATTCTAAAAGAGGCCAATTTATCTACGTATTAAAAGTATGCCAGCTAATAGCAGAACTGGAGAGGATAAAATTGTGATGGAGCTCCATGTATTTGTTAATAGCTGTTTAAGATTCCCAAAGAAGCCCTTCTCAGTTGAAATCACACTTGAGAACACTGAATGAGATTCAGACAAGTCAACAAAGCCATTCTCTTCAGCTACATTAATGACACTTAAATTTAGTTTCTCTATACAATCATTTGGCCATGGGACTTTAATCATGATACCTTCAGAATTGCAATTCATTTGCACATCTTTGTTTATGCAAGGGACTTTACCAGACCAAACAGAATTAAGAATTTTAATTTTTGGACTAACATGGAATATGACTGCAGTTTTTGATCCAACCATTCCTGTGACTGTAAAAGTTAAACCTCCACAATGTTGTGAATGAAATTCATTTAAAACCCCTATTCTGCAATTAAGAGTGACTTCCAAAGGTGTGTCAATTGATCGTTCTAACCATCCTGATTTAACTGTATAGCGGTCAGATTGGAAAATTCCAGGAAGAGCTGTGAACTCTCTGATCCATCTTGTGTAGGAATTTGATCTTACATTAACCCCCCATCCAGACCCTGCCCCATGAGTGAATGTCACAGCTTGAGGATCATATGTCATTTTCCCCTTTCCATCTAACTGTAAATCACCAATCATTCCTGCAACTGGTTTACTTCTCACAGATGCCTGTGGACCAATTGCCCATTCTCCATTGAACTGATGGATCACACTTAGATCTGGCAGTAACAAGGCACCTTCTGGTGACATTCTTATGATGGAACAGTCATTACTTACACTTACTGTTAGGTTGGGAGTTGCTGTTGCTTCTCCTATTCTGTAAACTGTTGATAAAGAGTCCTCCTTCCAAATGAAATTAAATATAATATTGTCACACCCTGAAGACAGGATGCATTTAGAGTTTCCCCATCTACAGTTTCTCAAGAAATACTGTGACACTAAACCTTTCTTTCCTGGTTTCCAAGAAGTCCGTTCATTAAGCTCTCCATGAATGCCACCATTTGGACATTCTCCATAAGGTTCACATCTACCAAATAAGCAATCAGTATTAAAGGACCAATCTCCCCACCAAGTCCCTGTTTTATATTCTTTTGTTAAAATGTATTTATAAACAACTTCATGAAGGGTGAGATGAAAGTCACCAACATTTAAGCTACCTGTGTTGCTTACTAGAAATGTGGCAGTTTCTGTTGCAAAATTTACCCCATCAACAGATGTTGGTTTATGAATAAAAAAGAATAATAATAATATAGCTTTCCAATTGAAATGTTCATACTTATATGTCAAATTTTGAACTATTGATGCTGAATTTTGGTTACCATTACTGTCTTTTCCCTTTAAGTATTTAATTTTGGGCTCACCAGAGACAACCTTGAAAGTTACCATTCTCTCTTCATGGACTCTCTGCACTGCAACTCCATTGATACAGTTATGAGTCTTGAATATATACAGTAATCTGAAGGCAAGTAGCTCAAAAAGGGAAAACAATAGTGAGAAAACCATCAGTATCTTTGTATCAGTTCTCATTCCGCCTCTACAAGGGATCAGCATTGGATTTCCATCTAAAGGATAGTCCTCACAGATTGGATTAGCTACTAAAATCTCAGAACAATTTCCTGAATGTAAATGTATGGTTCCAAACAAAACAAGATAAGGTAGATTCTTGCATTCAGTGGTGTGTGATCCTAAAGTGCTTGTAAGGGTCACTTCAGTATAGCAATGTTTGTAGTGAATGAATTTCCCATCTAATGCAAAATTGCATTTTGATTCTGAATCATCTGACCAAAAATTAGATCCAAGCATCTGGAAATCAATTTCTTTAGTTTTAATATCCTCTATTGTGTGTTTCCTTACCTTTGTGGTATTGACAGCATTCCCTATCACAAAGAGATTGGAGGCACAAGACAGTAGGATCAAGGGTATTAGTAACTTAACACCCAACTCCTCAGTCAGGCGCATGTTTAGCGATAACATCACTAAAGCAGTTGACGTAAATGTATGGTTGTATTTACTTCTTTGGTTTTTGGTTGGGCGACAATGTGTGGATACAATGTGTGGATACAATAAAAGGTCGCTAAACCAATAAAAAGTCTATTATTTTTAATATTAAGACACGGCCAATAAAATAAATAAGAAAAATAAAATTCTTATAAACACTAAATATATATATATATATATATACACTCACGGACAAAAATATTGCATATTTTTATAAATCTCTTATTTATATATTTTTTATAACATTTATGCACTTTTTTTGCTAAATGTATTATTTTGAAGTATTCGACGTATATTAGTATAGTTTTTCTTACATATGATTTTAGTTAGAACATTTAATTAAAAAGAGCGACAATAACAACATAATTTCTTTTTTAGGTCACATAAAGATGAATTAGTAATGGGTATTACTTCCCCTAACTCTAATTGCTCTAGGTGCTCAATCGGGTTTAAGTCAGGACTTAATGGAGGCCAATCTAATGACGCAATCCCGACTTGCTCAAAGTGCTGGAGCACTATACCGGCTACATATGGCCGGGCATTATCCTGCATCAATACAAATCTGTCATACCCAATAAAGCCGATATATGGTAAAACATGTTCTTTAATAATGTTTCGAAAGTACCAGTCTGCATCCATTCTCAAATTAACATCAACAAGCTCTGTGCGACCTTCCCAACTGATGCCGCCCCATAGCATAATGGAACCTCCACCAAAGCTAACGGTTTGCACAAGATTACATGCAGCGTATCGTTCTCCATTTCTTCTATAGACTCGATCACGTTTATCTGGCTTCCACATTTGAATTCTACTCTCATCTGTAAAAAGAATTCTGCTCCATTCCTGTTCACCCCAATCAGCATGAGCTCGTGCAAACTAACCGGGCGGTTTTGTGATGTGGGAGAAGCCGAGGGACTTTAGCAGGACGTTTTGGATTTAAAGCAGCTTCTTTAAGTCTTCTTCTTACTGTTTTTACACTTCATTAACTTGCCTTGTATTCGATAATTCATTTTTTAGTTGTGGAGCTGTAAATGTGCGATTTCTTAAAGCTTGGAGTTGCACATATCGGTCATCCCTTTGCGTCGTACACCTTTTACGCCCTTGTCCATGTCGCCTTTTGTTTTCCCCAGTCTCTTCAAATCGTTGTAGAACACGAGAGACCGTCGATTGATTTATTCCCAGTATTTGTGCAATATCTATTTGCTTGCGACCCTCGTTAGCTAGAGTAATAATTTTAACAGCCTCTAATTCATTTAGATGTGGCATTTTACTAACAAAAAACTCAGAATCAACGCACAATGCACTAGAAACGTCACTCTGATAATGTAAAAACAAAAGATAATCATTCTGACTCACCAACGCACACTATCAAATATTGCCCTAATTGTAAAATATTGCCAACTCACCTATAATTATACAAATCTAAGCATTTTTGTATATCCACGTGTGTTATAACAATACTAATATACGTAGAACACTTCAAAATAATACACTTAGCAAAAAAAAGGCAGAAATGTTATAAAATTTATATAAATAAAAGATTTTTAAGTCCGCGTGTATATATATGTGTGGTATAAAAAAGTAACAAATTGTTCTATTTTTTAAATTTGAAGTTTTTACAAAATATTTAAGTAAAGTAACAGAACATCCAATGTCACATGTCCATTTGTGGCTGTTTTAGCCCTATCATTTTATTCTACTTCTTCTGACAGTGGTTGAACAGCATCATCATCTTCAATGTCAAAGTCATCATCGTTATAACTATCTTCTTCATTATCAGTTTCTTCTGTATTCACTGTAAAAACTAGCTTATCTGTTACATCATCTATGAAATGCTCTGTTTGTAAATAATTTAACAACTTTATCTACATAGATACAAACAGATGGCCACTCTTCTGCATTTACAGATGCGAGGATGATGTTGGATCACCATCGATCTTGGTGGAAGATTAGGCAGTAACTGTTTATTGACCCAAGTGAAAAAGTTTGTTGAATTCATTTCATTATGGTAATCGCCAGATTTTGTACCTATAAAAACAATGGAAATAATAACAACAATAATTTTAACAACTGTGATAAATTTAATTTTGTGTTTCATTTATCGTTATAAAGCAATATTTATATACAATGTGTCCGGGAAAATGTGGGAAATCTCTCGGATTCAGATAGAACATTAAAAAATAAGATGACAAGTTCTCGTAATTTTTTTCCTGGCGGCCCTCCATACGGAGATACGGCCTCCTAAAGGACGCCACTGGAAATCAATTTTTCTTGATTAACTTTTAAACTACTTATTATAATTTAATGAAAATTTAATATGATAAACAGTAGTAAGGACCTCTTAAAATACTGCCCTTAACTTTAAATTAGCTTGTTTAGTTTACCAGGGGCGGACTAGGTTGTTCATTTTAATGCTTACCTTTTTAACACCCTGTATGATAAGGAGTTAAAAAAACAAATTTGTATACCTTGAACATTAAGCTAAAGAAAAGGTACTCTTGTTCATTGTCGATAAAATGAACCGTTTTCGAGGAAGAAAAAATAAAAGAATTAATGTTTTATTTCTATTAAAAAGAACCATGTTTATTATTTTTTTTTGTCTGCAACAAAGGGTGATACAAAAGTCATTCCAGGAACAAAAAAGTTTTAGTTTAGGTTATTTAATCCGACAAAATTACAAAGATTCTTAGAAATACAGTTTTGTCCCAGAAAGGCACCTTATCAAAAATTATGTTTAGAAATGTACTCACTAAAGCTTGCAACGATTGAACCTAAATACGCTAATTAGAAATAATCAATTAAAAACTTCATAAGTGGGTTCAACATGGGCTCCGTGAACTCTGATACACTCGCGGGCACGACGAATAGAGGACTGCTGTACTCGCCACAACATTGTTTCTTTTTACATCACAATGAAATGTGATTCTCTGTAAAAGTTCCTCCCTAGTATCAACCGGAGAGGAATACACCAAGGTTTTGAGATGACCCCACAGGTGAAAATCCATTGGCGTTAGATCGGGTGACCGTGGAGGCCAGGCAATGGGACCTCCTCTGCCTATCCAACGGTTTGGATAGACGTTATTCAGGTGGTCGCGTACAGCAACGCTAAAATGAGGTGGGGCCCCATCATGCATAAAATACATGCTTTGGCGGGTTGCAAGTGGCAAATGCTCTATTGAATCCAGAAAAGCGTTCTGAAGGAACTGTAAATAAAGTTCACCATTCAATCGTGGCGGCAATACGCATGGCCCAATCAAAAAATTGCCAATTATTCCTGCCCAAACATTAATTGATTGGAACTGATGTTGATAATGATGAACGACAGTGGCATGAGGGTTTTCATCAGCCCATACATGCGAGTTATGTAAATTTACAATACCATTTTTGGTAAACCCAGCTTCATCGGTAAAAAGAATAGTGCTAATGAAGTTTGGGTTTGTTCGCTGCTGATACAACAGCCAGTTAGCGAACTGGATTCTACGAGGAAAATCTTCAGGAAGTAGTAGATGCACTTTTTGCAGATGATAAGGGTAAAACAACTGTTCTTTAAGTACTTCATGAATTGTCGTTTTTGACGTATTAAGCTGCGCGGCTAATCTTCGAGTGCTTATTGAAGAAGTATCACCTACAGTATCCAAAATATTTTCCTCCAATTGCACCGTACGTACTGTTCTTCTCACACCAGCATCAGTACTTTTTTCGAAAAACTTCCTAAAACATTAAAGAAAGTCAATAATGTTACCTTATTAACTGGAATCGCCCACCAGTCTCTCTTAGACGTTGGTCAAGTCGCTGAAATGTTTTCTGATTTGGAATATTGCGATTAGGATATCTTTCTTCATACAACCTTCTTGCTTCCAAAGCATTGTAAGATGCAAGACCGTACATAAGATGCATATCTGCATACTCACTAAATGTGTATCCCATTATCAAATTAAATTTACCAAGATATTCAAAATTCAATAAATTAATATCGAAGTAAAGGATCAACGTGTTAACAATATGAAAGATTACAAGATTTAAAATTTACACGTCAATGCAAGATATTTATTAATTCGTGGGTACCATAGTAACGTTTGTAAAAACAATGCGTTTTTTAGTACTGAAAACAGTTTTATTTCAGACTTTTGTATCACACTTTGTTGCAGACAAAAAAAATAAAAAACATGGTTCTTTTTAATTGAAATAAAACATTAATTCTTTTTTTTTTTTTTCCTCGAAAACGGTTCATTTTATCGACAATGAACAAGAGTACCTTTTCTTTAGCTTAATGTTCAGGGTGTTAAAAATGTAAGCATTAAAATGTACAACCTAGTCCGCCCCTGGTAAACTAAACAAGCTAATTTAAATTTAAGGGCAGTATTTTAAGAGGTCCTTACTACTGTTTATCATATTAAATTTTCATTAAATTATAATAAGTAGTTTAAAAGTTATTCAAGAAAAATTGATTTCCAGTGGCGTCCTTTAGGAGACCGTATCTCCGTAGGGAGAGCCGCTAGGAAAAAAATTATGGGAACTTGTCATCTTATTTTTTAATGTTCTATCTGAATCCGAGAGATTTCCCACATTTTCCCGGACACATTGTATATATACCTGATTTAAATAGTGAAGCATTTTGAATAAAACCCATTCGTCTACCAGCATGAACCATATCAAACGATTACATTCGAAATTGGTTTCTTCAACCCAAGCAAAAAATTATCTGACCATTCTTTTGATTGCGTATGTGTACTGTGAATGTAGGATTCATCTGTAAATATTAGGGTCTGTTTTCATGTATGTAACTTTGCAATTTTTCTAAATATTGTATACGTTTTGCACGTATATTATATGATTCCATTAAAATATTTCTCTTGTCAGCTGTTTTTGCCATCTAGAAACAAATACAATATTTATTTCTTGTTTTATTATCGAAACACTATTGTTACTTAAATCCCATCTTTTTTAGCACCTTCGATAAAGTTGTAAGCCCACCTATAAACAGTATGCCGTTCTCTATTATCTTATCATAAATTCCTGTAAAGAAATCCAGATATATAATTTATATGGAAGTGTACTTTTCGTGCTTCTGCGAGGCACGAAATGCACTAAATGAAATAAATTTTCCGGAATTTACATTCTCAGCTTCTTTAGCAATACTTCTGTATGTCATATCAGAAATTCCAACCACTCTCATTAACCTCTCTTTGTAATTTGTGAATGGAATTATCGGATGCTTATTTTCTGCTTCCTCCTTAATGAATTTTAAAACGTTGGCAATAATTTCTCTTCCTTGGCTATGTATAACTTTGCCTTCAATCGCGCATGTTTATTTTTAGCTGGACTTTTTCAATATTACGCCATAGTGACGATGATTTCAAGCAAGCGTTGATCTCAGCAGCGTACGTTGCACGTGGAATTACGGGAAGTGTTTGTCTGAAATCACCTGAAAGGAGCAACAAAGTGCCGCCGAATAGTTTGTCGTTGTTTTTTATACCTTTGAGTGTTCTGTTCAACGCCTCAAGAGAATGTTTGTGTGCCATAGTGTATTCATCCCAGATGATAATTTTGCGTTGTTGCAGCACTGTGGCCATGGACGATTTTTTTTTTATGTTGCACACTGCGCCTGGGTTATATTCAGTGGCAGCTTAAATGCTGAATGAGCTGTTCTGCCTCCATCCTATAAAGTTGCTGCAATGCCAGATGATGCAACGGTCAATGCGATACCATTATTTGATCGTACTTCGGGAGAATTAGCGAAATGAGAAATGTCTTGCCAGTTCCACCTGGTGCATCTAAAAAGAGCTTGTCTCGCCGAAACAGCCAGCATAATGCGGTCGTAAATGATTTTTTGTTCAAGAGTCAGTTGTGGCACATTGCGAGTAACAATCGCCGCCATTTCTGCAGTCTCGTACTGCAGTTCACGATTCATTTCGGTGTCCATTAAATCAGATGCATTTCGATTTGGCGAAGTCATACCGAAATGGCAGAATGGTAAATTGGCAATGGCAACGCAAAGATCCTCGATAGCAATCAATGCTTCATTGTACATAGCATCGCTGAATGTAATCGTTTGATCGTTGCACCGTATACGAATTCGATGCAATATATCGTCAGTGATTGAATCTTTGTGCTTATCTCACAACGTGTCTGCTCGTCCCGGAATGTAGTCAACATTATAGCTAATAGTAGACGAATTTGTGTTGGTGTACAGCCCAATGCTGTTTCAGCAAGCATATCGTCCCAGTGATTGTCGTCTACGAGCAAGCCGAGTGCAAGGCATGCATCTTTATATGTTGTATACTGTTGTCCATTCACTTTGCGTATATCTTGAAATGACAATGGGCCGGTGACATTAACCAACAACAGTCGCAAATAGATGCACTCAATCTGCCTTGGATTGACCGTATATACTCGGTCCAAAGTGTTTGATTTGAATAATAATGAGTAAGGATAAATTACAGTGGTTAAATCTGTATAAATGAATGAGATGTTAAACTTTTGATGTTAAACTACATTACATGAACAATTAATGACAAAACTCACCGTTTCTTTTGGTTTTCAAAATCACGCATTCTGTGTAACATGTGTGTCGGGTACCCGAGACCTTTTTTTTGTAACGAACCGATCGCACTGGTTGGAATATTGTAAGTGTTTGTGGCTTTGTTAAGAGAGGTTAATTTTTGTTCTGTTTTTGGAATTTAGCAAATTGATCAGGACCGTGTTTAGGGGTATGTAGTAAAAGTATTTACAAATGGGAACTGATAAAAAGTTTTTTTTGTTTTTTTGTTTTATTGGTTTGTGTTTGTGTGTGCGGGGGGGGGGGGTGATTTTATCTATTGTTTAATCAGTGGGTAATAGAGTTTAGACAGTCCATCAATTTCGTTCCTGTCGTTTATTGTTCTGCTGTTTTTGAAAATGTGGATCATTTCTAAGACCTCCCTAGCTTTTGTATTCTTTTTCTGTGTTATTACTTTGGTGTTATCAAAATCAAAATTATGTTTTAGTGTCAATTGGTGTTTTTTTAAAGCAGTTTGATTTTTTGCGTATTTGTGACCTTTCAATCTTTCTTGTAGTAGCTGTTTTGTTTGGCCTATGTATACTTTGTCACAGTCTTTGCAGGGTATGTTGTATATTGTGTGTGATTGTTTTAGTGTAGGTGTTGAGTCTTTTAGTTTGGTGTGTAGGAATTTTAGGTTTTTACCGCTTTGGTGTGCTATTTTATAGTTAAATGGTTTAAATATATTGTCTAGTTTTTCGGATAATCCCGTTATATAGGGTGTGGGGATATATGTTAATTCATTGTTTTTTATGGTTTTGTTGTGGTCGTTTGTTGTGTTATAAATTTTATTAAGTCTTAGTTTTATAATTTTGTGTATAAATTGTGGTGGATAATTGTTTTCTGTTAGTATTGTTTTTACTTTATTTAGTACTGTTGGTCTGAAAATTGGATTAGTGAGATTTAAGGCTCTGTCTACTAACGCTGTTACTACATTTTTTTTGTGGGCTAGGGGTTGGTTTGAAAAAAAGTTTACATATCTGCCGGATGTGGTTGGTTTGGTGTACCATTTTGTTTGTATTTTGTTTTTTGTTTTTATCAGTGTTAGGTCTAAGTAGTTTATGGAGTTGTTTTTTTCTATTTCAATGGTAAAGTTTAAATTTGGATGGAAATTGTTGAAACTATTTTGTACATTGTTTATTTCATTTTCTGGTAGCATCATTATGCAATCGTCGACATATCTTTTGAAAAAGGTTGGTCGATTCTAAAAGAGGCCAATTTATCTACGTATTAAAAGTATGCCAGCTAATAGCAGAACTGGAGAGGATAAAATTGTGATGGAGCTCCATGTATTTGTTAATAGCTGTTTAAGATTCCCAAAGAAGCCCTTCTCAGTTGAAATCACACTTGAGAACACTGAATGAGATTCAGACAAGTCAACAAAGCCATTCTCTTCAGCTACATTAATGACACTTAAATTTAGTTTCTCTATACAATCATTTGGCCATGGGACTTTAATCATGATACCTTCAGAATTGCAATTCATTTGCACATCTTTGTTTATGCAAGGGACTTTACCAGACCAAACAGAATTAAGAATTTTAATTTTTGGACTAACATGGAATATGACTGCAGTTTTTGATCCAACCATTCCTGTGACTGTAAAAGTTAAACCTCCACAATGTTGTGAATGAAATTCATTTAAAACCCCTATTCTGCAATTAAGAGTGACTTCCAAAGGTGTGTCAATTGATCGTTCTAACCATCCTGATTTAACTGTATAGCGGTCAGATTGGAAAATTCCAGGAAGAGCTGTGAACTCTCTGATCCATCTTGTGTAGGAATTTGATCTTACATTAACCCCCCATCCAGACCCTGCCCCATGAGTGAATGTCACAGCTTGAGGATCATATGTCATTTTCCCCTTTCCATCTAACTGTAAATCACCAATCATTCCTGCAACTGGTTTACTTCTCACAGATGCCTGTGGACCAATTGCCCATTCTCCATTGAACTGATGGATCACACTTAGATCTGGCAGTAACAAGGCACCTTCTGGTGACATTCTTATGATGGAACAGTCATTACTTACACTTACTGTTAGGTTGGGAGTTGCTGTTGCTTCTCCTATTCTGTAAACTGTTGATAAAGAGTCCTCCTTCCAAATGAAATTAAATATAATATTGTCACACCCTGAAGACAGGATGCATTTAGAGTTTCCCCATCTACAGTTTCTCAAGAAATACTGTGACACTAAACCTTTCTTTCCTGGTTTCCAAGAAGTCCGTTCATTAAGCTCTCCATGAATGCCACCATTTGGACATTCTCCATAAGGTTCACATCTAGCAAATAAGCAATCAGTATTAAAGGACCAATCTCCCCACCAAGTCCCTGTTTTATATTCTTTTGTTAAAATGTATTTATAAACAACTTCATGAAGGGTGAGATGAAAGTCACCAACATTTAAGCTACCTGTGTTGCTTACTAGAAATGTGGCAGTTTCTGTTGCAAAATTTACCCCATCAACAGATGTTGGTTTATGAATAAAAAAGAATAATAATAATATAGCTTTCCAATTGAAATGTTCATACTTATATGTCAAATTTTGAACTATTGATGCTGAATTTTGGTTACCATTACTGTCTTTTCCCTTTAAGTATTTAATTTTGGGCTCACCAGAGACAACCTTGAAAGTTACCATTCTCTCTTCATGGACTCTCTGCACTGCAACTCCATTGATACAGTTATGAGTCTTGAATATATACAGTAATCTGAAGGCAAGTAGCTCAAAAAGGGAAAACAATAGTGAGAAAACCATCAGTATCTTTGTATCAGTTCTCATTCCGCCTCTACAAGGGATCAGCATTGGATTTCCATCTAAAGGATAGTCCTCACAGATTGGATTAGCTACTAAAATCTCAGAACAATTTCCTGAATGTAAATGTATGGTTCCAAACAAAACAAGATAAGGTAGATTCTTGCATTCAGTGGTGCGTGATCCTAAAGTGCTTGTAAGGGTCACTTCAGTATAGCAATGTTTGTAGTGAATGAATTTCCCATCTAATGCAAAATTGCATTTTGATTCTGAATCATCTGACCAAAAATTAGATCCAAGCATCTGGAAATCAATTTCTTTAGTTTTAATATCCTCTATTGTGTGTTTCCTTACCTTTGTGGTATTGACAGCATTCCCTATCACAAAGAGATTGGAGGCACAAGACAGTAGGATCAAGGGTATTAGTAACTTAACACCCAACTCCTCAGTCAGGCGCATGTTTAGCGATAACATCACTAAAGCAGTTGACGTAAATGTATGGTTGTATTTACTTCTTTGGTTTTTGGTTGGGCGACAATGTGTGGATACAATGTGTGGATACAATAAAAGGTCGCTAAACCAATAAAAAGTCTATTATTTTTAATATTAAGACACGGCCAATAAAATAAATAAGAAAAATAAAATTCTTATAAACACTAAATATATATATATATATATATATATATATATATATACACTCACGGACAAAAATATTGCATATTTTTATAAATCTCTTATTTATATATTTTTTATAACATTTATGCACTTTTTTTGCTAAATGTATTATTTTGAAGTATTCGACGTATATTAGTATAGTTTTTCTTACATATGATTTTAGTTAGAACATTTAATTAAAAAGAGCGACAATAACAACATAATTTCTTTTTTAGGTCACATAAAGATGAATTAGTAATGGGTATTACTTCCCCTAACTCTAATTGCTCTAGGTGCTCAATCGGGTTTAAGTCAGGACTTAATGGAGGCCAATCTAATGACGCAATCCCGACTTGCTCAAAGTGCTGGAGCACTATACCGGCTACATATGGCCGGGCATTATCCTGCATCAATACAAATCTGTCATACCCAATAAAGCCGATATATGGTAAAACATGTTCTTTAATAATGTTTCGAAAGTACCAGTCTGCATCCATTCTCAAATTAACATCAACAAGCTCTGTGCGACCTTCCCAACTGATGCCGCCCCATAGCATAATGGAACCTCCACCAAAGCTAACGGTTTGCACAAGATTACATGCAGCGTATCGTTCTCCATTTCTTCTATAGACTCGATCACGTTTATCTGGCTTCCACATTTGAATTCTACTCTCATCTGTAAAAAGAATTCTGCTCCATTCCTGTTCACCCCAATCAGCATGAGCTCGTGCAAACTAACCGGGCGGTTTTGTGATGTGGGAGAAGCCGAGGGACTTTAGCAGGACGTTTTGGATTTAAAGCAGCTTCTTTAAGTCTTCTTCTTACTGTTTTTACACTTCATTAACTTGCCTTGTATTCGATAATTCATTTTTTAGTTGTGGAGCTGTAAATGTGCGATTTCTTAAAGCTTGGAGTTGCACATATCGGTCATCCCTTTGCGTCGTACACCTTTTACGCCCTTGTCCATGTCGCCTTTTGTTTTCCCCAGTCTCTTCAAATCGTTGTAGAACACGAGAGACCGTCGATTGATTTATTCCCAGTATTTGTGCAATATCTATTTGCTTGCGACCCTCGTTAGCTAGAGTAATAATTTTAACAGCCTCTAATTCATTTAGATGTGGCATTTTACTAACAAAAAACTCAGAATCAACGCACAATGCACTAGAAACGTCACTCTGATAATGTAAAAACAAAAGATAATCATTCTGACTCACCAACGCACACTATCAAATATTGCCCTAATTGTAAAATATTGCCAACTCACCTATAATTATACAAATCTAAGCATTTTTGTATATCCACGTGTGTTATAACAATACTAATATACGTAGAACACTTCAAAATAATACACTTAGCAAAAAAAAGGCAGAAATGTTATAAAATTTATATAAATAAAAGATTTTTAAGTCCGCGTGTATATATATGTGTGGTATAAAAAAGTAACAAATTGTTCTATTTTTTAAATTTGAAGTTTTTACAAAATATTTAAGTAAAGTAACAGAACATCCAATGTCACATGTCCATTTGTGGCTGTTTTAGCCCTATCATTTTATTCTACTTCTTCTGACAGTGGTTGAACAGCATCATCATCTTCAATGTCAAAGTCATCATCGTTATAACTATCTTCTTCATTATCAGTTTCTTCTGTATTCACTGTAAAAACTAGCTTATCTGTTACATCATCTATGAAATGCTCTGTTTGTAAATAATTTAACAACTTTATCTACATAGATACAAACAGATGGCCACTCTTCTGCATTTACAGATGCGAGGATGATGTTGGATCACCATCGATCTTGGTGGAAGATTAGGCAGTAACTGTTTATTGACCCAAGTGAAAAAGTTTGTTGAATTCATTTCATTATGGTAATCGCCAGATTTTGTACCTATAAAAACAATGGAAATAATAACAACAATAATTTTAACAACTGTGATAAATTTAATTTTGTGTTTCATTTATCGTTATAAAGCAATATTTATATACAATGTGTCCGGGAAAATGTGGGAAATCTCTCGGATTCAGATAGAACATTAAAAAATAAGATGACAAGTTCTCGTAATTTTTTTCCTGGCGGCCCTCCATACGGAGATACGGCCTCCTAAAGGACGCCACTGGAAATCAATTTTTCTTGATTAACTTTTAAACTACTTATTATAATTTAATGAAAATTTAATATGATAAACAGTAGTAAGGACCTCTTAAAATACTGCCCTTAACTTTAAATTAGCTTGTTTAGTTTACCAGGGGCGGACTAGGTTGTTCATTTTAATGCTTACCTTTTTAACACCCTGTATGATAAGGAGTTAAAAAAACAAATTTGTATACCTTGAACATTAAGCTAAAGAAAAGGTACTCTTGTTCATTGTCGATAAAATGAACCGTTTTCGAGGAAGAAAAAATAAAAGAATTAATGTTTTATTTCTATTAAAAAGAACCATGTTTATTATTTTTTTTTGTCTGCAACAAAGGGTGATACAAAAGTCATTCCAGGAACAAAAAAGTTTTAGTTTAGGTTATTTAATCCGACAAAATTACAAAGATTCTTAGAAATACAGTTTTGTCCCAGAAAGGCACCTTATCAAAAATTATGTTTAGAAATGTACTCACTAAAGCTTGCAACGATTGAACCTAAATACGCTAATTAGAAATAATCAATTAAAAACTTCATAAGTGGGTTCAACATGGGCTCCGTGAACTCTGATACACTCGCGGGCACGACGAATAGAGGACTGCTGTACTCGCCACAACATTGTTTCTTTTTACATCACAATGAAATGTGATTCTCTGTAAAAGTTCCTCCCTAGTATCAACCGGAGAGGAATACACCAAGGTTTTGAGATGACCCCACAGGTGAAAATCCATTGGCGTTAGATCGGGTGACCGTGGAGGCCAGGCAATGGGACCTCCTCTGCCTATCCAACGGTTTGGATAGACGTTATTCAGGTGGTCGCGTACAGCAACGCTAAAATGAGGTGGGGCCCCATCATGCATAAAATACATGCTTTGGCGGGTTGCAAGTGGCAAATGCTCTATTGAATCCAGAAAAGCGTTCTGAAGGAACTGTAAATAAAGTTCACCATTCAATCGTGGCGGCAATACGCATGGCCCAATCAAAAAATTGCCAATTATTCCTGCCCAAACATTAATTGATTGGAACTGATGTTGATAATGATGAACGACAGTGGCATGAGGGTTTTCATCAGCCCATACATGCGAGTTATGTAAATTTACAATACCATTTTTGGTAAACCCAGCTTCATCGGTAAAAAGAATAGTGCTAATGAAGTTTGGGTTTGTTCGCTGCTGATACAACAGCCAGTTAGCGAACTGGATTCTACGAGGAAAATCTTCAGGAAGTAGTAGATGCACTTTTTGCAGATGATAAGGGTAAAACAACTGTTCTTTAAGTACTTCATGAATTGTCGTTTTTGACGTATTAAGCTGCGCGGCTAATCTTCGAGTGCTTATTGAAGAAGTATCACCTACAGTATCCAAAATATTTTCCTCCAATTGCACCGTACGTACTGTTCTTCTCACACCAGCATCAGTACTTTTTTCGAAAAACTTCCTAAAACATTAAAGAAAGTCAATAATGTTACCTTATTAACTGGAATCGCCCACCAGTCTCTCTTAGACGTTGGTCAAGTCGCTGAAATGTTTTCTGATTTGGAATATTGCGATTAGGATATCTTTCTTCATACAACCTTCTTGCTTCCAAAGCATTGTAAGATGCAAGACCGTACATAAGATGCATATCTGCATACTCACTAAATGTGTATCCCATTATCAAATTAAATTTACCAAGATATTCAAAATTCAATAAATTAATATCGAAGTAAAGGATCAACGTGTTAACAATATGAAAGATTACAAGATTTAAAATTTACACGTCAATGCAAGATATTTATTAATTCGTGGGTACCATAGTAACGTTTGTAAAAACAATGCGTTTTTTAGTACTGAAAACAGTTTTATTTCAGACTTTTGTATCACACTTTGTTGCAGACAAAAAAAATAAAAAACATGGTTCTTTTTAATTGAAATAAAACATTAATTCTTTTTTTTTTTTTTCCTCGAAAACGGTTCATTTTATCGACAATGAACAAGAGTACCTTTTCTTTAGCTTAATGTTCAGGGTGTTAAAAATGTAAGCATTAAAATGTACAACCTAGTCCGCCCCTGGTAAACTAAACAAGCTAATTTAAATTTAAGGGCAGTATTTTAAGAGGTCCTTACTACTGTTTATCATATTAAATTTTCATTAAATTATAATAAGTAGTTTAAAAGTTATTCAAGAAAAATTGATTTCCAGTGGCGTCCTTTAGGAGACCGTATCTCCGTAGGGAGAGCCGCTAGGAAAAAAATTATGCGTGTTCTGTTCAACGCCTCAAGAGAATGTTTGTGTGCCATAGTGTATTCATCCCAGATGATAATTTTGCGTTGTTGCAGCACTGTGGCCATGGACGATTTTTTTTTTATGTTGCACACTGCGCCTGGGTTATATTCAGTGGCAGCTTAAATGCTGAATGAGCTGTTCTGCCTCCATCCTATAAAGTTGCTGCAATGCCAGATGATGCAACGGTCAATGCGATACCATTATTTGATCGTACTTCGGGAGAATTAGCGAAATGAGAAATGTCTTGCCAGTTCCACCTGGTGCATCTAAAAAGAGCTTGTCTCGCCGAAACAGCCAGCATAATGCGGTCGTAAATGATTTTTTGTTCAAGAGTCAGTTGTGGCACATTGCGAGTAACAATCGCCGCCATTTCTGCAGTCTCGTACTGCAGTTCACGATTCATTTCGGTGTCCATTAAATCAGATGCATTTCGATTTGGCGAAGTCATACCGAAATGGCAGAATGGTAAATTGGCAATGGCAACGCAAAGATCCTCGATAGCAATCAATGCTTCATTGTACATAGCATCGCTGAATGTAATCGTTTGATCGTTGCACCGTATACGAATTCGATGCAATATATCGTCAGTGATTGAATCTTTGTGCTTATCTCACAACGTGTCTGCTCGTCCCGGAATGTAGTCAACATTATAGCTAATAGTAGACGAATTTGTGTTGGTGTACAGCCCAATGCTGTTTCAGCAAGCATATCGTCCCAGTGATTGTCGTCTACGAGCAAGCCGAGTGCAAGGCATGCATCTTTATATGTTGTATACTGTTGTCCATTCACTTTGCGTATATCTTGAAATGACAATGGGCCGGTGACATTAACCAACAACAGTCGCAAATAGATGCACTCAATCTGCCTTGGATTGACCGTATATACTCGGTCCAAAGTGTTTGATTTGAATAATAATGAGTAAGGATAAATTACAGTGGTTAAATCTGTATAAATGAATGAGATGTTAAACTTTTGATGTTAAACTACATTACATGAACAATTAATGACAAAACTCACCGTTTCTTTTGGTTTTCAAAATCACGCATTCTGTGTAACATGTGTGTCGGGTACCCGAGACCTTTTTTTTGTAACGAACCGATCGCACTGGTTGGAATATTGTAAGTGTTTGTGGCTTTGTTAAGAGAGGTTAATTTTTGTTCTGTTTTTGGAATTTAGCAAATTGATCAGGACCGTGTTTAGGGGTATGTAGTAAAAGTATTTACAAATGGGAACTGATAAAAAGTTTTTTTTGTTTTTTTGTTTTATTGGTTTGTGTTTGTGTGTGCGGGGGGGGGGGGTGATTTTATCTATTGTTTAATCAGTGGGTAATAGAGTTTAGACAGTCCATCAATTTCGTTCCTGTCGTTTATTGTTCTGCTGTTTTTGAAAATGTGGATCATTTCTAAGACCTCCCTAGCTTTTGTATTCTTTTTCTGTGTTATTACTTTGGTGTTATCAAAATCAAAATTATGTTTTAGTGTCAATTGGTGTTTTTTTAAAGCAGTTTGATTTTTTGCGTATTTGTGACCTTTCAATCTTTCTTGTAGTAGCTGTTTTGTTTGGCCTATGTATACTTTGTCACAGTCTTTGCAGGGTATGTTGTATATTGTGTGTGATTGTTTTAGTGTAGGTGTTGAGTCTTTTAGTTTGGTGTGTAGGAATTTTAGGTTTTTACCGCTTTGGTGTGCTATTTTATAGTTAAATGGTTTAAATATATTGTCTAGTTTTTCGGATAATCCCGTTATATAGGGTGTGGGGATATATGTTAATTCATTGTTTTTTATGGTTTTGTTGTGGTCGTTTGTTGTGTTATAAATTTTATTAAGTCTTAGTTTTATAATTTTGTGTATAAATTGTGGTGGATAATTGTTTTCTGTTAGTATTGTTTTTACTTTATTTAGTACTGTTGGTCTGAAAATTGGATTAGTGAGATTTAAGGCTCTGTCTACTAACGCTGTTACTACATTTTTTTTGTGGGCTAGGGGTTGGTTTGAAAAAAAGTTTACATATCTGCCGGATGTGGTTGGTTTGGTGTACCATTTTGTTTGTATTTTGTTTTTTGTTTTTATCAGTGTTAGGTCTAAGTAGTTTATGGAGTTGTTTTTTTCTATTTCAATGGTAAAGTTTAAATTTGGATGGAAATTGTTGAAACTATTTTGTACATTGTTTATTTCATTTTCTGGTAGCATCATTATGCAATCGTCGACATATCTTTTGAAAAAGGTTGGTCGATTCTAAAAGAGGCCAATTTATCTACGTATTAAAAGTATGCCAGCTAATAGCAGAACTGGAGAGGATAAAATTGTGATGGAGCTCCATGTATTTGTTAATAGCTGTTTAAGATTCCCAAAGAAGCCCTTCTCAGTTGAAATCACACTTGAGAACACTGAATGAGATTCAGACAAGTCAACAAAGCCATTCTCTTCAGCTACATTAATGACACTTAAATTTAGTTTCTCTATACAATCATTTGGCCATGGGACTTTAATCATGATACCTTCAGAATTGCAATTCATTTGCACATCTTTGTTTATGCAAGGGACTTTACCAGACCAAACAGAATTAAGAATTTTAATTTTTGGACTAACATGGAATATGACTGCAGTTTTTGATCCAACCATTCCTGTGACTGTAAAAGTTAAACCTCCACAATGTTGTGAATGAAATTCATTTAAAACCCCTATTCTGCAATTAAGAGTGACTTCCAAAGGTGTGTCAATTGATCGTTCTAACCATCCTGATTTAACTGTATAGCGGTCAGATTGGAAAATTCCAGGAAGAGCTGTGAACTCTCTGATCCATCTTGTGTAGGAATTTGATCTTACATTAACCCCCCATCCAGACCCTGCCCCATGAGTGAATGTCACAGCTTGAGGATCATATGTCATTTTCCCCTTTCCATCTAACTGTAAATCACCAATCATTCCTGCAACTGGTTTACTTCTCACAGATGCCTGTGGACCAATTGCCCATTCTCCATTGAACTGATGGATCACACTTAGATCTGGCAGTAACAAGGCACCTTCTGGTGACATTCTTATGATGGAACAGTCATTACTTACACTTACTGTTAGGTTGGGAGTTGCTGTTGCTTCTCCTATTCTGTAAACTGTTGATAAAGAGTCCTCCTTCCAAATGAAATTAAATATAATATTGTCACACCCTGAAGACAGGATGCATTTAGAGTTTCCCCATCTACAGTTTCTCAAGAAATACTGTGACACTAAACCTTTCTTTCCTGGTTTCCAAGAAGTCCGTTCATTAAGCTCTCCATGAATGCCACCATTTGGACATTCTCCATAAGGTTCACATCTAGCAAATAAGCAATCAGTATTAAAGGACCAATCTCCCCACCAAGTCCCTGTTTTATATTCTTTTGTTAAAATGTATTTATAAACAACTTCATGAAGGGTGAGATGAAAGTCACCAACATTTAAGCTACCTGTGTTGCTTACTAGAAATGTGGCAGTTTCTGTTGCAAAATTTACCCCATCAACAGATGTTGGTTTATGAATAAAAAAGAATAATAATAATATAGCTTTCCAATTGAAATGTTCATACTTATATGTCAAATTTTGAACTATTGATGCTGAATTTTGGTTACCATTACTGTCTTTTCCCTTTAAGTATTTAATTTTGGGCTCACCAGAGACAACCTTGAAAGTTACCATTCTCTCTTCATGGACTCTCTGCACTGCAACTCCATTGATACAGTTATGAGTCTTGAATATATACAGTAATCTGAAGGCAAGTAGCTCAAAAAGGGAAAACAATAGTGAGAAAACCATCAGTATCTTTGTATCAGTTCTCATTCCGCCTCTACAAGGGATCAGCATTGGATTTCCATCTAAAGGATAGTCCTCACAGATTGGATTAGCTACTAAAATCTCAGAACAATTTCCTGAATGTAAATGTATGGTTCCAAACAAAACAAGATAAGGTAGATTCTTGCATTCAGTGGTGCGTGATCCTAAAGTGCTTGTAAGGGTCACTTCAGTATAGCAATGTTTGTAGTGAATGAATTTCCCATCTAATGCAAAATTGCATTTTGATTCTGAATCATCTGACCAAAAATTAGATCCAAGCATCTGGAAATCAATTTCTTTAGTTTTAATATCCTCTATTGTGTGTTTCCTTACCTTTGTGGTATTGACAGCATTCCCTATCACAAAGAGATTGGAGGCACAAGACAGTAGGATCAAGGGTATTAGTAACTTAACACCCAACTCCTCAGTCAGGCGCATGTTTAGCGATAACATCACTAAAGCAGTTGACGTAAATGTATGGTTGTATTTACTTCTTTGGTTTTTGGTTGGGCGACAATGTGTGGATACAATAAAAGGTCGCTAAACCAATAAAAAGTCTATTATTTTTAATATTAAGACACGGCCAATAAAATAAATAAGAAAAATAAAATTCTTATAAACACTAAATATATATATATATATATATATATATACACTCACGGACAAAAATATTGCATATTTTTATAAATCTCTTATTTATATATTTTTTATAACATTTATGCACTTTTTTTGCTAAATGTATTATTTTGAAGTATTCGACGTATATTAGTATAGTTTTTCTTACATATGATTTTAGTTAGAACATTTAATTAAAAAGAGCGACAATAACAACATAATTTCTTTTTTAGGTCACATAAAGATGAATTAGTAATGGGTATTACTTCCCCTAACTCTAATTGCTCTAGGTGCTCAATCGGGTTTAAGTCAGGACTTAATGGAGGCCAATCTAATGACGCAATCCCGACTTGCTCAAAGTGCTGGAGCACTATACCGGCTACATATGGCCGGGCATTATCCTGCATCAATACAAATCTGTCATACCCAATAAAGCCGATATATGGTAAAACATGTTCTTTAATAATGTTTCGAAAGTACCAGTCTGCATCCATTCTCAAATTAACATCAACAAGCTCTGTGCGACCTTCCCAACTGATGCCGCCCCATAGCATAATGGAACCTCCACCAAAGCTAACGGTTTGCACAAGATTACATGCAGCGTATCGTTCTCCATTTCTTCTATAGACTCGATCACGTTTATCTGGCTTCCACATTTGAATTCTACTCTCATCTGTAAAAAGAATTCTGCTCCATTCCTGTTCACCCCAATCAGCATGAGCTCGTGCAAACTAACCGGGCGGTTTTGTGATGTGGGAGAAGCCGAGGGACTTTAGCAGGACGTTTTGGATTTAAAGCAGCTTCTTTAAGTCTTCTTCTTACTGTTTTTACACTTCATTAACTTGCCTTGTATTCGATAATTCATTTTTTAGTTGTGGAGCTGTAAATGTGCGATTTCTTAAAGCTTGGAGTTGCACATATCGGTCATCCCTTTGCGTCGTACACCTTTTACGCCCTTGTCCATGTCGCCTTTTGTTTTCCCCAGTCTCTTCAAATCGTTGTAGAACACGAGAGACCGTCGATTGATTTATTCCCAGTATTTGTGCAATATCTATTTGCTTGCGACCCTCGTTAGCTAGAGTAATAATTTTAACAGCCTCTAATTCATTTAGATGTGGCATTTTACTAACAAAAAACTCAGAATCAACGCACAATGCACTAGAAACGTCACTCTGATAATGTAAAAACAAAAGATAATCATTCTGACTCACCAACGCACACTATCAAATATTGCCCTAATTGTAAAATATTGCCAACTCACCTATAATTATACAAATCTAAGCATTTTTGTATATCCACGTGTGTTATAACAATACTAATATACGTAGAACACTTCAAAATAATACACTTAGCAAAAAAAAGGCAGAAATGTTATAAAATTTATATAAATAAAAGATTTTTAAGTCCGCGTGTATATATATGTGTGGTATAAAAAAGTAACAAATTGTTCTATTTTTTAAATTTGAAGTTTTTACAAAATATTTAAGTAAAGTAACAGAACATCCAATGTCACATGTCCATTTGTGGCTGTTTTAGCCCTATCATTTTATTCTACTTCTTCTGACAGTGGTTGAACAGCATCATCATCTTCAATGTCAAAGTCATCATCGTTATAACTATCTTCTTCATTATCAGTTTCTTCTGTATTCACTGTAAAAACTAGCTTATCTGTTACATCATCTATGAAATGCTCTGTTTGTAAATAATTTAACAACTTTATCTACATAGATACAAACAGATGGCCACTCTTCTGCATTTACAGATGCGAGGATGATGTTGGATCACCATCGATCTTGGTGGAAGATTAGGCAGTAACTGTTTATTGACCCAAGTGAAAAAGTTTGTTGAATTCATTTCATTATGGTAATCGCCAGATTTTGTACCTATAAAAACAATGGAAATAATAACAACAATAATTTTAACAACTGTGATAAATTTAATTTTGTGTTTCATTTATCGTTATAAAGCAATATTTATATACAATGTGTCCGGGAAAATGTGGGAAATCTCTCGGATTCAGATAGAACATTAAAAAATAAGATGACAAGTTCTCGTAATTTTTTTCCTGGCGGCCCTCCATACGGAGATACGGCCTCCTAAAGGACGCCACTGGAAATCAATTTTTCTTGATTAACTTTTAAACTACTTATTATAATTTAATGAAAATTTAATATGATAAACAGTAGTAAGGACCTCTTAAAATACTGCCCTTAACTTTAAATTAGCTTGTTTAGTTTACCAGGGGCGGACTAGGTTGTTCATTTTAATGCTTACCTTTTTAACACCCTGTATGATAAGGAGTTAAAAAAACAAATTTGTATACCTTGAACATTAAGCTAAAGAAAAGGTACTCTTGTTCATTGTCGATAAAATGAACCGTTTTCGAGGAAGAAAAAATAAAAGAATTAATGTTTTATTTCTATTAAAAAGAACCATGTTTATTATTTTTTTTTGTCTGCAACAAAGGGTGATACAAAAGTCATTCCAGGAACAAAAAAGTTTTAGTTTAGGTTATTTAATCCGACAAAATTACAAAGATTCTTAGAAATACAGTTTTGTCCCAGAAAGGCACCTTATCAAAAATTATGTTTAGAAATGTACTCACTAAAGCTTGCAACGATTGAACCTAAATACGCTAATTAGAAATAATCAATTAAAAACTTCATAAGTGGGTTCAACATGGGCTCCGTGAACTCTGATACACTCGCGGGCACGACGAATAGAGGACTGCTGTACTCGCCACAACATTGTTTCTTTTTACATCACAATGAAATGTGATTCTCTGTAAAAGTTCCTCCCTAGTATCAACCGGAGAGGAATACACCAAGGTTTTGAGATGACCCCACAGGTGAAAATCCATTGGCGTTAGATCGGGTGACCGTGGAGGCCAGGCAATGGGACCTCCTCTGCCTATCCAACGGTTTGGATAGACGTTATTCAGGTGGTCGCGTACAGCAACGCTAAAATGAGGTGGGGCCCCATCATGCATAAAATACATGCTTTGGCGGGTTGCAAGTGGCAAATGCTCTATTGAATCCAGAAAAGCGTTCTGAAGGAACTGTAAATAAAGTTCACCATTCAATCGTGGCGGCAATACGCATGGCCCAATCAAAAAATTGCCAATTATTCCTGCCCAAACATTAATTGATTGGAACTGATGTTGATAATGATGAACGACAGTGGCATGAGGGTTTTCATCAGCCCATACATGCGAGTTATGTAAATTTACAATACCATTTTTGGTAAACCCAGCTTCATCGGTAAAAAGAATAGTGCTAATGAAGTTTGGGTTTGTTCGCTGCTGATACAACAGCCAGTTAGCGAACTGGATTCTACGAGGAAAATCTTCAGGAAGTAGTAGATGCACTTTTTGCAGATGATAAGGGTAAAACAACTGTTCTTTAAGTACTTCATGAATTGTCGTTTTTGACGTATTAAGCTGCGCGGCTAATCTTCGAGTGCTTATTGAAGAAGTATCACCTACAGTATCCAAAATATTTTCCTCCAATTGCACCGTACGTACTGTTCTTCTCACACCAGCATCAGTACTTTTTTCGAAAAACTTCCTAAAACATTAAAGAAAGTCAATAATGTTACCTTATTAACTGGAATCGCCCACCAGTCTCTCTTAGACGTTGGTCAAGTCGCTGAAATGTTTTCTGATTTGGAATATTGCGATTAGGATATCTTTCTTCATACAACCTTCTTGCTTCCAAAGCATTGTAAGATGCAAGACCGTACATAAGATGCATATCTGCATACTCACTAAATGTGTATCCCATTATCAAATTAAATTTACCAAGATATTCAAAATTCAATAAATTAATATCGAAGTAAAGGATCAACGTGTTAACAATATGAAAGATTACAAGATTTAAAATTTACACGTCAATGCAAGATATTTATTAATTCGTGGGTACCATAGTAACGTTTGTAAAAACAATGCGTTTTTTAGTACTGAAAACAGTTTTATTTCAGACTTTTGTATCACACTTTGTTGCAGACAAAAAAAAATAAAAAACATGGTTCTTTTTAATTGAAATAAAACATTAATTCTTTTATTTTTTTTTCCTCGAAAACGGTTCATTTTATCGACAATGAACAAGAGTACCTTTTCTTTAGCTTAATGTTCAGGGTGTTAAAAATGTAAGCATTAAAATGTACAACCTAGTCCGCCCCTGGTAAACTAAACAAGCTAATTTAAATTTAAGGGCAGTATTTTAAGAGGTCCTTACTACTGTTTATCATATTAAATTTTCATTAAATTATAATAAGTAGTTTAAAAGTTATTCAAGAAAAATTGATTTCCAGTGGCGTCCTTTAGGAGACCGTATCTCCGTAGGGAGAGCCGCTAGGAAAAAAATTATGGGAACTTGTCATCTTATTTTTTAATGTTCTATCTGAATCCGAGAGATTTCCCACATTTTCCCGGACACATTGTATATATACCTGATTTAAATAGTGAAGCATTTTGAATAAAACCCATTCGTCTACCAGCATGAACCATATCAAACGATTACATTCGAAATTGGTTTCTTCAACCCAAGCAAAAAATTATCTGACCATTGTTTTGATTGCGTATGTGTACTGTGAATGTAGGATTCATCTGTAAATATTAGGGTCTGTTTTCATGTATGTAACTTTGCAATTTTTCTAAATATTGTATACGTTTTGCACGTATATTATATGATTCCATTAAAATATTTCTCTTGTCAGCTGTTTTTGCCATCTAGAAACAAATACAATATTTATTTCTTGTTTTATTATCGAAACACTATTGTTACTTAAATCCCATCTTTTTTAGCACCTTCGATAAAGTTGTAAGCCCACCTATAAACAGTATGCCGTTCTCTATTATCTTATCATAAATTCCTGTAAAGAAATCCAGATATATAATTTATATGGAAGTGTACTTTTCGTGCTTCTGCGAGGCACGAAATGCACTAAATGAAATAAATTTTCCGGAATTTACATTCTCAGCTTCTTTAGCAATACTTCTGTATGTCATATCAGAAATTCCAACCACTCTCATTAACCTCTCTTTGTAATTTGTGAATGGAATTATCGGATGCTTATTTTCTGCTTCCTCCTTAATGAATTTTAAAACGTTGGCAATAATTTCTCTTCCTTGGCTATGTATAACTTTGCCTTCAATCGCGCATGTTTATTTTTAGCTGGACTTTTTCAATATTACGCCATAGTGACGATGATTTCAAGCAAGCGTTGATCTCAGCAGCGTACGTTGCACGTGGAATTACGGGAAGTGTTTGTCTGAAATCACCTGAAAGGAGCAACAAAGTGCCGCCGAATAGTTTGTCGTTGTTTTTTATACCTTTGAGTGTTCTGTTCAACGCCTCAAGAGAATGTTTGTGTGCCATAGTGTATTCATCCCAGATGATAATTTTGCGTTGTTGCAGCACTGTGGCCATGGACGATTTTTTTTTTATGTTGCACACTGCGCCTGGGTTATATTCAGTGGCAGCTTAAATGCTGAATGAGCTGTTCTGCCTCCATCCTATAAAGTTGCTGCAATGCCAGATGATGCAACGGTCAATGCGATACCATTATTTGATCGTACTTCGGGAGAATTAGCGAAATGAGAAATGTCTTGCCAGTTCCACCTGGTGCATCTAAAAAGAGCTTGTCTCGCCGAAACAGCCAGCATAATGCGGTCGTAAATGATTTTTTGTTCAAGAGTCAGTTGTGGCACATTGCGAGTAACAATCGCCGCCATTTCTGCAGTCTCGTACTGCAGTTCACGATTCATTTCGGTGTCCATTAAATCAGATGCATTTCGATTTGGCGAAGTCATACCGAAATGGCAGAATGGTAAATTGGCAATGGCAACGCAAAGATCCTCGATAGCAATCAATGCTTCATTGTACATAGCATCGCTGAATGTAATCGTTTGATCGTTGCACCGTATACGAATTCGATGCAATATATCGTCAGTGATTGAATCTTTGTGCTTATCTCACAACGTGTCTGCTCGTCCCGGAATGTAGTCAACATTATAGCTAATAGTAGACGAATTTGTGTTGGTGTACAGCCCAATGCTGTTTCAGCAAGCATATCGTCCCAGTGATTGTCGTCTACGAGCAAGCCGAGTGCAAGGCATGCATCTTTATATGTTGTATACTGTTGTCCATTCACTTTGCGTATATCTTGAAATGACAATGGGCCGGTGACATTAACCAACAACAGTCGCAAATAGATGCACTCAATCTGCCTTGGATTGACCGTATATACTCGGTCCAAAGTGTTTGATTTGAATAATAATGAGTAAGGATAAATTACAGTGGTTAAATCTGTATAAATGAATGAGATGTTAAACTTTTGATGTTAAACTACATTACATGAACAATTAATGACAAAACTCACCGTTTCTTTTGGTTTTCAAAATCACGCATTCTGTGTAACATGTGTGTCGGGTACCCGAGACCTTTTTTTTGTAACGAACCGATCGCACTGGTTGGAATATTGTAAGTGTTTGTGGCTTTGTTAAGAGAGGTTAATTTTTGTTCTGTTTTTGGAATTTAGCAAATTGATCAGGACCGTGTTTAGGGGTATGTAGTAAAAGTATTTACAAATGGGAACTGATAAAAAGTTTTTTTTGTTTTTTTGTTTTATTGGTTTGTGTTTGTGTGTGCGGGGGGGGGGGGGGTGATTTTATCTATTGTTTAATCAGTGGGTAATAGAGTTTAGACAGTCCATCAATTTCGTTCCTGTCGTTTATTGTTCTGCTGTTTTTGAAAATGTGGATCATTTCTAAGACCTCCCTAGCTTTTGTATTCTTTTTCTGTGTTATTACTTTGGTGTTATCAAAATCAAAATTATGTTTTAGTGTCAATTGGTGTTTTTTTAAAGCAGTTTGATTTTTTGCGTATTTGTGACCTTTCAATCTTTCTTGTAGTAGCTGTTTTGTTTGGCCTATGTATACTTTGTCACAGTCTTTGCAGGGTATGTTGTATATTGTGTGTGATTGTTTTAGTGTAGGTGTTGAGTCTTTTAGTTTGGTGTGTAGGAATTTTAGGTTTTTACCGCTTTGGTGTGCTATTTTATAGTTAAATGGTTTAAATATATTGTCTAGTTTTTCGGATAATCCCGTTATATAGGGTGTGGGGATATATGTTAATTCATTGTTTTTTATGGTTTTGTTGTGGTCGTTTGTTGTGTTATAAATTTTATTAAGTCTTAGTTTTATAATTTTGTGTATAAATTGTGGTGGATAATTGTTTTCTGTTAGTATTGTTTTTACTTTATTTAGTACTGTTGGTCTGAAAATTGGATTAGTGAGATTTAAGGCTCTGTCTACTAACGCTGTTACTACATTTTTTTTGTGGGCTAGGGGTTGGTTTGAAAAAAAGTTTACATATCTGCCGGATGTGGTTGGTTTGGTGTACCATTTTGTTTGTATTTTGTTTTTTGTTTTTATCAGTGTTAGGTCTAAGTAGTTTATGGAGTTGTTTTTTTCTATTTCAATGGTAAAGTTTAAATTTGGATGGAAATTGTTGAAACTATTTTGTACATTGTTTATTTCATTTTCTGGTAGCATCATTATGCAATCGTCGACATATCTTTTGAAAAAGGTTGGTCGATTCTAAAAGAGGCCAATTTATCTACGTATTAAAAGTATGCCAGCTAATAGCAGAACTGGAGAGGATAAAATTGTGATGGAGCTCCATGTATTTGTTAATAGCTGTTTAAGATTCCCAAAGAAGCCCTTCTCAGTTGAAATCACACTTGAGAACACTGAATGAGATTCAGACAAGTCAACAAAGCCATTCTCTTCAGCTACATTAATGACACTTAAATTTAGTTTCTCTATACAATCATTTGGCCATGGGACTTTAATCATGATACCTTCAGAATTGCAATTCATTTGCACATCTTTGTTTATGCAAGGGACTTTACCAGACCAAACAGAATTAAGAATTTTAATTTTTGGACTAACATGGAATATGACTGCAGTTTTTGATCCAACCATTCCTGTGACTGTAAAAGTTAAACCTCCACAATGTTGTGAATGAAATTCATTTAAAACCCCTATTCTGCAATTAAGAGTGACTTCCAAAGGTGTGTCAATTGATCGTTCTAACCATCCTGATTTAACTGTATAGCGGTCAGATTGGAAAATTCCAGGAAGAGCTGTGAACTCTCTGATCCATCTTGTGTAGGAATTTGATCTTACATTAACCCCCCATCCAGACCCTGCCCCATGAGTGAATGTCACAGCTTGAGGATCATATGTCATTTTCCCCTTTCCATCTAACTGTAAATCACCAATCATTCCTGCAACTGGTTTACTTCTCACAGATGCCTGTGGACCAATTGCCCATTCTCCATTGAACTGATGGATCACACTTAGATCTGGCAGTAACAAGGCACCTTCTGGTGACATTCTTATGATGGAACAGTCATTACTTACACTTACTGTTAGGTTGGGAGTTGCTGTTGCTTCTCCTATTCTGTAAACTGTTGATAAAGAGTCCTCCTTCCAAATGAAATTAAATATAATATTGTCACACCCTGAAGACAGGATGCATTTAGAGTTTCCCCATCTACAGTTTCTCAAGAAATACTGTGACACTAAACCTTTCTTTCCTGGTTTCCAAGAAGTCCGTTCATTAAGCTCTCCATGAATGCCACCATTTGGACATTCTCCATAAGGTTCACATCTAGCAAATAAGCAATCAGTATTAAAGGACCAATCTCCCCACCAAGTCCCTGTTTTATATTCTTTTGTTAAAATGTATTTATAAACAACTTCATGAAGGGTGAGATGAAAGTCACCAACATTTAAGCTACCTGTGTTGCTTACTAGAAATGTGGCAGTTTCTGTTGCAAAATTTACCCCATCAACAGATGTTGGTTTATGAATAAAAAAGAATAATAATAATATAGCTTTCCAATTGAAATGTTCATACTTATATGTCAAATTTTGAACTATTGATGCTGAATTTTGGTTACCATTACTGTCTTTTCCCTTTAAGTATTTAATTTTGGGCTCACCAGAGACAACCTTGAAAGTTACCATTCTCTCTTCATGGACTCTCTGCACTGCAACTCCATTGATACAGTTATGAGTCTTGAATATATACAGTAATCTGAAGGCAAGTAGCTCAAAAAGGGAAAACAATAGTGAGAAAACCATCAGTATCTTTGTATCAGTTCTCATTCCGCCTCTACAAGGGATCAGCATTGGATTTCCATCTAAAGGATAGTCCTCACAGATTGGATTAGCTACTAAAATCTCAGAACAATTTCCTGAATGTAAATGTATGGTTCCAAACAAAACAAGATAAGGTAGATTCTTGCATTCAGTGGTGTGTGATCCTAAAGTGCTTGTAAGGGTCACTTCAGTATAGCAATGTTTGTAGTGAATGAATTTCCCATCTAATGCAAAATTGCATTTTGATTCTGAATCATCTGACCAAAAATTAGATCCAAGCATCTGGAAATCAATTTCTTTAGTTTTAATATCCTCTATTGTGTGTTTCCTTACCTTTGTGGTATTGACAGCATTCCCTATCACAAAGAGATTGGAGGCACAAGACAGTAGGATCAAGGGTATTAGTAACTTAACACCCAACTCCTCAGTCAGGCGCATGTTTAGCGATAACATCACTAAAGCAGTTGACGTAAATGTATGGTTGTATTTACTTCTTTGGTTTTTGGTTGGGCGACAATGTGTGGATACAATGTGTGGATACAATAAAAGGTCGCTAAACCAATAAAAAGTCTATTATTTTTAATATTAAGACACGGCCAATAAAATAAATAAGAAAAATAAAATTCTTATAAACACTAAATATATATATATATATATATACACTCACGGACAAAAATATTGCATATTTTTATAAATCTCTTATTTATATATTTTTTATAACATTTATGCACTTTTTTTGCTAAATGTATTATTTTGAAGTATTCGACGTATATTAGTATAGTTTTTCTTACATATGATTTTAGTTAGAACATTTAATTAAAAAGAGCGACAATAACAACATAATTTCTTTTTTAGGTCACATAAAGATGAATTAGTAATGGGTATTACTTCCCCTAACTCTAATTGCTCTAGGTGCTCAATCGGGTTTAAGTCAGGACTTAATGGAGGCCAATCTAATGACGCAATCCCGACTTGCTCAAAGTGCTGGAGCACTATACCGGCTACATATGGCCGGGCATTATCCTGCATCAATACAAATCTGTCATACCCAATAAAGCCGATATATGGTAAAACATGTTCTTTAATAATGTTTCGAAAGTACCAGTCTGCATCCATTCTCAAATTAACATCAACAAGCTCTGTGCGACCTTCCCAACTGATGCCGCCCCATAGCATAATGGAACCTCCACCAAAGCTAACGGTTTGCACAAGATTACATGCAGCGTATCGTTCTCCATTTCTTCTATAGACTCGATCACGTTTATCTGGCTTCCACATTTGAATTCTACTCTCATCTGTAAAAAGAATTCTGCTCCATTCCTGTTCACCCCAATCAGCATGAGCTCGTGCAAACTAACCGGGCGGTTTTGTGATGTGGGAGAAGCCGAGGGACTTTAGCAGGACGTTTTGGATTTAAAGCAGCTTCTTTAAGTCTTCTTCTTACTGTTTTTACACTTCATTAACTTGCCTTGTATTCGATAATTCATTTTTTAGTTGTGGAGCTGTAAATGTGCGATTTCTTAAAGCTTGGAGTTGCACATATCGGTCATCCCTTTGCGTCGTACACCTTTTACGCCCTTGTCCATGTCGCCTTTTGTTTTCCCCAGTCTCTTCAAATCGTTGTAGAACACGAGAGACCGTCGATTGATTTATTCCCAGTATTTGTGCAATATCTATTTGCTTGCGACCCTCGTTAGCTAGAGTAATAATTTTAACAGCCTCTAATTCATTTAGATGTGGCATTTTACTAACAAAAAACTCAGAATCAACGCACAATGCACTAGAAACGTCACTCTGATAATGTAAAAACAAAAGATAATCATTCTGACTCACCAACGCACACTATCAAATATTGCCCTAATTGTAAAATATTGCCAACTCACCTATAATTATACAAATCTAAGCATTTTTGTATATCCACGTGTGTTATAACAATACTAATATACGTAGAACACTTCAAAATAATACACTTAGCAAAAAAAAGGCAGAAATGTTATAAAATTTATATAAATAAAAGATTTTTAAGTCCGCGTGTATATATATGTGTGGTATAAAAAAGTAACAAATTGTTCTATTTTTTAAATTTGAAGTTTTTACAAAATATTTAAGTAAAGTAACAGAACATCCAATGTCACATGTCCATTTGTGGCTGTTTTAGCCCTATCATTTTATTCTACTTCTTCTGACAGTGGTTGAACAGCATCATCATCTTCAATGTCAAAGTCATCATCGTTATAACTATCTTCTTCATTATCAGTTTCTTCTGTATTCACTGTAAAAACTAGCTTATCTGTTACATCATCTATGAAATGCTCTGTTTGTAAATAATTTAACAACTTTATCTACATAGATACAAACAGATGGCCACTCTTCTGCATTTACAGATGCGAGGATGATGTTGGATCACCATCGATCTTGGTGGAAGATTAGGCAGTAACTGTTTATTGACCCAAGTGAAAAAGTTTGTTGAATTCATTTCATTATGGTAATCGCCAGATTTTGTACCTATAAAAACAATGGAAATAATAACAACAATAATTTTAACAACTGTGATAAATTTAATTTTGTGTTTCATTTATCGTTATAAAGCAATATTTATATACAATGTGTCCGGGAAAATGTGGGAAATCTCTCGGATTCAGATAGAACATTAAAAAATAAGATGACAAGTTCTCGTAATTTTTTTCCTGGCGGCCCTCCATACGGAGATACGGCCTCCTAAAGGACGCCACTGGAAATCAATTTTTCTTGATTAACTTTTAAACTACTTATTATAATTTAATGAAAATTTAATATGATAAACAGTAGTAAGGACCTCTTAAAATACTGCCCTTAACTTTAAATTAGCTTGTTTAGTTTACCAGGGGCGGACTAGGTTGTTCATTTTAATGCTTACCTTTTTAACACCCTGTATGATAAGGAGTTAAAAAAACAAATTTGTATACCTTGAACATTAAGCTAAAGAAAAGGTACTCTTGTTCATTGTCGATAAAATGAACCGTTTTCGAGGAAGAAAAAATAAAAGAATTAATGTTTTATTTCTATTAAAAAGAACCATGTTTATTATTTTTTTTTGTCTGCAACAAAGGGTGATACAAAAGTCATTCCAGGAACAAAAAAGTTTTAGTTTAGGTTATTTAATCCGACAAAATTACAAAGATTCTTAGAAATACAGTTTTGTCCCAGAAAGGCACCTTATCAAAAATTATGTTTAGAAATGTACTCACTAAAGCTTGCAACGATTGAACCTAAATACGCTAATTAGAAATAATCAATTAAAAACTTCATAAGTGGGTTCAACATGGGCTCCGTGAACTCTGATACACTCGCGGGCACGACGAATAGAGGACTGCTGTACTCGCCACAACATTGTTTCTTTTTACATCACAATGAAATGTGATTCTCTGTAAAAGTTCCTCCCTAGTATCAACCGGAGAGGAATACACCAAGGTTTTGAGATGACCCCACAGGTGAAAATCCATTGGCGTTAGATCGGGTGACCGTGGAGGCCAGGCAATGGGACCTCCTCTGCCTATCCAACGGTTTGGATAGACGTTATTCAGGTGGTCGCGTACAGCAACGCTAAAATGAGGTGGGGCCCCATCATGCATAAAATACATGCTTTGGCGGGTTGCAAGTGGCAAATGCTCTATTGAATCCAGAAAAGCGTTCTGAAGGAACTGTAAATAAAGTTCACCATTCAATCGTGGCGGCAATACGCATGGCCCAATCAAAAAATTGCCAATTATTCCTGCCCAAACATTAATTGATTGGAACTGATGTTGATAATGATGAACGACAGTGGCATGAGGGTTTTCATCAGCCCATACATGCGAGTTATGTAAATTTACAATACCATTTTTGGTAAACCCAGCTTCATCGGTAAAAAGAATAGTGCTAATGAAGTTTGGGTTTGTTCGCTGCTGATACAACAGCCAGTTAGCGAACTGGATTCTACGAGGAAAATCTTCAGGAAGTAGTAGATGCACTTTTTGCAGATGATAAGGGTAAAACAACTGTTCTTTAAGTACTTCATGAATTGTCGTTTTTGACGTATTAAGCTGCGCGGCTAATCTTCGAGTGCTTATTGAAGAAGTATCACCTACAGTATCCAAAATATTTTCCTCCAATTGCACCGTACGTACTGTTCTTCTCACACCAGCATCAGTACTTTTTTCGAAAAACTTCCTAAAACATTAAAGAAAGTCAATAATGTTACCTTATTAACTGGAATCGCCCACCAGTCTCTCTTAGACGTTGGTCAAGTCGCTGAAATGTTTTCTGATTTGGAATATTGCGATTAGGATATCTTTCTTCATACAACCTTCTTGCTTCCAAAGCATTGTAAGATGCAAGACCGTACATAAGATGCATATCTGCATACTCACTAAATGTGTATCCCATTATCAAATTAAATTTACCAAGATATTCAAAATTCAATAAATTAATATCGAAGTAAAGGATCAACGTGTTAACAATATGAAAGATTACAAGATTTAAAATTTACACGTCAATGCAAGATATTTATTAATTCGTGGGTACCATAGTAACGTTTGTAAAAACAATGCGTTTTTTAGTACTGAAAACAGTTTTATTTCAGACTTTTGTATCACACTTTGTTGCAGACAAAAAAAATAAAAAACATGGTTCTTTTTAATTGAAATAAAACATTAATTCTTTTATTTTTTTTTCCTCGAAAACGGTTCATTTTATCGACAATGAACAAGAGTACCTTTTCTTTAGCTTAATGTTCAGGGTGTTAAAAATGTAAGCATTAAAATGTACAACCTAGTCCGCCCCTGGTAAACTAAACAAGCTAATTTAAATTTAAGGGCAGTATTTTAAGAGGTCCTTACTACTGTTTATCATATTAAATTTTCATTAAATTATAATAAGTAGTTTAAAAGTTATTCAAGAAAAATTGATTTCCAGTGGCGTCCTTTAGGAGACCGTATCTCCGTAGGGAGAGCCGCTAGGAAAAAAATTATGGGAACTTGTCATCTTATTTTTTAATGTTCTATCTGAATCCGAGAGATTTCCCACATTTTCCCGGACACATTGTATATATACCTGATTTAAATAGTGAAGCATTTTGAATAAAACCCATTCGTCTACCAGCATGAACCATATCAAACGATTACATTCGAAATTGGTTTCTTCAACCCAAGCAAAAAATTATCTGACCATTCTTTTGATTGCGTATGTGTACTGTGAATGTAGGATTCATCTGTAAATATTAGGGTCTGTTTTCATGTATGTAACTTTGCAATTTTTCTAAATATTGTATACGTTTTGCACGTATATTATATGATTCCATTAAAATATTTCTCTTGTCAGCTGTTTTTGCCATCTAGAAACAAATACAATATTTATTTCTTGTTTTATTATCGAAACACTATTGTTACTTAAATCCCATCTTTTTTAGCACCTTCGATAAAGTTGTAAGCCCACCTATAAACAGTATGCCGTTCTCTATTATCTTATCATAAATTCCTGTAAAGAAATCCAGATATATAATTTATATGGAAGTGTACTTTTCGTGCTTCTGCGAGGCACGAAATGCACTAAATGAAATAAATTTTCCGGAATTTACATTCTCAGCTTCTTTAGCAATACTTCTGTATGTCATATCAGAAATTCCAACCACTCTCATTAACCTCTCTTTGTAATTTGTGAATGGAATTATCGGATGCTTATTTTCTGCTTCCTCCTTAATGAATTTTAAAACGTTGGCAATAATTTCTCTTCCTTGGCTATGTATAACTTTGCCTTCAATCGCGCATGTTTATTTTTAGCTGGACTTTTTCAATATTACGCCATAGTGACGATGATTTCAAGCAAGCGTTGATCTCAGCAGCGTACGTTGCACGTGGAATTACGGGAAGTGTTTGTCTGAAATCACCTGAAAGGAGCAACAAAGTGCCGCCGAATAGTTTGTCGTTGTTTTTTATACCTTTGAGTGTTCTGTTCAACGCCTCAAGAGAATGTTTGTGTGCCATAGTGTATTCATCCCAGATGATAATTTTGCGTTGTTGCAGCACTGTGGCCATGGACGATTTTTTTTTTATGTTGCACACTGCGCCTGGGTTATATTCAGTGGCAGCTTAAATGCTGAATGAGCTGTTCTGCCTCCATCCTATAAAGTTGCTGCAATGCCAGATGATGCAACGGTCAATGCGATACCATTATTTGATCGTACTTCGGGAGAATTAGCGAAATGAGAAATGTCTTGCCAGTTCCACCTGGTGCATCTAAAAAGAGCTTGTCTCGCCGAAACAGCCAGCATAATGCGGTCGTAAATGATTTTTTGTTCAAGAGTCAGTTGTGGCACATTGCGAGTAACAATCGCCGCCATTTCTGCAGTCTCGTACTGCAGTTCACGATTCATTTCGGTGTCCATTAAATCAGATGCATTTCGATTTGGCGAAGTCATACCGAAATGGCAGAATGGTAAATTGGCAATGGCAACGCAAAGATCCTCGATAGCAATCAATGCTTCATTGTACATAGCATCGCTGAATGTAATCGTTTGATCGTTGCACCGTATACGAATTCGATGCAATATATCGTCAGTGATTGAATCTTTGTGCTTATCTCACAACGTGTCTGCTCGTCCCGGAATGTAGTCAACATTATAGCTAATAGTAGACGAATTTGTGTTGGTGTACAGCCCAATGCTGTTTCAGCAAGCATATCGTCCCAGTGATTGTCGTCTACGAGCAAGCCGAGTGCAAGGCATGCATCTTTATATGTTGTATACTGTTGTCCATTCACTTTGCGTATATCTTGAAATGACAATGGGCCGGTGACATTAACCAACAACAGTCGCAAATAGATGCACTCAATCTGCCTTGGATTGACCGTATATACTCGGTCCAAAGTGTTTGATTTGAATAATAATGAGTAAGGATAAATTACAGTGGTTAAATCTGTATAAATGAATGAGATGTTAAACTTTTGATGTTAAACTACATTACATGAACAATTAATGACAAAACTCACCGTTTCTTTTGGTTTTCAAAATCACGCATTCTGTGTAACATGTGTGTCGGGTACCCGAGACCTTTTTTTTGTAACGAACCGATCGCACTGGTTGGAATATTGTAAGTGTTTGTGGCTTTGTTAAGAGAGGTTAATTTTTGTTCTGTTTTTGGAATTTAGCAAATTGATCAGGACCGTGTTTAGGGGTATGTAGTAAAAGTATTTACAAATGGGAACTGATCAAAAGTTTTTTTTGTTTTTTTGTTTTATTGGTTTGTGTTTGTGTGTGCGGGGGGGGGGGGTGATTTTATCTATTGTTTAATCAGTGGGTAATAGAGTTTAGACAGTCCATCAATTTCGTTCCTGTCGTTTATTGTTCTGCTGTTTTTGAAAATGTGGATCATTTCTAAGACCTCCCTAGCTTTTGTATTCTTTTTCTGTGTTATTACTTTGGTGTTATCAAAATCAAAATTATGTTTTAGTGTCAATTGGTGTTTTTTTAAAGCAGTTTGATTTTTTGCGTATTTGTGACCTTTCAATCTTTCTTGTAGTAGCTGTTTTGTTTGGCCTATGTATACTTTGTCACAGTCTTTGCAGGGTATGTTGTATATTGTGTGTGATTGTTTTAGTGTAGGTGTTGAGTCTTTTAGTTTGGTGTGTAGGAATTTTAGGTTTTTACCGCTTTGGTGTGCTATTTTATAGTTAAATGGTTTAAATATATTGTCTAGTTTTTCGGATAATCCCGTTATATAGGGTGTGGGGATATATGTTAATTCATTGTTTTTTATGGTTTTGTTGTGGTCGTTTGTTGTGTTATAAATTTTATTAAGTCTTAGTTTTATAATTTTGTGTATAAATTGTGGTGGATAATTGTTTTCTGTTAGTATTGTTTTTACTTTATTTAGTACTGTTGGTCTGAAAATTGGATTAGTGAGATTTAAGGCTCTGTCTACTAACGCTGTTACTACATTTTTTTTGTGGGCTAGGGGTTGGTTTGAAAAAAAGTTTACATATCTGCCGGATGTGGTTGGTTTGGTGTACCATTTTGTTTGTATTTTGTTTTTTGTTTTTATCAGTGTTAGGTCTAAGTAGTTTATGGAGTTGTTTTTTTCTATTTCAATGGTAAAGTTTAAATTTGGATGGAAATTGTTGAAACTATTTTGTACATTGTTTATTTCATTTTCTGGTAGCATCATTATGCAATCGTCGACATATCTTTTGAAAAAGGTTGGTCGATTCTAAAAGAGGCCAATTTATCTACGTATTAAAAGTATGCCAGCTAATAGCAGAACTGGAGAGGATAAAATTGTGATGGAGCTCCATGTATTTGTTAATAGCTGTTTAAGATTCCCAAAGAAGCCCTTCTCAGTTGAAATCACACTTGAGAACACTGAATGAGATTCAGACAAGTCAACAAAGCCATTCTCTTCAGCTACATTAATGACACTTAAATTTAGTTTCTCTATACAATCATTTGGCCATGGGACTTTAATCATGATACCTTCAGAATTGCAATTCATTTGCACATCTTTGTTTATGCAAGGGACTTTACCAGACCAAACAGAATTAAGAATTTTAATTTTTGGACTAACATGGAATATGACTGCAGTTTTTGATCCAACCATTCCTGTGACTGTAAAAGTTAAACCTCCACAATGTTGTGAATGAAATTCATTTAAAACCCCTATTCTGCAATTAAGAGTGACTTCCAAAGGTGTGTCAATTGATCGTTCTAACCATCCTGATTTAACTGTATAGCGGTCAGATTGGAAAATTCCAGGAAGAGCTGTGAACTCTCTGATCCATCTTGTGTAGGAATTTGATCTTACATTAACCCCCCATCCAGACCCTGCCCCATGAGTGAATGTCACAGCTTGAGGATCATATGTCATTTTCCCCTTTCCATCTAACTGTAAATCACCAATCATTCCTGCAACTGGTTTACTTCTCACAGATGCCTGTGGACCAATTGCCCATTCTCCATTGAACTGATGGATCACACTTAGATCTGGCAGTAACAAGGCACCTTCTGGTGACATTCTTATGATGGAACAGTCATTACTTACACTTACTGTTAGGTTGGGAGTTGCTGTTGCTTCTCCTATTCTGTAAACTGTTGATAAAGAGTCCTCCTTCCAAATGAAATTAAATATAATATTGTCACACCCTGAAGACAGGATGCATTTAGAGTTTCCCCATCTACAGTTTCTCAAGAAATACTGTGACACTAAACCTTTCTTTCCTGGTTTCCAAGAAGTCCGTTCATTAAGCTCTCCATGAATGCCACCATTTGGACATTCTCCATAAGGTTCACATCTAGCAAATAAGCAATCAGTATTAAAGGACCAATCTCCCCACCAAGTCCCTGTTTTATATTCTTTTGTTAAAATGTATTTATAAACAACTTCATGAAGGGTGAGATGAAAGTCACCAACATTTAAGCTACCTGTGTTGCTTACTAGAAATGTGGCAGTTTCTGTTGCAAAATTTACCCCATCAACAGATGTTGGTTTATGAATAAAAAAGAATAATAATAATATAGCTTTCCAATTGAAATGTTCATACTTATATGTCAAATTTTGAACTATTGATGCTGAATTTTGGTTACCATTACTGTCTTTTCCCTTTAAGTATTTAATTTTGGGCTCACCAGAGACAACCTTGAAAGTTACCATTCTCTCTTCATGGACTCTCTGCACTGCAACTCCATTGATACAGTTATGAGTCTTGAATATATACAGTAATCTGAAGGCAAGTAGCTCAAAAAGGGAAAACAATAGTGAGAAAACCATCAGTATCTTTGTATCAGTTCTCATTCCGCCTCTACAAGGGATCAGCATTGGATTTCCATCTAAAGGATAGTCCTCACAGATTGGATTAGCTACTAAAATCTCAGAACAATTTCCTGAATGTAAATGTATGGTTCCAAACAAAACAAGATAAGGTAGATTCTTGCATTCAGTGGTGTGTGATCCTAAAGTGCTTGTAAGGGTCACTTCAGTATAGCAATGTTTGTAGTGAATGAATTTCCCATCTAATGCAAAATTGCATTTTGATTCTGAATCATCTGACCAAAAATTAGATCCAAGCATCTGGAAATCAATTTCTTTAGTTTTAATATCCTCTATTGTGTGTTTCCTTACCTTTGTGGTATTGACAGCATTCCCTATCACAAAGAGATTGGAGGCACAAGACAGTAGGATCAAGGGTATTAGTAACTTAACACCCAACTCCTCAGTCAGGCGCATGTTTAGCGATAACATCACTAAAGCAGTTGACGTAAATGTATGGTTGTATTTACTTCTTTGGTTTTTGGTTGGGCGACAATGTGTGGATACAATGTGTGGATACAATAAAAGGTCGCTAAACCAATAAAAAGTCTATTATTTTTAATATTAAGACACGGCCAATAAAATAAATAAGAAAAATAAAATTCTTATAAACACTAAATATATATATATATATATATACACTCACGGACAAAAATATTGCATATTTTTATAAATCTCTTATTTATATATTTTTTATAACATTTATGCACTTTTTTTGCTAAATGTATTATTTTGAAGTATTCGACGTATATTAGTATAGTTTTTCTTACATATGATTTTAGTTAGAACATTTAATTAAAAAGAGCGACAATAACAACATAATTTCTTTTTTAGGTCACATAAAGATGAATTAGTAATGGGTATTACTTCCCCTAACTCTAATTGCTCTAGGTGCTCAATCGGGTTTAAGTCAGGACTTAATGGAGGCCAATCTAATGACGCAATCCCGACTTGCTCAAAGTGCTGGAGCACTATACCGGCTACATATGGCCGGGCATTATCCTGCATCAATACAAATCTGTCATACCCAATAAAGCCGATATATGGTAAAACATGTTCTTTAATAATGTTTCGAAAGTACCAGTCTGCATCCATTCTCAAATTAACATCAACAAGCTCTGTGCGACCTTCCCAACTGATGCCGCCCCATAGCATAATGGAACCTCCACCAAAGCTAACGGTTTGCACAAGATTACATGCAGCGTATCGTTCTCCATTTCTTCTATAGACTCGATCACGTTTATCTGGCTTCCACATTTGAATTCTACTCTCATCTGTAAAAAGAATTCTGCTCCATTCCTGTTCACCCCAATCAGCATGAGCTCGTGCAAACTAACCGGGCGGTTTTGTGATGTGGGAGAAGCCGAGGGACTTTAGCAGGACGTTTTGGATTTAAAGCAGCTTCTTTAAGTCTTCTTCTTACTGTTTTTACACTTCATTAACTTGCCTTGTATTCGATAATTCATTTTTTAGTTGTGGAGCTGTAAATGTGCGATTTCTTAAAGCTTGGAGTTGCACATATCGGTCATCCCTTTGCGTCGTACACCTTTTACGCCCTTGTCCATGTCGCCTTTTGTTTTCCCCAGTCTCTTCAAATCGTTGTAGAACACGAGAGACCGTCGATTGATTTATTCCCAGTATTTGTGCAATATCTATTTGCTTGCGACCCTCGTTAGCTAGAGTAATAATTTTAACAGCCTCTAATTCATTTAGATGTGGCATTTTACTAACAAAAAACTCAGAATCAACGCACAATGCACTAGAAACGTCACTCTGATAATGTAAAAACAAAAGATAATCATTCTGACTCACCAACGCACACTATCAAATATTGCCCTAATTGTAAAATATTGCCAACTCACCTATAATTATACAAATCTAAGCATTTTTGTATATCCACGTGTGTTATAACAATACTAATATACGTAGAACACTTCAAAATAATACACTTAGCAAAAAAAAGGCAGAAATGTTATAAAATTTATATAAATAAAAGATTTTTAAGTCCGCGTGTATATATATGTGTGGTATAAAAAAGTAACAAATTGTTCTATTTTTTAAATTTGAAGTTTTTACAAAATATTTAAGTAAAGTAACAGAACATCCAATGTCACATGTCCATTTGTGGCTGTTTTAGCCCTATCATTTTATTCTACTTCTTCTGACAGTGGTTGAACAGCATCATCATCTTCAATGTCAAAGTCATCATCGTTATAACTATCTTCTTCATTATCAGTTTCTTCTGTATTCACTGTAAAAACTAGCTTATCTGTTACATCATCTATGAAATGCTCTGTTTGTAAATAATTTAACAACTTTATCTACATAGATACAAACAGATGGCCACTCTTCTGCATTTACAGATGCGAGGATGATGTTGGATCACCATCGATCTTGGTGGAAGATTAGGCAGTAACTGTTTATTGACCCAAGTGAAAAAGTTTGTTGAATTCATTTCATTATGGTAATCGCCAGATTTTGTACCTATAAAAACAATGGAAATAATAACAACAATAATTTTAACAACTGTGATAAATTTAATTTTGTGTTTCATTTATCGTTATAAAGCAATATTTATATACAATGTGTCCGGGAAAATGTGGGAAATCTCTCGGATTCAGATAGAACATTAAAAAATAAGATGACAAGTTCTCGTAATTTTTTTCCTGGCGGCCCTCCATACGGAGATACGGCCTCCTAAAGGACGCCACTGGAAATCAATTTTTCTTGATTAACTTTTAAACTACTTATTATAATTTAATGAAAATTTAATATGATAAACAGTAGTAAGGACCTCTTAAAATACTGCCCTTAACTTTAAATTAGCTTGTTTAGTTTACCAGGGGCGGACTAGGTTGTTCATTTTAATGCTTACCTTTTTAACACCCTGTATGATAAGGAGTTAAAAAAACAAATTTGTATACCTTGAACATTAAGCTAAAGAAAAGGTACTCTTGTTCATTGTCGATAAAATGAACCGTTTTCGAGGAAGAAAAAATAAAAGAATTAATGTTTTATTTCTATTAAAAAGAACCATGTTTATTATTTTTTTTTGTCTGCAACAAAGGGTGATACAAAAGTCATTCCAGGAACAAAAAAGTTTTAGTTTAGGTTATTTAATCCGACAAAATTACAAAGATTCTTAGAAATACAGTTTTGTCCCAGAAAGGCACCTTATCAAAAATTATGTTTAGAAATGTACTCACTAAAGCTTGCAACGATTGAACCTAAATACGCTAATTAGAAATAATCAATTAAAAACTTCATAAGTGGGTTCAACATGGGCTCCGTGAACTCTGATACACTCGCGGGCACGACGAATAGAGGACTGCTGTACTCGCCACAACATTGTTTCTTTTTACATCACAATGAAATGTGATTCTCTGTAAAAGTTCCTCCCTAGTATCAACCGGAGAGGAATACACCAAGGTTTTGAGATGACCCCACAGGTGAAAATCCATTGGCGTTAGATCGGGTGACCGTGGAGGCCAGGCAATGGGACCTCCTCTGCCTATCCAACGGTTTGGATAGACGTTATTCAGGTGGTCGCGTACAGCAACGCTAAAATGAGGTGGGGCCCCATCATGCATAAAATACATGCTTTGGCGGGTTGCAAGTGGCAAATGCTCTATTGAATCCAGAAAAGCGTTCTGAAGGAACTGTAAATAAAGTTCACCATTCAATCGTGGCGGCAATACGCATGGCCCAATCAAAAAATTGCCAATTATTCCTGCCCAAACATTAATTGATTGGAACTGATGTTGATAATGATGAACGACAGTGGCATGAGGGTTTTCATCAGCCCATACATGCGAGTTATGTAAATTTACAATACCATTTTTGGTAAACCCAGCTTCATCGGTAAAAAGAATAGTGCTAATGAAGTTTGGGTTTGTTCGCTGCTGATACAACAGCCAGTTAGCGAACTGGATTCTACGAGGAAAATCTTCAGGAAGTAGTAGATGCACTTTTTGCAGATGATAAGGGTAAAACAACTGTTCTTTAAGTACTTCATGAATTGTCGTTTTTGACGTATTAAGCTGCGCGGCTAATCTTCGAGTGCTTATTGAAGAAGTATCACCTACAGTATCCAAAATATTTTCCTCCAATTGCACCGTACGTACTGTTCTTCTCACACCAGCATCAGTACTTTTTTCGAAAAACTTCCTAAAACATTAAAGAAAGTCAATAATGTTACCTTATTAACTGGAATCGCCCACCAGTCTCTCTTAGACGTTGGTCAAGTCGCTGAAATGTTTTCTGATTTGGAATATTGCGATTAGGATATCTTTCTTCATACAACCTTCTTGCTTCCAAAGCATTGTAAGATGCAAGACCGTACATAAGATGCATATCTGCATACTCACTAAATGTGTATCCCATTATCAAATTAAATTTACCAAGATATTCAAAATTCAATAAATTAATATCGAAGTAAAGGATCAACGTGTTAACAATATGAAAGATTACAAGATTTAAAATTTACACGTCAATGCAAGATATTTATTAATTCGTGGGTACCATAGTAACGTTTGTAAAAACAATGCGTTTTTTAGTACTGAAAACAGTTTTATTTCAGACTTTTGTATCACACTTTGTTGCAGACAAAAAAAATAAAAAACATGGTTCTTTTTAATTGAAATAAAACATTAATTCTTTTTTTTTTTTTTCCTCGAAAACGGTTCATTTTATCGACAATGAACAAGAGTACCTTTTCTTTAGCTTAATGTTCAGGGTGTTAAAAATGTAAGCATTAAAATGTACAACCTAGTCCGCCCCTGGTAAACTAAACAAGCTAATTTAAATTTAAGGGCAGTATTTTAAGAGGTCCTTACTACTGTTTATCATATTAAATTTTCATTAAATTATAATAAGTAGTTTAAAAGTTATTCAAGAAAAATTGATTTCCAGTGGCGTCCTTTAGGAGACCGTATCTCCGTAGGGAGAGCCGCTAGGAAAAAAATTATGGGAACTTGTCATCTTATTTTTTAATGTTCTATCTGAATCCGAGAGATTTCCCACATTTTCCCGGACACATTGTATATATACCTGATTTAAATAGTGAAGCATTTTGAATAAAACCCATTCGTCTACCAGCATGAACCATATCAAACGATTACATTCGAAATTGGTTTCTTCAACCCAAGCAAAAAATTATCTGACCATTCTTTTGATTGCGTATGTGTACTGTGAATGTAGGATTCATCTGTAAATATTAGGGTCTGTTTTCATGTATGTAACTTTGCAATTTTTCTAAATATTGTATACGTTTTGCACGTATATTATATGATTCCATTAAAATATTTCTCTTGTCAGCTGTTTTTGCCATCTAGAAACAAATACAATATTTATTTCTTGTTTTATTATCGAAACACTATTGTTACTTAAATCCCATCTTTTTTAGCACCTTCGATAAAGTTGTAAGCCCACCTATAAACAGTATGCCGTTCTCTATTATCTTATCATAAATTCCTGTAAAGAAATCCAGATATATAATTTATATGGAAGTGTACTTTTCGTGCTTCTGCGAGGCACGAAATGCACTAAATGAAATAAATTTTCCGGAATTTACATTCTCAGCTTCTTTAGCAATACTTCTGTATGTCATATCAGAAATTCCAACCACTCTCATTAACCTCTCTTTGTAATTTGTGAATGGAATTATCGGATGCTTATTTTCTGCTTCCTCCTTAATGAATTTTAAAACGTTGGCAATAATTTCTCTTCCTTGGCTATGTATAACTTTGCCTTCAATCGCGCATGTTTATTTTTAGCTGGACTTTTTCAATATTACGCCATAGTGACGATGATTTCAAGCAAGCGTTGATCTCAGCAGCGTACGTTGCACGTGGAATTACGGGAAGTGTTTGTCTGAAATCACCTGAAAGGAGCAACAAAGTGCCGCCGAATAGTTTGTCGTTGTTTTTTATACCTTTGAGTGTTCTGTTCAACGCCTCAAGAGAATGTTTGTGTGCCATAGTGTATTCATCCCAGATGATAATTTTGCGTTGTTGCAGCACTGTGGCCATGGACGATTTTTTTTTTATGTTGCACACTGCGCCTGGGTTATATTCAGTGGCAGCTTAAATGCTGAATGAGCTGTTCTGCCTCCATCCTATAAAGTTGCTGCAATGCCAGATGATGCAACGGTCAATGCGATACCATTATTTGATCGTACTTCGGGAGAATTAGCGAAATGAGAAATGTCTTGCCAGTTCCACCTGGTGCATCTAAAAAGAGCTTGTCTCGCCGAAACAGCCAGCATAATGCGGTCGTAAATGATTTTTTGTTCAAGAGTCAGTTGTGGCACATTGCGAGTAACAATCGCCGCCATTTCTGCAGTCTCGTACTGCAGTTCACGATTCATTTCGGTGTCCATTAAATCAGATGCATTTCGATTTGGCGAAGTCATACCGAAATGGCAGAATGGTAAATTGGCAATGGCAACGCAAAGATCCTCGATAGCAATCAATGCTTCATTGTACATAGCATCGCTGAATGTAATCGTTTGATCGTTGCACCGTATACGAATTCGATGCAATATATCGTCAGTGATTGAATCTTTGTGCTTATCTCACAACGTGTCTGCTCGTCCCGGAATGTAGTCAACATTATAGCTAATAGTAGACGAATTTGTGTTGGTGTACAGCCCAATGCTGTTTCAGCAAGCATATCGTCCCAGTGATTGTCGTCTACGAGCAAGCCGAGTGCAAGGCATGCATCTTTATATGTTGTATACTGTTGTCCATTCACTTTGCGTATATCTTGAAATGACAATGGGCCGGTGACATTAACCAACAACAGTCGCAAATAGATGCACTCAATCTGCCTTGGATTGACCGTATATACTCGGTCCAAAGTGTTTGATTTGAATAATAATGAGTAAGGATAAATTACAGTGGTTAAATCTGTATAAATGAATGAGATGTTAAACTTTTGATGTTAAACTACATTACATGAACAATTAATGACAAAACTCACCGTTTCTTTTGGTTTTCAAAATCACGCATTCTGTGTAACATGTGTGTCGGGTACCCGAGACCTTTTTTTTGTAACGAACCGATCGCACTGGTTGGAATATTGTAAGTGTTTGTGGCTTTGTTAAGAGAGGTTAATTTTTGTTCTGTTTTTGGAATTTAGCAAATTGATCAGGACCGTGTTTAGGGGTATGTAGTAAAAGTATTTACAAATGGGAACTGATCAAAAGTTTTTTTTGTTTTTTTGTTTTATTGGTTTGTGTTTGTGTGTGCGGGGGGGGGGGGTGATTTTATCTATTGTTTAATCAGTGGGTAATAGAGTTTAGACAGTCCATCAATTTCGTTCCTGTCGTTTATTGTTCTGCTGTTTTTGAAAATGTGGATCATTTCTAAGACCTCCCTAGCTTTTGTATTCTTTTTCTGTGTTATTACTTTGGTGTTATCAAAATCAAAATTATGTTTTAGTGTCAATTGGTGTTTTTTTAAAGCAGTTTGATTTTTTGCGTATTTGTGACCTTTCAATCTTTCTTGTAGTAGCTGTTTTGTTTGGCCTATGTATACTTTGTCACAGTCTTTGCAGGGTATGTTGTATATTGTGTGTGATTGTTTTAGTGTAGGTGTTGAGTCTTTTAGTTTGGTGTGTAGGAATTTTAGGTTTTTACCGCTTTGGTGTGCTATTTTATAGTTAAATGGTTTAAATATATTGTCTAGTTTTTCGGATAATCCCGTTATATAGGGTGTGGGGATATATGTTAATTCATTGTTTTTTATGGTTTTGTTGTGGTCGTTTGTTGTGTTATAAATTTTATTAAGTCTTAGTTTTATAATTTTGTGTATAAATTGTGGTGGATAATTGTTTTCTGTTAGTATTGTTTTTACTTTATTTAGTACTGTTGGTCTGAAAATTGGATTAGTGAGATTTAAGGCTCTGTCTACTAACGCTGTTACTACATTTTTTTTGTGGGCTAGGGGTTGGTTTGAAAAAAAGTTTACATATCTGCCGGATGTGGTTGGTTTGGTGTACCATTTTGTTTGTATTTTGTTTTTTGTTTTTATCAGTGTTAGGTCTAAGTAGTTTATGGAGTTGTTTTTTTCTATTTCAATGGTAAAGTTTAAATTTGGATGGAAATTGTTGAAACTATTTTGTACATTGTTTATTTCATTTTCTGGTAGCATCATTATGCAATCGTCGACATATCTTTTGAAAAAGGTTGGTCGATTCTAAAAGAGGCCAATTTATCTACGTATTAAAAGTATGCCAGCTAATAGCAGAACTGGAGAGGATAAAATTGTGATGGAGCTCCATGTATTTGTTAATAGCTGTTTAAGATTCCCAAAGAAGCCCTTCTCAGTTGAAATCACACTTGAGAACACTGAATGAGATTCAGACAAGTCAACAAAGCCATTCTCTTCAGCTACATTAATGACACTTAAATTTAGTTTCTCTATACAATCATTTGGCCATGGGACTTTAATCATGATACCTTCAGAATTGCAATTCATTTGCACATCTTTGTTTATGCAAGGGACTTTACCAGACCAAACAGAATTAAGAATTTTAATTTTTGGACTAACATGGAATATGACTGCAGTTTTTGATCCAACCATTCCTGTGACTGTAAAAGTTAAACCTCCACAATGTTGTGAATGAAATTCATTTAAAACCCCTATTCTGCAATTAAGAGTGACTTCCAAAGGTGTGTCAATTGATCGTTCTAACCATCCTGATTTAACTGTATAGCGGTCAGATTGGAAAATTCCAGGAAGAGCTGTGAACTCTCTGATCCATCTTGTGTAGGAATTTGATCTTACATTAACCCCCCATCCAGACCCTGCCCCATGAGTGAATGTCACAGCTTGAGGATCATATGTCATTTTCCCCTTTCCATCTAACTGTAAATCACCAATCATTCCTGCAACTGGTTTACTTCTCACAGATGCCTGTGGACCAATTGCCCATTCTCCATTGAACTGATGGATCACACTTAGATCTGGCAGTAACAAGGCACCTTCTGGTGACATTCTTATGATGGAACAGTCATTACTTACACTTACTGTTAGGTTGGGAGTTGCTGTTGCTTCTCCTATTCTGTAAACTGTTGATAAAGAGTCCTCCTTCCAAATGAAATTAAATATAATATTGTCACACCCTGAAGACAGGATGCATTTAGAGTTTCCCCATCTACAGTTTCTCAAGAAATACTGTGACACTAAACCTTTCTTTCCTGGTTTCCAAGAAGTCCGTTCATTAAGCTCTCCATGAATGCCACCATTTGGACATTCTCCATAAGGTTCACATCTAGCAAATAAGCAATCAGTATTAAAGGACCAATCTCCCCACCAAGTCCCTGTTTTATATTCTTTTGTTAAAATGTATTTATAAACAACTTCATGAAGGGTGAGATGAAAGTCACCAACATTTAAGCTACCTGTGTTGCTTACTAGAAATGTGGCAGTTTCTGTTGCAAAATTTACCCCATCAACAGATGTTGGTTTATGAATAAAAAAGAATAATAATAATATAGCTTTCCAATTGAAATGTTCATACTTATATGTCAAATTTTGAACTATTGATGCTGAATTTTGGTTACCATTACTGTCTTTTCCCTTTAAGTATTTAATTTTGGGCTCACCAGAGACAACCTTGAAAGTTACCATTCTCTCTTCATGGACTCTCTGCACTGCAACTCCATTGATACAGTTATGAGTCTTGAATATATACAGTAATCTGAAGGCAAGTAGCTCAAAAAGGGAAAACAATAGTGAGAAAACCATCAGTATCTTTGTATCAGTTCTCATTCCGCCTCTACAAGGGATCAGCATTGGATTTCCATCTAAAGGATAGTCCTCACAGATTGGATTAGCTACTAAAATCTCAGAACAATTTCCTGAATGTAAATGTATGGTTCCAAACAAAACAAGATAAGGTAGATTCTTGCATTCAGTGGTGTGTGATCCTAAAGTGCTTGTAAGGGTCACTTCAGTATAGCAATGTTTGTAGTGAATGAATTTCCCATCTAATGCAAAATTGCATTTTGATTCTGAATCATCTGACCAAAAATTAGATCCAAGCATCTGGAAATCAATTTCTTTAGTTTTAATATCCTCTATTGTGTGTTTCCTTACCTTTGTGGTATTGACAGCATTCCCTATCACAAAGAGATTGGAGGCACAAGACAGTAGGATCAAGGGTATTAGTAACTTAACACCCAACTCCTCAGTCAGGCGCATGTTTAGCGATAACATCACTAAAGCAGTTGACGTAAATGTATGGTTGTATTTACTTCTTTGGTTTTTGGTTGGGCGACAATGTGTGGATACAATGTGTGGATACAATAAAAGGTCGCTAAACCAATAAAAAGTCTATTATTTTTAATATTAAGACACGGCCAATAAAATAAATAAGAAAAATAAAATTCTTATAAACACTAAATATATATATATATATATATACACTCACGGACAAAAATATTGCATATTTTTATAAATCTCTTATTTATATATTTTTTATAACATTTATGCACTTTTTTTGCTAAATGTATTATTTTGAAGTATTCGACGTATATTAGTATAGTTTTTCTTACATATGATTTTAGTTAGAACATTTAATTAAAAAGAGCGACAATAACAACATAATTTCTTTTTTAGGTCACATAAAGATGAATTAGTAATGGGTATTACTTCCCCTAACTCTAATTGCTCTAGGTGCTCAATCGGGTTTAAGTCAGGACTTAATGGAGGCCAATCTAATGACGCAATCCCGACTTGCTCAAAGTGCTGGAGCACTATACCGGCTACATATGGCCGGGCATTATCCTGCATCAATACAAATCTGTCATACCCAATAAAGCCGATATATGGTAAAACATGTTCTTTAATAATGTTTCGAAAGTACCAGTCTGCATCCATTCTCAAATTAACATCAACAAGCTCTGTGCGACCTTCCCAACTGATGCCGCCCCATAGCATAATGGAACCTCCACCAAAGCTAACGGTTTGCACAAGATTACATGCAGCGTATCGTTCTCCATTTCTTCTATAGACTCGATCACGTTTATCTGGCTTCCACATTTGAATTCTACTCTCATCTGTAAAAAGAATTCTGCTCCATTCCTGTTCACCCCAATCAGCATGAGCTCGTGCAAACTAACCGGGCGGTTTTGTGATGTGGGAGAAGCCGAGGGACTTTAGCAGGACGTTTTGGATTTAAAGCAGCTTCTTTAAGTCTTCTTCTTACTGTTTTTACACTTCATTAACTTGCCTTGTATTCGATAATTCATTTTTTAGTTGTGGAGCTGTAAATGTGCGATTTCTTAAAGCTTGGAGTTGCACATATCGGTCATCCCTTTGCGTCGTACACCTTTTACGCCCTTGTCCATGTCGCCTTTTGTTTTCCCCAGTCTCTTCAAATCGTTGTAGAACACGAGAGACCGTCGATTGATTTATTCCCAGTATTTGTGCAATATCTATTTGCTTGCGACCCTCGTTAGCTAGAGTAATAATTTTAACAGCCTCTAATTCATTTAGATGTGGCATTTTACTAACAAAAAACTCAGAATCAACGCACAATGCACTAGAAACGTCACTCTGATAATGTAAAAACAAAAGATAATCATTCTGACTCACCAACGCACACTATCAAATATTGCCCTAATTGTAAAATATTGCCAACTCACCTATAATTATACAAATCTAAGCATTTTTGTATATCCACGTGTGTTATAACAATACTAATATACGTAGAACACTTCAAAATAATACACTTAGCAAAAAAAAGGCAGAAATGTTATAAAATTTATATAAATAAAAGATTTTTAAGTCCGCGTGTATATATATGTGTGGTATAAAAAAGTAACAAATTGTTCTATTTTTTAAATTTGAAGTTTTTACAAAATATTTAAGTAAAGTAACAGAACATCCAATGTCACATGTCCATTTGTGGCTGTTTTAGCCCTATCATTTTATTCTACTTCTTCTGACAGTGGTTGAACAGCATCATCATCTTCAATGTCAAAGTCATCATCGTTATAACTATCTTCTTCATTATCAGTTTCTTCTGTATTCACTGTAAAAACTAGCTTATCTGTTACATCATCTATGAAATGCTCTGTTTGTAAATAATTTAACAACTTTATCTACATAGATACAAACAGATGGCCACTCTTCTGCATTTACAGATGCGAGGATGATGTTGGATCACCATCGATCTTGGTGGAAGATTAGGCAGTAACTGTTTATTGACCCAAGTGAAAAAGTTTGTTGAATTCATTTCATTATGGTAATCGCCAGATTTTGTACCTATAAAAACAATGGAAATAATAACAACAATAATTTTAACAACTGTGATAAATTTAATTTTGTGTTTCATTTATCGTTATAAAGCAATATTTATATACAATGTGTCCGGGAAAATGTGGGAAATCTCTCGGATTCAGATAGAACATTAAAAAATAAGATGACAAGTTCTCGTAATTTTTTTCCTGGCGGCCCTCCATACGGAGATACGGCCTCCTAAAGGACGCCACTGGAAATCAATTTTTCTTGATTAACTTTTAAACTACTTATTATAATTTAATGAAAATTTAATATGATAAACAGTAGTAAGGACCTCTTAAAATACTGCCCTTAACTTTAAATTAGCTTGTTTAGTTTACCAGGGGCGGACTAGGTTGTTCATTTTAATGCTTACCTTTTTAACACCCTGTATGATAAGGAGTTAAAAAAACAAATTTGTATACCTTGAACATTAAGCTAAAGAAAAGGTACTCTTGTTCATTGTCGATAAAATGAACCGTTTTCGAGGAAGAAAAAATAAAAGAATTAATGTTTTATTTCTATTAAAAAGAACCATGTTTATTATTTTTTTTTGTCTGCAACAAAGGGTGATACAAAAGTCATTCCAGGAACAAAAAAGTTTTAGTTTAGGTTATTTAATCCGACAAAATTACAAAGATTCTTAGAAATACAGTTTTGTCCCAGAAAGGCACCTTATCAAAAATTATGTTTAGAAATGTACTCACTAAAGCTTGCAACGATTGAACCTAAATACGCTAATTAGAAATAATCAATTAAAAACTTCATAAGTGGGTTCAACATGGGCTCCGTGAACTCTGATACACTCGCGGGCACGACGAATAGAGGACTGCTGTACTCGCCACAACATTGTTTCTTTTTACATCACAATGAAATGTGATTCTCTGTAAAAGTTCCTCCCTAGTATCAACCGGAGAGGAATACACCAAGGTTTTGAGATGACCCCACAGGTGAAAATCCATTGGCGTTAGATCGGGTGACCGTGGAGGCCAGGCAATGGGACCTCCTCTGCCTATCCAACGGTTTGGATAGACGTTATTCAGGTGGTCGCGTACAGCAACGCTAAAATGAGGTGGGGCCCCATCATGCATAAAATACATGCTTTGGCGGGTTGCAAGTGGCAAATGCTCTATTGAATCCAGAAAAGCGTTCTGAAGGAACTGTAAATAAAGTTCACCATTCAATCGTGGCGGCAATACGCATGGCCCAATCAAAAAATTGCCAATTATTCCTGCCCAAACATTAATTGATTGGAACTGATGTTGATAATGATGAACGACAGTGGCATGAGGGTTTTCATCAGCCCATACATGCGAGTTATGTAAATTTACAATACCATTTTTGGTAAACCCAGCTTCATCGGTAAAAAGAATAGTGCTAATGAAGTTTGGGTTTGTTCGCTGCTGATACAACAGCCAGTTAGCGAACTGGATTCTACGAGGAAAATCTTCAGGAAGTAGTAGATGCACTTTTTGCAGATGATAAGGGTAAAACAACTGTTCTTTAAGTACTTCATGAATTGTCGTTTTTGACGTATTAAGCTGCGCGGCTAATCTTCGAGTGCTTATTGAAGAAGTATCACCTACAGTATCCAAAATATTTTCCTCCAATTGCACCGTACGTACTGTTCTTCTCACACCAGCATCAGTACTTTTTTCGAAAAACTTCCTAAAACATTAAAGAAAGTCAATAATGTTACCTTATTAACTGGAATCGCCCACCAGTCTCTCTTAGACGTTGGTCAAGTCGCTGAAATGTTTTCTGATTTGGAATATTGCGATTAGGATATCTTTCTTCATACAACCTTCTTGCTTCCAAAGCATTGTAAGATGCAAGACCGTACATAAGATGCATATCTGCATACTCACTAAATGTGTATCCCATTATCAAATTAAATTTACCAAGATATTCAAAATTCAATAAATTAATATCGAAGTAAAGGATCAACGTGTTAACAATATGAAAGATTACAAGATTTAAAATTTACACGTCAATGCAAGATATTTATTAATTCGTGGGTACCATAGTAACGTTTGTAAAAACAATGCGTTTTTTAGTACTGAAAACAGTTTTATTTCAGACTTTTGTATCACACTTTGTTGCAGACAAAAAAAATAAAAAACATGGTTCTTTTTAATTGAAATAAAACATTAATTCTTTTTTTTTTTTTTCCTCGAAAACGGTTCATTTTATCGACAATGAACAAGAGTACCTTTTCTTTAGCTTAATGTTCAGGGTGTTAAAAATGTAAGCATTAAAATGTACAACCTAGTCCGCCCCTGGTAAACTAAACAAGCTAATTTAAATTTAAGGGCAGTATTTTAAGAGGTCCTTACTACTGTTTATCATATTAAATTTTCATTAAATTATAATAAGTAGTTTAAAAGTTATTCAAGAAAAATTGATTTCCAGTGGCGTCCTTTAGGAGACCGTATCTCCGTAGGGAGAGCCGCTAGGAAAAAAATTATGGGAACTTGTCATCTTATTTTTTAATGTTCTATCTGAATCCGAGAGATTTCCCACATTTTCCCGGACACATTGTATATATACCTGATTTAAATAGTGAAGCATTTTGAATAAAACCCATTCGTCTACCAGCATGAACCATATCAAACGATTACATTCGAAATTGGTTTCTTCAACCCAAGCAAAAAATTATCTGACCATTCTTTTGATTGCGTATGTGTACTGTGAATGTAGGATTCATCTGTAAATATTAGGGTCTGTTTTCATGTATGTAACTTTGCAATTTTTCTAAATATTGTATACGTTTTGCACGTATATTATATGATTCCATTAAAATATTTCTCTTGTCAGCTGTTTTTGCCATCTAGAAACAAATACAATATTTATTTCTTGTTTTATTATCGAAACACTATTGTTACTTAAATCCCATCTTTTTTAGCACCTTCGATAAAGTTGTAAGCCCACCTATAAACAGTATGCCGTTCTCTATTATCTTATCATAAATTCCTGTAAAGAAATCCAGATATATAATTTATATGGAAGTGTACTTTTCGTGCTTCTGCGAGGCACGAAATGCACTAAATGAAATAAATTTTCCGGAATTTACATTCTCAGCTTCTTTAGCAATACTTCTGTATGTCATATCAGAAATTCCAACCACTCTCATTAACCTCTCTTTGTAATTTGTGAATGGAATTATCGGATGCTTATTTTCTGCTTCCTCCTTAATGAATTTTAAAACGTTGGCAATAATTTCTCTTCCTTGGCTATGTATAACTTTGCCTTCAATCGCGCATGTTTATTTTTAGCTGGACTTTTTCAATATTACGCCATAGTGACGATGATTTCAAGCAAGCGTTGATCTCAGCAGCGTACGTTGCACGTGGAATTACGGGAAGTGTTTGTCTGAAATCACCTGAAAGGAGCAACAAAGTGCCGCCGAATAGTTTGTCGTTGTTTTTTATACCTTTGAGTGTTCTGTTCAACGCCTCAAGAGAATGTTTGTGTGCCATAGTGTATTCATCCCAGATGATAATTTTGCGTTGTTGCAGCACTGTGGCCATGGACGATTTTTTTTTTATGTTGCACACTGCGCCTGGGTTATATTCAGTGGCAGCTTAAATGCTGAATGAGCTGTTCTGCCTCCATCCTATAAAGTTGCTGCAATGCCAGATGATGCAACGGTCAATGCGATACCATTATTTGATCGTACTTCGGGAGAATTAGCGAAATGAGAAATGTCTTGCCAGTTCCACCTGGTGCATCTAAAAAGAGCTTGTCTCGCCGAAACAGCCAGCATAATGCGGTCGTAAATGATTTTTTGTTCAAGAGTCAGTTGTGGCACATTGCGAGTAACAATCGCCGCCATTTCTGCAGTCTCGTACTTCAGTTCACGATTCATTTCGGTGTCCATTAAATCAGATGCATTTCGATTTGGCGAAGTCATACCGAAATGGCAGAATGGTAAATTGGCAATGGCAACGCAAAGATCCTCGATAGCAATCAATGCTTCATTGTACATAGCATCGCTGAATGTAATCGTTTGATCGTTGCACCGTATACGAATTCGATGCAATATATCGTCAGTGATTGAATCTTTGTGCTTATCTCACAACGTGTCTGCTCGTCCCGGAATGTAGTCAACATTATAGCTAATAGTAGACGAATTTGTGTTGGTGTACAGCCCAATGCTGTTTCAGCAAGCATATCGTCCCAGTGATTGTCGTCTACGAGCAAGCCGAGTGCAAGGCATGCATCTTTATATGTTGTATACTGTTGTCCATTCACTTTGCGTATATCTTGAAATGACAATGGGCCGGTGACATTAACCAACAACAGTCGCAAATAGATGCACTCAATCTGCCTTGGATTGACCGTATATACTCGGTCCAAAGTGTTTGATTTGAATAGGCCGACGCACGCATCAACTGGTGTGCCTTGCTTGCGGGGCATCCATTTTTTGTTTGATTCGATGTGAAATAGCGTGGTACTTCGGAATAGAGTAGTGTCCGTGCAAAGGCACCGAAAGTATCCGCACGATTACACAATTCGAAAAATTCGGTGAGTGTAGATTTTGGGGGATTTATAGCACGCTCAATAGCTGTCTCGTTGGTGAAAAATACGCGCTGGCCGTTTTCAAGATGGACCGCTAAATGTATAACTGCTGGGTCCTGTTCATGAATTGGGAAACCAAAGATACGCCAGACAGCTTCATTGGAGCTGATGTACCGGCCAATTTGGTAGCGCATTATTTCGTCGTTGTCATTCAATCGAGGAGCATTCACATCGGTATTTTGAATTTGAAACGCAGCCATATCCGCTGCCTTTATTCACATACTTGCAAATGTATTTGATGCTTTTCACCGAACTGCAGAACTCAACATTAATATGAGCATTAAATGTTTTATTTATATCCCAATATCCGACAAGCCCCTTATTGAACATAGTAAATACACCGATTTGGCTAAGTTCACCATATAAATTCAAACGTAGAAATGATTATATGATTCAAACTATTGTTGACATTTTAAATTTACAAATAATTAATTATGACGTCATGAGTATGTATAATTTTTAAAAAAATTCATCTCCTTATTTTTCTTGTACAACTGATAATGTTTTTGATTATTACTATACTTTAGAAGATTCTGTAAAAATATGTGAACGTTTATTTATTATTATTTCAACTTCATACAAATGATAATATTCGTCAGTTTTTGTTAGATTTACTTAATATTGTGGACAAAACTATTCCAAAAGTTAATTGTTTTGAAGTTGTTTTACCACCTAGTAGTAGTGGTAAAAATCTTTTTTTGACATGGTTTTACATTTTTTTTATGTTTTGGTCAAATAGGTAATTTTTCCAAATTTAGTAATTTTCCATTACAAGAATGTGTAAATAAAAGAATTTTATTATGGAATGAACCACAATGCGAAGTAGGTCAATTTGACACAATAAAAATGTTATTTGGTGGAGACACATTAAATGTTAAAGTAAAATATCAACAGGATGCAATTATAAATAGATCTCCTGTCATTGTATTAAGCAATCAAAATATATTTGCTAATGATCCAACATTTACTTGTAGAATGATTAGATATAATATTACCCCTCCAAACAGTTCGGGTAGCTATACCTCAGATCTACAAAGGCCCCTTGAAAAACTTGCCGACCAGCTCAGAATAAGAAAGCGGAAGCGTCGTGGGCCAACACAACGCAAGATCTAAAATTGGGCACCACTGCGTCCGGACTGGCAAGTTCTATGGTTAACGCAGAACACCCTCGGGCCTGATGGACACTAGAACACTACAATGGGGTGTTCGGCTACCTGATTAAAAATTCTAAAACTCTTTTGCTCGTTCGGGTTCTGGACTTACAAACACAAACACTAAATAACAATAAACAAAAATTTTATTGAACGAAACAATGTATTATGAAAGAATATACAAATAAAGTAAGTTAAAGTCTAGGTGAAATAAAATTAAAACTCTACAGTTTTGCTTGATCCTATAAGAAATACTCAAATATGTCACGAAAAGTGAATGACGTTAACAAGTGCTTAGTTAATTTACAGGCGTCAGTAGTACTTCAAAGCTTTGACGAACTTAACAGAGACCACGCTGTACTCTCAGTAATTTACTCTAAATAACATACTTAGATTATATAAAAGTATAATTACATTAACTGGTATGTCACAAATTAAGCAGTTTGTAAGTGATTTATAATTACTTCAAAGTTAAATAAATTTATGTCGATAAATATCAAAATCTTACCCTAAGATATAAGATAAACAAAATAATCAGAACTCAGCCTGGTATAGAGACTAGTACCAGAATGTACATTCACAAAAATCTGAGGGTTGAATCTAGTAAATTAATATAGCTCATGAAATATAATTATCCTGTGAAGGGATATGTATGAATATAACAAACGAACTTTAAACAAGCTACGTTACATTAATGTAAGGGATAGAAGTTATTATTTAAATTACTTTACCAAAACGCTAAAAGCCACTAAGTTCGAAAGATAAGTTAGGAATTTATACAATTATTAGAAAATATCTAATCTTATCAGTACTTAGAAAAAGTTTAGTTTTCGAAAGAATTCTCTTTAATAAATTTTACGAAAGTTTACCTAAATTGACAAAATAATGTACCATTTCAGTGCAACATGTGGTTCGCACTCGGTTTTTATATTAAAAAAAGATTAACATTAAATGTGACAACGATAAAATTATCGGAAAAACAGAAGGTGTTTTCTCTATATAAGACAAAATAAAGATGCGTTACAGTGCAACATGTGGTTCGCTCTCAGTTTTTAGAATAGAAAAAGTTTTAACATTAAATGAGTCTATCTACAATAAAATTAACCGGAAATCTGACGGTTTTCGCAATTTTCGACTTTTACTGGAAATGAGTATACTAAAATAATTTCCCACACTACCTTGCGTGAAAAGAACCTTAGGTTTCCAGATCGTGGATTCCGGTGTCCCAGAAGGTTGTGGAAATCGTTGCGCCTTCTCAACGGGATGCCTATGTCGGGATACTTTCCCCGCGCAGACGCTAATACGGCAGATCACTCCCTAAGCCGTGAAATTACAGCCCTAAATAAATGAATGAGGGAAAACGACTAAATGATAGATAGTTCATAAATTTCAGAAGAAATCAGAGTACGAAGCTGCAGTAAAATTACAGTCGTCCTCCTGTCTATAAACTCACCTGAAGCACGAAATCGGTAGGGAACTTACACTTCACTAATGAGAATTCAATATTTAAACAAGGTCAAAATTGACTGAAACCTGCCTACGCAGAATATGTACAAAGCGTAAATGCAGAAATTAGATTTATGTTACCGGTCAATAGATTACTTCAGAGCTTAGCACGAGATGCGACGCTCTTCCTCAACGGAGATCGACATATATATCTGAAGGTACGCTACGTCATAATTGTAAAAGAAACACTAAAAAGAAACGTGAGTACGAAATAAAAGTTACACACATGTTGACCGAGTCGAATCGTTTCTAAAATACTACGGCAATATACAGAGTCAGCCAAAGCATTGGGACATGATTAAAATAAGATGGAATTAAAGTTTGAAAATAGCATAAGTTTAAACAATAATAAACCAGAAATTTCAATAAAATAGAAATTAACGAAAATAATGATATATGACCGGACTAAGTAGATTAAACGAGGATAGTAACGAAGTGAACTGAATAAAATCTCCCAGATTGTTATCAAAATGATTTTACGGACGTAACAATAAATGGCAAAGTGCTTCATTTCTTAAAAATTGTAACAAAAAACCTTATCCTTTATGTTTCTTTATATTATTACAAAATTATAATCTTATAGAAGGTATCATTTAATAAAAACAATTATTATTACATTTTTTTTTATTTATTATATTTTAAATACCATAAGTAACAAGATTCATAGGTGTAAAGTTATTATAATTACAACCTTCAACAGCAGTATCTATTTTAAAAGCAGCTTCATCAGGTGATGCAACAAACATATGACCTTGAGAATATAATGATTCAGTATTTATAAAAATTCTTTCAATGGAGACTGTGGTTAAATAATAATTTAAAAAGGTATATAACCCCTTACCACAAATTGATAGTCGTATCCTAAATACGTATTTCGACAACTAAGTTGTCATCATCAGTAGGTAAAAACTACTAATTAAAGTCACACGGGGCACAATAAAGTAAGATAAACGCTTACGCACAACTACTATACACTGCAACCCTGTAAAGACTAAATTTACCATGCACATTTCAAACTACGAGATAAAACACTTGCCTCTTTGGAAAAGGTTCTTAAACATCTGTTAACATATCGAACAAAGGGACGGCAAAAATTCTTCTCTAAATACGGCGCCAACTAAAAACGATTTTAAAGCTACGGTGACTTACTAATAAACTAAATGAAACACCTATATTTCCACAAAACACTAGTATAATTAAATGTATGAGCATTTCATGTGCAATGTACAAATTAATTGTTATTATTTAAACGTGTTATATTCCAATACGCAGGTAATGACAAAATCTATATTGGGTCCGAATGTAGAAACACTTTCCATTAACAAAAGGTTAAGAAGTCGTATCGTAAAGGCCGAACTCTCATGACAATTCTGAGAAAGACAAAATTAAGAAGAGGCGTTATATGTGAAAAACTAGACATCCGGCTTGTTGTATTATACTAAATGAGAATAACAATCCTCGTGAAAAGGGTCAATAAATAATTAGATATTGTAGGTGTATGATTATAAATAGGTGACAATGTGTTATATTAAATGAGAAACCATTTCGGTGAACAGGAGGTTTATGAATAATTAAATATTGTAGGTATATAAATTTAAAAGTTAATTATAAATAGGTGACAATGTTCTAGTTAAGGGGTTAAGCAATTTAATATAATAAAAGTTAATTATAAATAGGTGGCATGTCCTGGTTAAGGAGTTAAGCAAAATAAAATAATGTATAGAATTCACGGTAGGCTCTAGGTGAAACATGATAAATAAATTTTATAAACAAAAACATCCGGTACATCTGTTCCCCAAAACGCGAAACAAGATTTACATTTCGCGAAACAAGCCGAATGCCTCATTCAACAACCATTGTTTAGGAGGTAATTGTATTATTTCACGTGTATGGATTCCCACATGTCTATAATTACTGATGTTACATCCCCCACCCACTTATAAAAATGTGAATAGACTGCTGAACGGTATTGGAGATTTATCGCTATTCAAGGAGGTATGTTTATTTTTCGCGATAAATATACTTTCGTAAGCATCAAGTTCATGGGGTTTATTAATTCCTTTTATCAATTTCAAACCTGTAATCGGTACATTGTGTAGTGTGCTCAAAGCGTGATTTGCGACATTTGATTTATCCGGTCTATTGTATTTGATATGTGCTATGTGTTCTTTAAAACGTGTTATTATGGGTCGTTTAGTTTGGCCTATATATTTCAAATTACAATCCGCGCAACTAATTTCATAGATCCCTGATTTCGAATTGGAATTGATTTTATCTTTAGTATTCCCTAGCAGACTTTTGATAGTGTTTTCAGACCGAAATGCTACCTGGAGACCTCTTTCTTTCACAATTCTATTAATGTTTTTCGTGACAGGGTGGTATGGTAGACATATGTACTTTTTCTCTTGGTTATTTTGGGGTATCAAACTCGTGGATTCGCGGATCGTATTTTTTATTTTAGTTTTTCTAATTAATTTATTGATTATTTCTATGTCAAAGCCATTGTATGTCGCAATATTTTTAATGAAATCTAGTTCTGTTTCATATCTCTCCTTTGTTAACGGAAAATTTAGTAACCGATTGACTAAAAAGTTAAAGGAAGCAGTCTTATGTTGATAACTATGATTTGAATCCGCGGTGATGAATCTATTAACGTTGGTTTCTTTCCGGAAAATATCGATTTCTATTTTATGTTTATTTCTAATCAGTAAAGTATCTAAAAATGATATCTTGCCGTATTGTTCCTTTTCTACCGTAAATTTAATAGTCGGATATTTCAAATTTAATTGATTAACAAACATGTCTAATTCGCATTTCCGTGTGTCAAAAATCGCAAGAATGTCATCTACATACCTAATCCAGACTCTAGGGAAATATTTAGTGTTGTTTTTGAATTCTACTTCAAATTGACTCATGAATAAATTGGCTATGAAAGGAGATAAGCAGTTACCCATAGTTGTGCCTTGTTTCTGTTCATAAAATTTTTCTCCTACTTGGAAACAATTCTGCGCCATGCACAGAGTTGTCAGTCTCATATATTCTCTTATTTTTGAAGGTTCAATGTTGTTCTTGTGGAGCAAGCTTTCTAAATATTTCATAGTCTCTGGAATAGGTACCGAGGGAAATAACGACGTCACGTCGAATGAAACTAAAATTTCCCCGGTTTCCAGTTCACAATCTTTAATTAATTTAACAAATTCTAAAGAATTGCTGACTGACAAATTTTCTGGTTTAACGGGTAGATTTTTAAATTCATTCACTAGCCATTTGGAAATCAAGTAAGTCGGTGAGTTAATACCTGAAACTATAGGTCTCATCGAGTTACCTGGTTTATGTATCTTCGGTAAACAATACATTCTTGGTACTACAGGATTACTAACATTCAATTTATACTTTTGGGTAGAAGTTATTAAAATTGGACATTTCTTAATCGCGTCTTTTGTGTCATTAATCATTTTAGGTAACGGATTTTTCTTCATTTCTACATACGGACCTTCGGCAATTAAATTTTTTACTCTTTGAAAATAGTCGGTTTTGTCCATAATTACTAACTTGTTCCCTTTATCTGCTTTTAGATAAAAGCAGTCCTTCGATCTAAGAGTTTTAATGATATTCCATTCTTTATTGACCGACTTCTGTTTGTGCTGCTGTAAATTCTTATCGATTTGGGTTTTACAAGCTTCTCGAATAAAGTTTTTTGGCCCTTGTTCAAAATACTTAATCGAAGTTTCGATGCTTGCAATCACCTGTTCCATAGGAATCTGACGGCTTGGCAAACAGTATTTTAACCCTTTATTTAACAAATTTATTTCTAAATCACTAAAATTCTCAGATGATTGATTGATCACTAATGTTTCTTTTATAGGAATTTTATTAGTATCCTTTTTAGGTGGACATAACTTTTTAAATTTCTTATTAAGTTTTAAACATTTCTTTTTCAATTTATAGTCTTTAATTTCCGTAATTTTCCTATAAAAGTTACACCAATCTTCGAATTCATTGTTGTCCATGCTTTTAGTTAATTTTAAATGTAAATTATATAGTTCTAATTCTAATTTATTACGTTTACTGTACAGATATTTCATTTCTAGGTTCAACCATTTCATTTTAGCATATGAAATGACCTTATCGTTATTTCTACAATTAGTCGTTACATTTACGTTCATGAATTTAGGAAAAACTTTGTTATTTTTACACCGTTTCAGAAAATTGATATCTGTACTTATAAGTTTAATTTTAATATATAACTTATGAAATCTATTGAACTCCTTTGACCGGGAAGTCATTGTGAAAATTCTTTCAATGGAGACTGTGGTTAAATAATAATTTAAAAAGGTATATAACCCCTTACCACAAATTGATAGTCGTATCCTAAATACGTATTTCGACAACTAAGTTGTCATCATCAGTAGGTAAAAACTACTAATTAAAGTCACACGGGGCACAATAAAGTAAGATAAACGCTTACGCACAACTACTATACACTGCAACCCTGTAAAGACTAAATTTACCATGCACATTTCAAACTACGAGATAAAACACTTGCCTCTTTGGAAAAGGTTCTTAAACATCTGTTAACATATCGAACAAAGGGACGGCAAAAATTCTTCTCTAAATACGGCGCCAACTAAAAACGATTTTAAAGCTACGGTGACTTACTAATAAACTAAATGAAACACCTATATTTCCACAAAACACTAGTATAATTAAATGTATGAGCATTTCATGTGCAATGTACAAATTAATTGTTATTATTTAAACGTGTTATATTCCAATACGCAGGTAATGACAAAATCTATATTGGGTCCGAATGTAGAAACACTTTCCATTAACAAAAGGTTAAGAAGTCGTATCGTAAAGGCCGAACTCTCATGACAATTCTGAGAAAGACAAAATTAAGAAGAGGCGTTATATGTGAAAAACTAGACATCCGGCTTGTTGTATTATACTAAATGAGAATAACAATCCTCGTGAAAAGGGTCAATAAATAATTAGATATTGTAGGTGTATGATTATAAATAGGTGACAATGTGTTATATTAAATGAGAAACCATTTCGGTGAACAGGAGGTTTATGAATAATTAAATATTGTAGGTATATAAATTTAAAAGTTAATTATAAATAGGTGACAATGTTCTAGTTAAGGGGTTAAGCAATTTAATATAATAAAAGTTAATTATAAATAGGTGGCATGTCCTGGTTAAGGAGTTAAGCAAAATAAAATAATGTATAGAATTCACGGTAGGCTCTAGGTGAAACATGATAAATAAATTTTATAAACAAAAACATCCGGTACATCTGTTCCCCAAAACGCGAAACAAGATTTACATTTCGCGAAACAAGCCGAATGCCTCATTCAACAACCATTGTTTAGGAGGTAATTGTATTATTTCACGTGTATGGATTCCCACATGTCTATAATTACTGATGTTACATCCCCCACCCACTTATAAAAATGTGAATAGACTGCTGAACGGTATTGGAGATTTATCGCTATTCAAGGAGGTATGTTTATTTTTCGCGATAAATATACTTTCGTAAGCATCAAGTTCATGGGGTTTATTAATTCCTTTTATCAATTTCAAACCTGTAATCGGTACATTGTGTAGTGTGCTCAAAGCGTGATTTGCGACATTTGATTTATCCGGTCTATTGTATTTGATATGTGCTATGTGTTCTTTAAAACGTGTTATTATGGGTCGTTTAGTTTGGCCTATATATTTCAAATTACAATCCGCGCAACTAATTTCATAGATCCCTGATTTCGAATTGGAATTGATTTTATCTTTAGTATTCCCTAGCAGACTTTTGATAGTGTTTTCAGACCGAAATGCTACCTGGAGACCTCTTTCTTTCACAATTCTATTAATGTTTTTCGTGACAGGGTGGTATGGTAGACATATGTACTTTTTCTCTTGGTTATTTTGGGGTATCAAACTCGTGGATTCGCGGATCGTATTTTTTATTTTAGTTTTTCTAATTAATTTATTGATTATTTCTATGTCAAAGCCATTGTATGTCGCAATATTTTTAATGAAATCTAGTTCTGTTTCATATCTCTCCTTTGTTAACGGAAAATTTAGTAACCGATTGACTAAAAAGTTAAAGGAAGCAGTCTTATGTTGATAACTATGATTTGAATCCGCGGTGATGAATCTATTAACGTTGGTTTCTTTCCGGAAAATATCGATTTCTATTTTATGTTTATTTCTAATCAGTAAAGTATCTAAAAATGATATCTTGCCGTATTGTTCCTTTTCTACCGTAAATTTAATAGTCGGATATTTCAAATTTAATTGATTAACAAACATGTCTAATTCGCATTTCCGTGTGTCAAAAATCGCAAGAATGTCATCTACATACCTAATCCAGACTCTAGGGAAATATTTAGTGTTGTTTTTGAATTCTACTTCAAATTGACTCATGAATAAATTGGCTATGAAAGGAGATAAGCAGTTACCCATAGTTGTGCCTTGTTTCTGTTCATAAAATTTTTCTCCTACTTGGAAACAATTCTGCGCCATGCACAGAGTTGTCAGTCTCATATATTCTCTTATTTTTGAAGGTTCAATGTTGTTCTTGTGGAGCAAGCTTTCTAAATATTTCATAGTCTCTGGAATAGGTACCGAGGGAAATAACGACGTCACGTCGAATGAAACTAAAATTTCCCCGGTTTCCAGTTCACAATCTTTAATTAATTTAACAAATTCTAAAGAATTGCTGACTGACAAATTTTCTGGTTTAACGGGTAGATTTTTAAATTCATTCACTAGCCATTTGGAAATCAAGTAAGTCGGTGAGTTAATACCTGAAACTATAGGTCTCATCGAGTTACCTGGTTTATGTATCTTCGGTAAACAATACATTCTTGGTACTACAGGATTACTAACATTCAATTTATACTTTTGGGTAGAAGTTATTAAAATTGGACATTTCTTAATCGCGTCTTTTGTGTCATTAATCATTTTAGGTAACGGATTTTTCTTCATTTCTACATACGGACCTTCGGCAATTAAATTTTTTACTCTTTGAAAATAGTCGGTTTTGTCCATAATTACTAACTTGTTCCCTTTATCTGCTTTTAGATAAAAGCAGTCCTTCGATCTAAGAGTTTTAATGATATTCCATTCTTTATTGACCGACTTCTGTTTGTGCTGCTGTAAATTCTTATCGATTTGGGTTTTACAAGCTTCTCGAATAAAGTTTTTTGGCCCTTGTTCAAAATACTTAATCGAAGTTTCGATGCTTGCAATCACCTGTTCCATAGGAATCTGACGGCTTGGCAAACAGTATTTTAACCCTTTATTTAACAAATTTATTTCTAAATCACTAAAATTCTCAGATGATTGATTGATCACTAATGTTTCTTTTATAGGAATTTTATTAGTATCCTTTTTAGGTGGACATAACTTTTTAAATTTCTTATTAAGTTTTAAACATTTCTTTTTCAATTTATAGTCTTTAATTTCCGTAATTTTCCTATAAAAGTTACACCAATCTTCGAATTCATTGTTGTCCATGCTTTTAGTTAATTTTAAATGTAAATTATATAGTTCTAATTCTAATTTATTACGTTTACTGTACAGATATTTCATTTCTAGGTTCAACCATTTCATTTTAGCATATGAAATGACCTTATCGTTATTTCTACAATTAGTCGTTACATTTACGTTCATGAATTTAGGAAAAACTTTGTTATTTTTACACCGTTTCAGAAAATTGATATCTGTACTTATAAGTTTAATTTTAATATATAACTTATGAAATCTATTGAACTCCTTTGACCGGGAAGTCATTGTGAAAATTCTTTCAATGGAGACTGTGGTTAAATAATAATTTAAAAAGGTATATAACCCCTTACCACAAATTGATAGTCGTATCCTAAATACGTATTTCGACAACTAAGTTGTCATCATCAGTAGGTAAAAACTACTAATTAAAGTCACACGGGGCACAATAAAGTAAGATAAACGCTTACGCACAACTACTATACACTGCAACCCTGTAAAGACTAAATTTACCATGCACATTTCAAACTACGAGATAAAACACTTGCCTCTTTGGAAAAGGTTCTTAAACATCTGTTAACATATCGAACAAAGGGACGGCAAAAATTCTTCTCTAAATACGGCGCCAACTAAAAACGATTTTAAAGCTACGGTGACTTACTAATAAACTAAATGAAACACCTATATTTCCACAAAACACTAGTATAATTAAATGTATGAGCATTTCATGTGCAATGTACAAATTAATTGTTATTATTTAAACGTGTTATATTCCAATACGCAGGTAATGACAAAATCTATATTGGGTCCGAATGTAGAAACACTTTCCATTAACAAAAGGTTAAGAAGTCGTATCGTAAAGGCCGAACTCTCATGACAATTCTGAGAAAGACAAAATTAAGAAGAGGCGTTATATGTGAAAAACTAGACATCCGGCTTGTTGTATTATACTAAATGAGAATAACAATCCTCGTGAAAAGGGTCAATAAATAATTAGATATTGTAGGTGTATGATTATAAATAGGTGACAATGTGTTATATTAAATGAGAAACCATTTCGGTGAACAGGAGGTTTATGAATAATTAAATATTGTAGGTATATAAATTTAAAAGTTAATTATAAATAGGTGACAATGTTCTAGTTAAGGGGTTAAGCAATTTAATATAATAAAAGTTAATTATAAATAGGTGGCATGTCCTGGTTAAGGAGTTAAGCAAAATAAAATAATGTATAGAATTCACGGTAGGCTCTAGGTGAAACATGATAAATAAATTTTATAAACAAAAACATCCGGTACATCTGTTCCCCAAAACGCGAAACAAGATTTACATTTCGCGAAACAAGCCGAATGCCTCATACAAAAACCATTGTTTAGGAGGTAATTGTATTATTTCACGTGTATGGATTCCCACATGTCTATAATTACTGATGTTACATCCCCCACCCACTTATAAAAATGTGAATAGACTGCTGAACGGTATTGGAGATTTATCGCTATTCAAGGAGGTATGTTTATTTTTCGCGATAAATATACTTTCGTAAGCATCAAGTTCATGGGGTTTATTAATTCCTTTTATCAATTTCAAACCTGTAATCGGTACATTGTGTAGTGTGCTCAAAGCGTGATTTGCGACATTTGATTTATCCGGTCTATTGTATTTGATATGTGCTATGTGTTCTTTAAAACGTGTTATTATGGGTCGTTTAGTTTGCTACTACATTGCACATGAAATGCTCATACATTTAATTATACTAGTGTTTTGTGGAAATATAGGTGTTTCATTTAGTTTATTAGTAAGTCACCGTAGCTTTAAAATCGTTTTTAGTTGGCGCCGTATTTAGAGAAGAATTTTTGCCGTCCCTTTGTTCGATATGTTAACAGATGTTTAAGAACCTTTTCCAAAGAGGCAAGTGTTTTATCTCGTAGTTTGAAATGTGCATGGTAAATTTAGTCTTTACAGGGTTGCAGTGTATAGTAGTTGTGCGTAAGCGTTTATCTTACTTTATTGTGCCCCGTGTGACTTTAATTAGTAGTTTTTACCTACTGATGATGACAACTTAGTTGTCGAAATACGTATTTAGGATACGACTATCAATTTGTGGTAAGGGGTTATATACCTTTTTAAATCAGTATTTATAGTTAATGTCAATTCTGATTTAACAGACCAATAAGCACAACTATTTTGAAATTGAGTTGTATCTGTTGCTGGATTTAATTGTGGAACTGGTAAAATACCAAAATACGGAAGAGGAATAGTTGTATTACGTTGTTTTTTATTTTTAGGATGATACATTTTTACAGGATCGATACTAGCATAGAGTAATTCAACAGCATGAGGATCATCGTAAAAATTAACATTAATATATGATTTTTTATTTTGATCAGGCGCAATAACAAGTGTGGTTTCTTTTCGAGTTGCGTCATATGAATTTTTTACAGTTAATTTACTAGCAAGAAAATGTACATTAGTAGCCCAAGCTACGTCACCTGTATCTACAGCGTACGGTAAATAATGTCGTTTAATAGCAATTACACCATTAACTGGTTTATAATTATAATCTATTACTATTTCACCTATTTTAGGCATAAAGCTCCATCTATCATACATTTTGTCTATTGCTGGCCAACCACAAATATTTCTTTGATATTTGCCAGTATTTGGAGCTGGGAGTTCTCTACTACTGTTACTTACAAGTACAAAATACATATTAACATGTCTGGGAATACCCAAATTCATACCTAATTGAGTAGCGTCAAAATTATTAGTACCATACAATTTCTTGATAAATAACTCTCCATTAAAATCATTGACACCAGTTGGTTTCATGGGTGTGGCAGCATCACTGTTATAAGTACCATGACGGCTATATACTTTTTTATTTAAACCTATCCCTGAACAACCTATTGATACATGTTCAGATGTAGCTGTTCCTGTTAAAGTAGTACCAAAATCAAATGCTGTACGAAGTCCTTGTGGAACTACTGTAATATTAGCATTAAGAACTTTTACACTCCCATTTAATATTTTAAATTCTGATAAGTCAATATAGAAACCTAACATATCTGCTGGTAAAGAACTAAATGTTGTACATAATTCTAATAAATCACCAAAATCTACTGCATTTACCATTTTTTTGGTTCTAATTTGTTGAAATGCATAACCATAAGTATAGAAGATTCTAGATTTTTTAAATGTCAAAGTAACATCTTTCATTCCAACAGACCTTGGAATATTTAAATATTTTGTAGCAGTTTCAATATTACCGATAGCATTACTAACACCCCCACCACCACTACTACTATGAGGATCGGCTATTGGATCAATGACATCTTGTTCCATATGCATACTTTCATCAAATATATTACCAATATCTTGAATAATATCCGATGGATCTTCTTGTACTGCTTCTTCTCCTTCAAAATCACCAAAATCGTCTCTTGATGTTCTAGCTCTTGGACGTCTTCTAACTTGACTAGCTGTTGGTCTACTTGGCGTTACTGCTTCAATAGGAGGAACCCCTGTAGTTCTATTTCCTTTGTGATCTCAACCAATCATGCCAATTACCAGTAAATCCCCTTTGTCTTGCTAATTGATTATCTCTTCCTAATTGCCTTTGTCGTTCTGCGTATTGTCTTTGACCTCTAGTAAATTCTCCAGTTGTTTTACCGTATTTAATTTTCTTAGGGGGCATTGGATACACTTGCCCAAACTTTTCTTCAAATAAATATTTTCCACTTAAACCAAGAAATCCAATTAAGGAATGTGGATTATTTTTAATTAAAAAATCAGTTAAAAAATCACTTGCAAAATGTTTATCACTACCGTGTATATTATTTTTCTCATATTCAATATCATGCAAATACGCAAGATAATCGTCAAAGTCAATTGGCGCACCTTCTGTTAATTTATTTCCCGGACCTAAATACTTATGCCAAGGATAATGAAATGACGTTTAAATACTTACATAATAACACGCGCTTCTACATTAAAAAAAGCCGCTGCCGCTGTGGGTGACCTTTCAAACTAATTTGCATTCGAAGCGAGAGAAAGGTAAGTTATCTAAAACCTTTGGTTTTTATCCACAGCGGCAGCAGCGGCGGGGGAAAGTAAGCGGGGAGGGGAGAGGGTAGGGGGGGGGGCAATCGATCGAATCGACGCGACTTCGTCATGCGTCATGATTCATGATCATGATTGATTATATATCAGCAGAGGCGAGTATGGTACCACTCAACGATTGTCAATGTCAATGTCTGCGTTGTAGATATTTAGCGTAAATGATTGTCCGCCATTATCAGTATTTCTTCGGCGATATATTGGATATCCGTGAACATTTGTGATCGTGTCGTTGGTGAAATCTTTAGAAAAACACTTTGTACATTTTCCATCTGCCATGCAAGGTGATAAATGATTGAGACCACCGCATGGGCCATGAATCATGTTTGTGGCAACAATATCGAAAAGTAGTTGATCAGTAGTCGGATCTGGAATTTCCGCGGAAATTACACTATCGATTTCCTCAGGGCGTATTTTGTCGGCTAACCAAATCAAAATGTGTGCATGAGGTAATCCTCGCTTTTGCCATTCGACCGAATACATCCAGCAGCGTGTGGGACCGAATACGTGTAATTTTGTAATGAAGCTCATTAAAGACTTCAATTTTTGTTTGAACACACGTCCTGTAATGTCATGACGATCTATTGCATTTTGTCCTGCAATAGCAAAGATGTAATCTCCCGCCACCTTGGATTACATGTAAACGTGATAAATAAACAGAGCCGTCTGTACTCGCGCACGAAAGTCATAGCATCCTGTATGTATTCTTGCATATGACGTGGACTGCCTATGTACGATGATGGTAGAATGATAGAGTTACCAATTTCGGCGGTGTCGGCGTCGCTCATGATAGCGTCTCGCCAGTAAATGTATTCTTCCGCACGCAGCTTCTGTTAATTGTGTCGTAGAAATCGCAGTCGTTCGCTCTCTATCTTCGCGTACATGTCGACCATGAATTGTTAGCACAGTTCACGACATCGCAGAATGACGTTCTGACCGTGTCGAACGATCATACGATACGCATAAAAATCCATCGAGCTCACTTTCTTGTTTGTTTCGGCTCCTGTAACAACATATTCATAAATATTAATTCAAAATGAGTAATGATGTTCATAATGAATGAATTACCTGGCGGGATCTCGTTTAATGTTTAGGCAATATCCGTTTTGTCCCTTCCAGAATATTAGCGGATATTGGAAAGCGTCGTATGAACGTTGTGTGTCGGCGATGAACTATTGTTTCTTCTTCGAATCACGATTTCTCGCGTCGATGTGCGGTCGCCAACCATAATTCCATCAACGTCGTCAACAACAGGCACATTGAATCTACGCACGTGCTCTCCAGCTGGTGTTTTATCAGGATTGATGACAATAGCGTGATTGTCACTTTGCAATTCGTACATGTGTGATTTGAAGAATTTCAATAATTCATTGTGCTCACTCAATAGGGCAGGGCGTCCAGTTCGCCGACGATGCGCCAGGCATTAGACGAATTAAGGTTATTGTAGCCGCAACGTGCATCCACAGGATTGATGTCCTCACCGCCCATGAAGTAGATTTGTAAAAAATTTATGTGATTCGTTTGGCATTGGCAACAATGAGCTTACTTTGTGGTACACTTGGCCTTTGATTTTGAACGTTGAATTGAATTGTTTACCATTTGCCGCAGTATTGTGAACTATTTCTGTTGCTCCGAACGAAGTCATTATTTGGAAGCATGAATTGAATGAGCTAATGGACTTCAGGATCAGGTTCGAATCTGGATCCGTGCCGATGAGCAAGCCGTTCAATGGTTCTGGTGGTGTCTCAATTTCTGGTAGTTGCACTTTTCCTGATGGGCAACACATCCCGGCTGACTCATGTTTGAATTTGAGCGCATGACAATGGGGACATTCTTTGTCCATAGCACCAATCAGCACTTTCGGATGGGCGGAATATTCCATATCTGGCTCGTACTCGAATGCGAGACGAAGGAACGAAGCGGATGTAAATGCTCGATGTACTTGTTGGCGTTGTCGGTTATTTGTTCAGCGTGTGTTAAGTACGAACCGGCGCGCTTGTCTCCCTTCCAATTGTTGTTGATTTCGTTCAGCTCGTGCCTCTTGTGATTGAGATGCACGCAATTGCGACATGCGCACACGCACATTTTCGTTATCTTGTTGGATTCGTTGTCTGTTCTTTCTGCTCCACTACTTCGCATGTTTGCTTTTATTCGTTCGACGGCCCAAATGGGCCCCCTTGCGTATTGCTGGCATTGTTCACTGTAATACACACACCCACACAAATAGACAAAATTGTTGTACTTACTGATGAAAAACGGTATACCGATAATGTTATTATTTTACCAACCTTTTTACAATAATAAAACACGTATATATTTCTTATAAATTAAAACAAATCGTACAAAATTTTTCACGCATTGCGTTGTGATACATAACAAAAGTAGAATGGAATATCAAAATGACGCGATGCTTCTCGTGAATGACTTGCGCATGTGTGAATGAAAGTTCGATGAGACGGACGCAGCGCCATCTGTCATTCAACAACAAATAATTTCGTTCTGTTTGAAATACGAACGACGGTTGAATTATTTGGATGTTGTTAATACAAAAATACTAAAATCGCGATTAAAAAATGGGTGGGTGGGGGTAGGAGGGTGAAAATGGGGTTATTGGGGTTATAAGTATTTTTTGAAGCCAAATTTAAAAAATACAAAAAAAAAAAATTGCAAAAAAATACAACATTTTTTTCTGGATAGGGACACCCTAATGACCTAGCGGTATGAAATATACTTTACGACCTATTCTCAAACCTACCAAATATACCACAAACATCGTGACACGAGATTTTTATATATTAAGATTTTTACAATTTAGAAGTGTAAATGCTTGTGCCTTAGATAATAAGTTATGTTGACTGTGTGTATACAGACAGATCTTATTCGCGGGCTTTCCTGTTTTAAAAAGTGGGCCTGTCCAACTAATGTCGATTCAAATTAGAATGTAAATAAATTAAATATCTTTTTATTTTCGCGTTAATAAATAATTTGACTTTAATAAATGAATGAAAATGAAAAGTAAATTTTGAAATAAATATAATTATGCATGAAATATTAGAAATTGTCGCGATATAAATTAATTGTCAGTTGGACATTAATTTTCACATGTTGCATCCACATACAGCTGCGTTACAATATGCCTTTACCTTATACTAGTTTCCACCTTTTTATTCCCAAGCAACCTTAGTGCTCTCGTATTTAGAACTACATCAATAGATATATATATTGTTGTAGTTCTTCTGATGCTCATAATTTCTTTCATTTAAATGATTTCTTGGACAGAAATGTTATATCTGAAATTTAATGTTTTAAAAAATATATAATTTAATAGCCAAATTTCTGTATAATTTATGTAAAATCATAATTAGATTTAGCAATATTGATATCGTATATAATTGTAATTTGCATTCTTTTTATTGTTGTTACTTGCTTTTAAATTAAATTTTTAGATTATATTTTATGTTTTCGTGATACTAAATCTGATTCTGATCATTTTTTTTTTTGTAATCGAACTGCTATAATCGTTACTGTATATTACGTGTCTAATTAACTTTTATTTCTAAATTTGTAATTGCAATTACGTGAGATATGCTCATTAACCTTCTGAACAATCAGTCAGAGTTATTTTTATCTCTGGCTCATGTAAGATTTTCTTTAAAGAAACACTTTAAATTTTTCCTTACTAAATTGTCAAAATGACTTTTAATTTAACGTTTGAACTTACTGTATTTATTCCAAAGAAAATCTGATTCAAAAATGTAAATTTTCTAATGGGAGTCATGACAATAAAAAAAAAAGGGATAAATAATATGTTTTTTTTTCACGGAATTGGTGAAGATTGTTATATTTAAAGTTATCTCTTCAAGTTTATTAATTTTAAAGTAAAAACCATAAGAATTCGATAAAAAGTAGTGTTTTATTAATAAAATATTGGGAAATACCTTGCTGTTAGAATTCTCTACGAGTGGATTATTCCCAGGAATCCTTATATACAGTTTTGAACGTTATATCCTCGTCACAGTTATTATTTGCATTTATGCAGAGTTTTTGATGGAGTTTCCAGTAATTACATTGGATTCTGAGGGATAAATTACACCTTTCCCTGTTTATTATATTAACACATAACCTTGCTGAAACCTACGTTCACCAGGATCATAAGCCGTTCTATATTAGGATCATTTCTACTAGATGTGACAAACCAGATTATCGTGATCTTCCACAACTGTAACTGACGATCTACATCGTGGTTTTTAATATCATCCAGAAGATACACGTACTTCAGGTTTATTGTTACTGTTTATACCAATAGTACAGGTATTTCATACTTTGTTGTCTGTAATTTTCCTCAAGATATAACATTTCCCACAAGTCTTAAACATTTAATTAATACTCACGTAATTCCAAAATATTAATCACTTTTCAATAATGTTTATATTTGCAATATAAAAATCTTTAATAATTGATGCACTAGGATAGATCTTGTTTTATGTTAATTTGGGGTAGGCTTCCCATTTTACAGTATAATATAAAGAGTAACATACTCACCTAACATATTCAATTTGTATCTTGTTTTATTTATTTAAGAAAATACAACAGTTTAATTCTTGAATATATTTATTACAAACATATACATATTCGTATTATTTTGTGTACTTAATTCCTGATATCCGAACATCCGGATCCCGCCTATAGACCCGAAGATTAAGCAGTCTCAGCTCCCATTTCATTTAATTTTCCTATTTATTTATTTTTCTATAATTAATATTCATTCTCATAATTATTATCCCGGGTCTTTTATATTTATTACAAAATTGGCGCTAGCAACGTTGGGGCAATTTAACGGTTGTTTAGATAGAGGGTGTTGAGTACATAGAATAAAGGTAATTTATTAATTTAAAATATCTTATATTATTGACATAACGACATTAATAGGGAGTTGTGTGTGGTGTGTTCTAATTCTACAAAATATTAATAAAGAAAACGTCGTTATATTTATTTATTGACTATCTATAATACAAATATTTACAATATAGTATCATATTTTTAATAACACTTTTCGTTATTCATATAATAAATTTATTTGCGAATAATATATTAATATTTATATCTCTTCGACTATGGAAACAAGATCTCGTTCAGGATCTAGTATGGAAAGATCTGATGATGGTCAGGAGAAAGGGGAAGGAGAAAGATCGACTATACCAGTAACTCAATCTGTTCGTGAAGAAATGCCAACAGACCAGATGAAGGTTTTGTTTGAAGCAATCATGGGAATTAAAAGTACGAATGAGAAGATAGAAAAGAATCAACAAGATATGAGGGAGGAAATAAGGATAATGAAGGATGAAAATCAACAAGATCTTAAAGAAGAAATGAAGATGATAAACGAGAAAATAGAACAGAATCAACATACTCTTAAAGAAGATATGAAGATAATGAATGAGAAAATGGAACATAACATTAATACTAAACTAGAAGATACAATTAATTTACAAAATAGACAATGGGGATTACTTTTGAAGGATTCCGAAGAACGTATTCAGGCAAATGTGGAAATAAAATTGTCTTTACAAAAAGAAGAGGTTACCACAATTATTAACTCGAATAAAGACGTTCTGGAGGAGCAGATAGTTAAACATCAGGAGAAATGTTTGCAGAATTTTAATACAGTCAATCTAAGGTATTTGGAGTACGAAGATATTTACAATAAAGAGATCAACGTGGTGAAGAATAATTTACAGGATTTGTTGAGGGACCAGTGTAGCAACAAGGATTTTATCGACACTGAAATAAGGAGTATGAGGGATACTATTAATCAAAGATTAGTAACAACAAACTATCAATCTTATGGTCTACCGCTGCTGAGAGTTGAAAATTTAATTACTTTTAATGGCGACGTTAACATATTACATCCGATGACTTATTTAACTTCAATGGTGAGGTATTTAGAAGATATACCAGATCAAAAACAGCGGTTGTATATATTGAGAGCTACCCTGAAGAATAGTGCATTAGATTGGTTTATGCGCATAGAAGAACATTGCGCTGATCTTAATAAATTTGTTGACCTTTTCAAAAAGAATTTCTGGGACGAAACTCAGCAGAATCGTGCCAAGATTCGCTTACTTACAGGGAAGTATAGATTGGGATCAACATCACGAGAGGCGTATGCTTCAAAGATATATAATAGTTGTAAATATGTCCCTGATTTGGACGAAGCTTCAATAGCGCGACAGCTTTTGAATCACTATATTCATACGGATACGCACGCGATTATTTGCCAGAGGGTGAATGATATGGATTCGTTGATGGACATTCTTAGGAGGTTGGATGATTATTCCGAGAATAATCAGAGAATAGGTGATAATAACAATTTTAGAGGTATGTATAATCGAAATTATAATTTTAATAACCCTATGAATATGAACCGAACTTTTAATCAACCTGATCTTCATAATAATCAGACTAATAATCATGTTATGGATAATCTTCGTCACAATTATAATAATAATAGAGCTCCATTTAATATTTATAACAGGAATTTTAACTCACGTCCCCAGAATTTTAATAGAAATGATATTCGTCAAAATTCCAATTTCCCACAACCGTCAAATAATAGATCTTATAATAATAATTACAATAATTTTAATCGTTCTTCATTTAATAATAATAATAATTTCGGTCATAATTTAAGAAATAACCATTTTTCTAGAAAAACTAAATATAATGATAATTTTAATTCGAGAGGACGTGGACATATTAATAATATACAACGAAGACATAGATCTTTGTCACCGACTGTTCCAGAACCCGAATTTACCCAAAAAAAAACTTCGATAAAAAAACAGGACTTATACAACAATCCGATTCCCAGTACCAGCACGACAAACATTTAAGTCGGATCGACTGTAACATACCACATAAATTTAACAATATTTCTTTTTATGAAAACCCCGAAGAATTTATTTCTGTTTATGATAATGAAAATAAAATATTGGATACTTATAATTTACCTATTATTAAAATTAAATTAGATGATGGCATTATCAATTGTTTGATAGATACCGGTGCAGAGATATCATTGATACATGAGGACAAGGTGAAACTAATAAATAATTATGAGGACAAAATCATTAAAATTAAAGGCACGGACATAGTCGCCGCTAATAAGAGACGGATAGGATCAATCAATCAAAGGATTACTACAGATATCATTATAAATAATCATAAATACATAATACCTTTTTATATGATTGAAAAACTTCAATATGACGCTATTATAGGTATTGATAATATAAAAGTTTTAGGTATGGTTATGGATTTCTTGGAGGGTAAGATTTTTATTAAAGATAATATAATTAATTTAGTTGAAACGTTAACTGAGGAGGAAAAAGTTGAGTATTTTAAATATAAAGAAGATAAGTTAAATGAAGAGATAAATAATGTTATGTTTAGGATTAATATGGTTAAGAAGAAGGAAAATGTATGTGATAGTTTGGAAGATGGTTTAAATATTGAATATATGAATATAAATAATGATTATAATGGAGTGGAAAATAGGTTGACGGGATTAGGATTGAATAATTATGAAGAAGAAAGTGTTTTGGAGGTGAGAGATGAAGCGAAAGTTGGTAAAACAGTAAATAGTTTAGAGGAGATAGAGGAATTAATTATGAAGCAAAGTATTAAAGATGACCATGTTTCTCATAGATTAATTGATATCTTATATAATAACATGCAGTTGATTAATGATGCTATTGTGTTTGCTAGAAACTACGAACATGTTATTAGAATTGATAAAGAAGATCCTTTAGCAAGCAAAAACTATCCCATACCCTATTATTACCAGGAAAGAATAAACAAGGAATTGAAACGCTTAGAAGATACTGGTATAATAGAAAGATCTAACACGTATTTTATTAATCCAATTGTTATTGTGAAGAAAAAAGATGATTCTTTAAGAATATGCCTAGATGCACGCGCCTTGAACCTTAGAATAAAACCGGAGTTTGAAATGCCTCAAAATATTGACGTCCTTCTTACAAAATGTGGTAATAAGAAAGTATATAGTAAATTAGACTTGAAAAACGCTTTTTGGCTAATTAACTTAGAAAAGAATTCTCGAAAATATTGTGGTTTCATTATAAATGGAGTGGTCTATCAATTTCGAGTTTGTCCTTTTGGTCTAAAAACTTCGCCCGCCGCTTTAATAAGATTTTTACACCAGATATTAGATAAGTACGAAGATTTTACTTTACATTACCTTGATGATATTATAATTTTCTCTAACAGTGTACAGGAACATTTTCAACATCTGACTATTGTCTTAAATACTTTAAGAGAGGAAGGTATGAAATTAAACTTAAGTAAATGTCAATTTTTTAGGGAAGAAGTCAATTATTTGGGATATATAATTAATGAAAAGAATGTTTTATTAGATCCTCAACGTTTAGATGAGATTAGGAATTTCCCTCGTCCGAAGAATTTAAGAACATTGAGAGGATTTCTTGGTATTCTAAACTATTACAGAAAATTTGTGTCAAATTATAGCCAACAAACTTTACCTTTGTTGAATTTACTTAAGAAAGCTGTTAAATGGAATTGGTCGTCAGAGTGCGAAACGTGTTTTATAAAGTTAAAGGAAAATTTCGTGGACAACCTTAAGTTACATCATCCCGACTTTAATTTACCTTTTATAGTGTGAACAGATGCTTCACATCAGACTATTGCTGCTGAATTGGTTCAGATTAAAATGGGTCAGGAAATACCTATCTATTTTATATCAAGAACATTGAAAGCATGTGAGATCAGTTATACGATTTCTGAAAAGGAGATGTTGGCAATTGTGTTTGCGTTAACCAAATTGAAATACTATTTGATTGGTAAAAGATTCACTTTAGAGACAGATCACAAGGCTCTTATTAACATCATGAGTACTAAACTTAATAATAACCGGATTTATAGATGGACTTTGCTTATACAAACATACGAGATTGATATTAAATATAGGCCAGGTAGGGAGATGATCACTGCGGATGTCTTAACAAGGAAGGATGGCGATGTTAAGAAACAGAACATTATGATTAATCTGGTAGAATTACAGAAACACGGTATTTTCTCTTTTACGCAAATTAGACAGGTACAATCTTCACAGGAATTTTTACAAATTAAAGAATTGTTAAAGGAAGTTGAAAATTACAAGGGGATGAAAATCAAAGACGGATTTTTACTTAAGTTAATTGGAAAAAATGAAGTTTATGTTCTAAATGAGTATCATACAAGGATAATTGCTCATTATTTACACACTAGGTATTTACATATAGGAGCACGGAAATGTTGGCTTATTTTCCGTGAAGCTTTCTTCTGTATCAACGACGAGCGCATTATCAAGAGTGTAGTTAGAAATTGTGTTAGAAATTGTCAAGTTTGCGAATTAGCGAAAGATAAGAATATTACTTTTAAAAATATTAGCCATAATATCGTTTCTTATGATAGACTTGACCTTGTTTCTATAGATTTCTTATCTAATCTAATTCCTAGCACAAAAGGATACAGGAATATTCTGGTAATCTGTGATATTTTCTCTAAATTTGTCAAGTTAATTCCAACGCAACGTTGTAATACCGAATCTGTGTTACAAGCCTTACAGGATTATTTCATGCAATATGGTATTCCAAGAGCTATACTATCAGACCATGCTACGTATTTTACTAATGATAGGTATCGAGATTTTCTACATAGTTATAATGTTAAGACATATTATACATCTATTAGGTATCCACAAGGAAATCCTACAGAGAGGTATATTCGTGAAACTCTCAAGTACTTAAGGATTTTATTAAACGATAAACATAATAGGTGGGCTAAACATTTAAGTCAAATTGAGTTCGTCATGAATAACACGCCGAGTACTGTTCATAATCATCCTCCAATAACAGTTTTTACCGGAGAACTACCAGGAAGACCTTGGGATAACAAGGAACTTTTAGATTTGTCAGAACGTTTACAGGATGTTAGAGGAAGACTTAGGAAAAGGAAAGACAAATGGGAACGCAATAGGATGCTAGTTCAAGAAGTAAGAATAAAATCATGGCGAAATTATTGAGACCTTATCAAGGACCTTATAAAATTAATCGTATTTTTGGAAACAATACTTATGAACTTATCGAAGAGGATACTAATTTAATTAAGGGTAGATATCACATTTCAATGCTGCAGGACCACATAGCAAAGGAGAATTGAATTTTACATTTTTACAGTATATTTTAAGATTACAAGTCTAATTTATTATCTAATCTGTTACAAAATGCAAGCCAGCTGTTTTCATGTTAATTGAAGAATTTTTATGTTCAAACGGGATAATAAGAATAGGGGTAAGTCTATTATCGGTCAAATTGGTATGTTACAGATCGAAAGGATATTTTTATATATCAGTCTTAGTTTAATATACTACTTTTAATATTGATTAATATTTGCATTTCGAAAGAATTTTCTAATACAATAATTATAATTTAATTTTTCAATTACTAATTTATATGATACATTTACCTATTTATATGTTTGACATGTTTTTTTTTTTTCCCCTTAAAGTTTCATTTATTCTTTAATGTCTATTACTTTTGTTTTATTTTCTAGAGATACTTTAATAGTGTTTATACTTGACTGGTTTTCTATATATATATAATCAATATAATGCAAGATACAATTTTTATATGCACTAACCTATATTACTTTTAATAATAACACTTATTTGCAGTTAAAATTCATTTTCTTAGAATTTTTCCTGTTAACAATGGGGATTAATGTTGTAGTTCTTCTGATGCTCATAATTTCTTTCATTTAAATGATTTCTTGGACAGAAATGTTATATCTGAAATTTAATGTTTTAAAAAATATATAATTTAATAGCCAAATTTCTGTATAATTTATGTAAAATCATAATTAGATTTAGCAATATTGATATCGTATATAATTGTAATTTGCATTCTTTTTATTGTTGTTACTTGCTTTTAAATTAAATTTTTAGATTATATTTTATGTTTTCGTGATACTAAATCTGATTCTGATCATTTTTTTTTTGTAATCGAACTGCTATAATCGTTACTGTATATTACGTGTCTAATTAACTTTTATTTCTAAATTTGTAATTGCAATTACGTGAGATATGCCCATTAACCTTCTGAACAATCAGTCAGAGTTATTTTTATCTCTGGCTCATGTAAGATTTTCTTTAAAGAAACACTTTAAATTTTTCCTTACTAAATTGTCAAAATGACTTTTAATTTAACTTTTGAACTTGCTGTATTTATTCCAAAGAAAATCTGATTCAAAAATGTAAATTTTCTAATGGGAGTCATGACAATAAAAAAAAAGGGATAAATAAGATGGTTTTTTTTTGCACGGAATTGGTGAAGATTGTTATATTTAAAGTTATCTCTTCAAGTTTATTAATTTTAAAGTAAAAACCATAAGAATTCGATAAAAAGTAGTGTTTTATTAATAAAATATTGGGAAATACCTTGCTGTTAGAATTCTCTACGAGTGGATTATTCCCAGGAATCCTTATATACAGTTTTGAACGTTATATCCTCGTCACAGTTATTATTTGCATTTATGCAGAGTTTTTGATGGAGTTTCCAGTAATTACATTGGATTCTGAGGGATAAATTACACCTTTCCCTGTTTATTATATTAACACATAACCTTGCTGAAACCTACGTTCACCAGGATCATAAGCCGTTCTATATTAGGATCATTTCTACTAGATGTGACAAACCAGATTATCGTGATCTTCCACAACTGTAACTGACGATCTACATCGTGGTTTTTAATATCATCCAGAAGATACACGTACTTCAGGTTTATTGTTACTGTTTATACCAATAGTACAGGTATTTCATACTTTGTTGTCTGTAATTTTCCTCAAGATATAACATTTCCCACAAGTCTTAAACATTTAATTAATACTCACGTAATTCCAAAATAATAATCACTTTTCAATAATGTTTATATTTGCAATATAAAAATCTTTAATAATTGATGCACTAGGATAGATCTTGTTTTATGTTAATTTGGGGTAGGCTTCCCATTTTACAGTATAATATAGGGAGTAACATACTCACCTAACATATTCAATTTGTATCTTGTTTTATTTATTTAAGAAAATACAACAGTTTAATTCTTAAATATATTTATTACAAACATATACATATTCGTATTATTTTGTGTACTTAATTCCTGATATCCGAACATCCGGATCCCGCCTATAGACCCGAAGGTTAAGCAGTCTCAGCTCCTATTTCATTTAATTTTCCTATTAATTATTTTTCTATAATTAATATTCATTCTCATAATTATTATCCCGGGTCTTTTATTTTTATTACAATATATATATATATATATATGTAGACGTATTCTAGATAATAAGACATACACACACACACACACACATATATATTGAGGTAGGTCAAGTCTACGCACAAGAATCCCTAGTTAAGATAAGATACAGATCATTAGGTAAAATGTGAATATTAGAAATTAAGATAATTTTTTTGAACTGAATTCTTCATCTGTCAAATCAATAAAGTTGATTTCGCGTTTTAATTGTTGGAAATTAATTTGCTTTTCTTATTTATTTAACTTTTCTTTTGCCTTAGTCATTTTAATTATATATCATGTATTTCCGAGAACTTTCAACTTAATTGATCAATAATAATCTATACACATTCATTAGAGTAAACTGTACTTATTCAAATTAAATACAGCGGGAAAAAGCCCAATTACAATTTAGCACAAAATTGAGATTTTTATGTTCATATGATAAGTATTTATATATTAAAATAAAATATACAATTTTTGGAAGATATTTATGTGGCAAAAATAATTAAATTGTCAATTTAATTGGAATTATTTACGAGATTAAATGAATACATATTAGATAAACGAATCAGAAGCCTAAAGGGAAAACAAACGAGAGTTAGCGTCATGATGTAAAAATTTCGAAAACCACGCCGACGTTTCATAAAGTGCTCCATCTTAAATAAGAAGAAATTTATGAAATTATATTGAAAAATTATACTACGAACCTACAAAAATATTACCCGTATATCCAGCACCTTTTTAACGTATTTTGTGCATTGATACATCATCCAGTGCCTTATAAAACGAACTTTGCATTTCACCGAGGACAACATCGACAGAAACTCGAAGCCAGCAGGGACCCAGCCGATAGCTCGCTACCGAAAACCTGTATCCCGAACGTTTTGAATTCAAGATAGATCCTGCCTCCCTGAACACCATCAAATTCCAATCTAAGTATCATTAACATCTCCTAAAATTTTGAATACATTAAATTAGTTCAATTCATAATAGAAAACTCACAATCATAGATATTTTTCAAGATATGTTTACCAAGTTAAGTTAAAATTAGGTTATTTTTTATAAAAATACGAAGAAGTCAGTTCTCTGGTTAGTCTATAAAGTTAGTTTATGTAATAAAATAAGATATTAAGAAAGTTATCATTGAATATCGTCACGTAACCTATAATTTATTGTGTTCAATTTTATCACGTGACTAGATGCCAATTTAAATTTATAATACATATCTATAACTTACCTGTTTATTTTAATTTAATTCTCTCATTAAACTATTTACATAATCCTTAGATCCTCTTGTTTTATTTAGTAGATTTTGCTTGAAAACACCTTTATCTTTGATCTTGTTTACTATTGGTGTGCATGTGTTCTATTGACGTACCGAATCTGCCTTATGAGTGTTTTTCTATAAAGCACGACAATCAAGAGTCTCATTGTTCTAGATTAGCCTGACACTTAACAGAATATTGCCCACAAAAAACTAAGTTACTGGTTATACACAAGAACAGCTGTTTAGGTCATGTACACTTTATTATTAAAACGATTACATCGTGGATGCATATGCATATAACATATTGCAGTGGAATTTTTTAGCACCACGTTGGGTTACGCCAATTGTGCAGTGGATTTTGCTTTGAAATTGCTTTATTTAATTTTAATTCACACTACAGCTTATTTTTTTCATCGGCTATTCAGTCTAGTAGAATCCTTGAGCTTACGTCTCTGGGTCGATCCTCGCGGATGTTGGTAATATCAAAAATAAAACACAAGGTGTCAGATAAATTATACACGCATTTTCCCTTTACATTGATATATTAAAAATAAAAAAAAAGAAAAATCCCTCTACAAAGTGTATAGGGTGCTAAAGCATCATTAAACAGTAGCAATGAGGAAACACTCTTTGTGAACATTGACTCGCACACAGAGAAAAACCTCTTGTGAAACACGATCAAATATAAAACTAATAAATATTAGTGAAATCTGTCAAGTTTAACCTTTACTGTGACCCCTTCAAACAAATATCAAAAACAAATTAGTTTTCAAAACTCACGCTAGTTGAAAATTTATTCATGCAACAAATAACATGATAAGATCCATCCCCACTACAATCTCTCCAACCTTAAATTCCAAAAAAAAATGTTCTCGAAGTATAATATTAAGAAAAACAACTTCCCTTAACAAAAAACATGACAAGGTTTCGCTAATATCCATATACTACTTTCAAACACATTATTACAACAAATACAAAATTTATAGCACTGAAAATAATCCTAAAATCTAATAAATAAATAATATAATTTTTATCGACTTACATTAAGTTTTTTGTGTGATTTTAAAATACACGAGAGGCATCTTTTTACACAAGATTTCAAATAACTATGAAAAACTTCGCAAAAATCGAATTAAGGTTTACTTGCACCTTATACTAAATGCAAAACAAAGTACAAACCGACTTTATAAAACAAAGAATAAAATTTATTATTTTATCCTTTTTAAACTAAACACATTAACAGTCAAGATACCTCTGAATCTAAAATGAAAAATTCTTCATATCCGCCTGGCTATCCCTTCCATCTATCAAATCAAAATATACAGACAATACATCTTATCAAATACAATATCCGAAAAAGCGGCAAATTCAATTCCTTTGGTCCACCTAAATATACGAGGACTAATCATAACTTCATACATTAAATATCTTATTTATAAAAATATTATACCTATCGATCCCCATCTGAAATAAATAAATATACAAGTGAAATAGCTAATTTTTTTATAAATTGTCCCTAGTAAAGAGTTCACTAATAGTTCAATCTTTTTCCTTGCTTGTCCATGGAAAATCCATGACATAATTCCCCGAGATTATCCGAGAACAAAGTCAGAACATAACTGAGCTTTTTTCAAGGATAATCTTCAGCACAGCACTCGAGACAGTACCGCACCCTGTCTTGGTTCTCGGCACTCACTTGTTGTATTAGTGTTGAACAGGATCCACGTCGTTCTGATGCTGTAGTGTGATAAACGGTTTCAACATCTCCATATAAAAAACATCTCCATATAACAACAACATCTCCATATACATTCTGTATATAATTTTGAATATATAATTGTCTTATTTGACTTAAAACATTTTATCTTTTATGTCGTTTTACTTGACATAATTTATTTTAATGTCATATGGCTTGACATTATATAGTTAATGTCATTTTGCTTGACATTTTCGAATGGGCTTCGTTACAAACATCACAGACGAAGGAACACGCCGAAGCAGCAGTCATCCCCGTCGAATCTTCGAGCATTCTCTCGATCACATGGACATGAATGTTTCCAACGAATTTTCATAAATAAAAGAAAAACACAGCATCAAAATCTCATATATCAAATCATCATCATAAACAAATTCATAACACCATTAGTTTCCAAGCAATTTCAATAATAATAATCATAATAATCAACAATAATATCATGAGCTCAATTTCTTCCTATATTTATATAGTTTTAATTTTTTTCAACGCAATTCCCATTATCAATAATTTTTTTATACGCAGATAAATTTTTATTAGTTAATTATGTCAACAATAAATTTTATTTTATAACTCATCCTGTATATATATCCGTTTGCTTAATCCAATTCATTACCAGGTCAGTTAAATTAGCACATCGTAAACCATCCTATTCAAATAATTTTATTCATTAACCTTTTTTCACATGCCAATAATTCTTTTCTATATATTCATAAATACCATAATTTTATTTCAACAATATCTATATATATATCTCAATTATCATAATAACTTTTTTCATATATCGACGAAAATTCTATTTAAATATACTTTTTCATTTTCATATCAATATTTCATATATTTATTTCATATATTACCGACGAAAATTTTTTTTTCATATTCAATATTATATACTTTTTATCCCGACGAAATTCAGTAAACACTTTTTTATTTTCCTTCTACATCCTCTTCTTATACTAATAATCTAATCCTAATTATCTATTACGTTAAATCCATTTCAGTATCATTTATCAAATCCTATTTACTTTTCCAAATTTTATTTATATATATCCTTTTGTTACAACACATTCCATTTAGTTAAATCAAAAGCAAAAATCCTTATATCTCGCATATACATCTAAATAGTTTACAACAAAATTTATTATTAAGTTGGGCCTATTTGAAAATATCCGACAGTAAATCATTTGTAGTTTCATTTTTACTTTTACCTTACTATAAAATGTGGGTTTATTTAATTTAAATTTAGTACCCCTATACTTCCTAATTTTCAGAGTATCATATTCTAACTTTTTATTGTTGACATGGGTCTGATTTATGTTATTTAAAAAACAGTTGATTTTAAAATTAGCATTACGGAAATTTTTGCGTTTACTTTCAAGATAATTATTCAAATTATATTTATACATGATATTTCTAGAAATCAATTTCTTTTTAATTTTATTTCGTCTATCGTTAATTTTATTAACGCCAACTGCTTGTTTAATTAATTTATTGCTCATTTTCTTGTGGATATTTTTTTCCATCCTACATTCTAATTTAGCATTTGTTTTTATTATATTGAATTCTTTTTTCTCATTAGTTTCAAACTTAATTTTATTTAATATAATTTCTTCGCTTACCCTGATTTGATTTTTTTTTCTTCCTATTTCTGTAACCATATCATTTCCTTCTTCCTGTGGCATAGATTCCTCCCCATGCACGTCCTCTAAACTTTCTTTTGTAATTGTTGATTCGTTTTCTTCTTGTTGCATCATTATCGATTCCGGTTCTGTTATTGCTTGTTTTTCCTCGACGTGTGCTTTTTTACTTTCGCTTATTGTGTTTTCCTTGTTTATATGATTGTTACTGCTATTTATTGGTACTTTTTTATCCATTTTCTTTATTATTTCATCCATTCCTCTTTCCATATCATTATAGTTTTGTTCTATCCTATTCATCTGTTGTTTCGTTTCATTATAATTTTGTTGTATCATATTGATTTGTTGTTTCATTTCCCATATCGTTTTCATCATAACATGCATCATATCCATCATCTGTTGACTGCTTTCTTCATTGTGTCCCCCTTCATGTATGTAACCAGCATTACCCATCCTTTGTTTCAAATTTTCCATTATATTTTCCATATTTGAATTATATCGTTTTATTTCTTCCAATTATACGTTGGACTCGCCAAAATTGTAATATCGGTCCCACGTTGGATTGCGCCAATTGTGCAATCCAATTATTAAATTATTTATTCTCTCACCACGTTGAGTTAACCATAATTGTAAATTTTTTCATTTGCTTATCTTCAAATCGCCGACACGTTGGGCTGCCAATTGTGCAGTGGAATTTTCTAGCACCACGTTGGGTTAGCCAATTGTGCAGTGGAATTTTTTAGCACCACGTTGGGTTACGCCAATTGTGCAGTGGATTTTGCTTTGAAATTGCTTTATTTAATTTTAATTCACACTACAGCTTATTTTTTTCATCGGCTATTCAGTCTAGTAGAATCCTTGAGCTTACGTCTCTGGGTCGATCCTCGCGGATGTTGGTAATATCAAAAATAAAACACAAGGTGTCAGATAAATTATACACGCATTTTCCCTTTACATTGATATATTAAAAATAAAAAAAAAGAAAAATCCCTCTACAAAGTGTATAGGGTGCTAAAGCATCATTAAACAGTAGCAATGAGGAAACACTCTTTGTGAACATTGACTCGCACACAGAGAAAAACCTCTTGTGAAACACGATCAAATATAAAACTAATAAATATTAGTGAAATCTGTCAAGTTTAACCTTTACTGTGACCCCTTCAAACAAATATCAAAAACAAATTAGTTTTCAAAACTCACGCTAGTTGAAAATTTATTCATGCAACAAATAACATGATAAGATCCATCCCCACTACAATCTCTCCAACCTTAAATTCCAAAAAAAAATGTTCTCGAAGTATAATATTAAGAAAAACAACTTCCCTTAACAAAAAACATGACAAGGTTTCGCTAATATCCATATACTACTTTCAAACACATTATTACAACAAATACAAAATTTATAGCACTGAAAATAATCCTAAAATCTAATAAATAAATAATATAATTTTTATCGACTTACATTAAGTTTTTTGTGTGATTTTAAAATACACGAGAGGCATCTTTTTACACAAGATTTCAAATAACTATGAAAAACTTCGCAAAAATCGAATTAAGGTTTACTTGCACCTTATACTAAATGCAAAACAAAGTACAAACCGACTTTATAAAACAAAGAATAAAATTTATTATTTTATCCTTTTTAAACTAAACACATTAACAGTCAAGATACCTCTGAATCTAAAATGAAAAATTCTTCATATCCGCCTGGCTATCCCTTCCATCTATCAAATCAAAATATACAGACAATACATCTTATCAAATACAATATCCGAAAAAGCGGCAAATTCAATTCCTTTGGTCCACCTAAATATACGAGGACTAATCATAACTTCATACATTAAATATCTTATTTATAAAAATATTATACCTATCGATCCCCATCTGAAATAAATAAATATACAAGTGAAATAGCTAATTTTTTTATAAATTGTCCCTAGTAAAGAGTTCACTAATAGTTCAATCTTTTTCATTGCTTGTCCATGGAAAATCCATGACAATATGTTATATGTTGTACAACCCCATCTATATGTAACTTTTGATAACCTACAAATATAGAGATTTATCATTCACATTTAAAAACTTAAACTTATACTAATTTAAACATTTTATGTTATAATTATAATCATTAACGACTTCTCAGTGGGTGAACTACTTTAATATATATATATATATATATATATATATATATATATATATATATTATAACGCGAAACAGGCTGAATGATTATTTAAATACAAAATTCAATGTTTAAATAAACTGGTTGGTTAAAATATTAAAATGAGAATTATAAATCTCTATGTTAAATATGCTATCCAATGTTACACATAGATGGGGTTGTATAACGTTAAAACTATTATTTGCGTATGATGCAAAGATACATAATCGTTAATAACGACATATACTTAACCTAAACAGCTGTTCCGGTATATAACTTCTTATAAGTATTTGGGCGGGCGAAAGTTTGTGTTAGGTGTCCGGCTAGGAAGAACAATTTAGACTCTTGTTGTTGGGCATAGAAACATACCCTTTAAATGGTAGGTTCGGTGACTGCAATAGGACACTTACAAAATCAGCTGATGCCAATGCAATTAATAATGGTATTTTTGTATTCAAAACTACGAAATAAAACGAGTGAGATAAGGACTGATATTAAAGACTTTAATGAAGCGATTGCAAAGAAAGAACAGGTAAGTGAATAAATTAGTTAAATTATGAATATATAAAAAGTATCATGTCACGTGATAAAATAAATGTGAAATAAAATCTAGGTTAAACAACACAACAAAATAAATGTGACATGAATAAAGCTAAACGCAAACATAATTCTATTATCTACTTTTAATTATTTAACAGGAAACTGTATTCTTCGTGACTTAGTTTTTATTAAATTAATATTAATATGCAACATAGGTTATAATTATTAAAACTAATTTGATACTGGTTTCATGGATTTCAATAAATTAATTTAACATTTTCCAAAAAAATTCGTAGGGTGATTAAAAAATACTTATGTGGATATGGACAGGACTTGATTATTCTGGATTTGGCTGGTAGATCCGTGAATGCAGGATATAGGTATGAACGGCAATCGGATGGCGTCCCCCGCTTGTAGTGAAATGTAATTTTCGTTTTCTTGGACACCGGTTACCGTCTGGACTCGCAAAAAGCGTTAAACAGGAGCTGGATATACTGGTAAGGTTTGACTAGATTTGACGTATGGTTTTTTATTAAGGCTTTTTCTTTTAATTTGCAGAGGCACTTAAAATACGTCGAGGTGTTTTTAATGGAGAATTTTCTAGTGACGCCAACTCTCATTTGTTCTCAATCCTAACTTCTGATTCGTTCAACTGTATGTATTTTTATAATCTCGACGTTTTATTATAATGAAAAAGACAATTTAATCATTTTAAATATACATATGCTTAATATAAATTATATAGTTTTTGTTAGTGAGTACATGTTTGACGTGTGAATGTTGATAATTGTATATAATGCTAGTTTTATAGTAGGGATAATTCCCGCTGTAATTATTTTAAATTAGTACAGTGTCGCCTAAATAAATGGCCTCATTTATTATTAATCAATTAAGTTGAAATATCTTTGGAAATACAAGATATCGGAGTAAAATGACTTATGCAAATGAAAAGATAAAAATAAACAAATATGAGAATGAATTAGAAACAATTAAATACGCGAAATCAACTTTATTGATATTACATATGAAGAATTCAGTTTCAATATTTTTTAATTATTCTAAAGATTACATATATACCTTAAAATTCTATCTTTTGCTAACTGAGGCATTCTTAGGTGTAGGCTTGACCTACATCAATATATATACATACATATATATTGAACTAGCGCGCTGATGAGGCTGTATATTTAATACAAGCCTCACGTTGATGCGTCAATTGAACTAATACGCTGATGAGGCTGTATATTTAATACAAGCCCCACGTTGGTTCGTCTATTGAACTAATACGAGGAAGCTGTGAGACATATAACAGCCCCTACATTGGTTCGTCTAAATGAAATAGATGTTTTAAAAAGGCCTAATAATAAATACAAAGCCAAATGATAAAATACAGTGAAGCTGTAATGTATAATAAGGCCACATAAATATACTTATAATTACCCCTAAGTTGGGCTGACGAATGAGATAGATACACTAGGTGTACAATTATAAATGCTAATGAATGTGAAAATTGCGTTAAATCTACATGAGAAGTTATAAATTAAATGGTTATATAAAAATATTTTTTTATATAAATACACAAGTGTGGTTATCAAACTGCCGTATAAATGGAGTGAGTTCCCCATATACCACTCGTCAGCTGACGTTATTTCGTAAAAATATGTATGTAAACCAAATTGTACTTAACCTGGAAAAGCTTCCTCGTACCTCTTTTATAGTTACTCTAAAGAGTAATTTTTATTCCTATTCTTCCGACTAGTAAAGCAATGAGAAATATTGTAAGTTACACTTACAACAGCTTGAACAGCTTCTGAAAAATCTTTGGAATCGTACATCTTTTTCTGCTTCTTACAAGTACAAAGTAATGTACGTTTATTTCGTTAATGGCCAATTCATCCGAATTCACGACGTATACCAAAAAACTTAAGAAACACCTATTCTTATTTTGACTGGGGAAGTTGTCTAAACACACAATAATACGTGGCGAATCTCTATATTTTAAGAAAAATTCGTAGAAGGTACTCATTATGCCTTCCTTGTTTCGACCAGTAATGCCCTCATGCCTACACACGCAAGTGGTTTTTTAATTTAATTTTTTCCCAACTGCATCGAAGCTTTCGTGATATACAACAATTCTTTTTATAAGAATAACTTTCTTGAAACCGTCAATACATAATTACTTTTTGTAGTTCTGCTGAAAAACAAAGTGTGGCATCTTCAAATGACTCCTGAGCGTATTCGCGGTTCAGATTTCGAGCTTTAGTTGCTTTATCTATGTGAATTTTTAAGATTTAGCATTGCACACAATCGGGTTATAGTTTTTCGTCCAATGACTATGTAATTTAAAACCCTCACAATGTTCGCATTCTTCATGGCAATACAAACGATATACACTAGCTCTTCACTTTTTGTCAGTACAATTCATAAGACAATTTTAAATCTGCATATTTCTCTCGAAAATCTTTAAACATTCTAGAAATATTGACATCACTGGGTAAGTATCTAGTCTACGGTGCATGTTCATGGCGATAATGCGATATTGTGGGATTGAACCATTCTATATGTTGTGTAAGTAAGTCTTCGTGTTGGAATTTTTTGTATTTTTAAAGTTTTCCGCGTTTATCAAGATCTGATTAAAGACTTCCCTTTTCAGTTTTCGACAAGACTTCCGGCGAATAGGTATTCCTTAAACTCTTCAGTTTCTGCCTAGTATCAGCAACGTAAAACCTTCAATACCCTTTTCTTCCACAATTTTTTCAAGAGCACCTAGCCGCATTGAATTATTAATGTAACTTGTTTTAGTTACATTCCACGGGAATTCATAATTCCGATAGAGTTCTACAAATCTAATAGTCTGTATCGTTCCACCTCATTTCAATAAAAACAAACAATTCTAACCAAATACGTTCTTCTTGTCAGGTTATCAGAACTATACTACTGTGATCATACTAACCCTAACCGAAGAAAAAAGATCGTGTTTACATTAGACAAGTTGAAAGGATAGTAATGCGCACAGTAAAAATACGTATAGTAGGGGAAGGCTAGTAGGTGAGTAAATAGATCGGGTAGTGCTACACTTTTCGCGACCAAATCAAGTCAAACCAAGTAGTCTACGTAGGAGCAAGATGTTCAGCTGGGTCACCCTCCTTTGCCCGAACCTACCTGTTGGTAATCGTCCCAAGGAAATACTCTGCCGGCCAGCTCAAACGTTTTTCGAAGAGTTGTCGCGAGTTCAAAGGTCGCGAGGTGGGGTGTGGCGCCACCGTATTTTCCTGCAAAGTATCCCCCGTAAATACGGAAGCGGGTGGGACTCTGGTAGCTCCAACAGCAAAATAGTATGCCCCTTTATTACTTGTTACCGAATCAATATAAACTTTGCTTATCTAAAACACTTGAGGGAAGTGTATCAAATAAACACATGACATCAACAATAACGAGTTTACTAACAAAACAAAGTAGAAAATTTATAATGACAAAATTAATCAGTCGTCGAATGAGCAATAAACAAAAGAAAGTAAGAATGTATATAGTTTGTAATTACGAATATTAAAGAGGTGAAAATTCAAATCAAAAGCGCCAAGGCAATAATTAAGCTTTGATAAATTTAAAATTTAGCAAAAAGTCTCCCAGATTAATCCCCAAAATTCATTAGAAATGCACCAGGCGCATTGCAGTGATTACTATAAAACAGTTTCACATGTCAGAACAACACCCTGTATAATCTGGAAGAATCCTGTGGTCAAATTATGAATTAAATACTTACAAGTCGAAACAAGAGTTCAGCAGAACACAAATTAGGTATACGTAATCATGGGTTCTTTACAATAAGGTTATAATGTTTTAATGAAAGTAATACAAAACAGCATCGTACCCCAAGATATTGAATAAACTGTACGTAGGCCCGTCTGAAGGATCTTAGCCTCATATAATAGAACTAGACTAACCAACACCTGGTTGCCAGTGAAGCCAGTCATCCAGTTTCAAACAATAATTCAGTCAAATGCTCGCATCCAGATGTACAAGCACCTAACTTCTAAAATTAATCAAATAATGCCTTGTTCGCTATCAAAGTTTTACGGTAAAGTTAGTAAGTGACACAGAGAAGTGAACATATTGCTATGAATTGTGATATGGTAATTTGCTTATTCACAATTCACAACCAATCTGTCCAGCTTGGATATTCAGTCGGTTTATTTTCAAAATGAGACTGCTTTTCCCTCAGGGTTCCAATTGGAAAACGTGGTTTTTCTCTTCTACAAATTTATAATGCGCCAGTAAAAGAGTATTGACAAATGTTATAATTATATCTCTTTAAGTTACTTGTAAACTTCTTGAAATAAGGTTAAATAATAATCACAATAAACTTTAACTGAATCTTTAATACAAAAAAAAATCTTTATGAAGTATAAAGATTAATATTGCGTCATTATACAATATTATTAAGGTAAAAATATCGTATGGAAGTGACCGCAGCATACGATAAAATTCTTCCTTTATGGCGGCCGATCAAAATTAAAACAAATTACAAAGATGCTTTTTAATTTCTCCCTCAAGAAACAAAATAAACAAACTGATATGACAGCCCGAAACAAACTCTAACGCATGTGCAACCACATGAAAAAAATATGCCCTTGATATCCCAAGCGAACTAAAATTTTAAAGTTACAGAAATTTTTTAATAGAAATTTTAAAAAACGTTCTTTGTCATTTATATCAAATAACTAAGATTAAATATCAAAAAATGAAAATAAATATACAATAGAAAAATACAGTATTAAACTCTTTTAAATAATAAGATATCTTTTAAATAATATATATATATTACTTACATAAAGACTATATTCACAAAAACTCGAGACACGGTGTGTAAGAAAGTGTTAATAATTAAATTACGAGATTCACTAACTCATAAATAAAACGGTACTGATATACTCAAACACAAAGACACAATTAAATCAAAAACAAAAACCGAAATTACTAAAACAAAGATAAAGATTTATCTTTACAATAAGCACGACTTCCTTACTACACTCAACATTTGTGTCTGAGGATACAGCAAACCCGCTGGCTCCGTATAAAAAATACAGTTAAAATAATCGTACACAGCAAAGCAAAACGGCTTGCTCCAACTGCGCTAGTCAAATATAAATATTCAAAATAATAATTCACTCATAAATAATTAAATAACTTTTTAAAATATTTGTGGGGAAAAGTTCATAACAATATGTGGTAAAGTTAAGAACTGTCTGCAAATTATTTCTGAATTCTATCAATTAACAAGTTCTTGCAATAATCGATCCCTATATAAACTAACCTGAATACTACAATCAAATTGTTACGATACTATTACATATGAAAAGTTTTCTTTACAACGTGTGCCCAAATAATAAGTGAATGGCTTCTCTAGAGCCTTACTTAAGTGTAAACAAACTGATAATTAGTTAAATTTAATTGAGTTGCACATGTCTAATAAAAACCAAATACAAGAAAAAGAAATTCTACACCTTCTTTAAATTGTACTAGTTATCGTATAATTTCAACCTTTAATGGGAAAGCCTTTCAAGGGGATGCACGGGTTAATCAATTCCAAAGAATAATTTCGTCCAAATTGTCGCCAGATTCAAGCGGCCATTGCGATTTTAGCACGCCATCTTGGACGCGTCGGTATTCTTTCTAGTAGTTTTTTTTTCTGAAGCCACGCCGCTATCAAATTCGCTAATGAAGGTGAAATGTGGTTATTTCTACCGGGTTTTCCTCCAAAAATCCAAAATTAAAATGATCAACTATAAGGGAAAACGTGTCCGCTTGCCAAGCCTTTCACGAGGTTTTAAAACTTCGTTGGAATACAGCAGTAAAATAGGACAAGTTCTCAAACCAATAGGCGGTAAAATAAAATTATATCCTACAAAGGATAAAGGACACACATTAGACAATGTTCAAAAGATTATAATACTTCTTACCGCAAAGACTAGGTTCTCACACAAAAATAAAGCACAACCAGCGCCGTGAGCGATCTCGGACCAAGTGCCGTTCGAACGTAGATTCCCGATAAATGAACACGGCCCGACATACGTCACACACGATCGTCGGCAGATACAAAGATAGGGCCACATCTATTGCGCAAAAATAAGCAAGCAAAAGAGGTTACCGATCCACAGGGATCGAAAATCAATTAAATGAATAAAGAAGTAAGTAGAGAGACAGGAAGTTAATTCAACAAATAATTAAAATAAATATAAATATTCCAATTGGACCTTTTTTTTCCAAAACATAACAGTAGCTATTCAGTTGCCTGTCCTCAAAGACCTATAAGTGCTTGTACCAATACTTGCTCGTTCGGTTTACATTGGATTGGTAGCTGTCTTGCCAGTTACTGGTACAAGCAACTAACCCATTTACTATACCAATGTAAATTCGGCTTAAGAAGTAAACAAGAAAGTGATTACTTGCAAGAGCATTTTAATATAATATGGACATGCAAGAACAATTCAATTTAGCAATATTTTTCTATTTTAGTAAGACCGGTGTATAATATGGACGTGCCTAAACTCGTCCCCAAAAATAATATTAAGTAATTAGTTAAACTCGTACCTGAAAAAATATATATAAACTTGTCCCCGAGAAGAGTAGGTTCACAAAAATAGCTTCATGAATTCGTCCCCGACTTTATCACGGTATGAATTATCCATATACTTATTTAAAATCTATAGATAACATATTCATTTATGCAAGAAGTGAAAAACTGAGTAAGTGCCACAAAATATTTTATTAATTAAGAATGCTTGTGTCCTATACAAGCACTAATACATATTAATATTTACATTTAACGTTTATAAAAATAAGCTATACATTTAACAAAATCAAATCTCGAAACAGATCCATTTTTATACTCATAGATTTTTCTAGTAACGCACTGCTTACGTCTACGCATGACTGGATCTCGTATTCTTGCACATTCGGAATTTGAACTTTTATATAAGTCTCTGTTTGAAACTGCTTCAAAATTTCAATGAAAGAAAAAATTGACGGATGCGTAGAATAAAAACTGGCATTAAATTTAGCGTAGAAAGATTCGCAAGCGTTTGTGCTTCTTTCTATGCTATCGCTGAGTTCTGCCGACAAACTGGAAAAACGGCTTCTTCTGAAATATAATTGTCAGCCAAATAATCGGAAAAGCGTGATAAACGTTCATCTAGAAGTTGTATTTCCGAAAAATCAAAAGCATAACAATCGCTTACTTCCGATGGATTTAAAAATGGTAAACCAAATATATAGCACAGCTACTTTCCAATTTCACTGGTTTCGTCCTTATAATAAGGAACAAGGCCCAGATTTTGAATTTTGCGGGACCATGCTTGTGCTAAATGGAATCTGCAGTCTATAACTTTGGAATCTGGAAACTCCGCTTTTATGGCATTGTGGATTGCAATTTCAAAATCCGCTACGATGACTTTTGGGTTCAGATTTAAACCCAAACACTTTTTCGCAACAGGTCAATAAGTGTTTTGTAAGAATACTCCTTTTTATTCGGTACTAACCAAAATGCTAGTGGGATATAATACCCATTTTGTAATATATGTAGTGTAAATAACTGCAGAACATGATTGGGACAGTAACTGAATGCCGTTGACATATACTTTTGCACTTTAACATTTGTTAAGCACGTGAATACAATTTCTTCAACTTCGTAATGATAAAGACAAAATTATTTTTCTTCAGTGTCGTAATATTCAATGTTGTAACACATTTAATAATTTCTGCCCTATTTTTCGGTAAGGGCGGTAGCGATTTTCTTCTGTTATTATATATATTGTTGCCGATGTAATGAATGCCTTGAACGGTGATTGTACTGAAATGACCAGTATTTTCTTTTAAAGCTGAATGTATTATTTTTGAAGGCTTCTCGCAAATGTCATTGGTTGCTTTACGTTTAACACAAGCACTTACTATCTGTCTGTTTACTTTCTTCAGATTCTTTTCATGATTATGTTCTATTTCATTGCGCACAATTAAATTCTCTGCGCCCACAGTATAAACTTTTGCCTTACAAGAGCAATTCGAACATCGCCAACATATTTCACCACTTTTTAAAGATTTGTGTTTGGTAAATTTTACAGTCTACAATTTGCACTTGATTTTCACGTTGACTCAAACTGACGAAATTTTCCATGCTTTCTCGCAAATAAAAAGCACTTCTTAGCCAGGAATGTTATTTCAGACTGACGAATTATGAGTATATAGTATATATGTTAGATTTAGGTAAATTTTAAATTTAGATAAATTCCAATTTAATTTGTATTTAATAGGCAGGACAACTTTGTATTTATATTTCCAAGAAAGTCTAAATTTCTTAATCTCTTGTCCGGGGACAAATTAAGGTAAGGGATTAAGACACCGTAATTATGCTCGGGGACGAGTTTAGGGCCGCCCGTATAACATTTAATAACTTTGGTAGTGAATTATTTAAACTCGGATGCGATTCTGTCGCTCCTATTTTCCAATGTATTGGTTTTATAACTCATTCTTAGGTATTAAAATATGGTGAATTTGGTTAGTAAATACGAGAAAAAAATTCTATGGTATTTTACAATACATACTAACAACTAACAAAATATAAAATATAAGGAAAAATATGCAGTATTTGCGTCTTATACAGAGAAAAGCATGCCACTAATAATTCTCTAAGGAGAAACGTAACTGTAAAATAAAATATGAAACTCTTCCGAAACACCACAGCCTTTATTTATAAGAGGAACAACTATAGTCTTGCACACAGACCGTGTATAAAACAATATGTGGTAATATAGCACTTGATTGGGATGCATCTTTTTTGAAAGTTTGCATATCATAAACCTCCCACAAAGTATTGGGTCTTAAATTATATGTAATGTACTGCTCTACGGATGTATGATTAAATTGGGTATTTCCAACAAAGCTAACGAGGCCACAAAAAATGTCTAATATTCTGTATTACTAGAGACTTCGTTAACATACCTAATTTAATGTTTAGTATTTCTCTTTTAAATAAATATATTTCAATAAATATATAGTATTGGTTGAAATTGTTTTCTAATGTTCTTCTGCCGGTACATAAGGGACTAGTATATGCTTCCACACAGCCCCCATATTTTTAATTTAGAATTTAAGATAGGTTTTTTATTTCATGTGGTTCGCCTACTTCAGCTATTAAATAGGAATAGCGGCTTATCTTTTTTCCTAAACAGTGTCCGTTAGTGCAAGAGTTATTTTCTGTTCTACAAAATCTAATAGTTCACATTCAGCCACATTTTTAAGTAATTGGGCTATCGTAACTTCAGTTGAAAGAAGATATATCTTATTCGGCGGCTCTTTGATTGGAAACAGTCTCTTTAAAATTTGCGTTCTTATATTACATGATTTCACAAAGGCGAAAGATAACATGGCATTAATTAAAGACTGGAAGAGATTTTGTTTATTGCTTAGGAAGCTTTTAAAAGAAGAACTGTCACATAAAGCAGATGCATATATTTGAGAAAGTGAATCAATGACACATGTGTTTGTACTTATATACTTTTTCCTTTCAATTTGTAAAGGTTTCAAATTCGTTTAGCAACCATTTTTTGAGTCCTATCGGTATAAGTTTTTGAGGATTACTTAATTCAACATTTTCCTATTCAATATTGGGGTCCAAAGTAAGACTTTCGAGCACGAATTGATTTAGAAGCCGAACCGTCCAAATTTTCTTCCTCATTCAATTTTCGAATTGAATCAAAATTTCGGTTCTATGGCAGGTTATGCACATACTCTTTTGAGTAGTTTTTTCTTTACTAAAAGGAACAGAAGTAGAGCAACCGCCTACGTCATGAATTCCCTTTTAGCAGTAAAAACATTTATGGATACAGATATTTTCATTTGGAAAATTTCCTGCTGTACATGCAACACAAGTAAATGTTGGAGTAGTCTCGCAGGCTGTAGCCTTTTTGTCTCCCAGAGATATTTTTGAAAGACATAATTTCATACTACCTTCCATAGATGTAATATGGTGTAGCATGAAATTATCAGTTGTAGTTGGTAAAGGTTTATGAGCAAATATTCTATTTTTTATATTGTTGAAGTTAATAATAATAATAATAATTTTATTGACCTATCGATCAAATACTAATATATGTCTCGTCAGTATAAAAGACAAAAAATATACAGAAGCACATTACATATATACACTAAACAGTGACAAAAAAATCATACAAAAGTTCCGTCCAGTATTCATCGACATTATAAAAACACTCATTAATCAAGTAGCTTCTCAGACTGCACACGCATTTACTCGGATTATCGCAAACCTTTGTGAATAATATTCTTTTTTGCGTTGGCGGTCCTATGGGTTCTCTTCGCTTCCGTATAACAATCCCACATTTCCTGTTGACCTTCATTACTCCGGTGTAACACCTCGTTAACAGCTTGAAGATATCTACTGGAGTTTATTATTTAATTATCGATCCATTTAACTGGCTTAATATCCATCTCCATAATGAATTGTCAACAGTTGAGTCGAGTGGTCAGAAATATCCGGCTGCAACAAATCAACCTCAAAAACCTCCGTGAAATTGCACAACACGTAATCAAGCTCAGTTCTTGATGTCTTTCCATTCTGGTATGTACATAGTTGGACTAGTACTAGTTGATTTTCCGTTCTTATTAATTAGACCATAGAACTGCCATAAATCATTCAATTTCACCGACTTGGAACATTTAATGTGTATGGACTACGTTTAAATTACCGCAAAGAATTATAAAAATTGCCTATACTCTGTGCATATAACAGTACATCCGTCAATCTATCAACAAATGCATCAACATTACTATCAGGAGGCCTATACACCGCCACCACTGATACCTTGGACGCACCAAGCAAAGTCAGTGCACTACAACAATCAATCACGAGTGCAACACCAAAATCTCGTATCCGGCCGATTTCACTGCACTTCACGTTGTTCCTGGAGAATACAGCAGAATCACCATGTCCACATTCTTCTCTCATAGAATGAGATACTAGTCGATAACCGTGTATATTAATACTACCTATATTTGCACTGTTATCCAAGTCTGTTAAGCGCAATATTGCGGGTTCGCACTTCTCCAGAAATACCTGCATTAAGTCTATCTTATGAACAATACTTTCAACATTCAAGTGTACCAATTTGTATGGTTCATAACTCTGAGGTTGTCCTGACTGCTTGGAAAAAATTTGTAGTTTCTAACAATTATACCGTTAGGCCAGAATGCTGAGTTGTACAACCGTTCCTCAAGATCGCGATCCGCATATACACGAAATGACGAGTTAATACCCTTAGACTGAAGTTTCTCAATATCAAAATTTTGTTTTTTTAATTCTTTGTTCGATATATCGTTTTATGTCCTCCTCATTTGTTTCTTGTTTACATCTGCCCATATATAGGGTCTACCAATAAGAATGATATAACTTTAACTTGGTATAAAATGAAAACGAATTGATATGTTTCTATGAATTATATTTTATTTTGTAATATATTATATAACATTATGTTTTAAATAAGACGTCATTAAGATGGCCACCTCGGCTGCGGCGACAGACGTTTAGACGACGAACCAAATTTTCAATCACTTTTTCCAACAAGTTGGGCTGAATTTCGCGAATAACTCGGGTGATGTTGACTTTTAAGTCATCGCTGGTTTGAGGATTGTTAGTGTACACCAATGACTTTACATATCCCCAAAGAAAAAAGTCCAGGGGCGTAAGATCGCACGACCTTGGCGGCCAGTTGATAGGACCATGTCGCGAAATTATTCGCTCCTCAAAACGTTCTCTCAATAAATTCATTGTCTCTCGGGCAGTGTGCGATGTTGCACCATCCTGTTGAAACCACTTCTGTTCCAGGTCTCCAGTATCAATTATAGGCCAAAGAAAGTTTATTATCATGTCGCGATAGCGCTCTGCATTGACTGTTACAGTATGCCCATCTGCGTCCTCAAAAAAGTAGGGACCGATAATTCCGCCGGCATGCAAACCACACCATACAGTAACTTTCATAGGGTGTAATAGCCTCTCGACTAGTTGCGGCGGGGGGGGGGGGATTGTTCTCACACCAAAAACGGCAATTTTGCGTATTGACAACACCATTAAGCCAAAAATGTGCCTCATCTGAAACGATTATTTGTTTACCAAAATCGGCATTTTGTTCTAGCTGCAACAGCGCCCAATCGGTAAACGTTCTCCGCAAACCATGATCGGCAGGCTTCGATTCTTGGGTTAGAATCAACTTGTACGGATGTAGGCCCAAATCTTTCTTCAAAATGCGCCACGTTGACATCGGTGAAAAGCCCAATTGCTGAGAACGGCGCACAACGGACACATTAGCATTCGCAATTACGCTTTCCCTTACAGCAGCGATATTTTCAGCACTCCTTGCCTTTCTTTGTCGTGTCGGTGGCTTACTATCCAGGAGAGTGTAATCCCGTTCAAACTTATCAATTATGCGCCTGATAGCGAGCTCGGAAGGCCGTCCACGTTGGCCAAAATCTCCTCGAAGAGCACGATAACAAGCTCTAACCGATCGCGCATTTTCGTAGTACCTTTGTACGATAACTATACGTTGCTCTTTAGTTAATCGATTCATCGTGAAATGTCAGAGTATACTAAGCACAATTGACATTTGATTTGCGTTATGACAGTTAACACTGTGCACCTATGACCGTCGAAAGTTCTATCACTCCTATTGGTAGATAAAACTGTTAATAGCATTAGTGTATTATACATAGAGTCTAATAACTGTGTCTGGAAAAATCCAGAGGCTATTCCAGCATGTTGTCTTTCATACATATCACCATTTGGTAATAGATCAGGCGTAAATTTAATGGCTTGTCTCATCCATTCATATAGTCTATCTAACCTTTCAGGTTCTGTCCATGATTCGGGATATTCCTTTGTAGGTATATATCCATGTTCGAAATCAATATAAAATTTAATTATGTCATGAAGATCATCAATAACACTGTATTGTGCTCTTTTGTCAAATTGCTTCCAATCAAAAGCAAGATACGTGGCGGGAATTGGATGCTCAGACATCCAGTTGTACATTTTGTACCATCCACCTTTAAGGGTTTCAAAGCCCCAAAGCATTGGACTATCCCTATTAACTAAATCGTTAATTAGGGACCATAGGAACATTGTCTCGACTTGTAGCAGTAGTTTTGGAACTCCAAATACCATGCGTATTTTATCATCTTCATCAGCTTCTACAAGATGTGATCTTGCGTGTGCTTGATTATGATACTTTAAGTCATTTCCATGTCTATCAACATAGATACCATCTTTAATCCTATGAACTTTTTCTCTGTTATGAGTAAAAATTTCATTATATAGGTTGTGGTATGTAATTCTTTCATCTGTTGTTTCGTGTCTCTCATGTTTAACTTTAGCATATTCTTTCCAATATGGGTCAAAAGTGTATGGAGCTTCAGCAGAAGTTGGTAGAGTCCAAGGATAATACCTTAGATCAGGAAAAGAGACAGGTCTGTATTTCTCTTTATATCCATAATATAGGTTGATTAGCACTAAAACCACTAGTATCACAATCGGTATGTTTACCCACTATTTGCTTATTTTTACTCAATTCGCCTTATTACCTATTTAATTCACCATTCCCCTATATATCATGTTGTCTTTATTTACACTTTTTGATGTTTTTTTTTTTAATTGTTTTGCCTTAACATCTTATCGACTACAGTCTCGACGAAAGCCGCCGAACTGGACGTGGACTTATTAAATGTTTCCCCTACATCTTCGTTTTCGGATATTGTATTGACTTCTTTGACTAACAGCAAGTTAGTTTCGTCTTTAGTTAATAATCTTATTAAGTCAATGTTGCTTTCTTTAAGTATTTTCGCTTCAATTTTTACTTTCAATTTATAGTATCTTGTAATGGTTGTATATTTTTGTTAACAGCTTTGAATAAGTTTATAATAAATTGTTTGCTATATGTAACTTCAGAATCAGATTGTTTTTGTTGTTTTTCACCTTTTCTAGTCATGTTGTGTAGTGTACTTACACAAACAAATACTGGACCCCCCATATTTTTAATTTAGAATTTAAGATAGGTTTTTTATTTCATCTGGTTCGCCTACTTCAGCTATTAAATAGGAATAGCGGCTTATCTTTTTTCCTAAACAGTGTCCGTTAGTGCAAGAGATATTTTCTGTTCTACAAAATCTAATAGTTCACATTCAGCCACATTTTTAAGTAATTGGGCTATCGTAATCGTTTTCTAATTTAATTTTTGATTTTTATTTTTATTTCCAGAGGCACTTAAATACGTCGAGGTGTTTTTTGGAATTTTTTACCTAGTGACGCTAACTCTCGTTTGTTCCGAATGCTAGCTTCTTATTCGTCTAATTTGTATGTATTACTATAATCTCGCTGCTTAATTTTAATGAAAATGATAATTTAATCACTCAAATTATATATATGTTTGATAAAAATTACATATTTTATTTTAGTAAATAAATAATTGACATGTGAACGTTAATAATTTTATATTATGCTAATTTATGGTTGGGATATTTCCCGCTGTAGTTATTTCAAATAAATACAGTTTTCCCTAAAATAATTCGTGTCATTTATTATTAATCAATTAAGTTGAAATGTCTTCGGAAATACAAGATATTAAAATAGAATGACTAAGGCAAATGAAAAGATAAAAATAAATAAATATGAGAATTACTTTTAAACAATTAAAAACGCGAAATCAACTTTATTGATATGTTAGATGAAGAATTCAGTTCCAAAAATTTCTTATTTTCTAATGTGCACTTACAAACGTTAACGATCTGTATTTTATAAACTAAGGCATTCTTATGTGTAGGCTTGACCTACATCAACTTCCCCAATAATTTGGATAAGACGTATTTGTCTTGACAAGAAGGCTTGTCCAATTATTCATCAAACATTCAAAATAATATGAATGTATTACATTGAATTGTCAAATATTATACATTGTTCATAATAAGTGTCTTTATTAATCTTCTGTTTTTCTTTTTAACTGGGCTCGTGTATTAACTTTGTTTTCGTGTATATGTGTTTGTCTAACTGTAACATTATAAGTCATATAATCATAATTATTTTGTATTTGTGTACATATAGTTTTTCCTTTTTTTATTCCTCTGGTGATATATTTTTCGAACTGTTAACTAAGTTGTTTAACTGGGCTGACAGTCTGTATTAAAAACTTGTTTTATATTCTGGTATTTGATTGCATTTAATATTCTGTTAATGGTTATGGTGTTGTACTTGGGGTTATTTTATTTACCTTTTATGTTGATGGTACATGCTTAATATTCTATATATTACTTGTTATTCTTAATCTTTGTTTATACATCATATATTAAAATAAGTTTTAGTTTGCATAATAAATAATTCTTTCGTATTAAATACATAACATTACTTTTCAATTCCTACTCTAATCTATGCTGCATTTCTTTTAACATATATTTAAATTCCCTATAATAAGACATTTGTCTATATTTCAATATTTTCATAATATTCATATAATTATCATTATAAATTATTTATTCATATTTAATTCTATACATCCCCATATAATATATTAATTCCTTCTACCTATTAATCTAAACCTTTTCCATCTTTATAACATTTCATCATACCTTTTATTTATTCTTGTCATACTATTTCTTTAAAATATACTACATTTTAGACTTTCATTTTCTTTAACTTTTTGCATGTTTATAATTGTTTGGTTTCCCCATTAATAAGTTTTATATTTGTTATATAAGATCATATTAGTGAATTATTATTCTTTCTAAGTTCATCTTTACCATTTTAATACATTATGTGATGTTACTTTTTATGTCGCAGAATATTTAGTATCTTAATAATTATTTGTGAAATGTTGCTATCTAAGCTCCAGTTATGTTAATTTTCCTCTTTATTGATATAATTATTTGTTTTGTTTATTATACAACAGTTATTTTTGTTTGGTAATGTGTTCTTTTTCTTTGTTAAATTTGATTGTGTTTAGCATACTTTTATTTATATTTAAGGTTCGTGTACTTAGTTTAGTTATTAGTAGTTTATAATCACCTCCCAATCTTTGCTTTGGTCGTCTTTTTAATTTTAGAACACCGAGAGTCTATTATCATTTAATTAAGTGTTAATTTTTCGTCGACGAACCTTATGTGTGTTCATATTGTTATTATTATTATATGAAAGGAACATATTACGTCTGCCTTGTGTGATATGCATGTTTTTAATGATCAGTGTATTTGTAGTTTCAGTTTTTATATAGGTTGGTGTATAAGATTTGATTTGTGTGTTGTTGGTTGCATAATTGTAAGTTATATTTTTGGTTGCGAATGTGTTTTTGTTTCTTTCATTTCTCCCCATTATTAGTGTTTTAATATTGTTGTTTTCTTGAGTAATGTTTATTAAAAAATTATGATATTCTCTATCATTTATTGGAAATTGATTATGTGGGTTAACTTTGTTTTTGTATCTAAGCGGTTTGTAAGGCTTTGGATCAGATAATGTTTTGATTGTGTTTTTGTTACTTGGATTGTTGGTACTTGTGTTACCTAACATAACTTTGTGTTCCGGCATAAGTTGATCTATTTTTATGTCATTAATGATCTCGGAATTTTGATTTATGCTTGTTAATTTTTCATTAAAAGTATCTATTTGTTGGGTTAAATTTGTTATTAAATTTTCATTAAAAGCGTCTAATTTTTGTATAATCCTTTCTTCCATTTTAGTCTGACTCTCCTTTAATCCTTTTATTTCCCTTTTAATTTCCTCTTTATCCTGCCTAAGTTGGTCTAATTTTTGGTTTAAGTTTTCATTATTCATTTCTAATTTTAGTGCTAAATTCGTTTCTATTTGGCTTATATTTGTTTCTAATTTTTGTTAGATTAGTCTCTATATTTTTGTTATTGTCTGTTATAAATTGTTTTAAATTAGTTTCTTGACTTTCTATTTTTTTGTTGTTAGCATCTAATTTTTCGTTATTTTCCGCCATGATTTGTTTAAAATTTGTTTCTAATTTTGCGATACTGTTTTCTATTGATTCCATTTTTTGAGTTAAATTGGTTAAAATAGCCGTTAAAGTAATGAAATTCATAGTCGTTTCTTCTTTAGGCGTTTCTGGTAGTGCAGTAACTGTGGTAGTATCACCCTGATCTGCTTCTTCCCCTCTACCTTCAATGTTTTCCCTTGATTTGCTCCTAGTGCGTTTATCCATTTTGTTATTATACTTGTAAATATTTATATTGTAAAATTATTATTATATTTTAAGTTAATTTTGTATAAATAAATTGTTATCTTGAAATATTGTATTTGTTTTGATTCTTGACTTGCTATTTCAGAGTTAAATATAAAAATAATTACCCTTTAAACAAATTGATTTACAAATCCCTGTTCCTGAGTATAAATAAGCGTCCTAGCACATAAGAAAAACCACAGAATAGCAAAATACAGACTCACAAGTATAAAAATATTATGTATCTTAAATAAACATAAATTGAATACAGTTCTCCTTGTTTTTTTAAATTTTTATATCCTCGTTTTATTTTTTAGAATTGTATTCTATTGAGCACGTTTTCTAATTGCACCGCAGTTGTGGCGCCAAATGATATACAGCAGGATGCACTAATAAATAAAATAAAGCCAAGCGACACTGTAGTGTAGCTGTAATGTAAAATCAAGCTAAATAATCAAATATATTGAATTGTACCTAATAATTGTACTTATAATTGTCCTACGTTGGCTCGTCAAATGATATGCACCAAAGGTCGTATAAAGAATACAAAATTGAATAATTTAATATAATGAAGCTGATAAGGTGAAATTTATAAATGAATTATAAATTTCTATTTAAATATGGTTCCAAATATTACATATAGATGGAGTTGTTTTTAAATATTATATCTGTTACTAGCGTATAATTCAACTGATACATAATCGGTTAATAACAAAGTATACTTAACCTCCACAGCTTTACATGTGTGTTACTTCTTATATTTATTGTCGGGTGGGCTTAAATTTGTGTTAAATGTCCAGCTATATAAGAACAATGAGACTCTTTTGTTGTGCTTACAAAATACACACAAATTGCAGGTTCGGTGCTTCAATAAGAATACGTACAAAATTAAATGATAAACAACACAGTGAATAATGGTATTTTCTTAATTGCAAATTCTACTAAATGAAAAGAGTGAGTTAAGGAATAATGTAAAGGCTTTAATGAAAGTGTTAATTAACAGGTAAGTGATCGATATTATAAAATTAGTCTAAATCAAAATGAATCATGTCACGTGATAATATCAACATAAAATAAATTCAAGGTTAAACATATAGAATAAAAGAAAGTGAATTTAATTAACTAAATACATCAATGCTATTATAAAATTGAATAATTGTGAACAGGGAACTGTATTCTTCTAACTTTATATTAAATACTACAAATACTAAATATACCCATAAGGTATATCTATTCAAAAAAATCTTTCAAAAATTAAAATTAATTCAACATTTTCAAAATTTGTAGGAGATTGGAATAATACTTATGTAAAAATAGACGGGATTGGGTTAGTCTGGAGTCTTCTGTGTATTCGAAAGGGCAGGATTCAAGTTTAGGCAGTTTCTCGGACGGCGTTACTGATTAGCTTCTTTCTGGCTGCATGCTATTCCCGGTGAAATGGAATTTTCGGTTTATGCGGCACTGGTTTAAGTCTGGACACGCAAAATGCGTCAAAAAGGAGCTGGATAAACAGGTAATGTTTTACTAAGTTCGTTGTATAGATTTTCTAATTTAATTTTTGATTTTTCTTTTTATTTCCAGAGAGGCACTTACGTCGAGGTGTTTTTTGTTAACAATATATATATATATATATATATATATATATATATATATATATATATATATATATATATATTGTTATGATAGAAACAGCTTGGTTATTCCAGCTATATGTAAATGAAAGGGTAAGAATTAACACAAGAGAAACACTCTATTGAATAGCTGCATTTGGTGGACACAACTTGTAAAATTAGTGTCGAAATATCAATAAACTAAAATCACGACAACTTTGTATATTTCAGACCAAATTATATTTATTTCAAAATTTACTTTTCATATTTTTAATTTTCATTTTTGTCATTCAAGTCAATTACGCGATATTAAAAAAGATAGTTAATTTATATTTAGATTTGAATTTTATATCGATACTAATTGAACACGCCCACTTTTCAAATCGTAGACAAACCGCGAACAGGCTACATTTGTATTCGAAATTATAACATAACCTAAATCTAAAAGCAAGTCACATATACCTGTTAAATAGTATTTTAATTTATTCTGTCTATCAAAATCAATATTATATTTATAATTTGATTAATATAAATAATTGTAAAAAGTACAAATCAAGATCATTTTTGCTTTCTAATAAGGCTTTGGGAAAAATAAATTAAAGTCAGAAAAAAGTAGTAGCAGAATTTTTGCAAAAAAGTTGCATCGAAAAGAGAGTCTCCGTTCTTTAAAATATTATATACTGTAATATCAGTGATACAAGTAAAAAAATAATATATAAAAGATGTAAATAATATCAGTGCAACGTTTGAATTAATTTTTACGAGAATAAGATCAGATACCGGCAATAAAACTGCGAAAGCCTCTTTTGCTGCGAAACGTCGACATCAAAGCTACGGAAACTTCTACGTACCTGCATCATTCTAACCGAAGAATATCTCTCTCGATCCTGTTTAGCCGAATATCCTGAGTAGCCCTAGTCCTAGATACATTACCGCCTTCCCTACAAAACATAGGTTAATTTATTTTCTTGTAAAAGCCTAATTAGCAAGCAACTCTTTATCATCAATTCGAAATTTATAGTTTTATAGGCGTATAATATCACCGGCGATGATCCTGAGAAAGAGTCGAATTTATTCAGTATCTTAGTCATGCTCTAACGGCATCTATTTGTAATTAAAGATACTGCGTACTATCGGCTGGTAGACCAATATCATATGTTCATATTAAAGGCGCTCAACATAATCTATCTGTTGAAGTACGATTTATTCAATATTACAAATTTTATTGTTTTATTATTATCATTAAGCTCTTCAGCAATATTTCAATATACAGTTGAATCTCAATAGTCCGACAGTTATGGGACCGGGACGGTGTCGGATTACCGAAAACATCGGATTACCAAAGGTTGGCCTTATTTCACTAAAATTAACCGTATAAGACAAGAAAATTCATTTTATGATGTATGTACATATTATGTATTCTTTGACTAGTGAGGGTATAAAGTAATCAATTTAGGCGTTATTTTTTACAAATGAAAAAACAAATTTATTGTTATCTAAAAAATACAAAACACGATATGATTCGGATTCTACATACAATGTAGGCCTACCTACATATCTTCTAAAGTCAAATTTACAATTAAAAAAAATCTGTGATAGTTGTTTGTTTCCTTTTATAGTCTGTCATAGCTTTTTCTTGCATTAAAACGTTGTTGAAGTCAAGTTCACGTTCCTCGCACCAGCGTATCAAAGTGTTTGCAGCCAACATGGATCCTGTATTATTTCTTCTTCTGTAAGGTCAGAGTCAAGGTTTTTGTATAAGACCCATCTACTCAGGTCTTCCGAAGATTCTTGTGGAACGTTCATATAATCGCAAAGTGTAAGCATATCCTCTACAACATAGTCGTTATCTTCAGATTGGTTATTTCCGTTATCTTTCTTTGGGAGGAGTGGGTTTTCTGGCCAAATATTTTTCCAGGATTTTATTAAAGGTTAAAGGCTTGACTTGGTGCCATGCAAATGCTGCATTGAGAATGGCATGCTTAATGGTAAATTTTTTTAAATTGCTGTGATGTCCGCGTCAGGTTGGCTGACGATATCCATCAGTAGGCGCTTTTTATAATGTACCTTTAATGTCTTAATCACATTCTGATCCATGGGCTGAATCAGAGCAGTTGTATTTTTTGGCAAACACAAAACCTCTATGTAACCATCGGCTGTCTTAACTCTCAATTCCTCCATGTTCGGATGTCCGGGAGCATTATCCAACAGTAAAAGGGCATTTAACGGCAGATTTTTACCCTTCAAGTGTTGTTTTACCTCTGGAACAAAATGGTTGGAAAACCAATCAAGGAAAACTTCTTTAGTTACCCATGCTCGCCTTTGACTCATATAAATCACTGGAAAAGATTCAGTCTTGGTGTTCTTAAATGCCCGAGGGGACTTTACCCACAGCTAACAGTTTTAACATATGACTACCAGCGGCATTTGAGCATACCATTAAGGTGATTCTTTCTTTTTGAAGTTTTCTTCCGGAAACGTTTTTTTCATCCTCTGTTACAAATGTCTTTGTTGGAAGTTGCCGCCAATTTAACCCGGTTTCATCGGCATTGTACACTGGTTCAGGCGTAAGGCCTAGTTCAGCGATTTTGGAGTTTAAGTTTTTGATAAAGTTAGAAACTTTTGTCTCATCGGCAGATAATTTCTCTCCGCTCATTTGTATGTAACGAATACCATGCCACTTTTTGAAATTTTCAAACCAGCCATCGCTGGCGCGAAAATCATTTTCTTTTGTGATTTCATTATAAAAAAATTGGGCTTTCTGTTTTAGAATATGCCCAGAAATAGGGGCTTGTCTGTTTCTTTGCTGTTTAAACCAAGCATAAAGAGCTTCCTCAACTTGGGGATATTCGCCCATTTTGAGGGTTTTTCTCTTGGAGTCGTCTTCAACAGATTTTATAAAATGTTCTATTTTTCCCCTATTTTTCACAATGTCATTTACGGTAGGCCGACCGATACCATAGACTTTAGCAATGGCAGTGGGAGTTTCACATTGTCATACCTATTAATTATTTCCCACTTCTCAGGAAGAGTTAAAGTTTTATGCTTACGTTTACTGATTCCACTTTTGCTCGCCATCACACAATTCTTAACAAAACTAACAGTAAAATATTAAAGGTAAACAGATGTTATTCGTGTATGCAACAGTTCGACGACGGACAAGTGGACATTCAGGATGTCTCGCGTTAAACTCTTTAGCAGCCTCTCGGGTAGAACGTACATTATCACCACCAATTCGAATAATTTCTACTTTTTGAGCAATAGTTAAATGTCTATCGATAGTTACAACTGAAGTAAACTGTTATGAATTGACGTTTGAACTGACAAATTATTTTTTTTGCTTCATGGCACTCTTATTATTGCAATAACAAACTATTATCTACAAATAGCATAAAAATGTAGAATTTAAAAATGAAAAATTTTCAACGAAATTTGGTATTAGGGGTTCTTAAGTGGTTTTATGACATTAATAGAAACACTACTTTTTATTTTAATTATAGTTGGCTAGATATTTACTTTACAAAAACTCTATTCATACGAAAAGGTGCATTGTCGTGGCCTACAGAACTGAAAAAAAATTTTATATTGATTACTTTCAAAATAAAAAAAAGTTATTTAGATGTCCCCATGAAAAGTGAAACACACTGTAGATATGTATACATATATTTTTTAAAAATATACCATACGATACCCGTATTTTAAATAGTTTTAGAGTGTCGAATATTGCAACTACTGTAATAATGGAAAAGTTAACATTATTGAAGTAAGCTATGAAAATGACAACTATTATGTTTGCTAAGTGACATTTAGTCAAAATTGGTCTGCAGTGCATATTCCCCTACTACCTTTTGTGCTACGGTTCAAGCCAGCTTTTTTTAGCCCTTTATCGGGTGTGAAGCTGCACTCGAGTAGCATTCCTTTTTCCCATTCTCCACTTTTATTCTTATTTAATTCACCACTATTTTTTATTAACTTGTTTTGTATTTCAGCCAATCGTTGTTTAAAGTGTAATTTCTTGAGCAATGTGTTCTTTGTATCGGTTTTGAACATTCCTTGTTGATCTATGTATAAATTTCGAAAAACTTTACAACTTATTTTAAAATAGACATAGAGCTATAGTTAAAGACTGCACTTTATTAATATGTGTACGTACAACGACAATTGTTTCGCCAACACAGTGGTTTCGTCAGGTACTTTCTAGAGCGCCTTACAAACTAACATCGGTATACATAAATACAAAAAGGTTAATATTATATTAGAATGTCTTTAAAGTGTGAGAATTTACACAAACGAGCCATCGAAAAAATTCATAATTGAAGTAGACTGTGAAATTGGGTTGGTACTTTAACCACTTCCATATAATGACACATTACTTGATGCTTGACAGTTTCATTTGGTTTCATTGTAAAAAAAAGGTTATGGCATTGAAATGATACTACAACAAAAAAGAAAACAAATAATTTATTTAATATCGAAATCATAATCAAATTTTACATATAGCTACAGAAGTTGTTGAAAATGTTGTCCATTTACATCTAAACACAAACCAACTAACTTTTTAACTTTGAAAAATTTGACACAAACTTATAGTTTCAATGTCAAATAATAAATGTCATTATGTGGAAGTGGTTAAAGTATCGACCGAATTTCACAGTCTACTCCAATTATGAATTTTTTCGATGGCTTGTTAGTAAAAATGTGTGGTCAATCTAGTGGTCAGCCCTTACTGTTAATAATACTATTGGGAAACTACTAATAGAACTTTTAATAAGTTTTTATTATCGCCTAAACAGCCGCTTTAAATTAATAAATTTAATAAAGCCGAGTTATTTAAATCTAGCTGATCGTTGAGTAAAATTTATGATTGTTTTATTTAAAATGTTTTTAATTATTAATTGATATAGATTTGCATAATCCTTGTTATGTACGATACTTATCTAAATACAGAAAATCGTATACATAGTTATATTGTAGCTATAAATACATATACAATACAATAACCGTTTTGCTTTTATCTGCTCTACTGAAAATTATGTCATTCTGTATGGATTTGTCTCTTTAATAGTTTAACTCCACTATGCTCCTGGTTAAAATAATTCTTCCTCTTGTGTTTAATAACACAGCCTGCATTTTTCAACTCTTTGAATGTTGATTTAAAAATTTTAACTGTTTTCTAGTAATTGGGTAGCGCTGATTTCAAATCTGCTTTTATTTTTTTTTGTATCACGTAAGGTTATTTTTCAAACCAGTAAAATAAAAAAAAAATAGAAAAAACACGATTTATTTCATTTATAAGCTAGTTTTATATTATATTAAAAAATATACACATAGAAACTATTAGAAATAGTTATCTATTCTTTATGCTTCTTAAAAAAACCTTTTCGTTTTTCAGAAAAGCTTCGTTTGGTTGTTTTTCTGTCATATTCAGCTAAAGGAAGTATTACCCCTTTAAACAGTTCCGAGCAATTATACCTCAGATCTACTAAGGCCCCTTGAAAAACTTGCCGACCAGCTCAGTATATAAAAAAAAGCGGGAGCGTCGTGGGCCAACACAACGCAAGATCTAATTTTGGGCACCACTGCGTTCGGACTGGCAAGTTCTATGGTAAACGCAGAACACCCTCGGGCCTGATGGGCACAAACACTACTTAGGGGTGTTCGGCTTCCAGATAAAAATACAAAACACTTTTGCTCGATCGGGTACAAGGCTTACAAACGCAAACACAAATTAAAACAGTAAAATATAAATTTATTGTGCGTACAAAGCATAAGAAAAATCATTTACAAACATAGTTCGAATAAGTAACAGGTAAATTAATATACAAACTCTACAGCACAGTATGTATCTTTAAGATAATCTAAATAAAGTCACGTACAGGATAAAAAAAAGATGATATCATGAGCTTAGCTACTAGTCTAGCGTCATTAGTGCACCAAAGCTTTGTTGACTTTACAGATTCCACGCTTTACACTCAGATAAAAATCCCTAAATGAATTCCAGTATAAAAAATGTAAGTTTAAATTTAAATAGCAGGTAAATCTCAAGATATGCAGTATGAAAAAGATTCAAATAGAAATTCAAATTATAAATCTTTGACGTAAGTTAATATTTTCAGAAATCCCGGGTATAATTAATATATCAATCAAATTAAACGGAACACAGCCTGGTATAGTGTCTTGTACCAGGGAGTATATTACAAAATTCTAAGGGTTGAATCTAGTTAGACAAAAGAAAGCTCATGAAATAAATTAACCTGCGTAGGTATATAAATGAATTAAACAAACGATCATTTATCCAGTCTACGCTACTTAAAGAAAAGGATAAAAATAAATAGTCTAATTTCTTAATTATATCGCTATAAGCCACTTAGTTTGTAAGGGGGGAAAAAAAAACGAATTTATACAATATTTAGCAAAGTAACAAATCTTAACTGTGCAAAAGAAAAGTTTAGTTTTCGAGAGAGTTACACATTTATTAAAATAAGCTTAATACTTAAAAGAAACTTCCTTCGATTAATTCATCTGAAAAACAGAAGGTTTTTCTCTATGTATGACAAAATATTGAAACGAAACGGTGTGACATGTGGTACGTTCACAGTTTTATTTATATATATGTATGATAGTTAAAATTTAAATGAATCTAACAGCGATAAAATCAACAGGTAAGAAAAACAGAAGGTTTTTCTCTATGTATGACAAAATAATGATACGAAACGGTGTAACATGTGGTACGCTCAGCTTTCGAATTTATTAAATTATAACAAAGAAAGGTAATTTCCATAGAGTATATATCTACGTTTATATAACCGGAAAAGAAAACAGTAGGATTTCCACAAATTATGTCAGGTTTTCAGGAATAGTTTAATCTAATATATCCCACTCTACCTTACGAGTAAAAGTACGAAGGTTTTCCAGATCGAGGTTTCCGGGGTCCTGTAGATTGCGGGAAACGATACGTCCTCCAGTCGAGATGCCTAAGTCGGGATTTTTCCGCGTAGACGCTAATTCAGCAACACACTCTCCCTAAGCCGTGAATTACAGCCCTAAATATATGAAAGAGGGAAAACGTATAAATGAAAGTACATAAATTCCAAAAGAATACAGAGTACGAAGCTGCAGTAAAATTACAGTCGTCCCTATGTTTTGAGACTCACCTGAAGCACCAAATCGAAAGAAACTTACACTCACTAAAGTAATTTGTAACAGATAATTAAGTCAAGTAAGACTAAAACCTGCCCCCGCAGATTAAGTTCAAGCGTTAAAGCAAAGACTATCTTCCAGTTACAGAGCAAGAGGTTTCTTCAGGACTTGCACGTGAATTGACGCTTTACCTGTACGCATATCGACATAAATATCAGAAGGTACGCTACGTCACAGCCTTAAAAGAAATACTTAAAAGATACGTGAGTTCGAATCAAAGTTCCACACATGTTGACTGTGTCGGAACGTTTTTTAAAAACAACGGCGATATACAGGGCCGGTCAAAGAAAAGGGACACGATTAGAATAAGAAGGAATTTAAGTTTGAAAATGGCTTAAGTTTAAACAATTAAAAACCAGAAATTACAATAAAATAGAAATTAACGTAAATAATGATATAAGACCGGACTAAGCAGATTTAAACGAGGATAGTAACGAAGTGAACTGAATTAATTCTCCCAGATTGTTATCTAAATGATTTTACGGACGTAACAACTCCACCCTTTCCCGAAAGAAATTTACCTGAAAAATTTCTTTAAGTAGAAAAGTAATTATGAAAAGCGAGAACGTAAGTCAAGGATATGGCTGCAAAGATATTAACAAAATGTGCGGTAATCCAAAATCGTCGGAAACTAACCAAAAGTGAGAAAAGAATGTGAATAGATTGAGTCGCAGATAAACGAAATGAAGCAAGATTTGGTGAACTGAAATCTACAAAGCTAACAGCCGAAAATCTGATAGATTTAAACTAAAATAAGAACGGCAAGACTATTACCAAATAAACCAGGTAACACCAACAGAAGTATACCAAAGGAAAACACCCGAAATATTTAACAAGTAAAACTATCCAACAATAGACAGAAGCAAAACTAATCGCAGAAGGCGGAATTGACACGAAGTCAAGCGAAACTATCGTCGCTCGGATTGGATGACGGCAGAAACTCATTAGCACAACAATAACCATACCAACACACCATGTCTACAGTTAGCTCGGCCTAAACCACCACAGAGGCCCTTCGACATTCGGTCGGTTCGAGGATTACAAATAACGAGAACAAAAATACATCAAAACAAGTAGACTCCTGTGAAGCAGAGGCAGCTAAAAAAAAGACAGGATAAACTAAAAGGTATATTACTAGCGTTATAGGATGCAATTGGATAAGGAATTAAAAGAGGTAGGAATCTAAAAGGTAGGAAATGAGTAACTGTGACACTGTGTACTTACAAGTTCCAACAATCTAACAATCATTACGCCATACGATAGGGAAACAAAAATACCTTCAATTTGGCCAACAAAAAGAAAGTACGATATAAAATTCAAAAGTTTTAAGTGCAGCGGCGGCCTACCACCACACTAATACGGTTGAAGACCAAATCACTAAAAATCAAAACAAACAGAGACACGTCCAAGATCGAAAAGGAAAAGTCGCGATTACAAAACGAGGGGTGTCGATCTCAGCCCTATAAGAAGCATACGGCAATGGACGACGGAATTTTTTTTGAAGTCCTCCAAGCTTCTTTACACGAAAGTGTCGTCAAATCGAGAATCAAAAATGGATCACATCAGAGATGTATCCAAAAGTCCAACATAAAGATATCCTTTAGAATCAAACACAATGGTCAAGAAGTAAACAGAAAACAGCAATATGCAGGTAAAATGACAACCCAAATGCCAAATATAAACCTAAAGTGAAAGAACTCTAAAAGAATAATATACAACAGTCAAAATCGGTATACAGGTTAACTATCTGTTAACGTCAAAATCGGTAATTAATAATTGGAATCTATAAAATCCAAAAGACAAATTCAAACGTCCAGTACGTATAAGAGTTCACAAAAACCCTCACAAGAGGAAAACCTACACGGTACGATAAAACTCTATACGACAAGAACCAAATAAACTGGAAAGATCTGTATGTAAGTGTGATCTCCAAATCCTCTAAATAGAGATGCAATAACAGCAAACAGAACACTATCAACAGTTCTAAACCTTATAACGTCCAAACTCCATAATATAAACGCTAACTAAACTACAAGAAAGTTAACAGAGTCAGCAAGATAACAAAAGTTATCCTAGAATGTAAAAGTCATAATCATAAACGAAAATTGTCAGAATAAGAATCGAATAATGTATCAACAACCAAACGCAGTCCGATCCAAACTTGAAATAACGAACTTATGTCAAAATAAGTACTACAAAATATCTAACACAAACAGCTAGAACCAAAACATACCAAAAATATAAGGATCTGCGAAACGTAAACTTGTCAGCACGAAAAATCGATCTAGAACAGACAGATGAAAATCACAATAATCAAGTTAAATCAACATCTGTATACGGTACGATAAATTATTGAGAACCAACATCAACCTGAAATATACGACATGTTACAGATGGTATGATCAAACAGACAAAGACTCCTTTTTGGTCGCCTTTTACGCCAGGGCGGATTACACCCGACTGAGTATTCGTCTAGCCCCCAGTCAGGCCACAATAAACACCCATACAAGATGGAAAGTATCTCCGATAAACAGGACTCCGTTTAGTCGCCTTTTACGACATGGTGGATTACACCAGTTTGAGTATTCGCCCAGCCCTCAAACAGGCCACAAATGTATACTCCAAATGCTATTCGTCATAAGGTTGTGCTTTAAGATGCACGCTATTCCAAGAACCAGGCAGAAGTTCGCCTTCACAGGTTTTCAGTTCATAAAAATCGGAAGACAGTCGACGATGAATCCTATAAGGACAAACGAAGTTCCTACGCCAGACTATTTGATTCGGAACAAATTCAACTACACGTCGTCTCAAATCACATCGAGATTTAGATTTCGGTTGGGAATAAATGTTATCGATACGAGGTTCTTCCAGAGACTTAACACTACGAGAGTGATCTACCAAACGACTATTAGGTTTACGTTGAACAGGTTTAGTACCCTTACAAGTGTGACAGCGATTAATATATCGATAGACATCAGCTGACATTTTAGGCCAATAATAATTCAGAAAAATGCGTCCAAGAGTTTTTGAAATTCCCAAATGTCCACCAGTGGATGGTACATGACAAGCCCTAATCAAAACGGAACGACGATCTTTAGGGACCACCTCGCCGAGGGGGTACATACTTAAAAAGCTTACCATCAAAAATCTGGAATGCTGGATATTTCTCTGGAGATTCTTTAACAAGAAGTGTGAGACGTTTATACCATTTATCGTTAGTATCGGACATGGCCTTCAAAGAACATAATTGAGCGCGCATCGGCTCTCGGAAATCACTTTTCCGATGAATAACGGAAGTAGGATACGGACACGTTCTCATTGACGTTTCCTTCTGTCGTTTCCTAGAAGGTCGACAACGAGGACAAGAATTTACGATATGACCTCGAGCACCACATCTAAAGCAATAACGAGAAGTACGAGGATTCGGACAATCTCTTACCAAATGACCTGGAACATTACAATTCCAGCATTTCGGACCGTGGCTGGACGAAAGCACAGAAACTGCTGCAACACCAGATGATGTGTGTGTGTATGCCAAATCAGGCTCGTGTAAAGAAGTTTTATTGCGAGGTGGAGGAGCAAAAGCTTCTATAGAAATTTTACACGCTTCTAACCTTCTACACAATTCCAGAAGTTGATCGACAGTTTTAATTTCAGTAAGCCCAAGTTGACTTTGGTAGAACGGAGCGATATTTTGCAATAAAACGTCTAACCTAAGACTTTCAGCAACCGGTACAGTCAAACGCCCAAACATACCATTCATAACGGCAACGTACATTCCAATCGTTTCATTCGGCCCTTGGGTTCGTCTCTTAATCTCTTGAAACAATCTGTCGTTATAATTGGGAGGTTGAAATTGAAGACGAAGCTCTCGTACAAATTCGACCCAAGACGTTACTTTATGTCGCGTGGACCGCCACCACACCAAAGCCTTTCCAGAAAACAACTCAGTTGCGGATCTTATCAACTGCTCCTTAGGAAGATTGTTAGCAATGCATTTGTCCTGGATGGTCTCGAGAAAAGCACTAAGAGATTGACGTGAACTTTCCCCATCAAACTTTGGAAAACTCCATCTAGACACCGGCACTACCTTACAAGTCGAAGATGAAGCAGAAACAGCCGCCGAACTCACCGCTTGAGTCGCAGTCGCACGAACAGGAGATAGAATCGGTTCACCCACCGATTCTTCAGAATCAGATATCTCACTATCAGATTCAGGAGGTCCATGTGCTACACTAGTAGAAGCGAATACAAAAGATAAGTCTGACGGAACAGTGCCAGCCAAAGCGGACTTCCTAGCTTTACGCGCCTTGGACTTAAGGGACGCCTGAAGGGTTACCAACTCTACCAGAATTCCTGCAACTTCCTCCTCACTTTCAGGGGTCTCAGGCTTCGCACGCCTAATACGAGAGAATGCATGAATGATCTTAGAATTGATTTTCCGGCATCTCAAGCTAGTTTCAATTTCTGTAAACTGACCAAGAAGATCTTTAATTTCAACAATCTTCTCCCTAACACCTCGTGTGTCCTCCTCTAAAGTGAAGGGATTAGCGGGTTTTGCAAACGATACACCACCACTCTCCAACTGCATAAGACTCCTAAGAGTCGCACGCATAACCTTAACCGGTACGTTAACATCGGCACCACGAACCCTTAGCTCATAAGCTAATTCGTCTCGTTCCAAACGATTAATTTCGATTTTACCCTCCATGAAGACTAAAGAACAGACACCCTCAAAAATATTCAAATTTCCCAAACTATCAACACAACAAATAACAACAAAGCCACACAAAAAGGCCAAAATTTAAAAAAAAACAATCAAATACCGAGAATCTCCAAATTCCAAATTATCGTAAACCTAAACACTGAATTAAGTCGCAAACCGCGATACCTAAATTTAGAGCCACCACATAAACACAAACAAATTACGTTTGCACTCTCTAAACCCAATCAGCAAAAGATCTATGTATATAATTAAAGTTACTTAAGGCCAGACAACAAGGCCTCACACGTTGGTCGCCAATTATTACCCCTTTAAACAGTTCCGAGCAATTATACCTCAGATCTACTAAGGCCCCTTGAAAAACTTGCCGACCAGCTCAGTATATAAAAAAAAAGCGGGAGCGTCGTGGGCCAACACAACGCGAGATCTAATTTTGGGCACCACTGCGTTCGGACTGGCAAGTTCTATGGTAAACGCAGAACACCCTTGGGCCTGATGGGCACAAACACTACTTAGGGGTGTTCGGCTTCCAGATAAAAATACAAAACACTGGTGCGTACAAAGCATAAGAAAAATCATTTACAAACATAGTTCGAATAAGTAACAGGTAAATTAATATACAAACTCTACAGCACAGTATGTATCTTTAAGATAATCTAAATAAAGTCACGTACAGGATAAAAAAAAGATGATATCATGAGCTTAGCTACTAGTCTAGCGTCATTAGTGCACCAAAGCTTTGTTGACTTTACAGATTCCACGCTTTACACTCAGATAAAAATCCCTAAATGAATTCCAGTATAAAAAATGTAAGTTTAAATTTAAATAGCAGGTAAATCTCAAGATATGCAGTATGAAAAAGATTCAAATAGAAATTCAAATTATAAATCTTTGACGTAAGTTAATATTTTCAGAAATCCCGGGTATAATTAATATATCAATCAAATTAAACGGAACACAGCCTGGTATAGTGTCTTGTACCAGGGAGTATATTACAAAATTCTAAGGGTTGAATCTAGTTAGACAAAAGAAAGCTCATGAAATAAATTAACCTGCGTAGATATATAAATGAATTAAACAAACGATCAAATATCCAATCTACGCTACTTAAAGAAAAGGATAAAAATAAATAGTCTAATTTCTTAATTATATCGCTATAAGCCACTTAGTTTGTAAGGGGGGAAAAAAAAAGGAATTTATACAATATTTAGCAAAGTAACAAATCTTAACTGTGCAAAAGAAAAGTTTAGTTTTCGAGAGAGTTACACATTTATTAAAATAAGCTTAATACTTAAAAGAAACTTCCTTCGATTAATTCATCTGAAAAACAGAAGGTTTTTCTCTATGTATGATAAAATATTGAAACGAAACGGTGTGACATGTGGTACGTTCACAGTTTTATTTATATATATGTATGATAGTTAAAATTTAAATGAATCTAACAGCGATAAAATCAACAGGTAAGAAAAACAGAAGGTTTTTCTCTATGTATGACAAAATAATGATACGAAACGGTGTAACATGTGGTACGCTCTAGCTTTCGAATTTATTAAATTATAACAAAGAAAGGTAATTTCCATAGAGTATATATCTACGTTTATATAACCGGAAAAGAAAACAGTAGGATTTCCACAAATTATGTCAGATTTTCAGGAATAGTTTAATCTAATATATCCCACTCTACCTTACGAGTAGAAGTACGAAGGTTTTCCAGATCGAGGTTTCCGGGGTCCTGTAGATTGCGGGAAACGATACGTCCTCCAGTCGAGATGCCTAAGTCGGGATTTTTCCGCGTAGACGCTAATTCAGCAACACACTCTCCCTAAGCCGTGAATTACAGCCCTAAATATATGAAAGAGGGAAAACGTATAAATGAAAGTACATAAATTCCAAAAGAATACAGAGTACGAAGCTGCAGTAAAATTACAGTCGTCCCTATGTTTTGAGACTCACCTGAAGCACCAAATCGAAAGAAACTTACACTCACTAAAGTAATTTGTAACAGATAATTAAATCAAGTAAGACTAAAACCTGCCCCCGCAGATTAAGTTCAAGCGTTAAAGCAAAGACTATCTTCCAGTTACAGAGCAAGAGGTTTCTTCAGGACTGTACGCATATCGACATAAATATCAGAAGGTACGCTACGTCACAGCCTTAAAAGAAATACTTAAAAGATACGTGAGTTCGAATCAAAGTTCCACACATGTTGACTGTGTCGGAACGTTTTTTAAAAACAACGGCGATATACAGGGCCGGTCAAAGAAAAGGGACACGATTAGAATAAGAAGGAATTTATGTTTGAAAATGGCTTAAGTTTAAACAATTAAAAACCAGAAATTACAATAAAATAGAAATTAACGTAAATAATGATATAAGACCGGACTAAGCAGATTTAAACGAGGATAGTAACGAAGTGAACTGAATTAATTCTCCCAGATTGTTATCTAAATGATTTTACGGACGTAACAGAAGATCTGACGGTAGTTTCTGGGGCAAGCAAATTTTTTTGTTTCAACTTAGACCCAGTACTTCAGAAAGATCTTTTGAAAGTTCCAAATCTCTTACTAAATCATTCAGATCGGCTTGTGAAAATAGCTTAGGTTGGTTTTGACCTGAGGTTGATGGTTCAAAATCACTGTCCATCTGTACGGAGCCGGAAGTTGAAGAGGTTTCAATATCTTCTTGTAGTACTTTGGGGGGTATAGGTATAGGTACATGATCACTGTGAGGAACTGGTCTGAGAGCTGATTTAATATTGTTTGGGTACAAAATATGTTTCAAAGTTTTTCTATTATGCCCCTTAATATCACAAAGACAAAAGTAGCAATCTTCATGATGATTTTGCGGTTCTCTCCAAACCATCGGTATTCCAAAAGGAAGGCTATTTCTATTCCCTTTGGTCCAATGTCTTAAACCTTGATTACCTTGAGAACCTTAAAATTTGATTTTGAAATAAGCATAATATGCATTTTTCACAAATTCACCAATTGGTCTCTTTAAACTTTTTCAAGACGAAATATCCACAAATATAACAGAAATCATCTGGTTTGTTTTTGCAATACCGGCTAGACATATTTTTAAGCAATGTTTATTTATCAAATACCACGCACAACACTAAAGACAAATTAATTTTACTTGTTTACTGATCGACACTCAGAATTATAATGAAGTAAATGACATTAAAATATACATTTTGTTTGGAGTGATAAACTTGAAATCCTTCTTCGCAGTACTAATAAAGTGAAAGCATAATAAATAGGATTTAGCAGGTAAAAATTCCCGGAAATCTTGTCCAAAATTAATACATGTAATAAAAGATTTACATCAGGTAATGAGAGCCTATTTAACAAATTTCTTTAAAACCACAACAGAAAATCATTTTTGGGTTAATACCTAGAATTTGAATTAGTACATTCATTTTAAAATGTATTAAAACGCCTATTATAAGATTTTTTTTTATATTTTTTCTTTTTCTTTTGTGCAAAAAAAAATCTGTGGGTGGTAGAGACCAACTGTATTTTAATTAGTTATTGCTATTTAAAAACTGAGCTTAACAAACAAAAATCACGCAAAGTACATATTGCTATGAATAGTGGGTTGAAGATTTGTTACACCACTTTCCACAACTAGTTTTCCCAACTAAGTTTCTCAGCCGGTGAATTTTCAAATATGAGACTTCTAACTTCTCGGGTTCCACTTAGGAAATACGTGTCTACAAATTAAGTTGAGCGCCAGTGAAATGTTCACAAAAATTTATTTACTTATTTTATTAATTAATTAGCAATAATGGTGTGAGTCAAATGAAACAAACGCAAGATAAAAATTGAAAATAAATATTTAATACAAAAAAAATATCTTTACAAAGTATAAAGATCCTGTATCATACAAAAATACTTGAGGTAAAAACATTCATTGAAAATTGACAGCTAAATGAATGGAAAACTTCCTCCAAATGAATCCGAACAAACTTATCTAAAATAATCAAGTTTAATATTAAATTCTTCCCAAAGAACCACACTGTATAATCAGATATTGATACACGAACAAAAACTTACACGTGTGCTATCGACACGCACAATAACCCTTAAATCCGCACGAACAAACTTTTCAATCTATAAAATTACAAAAAATTTTAATATATAAACCGTATTATCTGTATTTCTTACAATTTAAATCTCTTATCTATAAGCTTCAATACAATGGAAATACTATAATAATACTTATGATTATCTCATATATTATGACGTCATATTTTTAAATACTTACAAAAAACTATCGAGACGAAGAAGGTGCTTACTCAAATTTAATCATCAAATACAACAACGAGAAATTATCTCTATAAAATATCGGGACTTTATTACTAATATATCAAAATCACTTTCAATCAATCAACCCGAATTAATTAAAATATATTTAAATATATTTCACAAAGCAACCTTCTAGTTCAAACTATAAATTTCGTCTCCCCGTCTCTACATTTTGCACATCCAATGCACGCCGGGAAAACCAGTTTTTCTCGCTAGTTAAATTTATAAACATTTTCAATATACAATTTATCTCACAAAATATGTACATTTTTAAATTAAATTATTTTTAATTAAAAATCCATAGCAATATGTACTTATCGCTACTGAATGCTACTGAACACAGCATGCAACTAACGAAACTGCTGGATCGGGGAAAGACAGGTCGCAACAGGCATCATCTGTATGTCTAGACTGATACGAGGGAACGTCGGACTACCGAGCATGTCGGACTGTCGAATGTCGGGCTATCGAGATTCAACTGTATATATATTGGTATATAATCAAATAAATTTAAATCTAATCGTAGGATTGAATTATCTTAATGTAAATGTTCAATAATTGAACCAACTTTTTCTACGATCTCATTCATTGTTGAGAGTTAAAACGTTTTAAAAGTTAATTAGAAAATTTTTTACTTATATATAAAACAAAATTCCTTATTTTTTAAAAATATTACTAAACTCAAGATTGATATCGTTTAGAAAATCATTAATATTTTCCCACCAATAATACTTATAATAAATAGAATTAGTATAACCAGCCAGTTCTGTAATATTGAAATGTCCACAATACATTTTGCTTTCAAAGTTTGTAATTGGATAGAAACCTCCATATGAACCCATGATGTATCCAACTGTAGAATTTTCTTTAAAAATTGGTGTTTTTAAAATAAAAATAAAATTAATTGTATGCAGGAATATTATAAATGATTAAGTATCGTACTAAAGGATATATAATCTGCTGTATAAAATGTTGGATATTCATTTAAAATCAGAATCTTTATGTTTCTCTGTGAAAAGAAGTAATCCATTTCAGATATTATATTTAAATTTATTAATAAAAACACTTGATGATTGAACATTATTTGATATTAGAATTAATAAAAAAATAATAAACGTTGAATATATTTGATTAAATTTAAGTTTTGTAAATACTAATTTATTATTGCTTCAACTAAATTATTTAAACCAAATAATTTTTTTTTCTCCCCACTTACCTAGAAAAAATTTTTTTTACTGCTTTTGGGGCGAGCGTCTTCTTTTGAATGGTGGATATGGAGTATTGTAGTCTGAACAATCTTCAGTCTTTATAACTTGGTATACTTTTTTCTTGCAAATATGACAAATGGGATTTCAAATGCTTGACGTTCTTCTTCAACTAATTCATGAATAATTATGTTACAAATTTATTTTTATTTTTTGATTTAGTACTTTTTTTTTTTTTAATAGTAGGGGGAAATCCTCATGGACTCCTGGCCTCGCCAGAGAGTGCCGGACTCTTACCGACTAAAACCCCCTGCTTCGTCGTCACATTCAGCGCGCTGGAACCGCATAAGAAGAACGCATATCATCAGTCGCGCCAGTTTGTCTACAAGCTCTATTTATTGTTTTATTCTCTGTTTCGGGCTCTTTCATCCTCCTCTTTTCTGGACATAACCGTGGTAATAAACTTCGCTATTTTGTTCCACTTCGTTGAGGTCTCCATCATCTGGTTCACAATGTTGTTTATTGTCAGTTCTGCTTCGAGTTCTATGATAAGCTGGTTTCTTTAGTACTTAGAAAATGAAATTGTTTATAATATTTTAATATACCTAGTTCTAACTCTAATTTTAGAAAATTTACATTTTTACATTTATTTTTAATAGTACAACGACAAAGTTTAATAAACTTATTAATAATTAGTCGACTTACCTTTTCGATTTTTTTAATCAGGTTTGTTGCTATTTGGTCATGTTCAGAAGACATGATTTAAGAACCGAGTGATTACACTCGTCTTGATTCTATTTCTTAAATGTTAGCAAACTGATTATTTATCTATTTAAATATTAATTTTACATAATATATTTTAATCTAATCTATTTTTTAAAATATGCGCCCTCCATAAATTTTTATTATTATTATTATTATTATAAACTGACCGGCAAAAAAAACCGCCCACCTTAAATTTTTAGCACAATGAACGCTCCAATCATTTTATCAGTTTCTATTGAAATTGAATCCCAGAACTAACATTGTATGTGCAACATATGCAAATTTTCTTTAAGTAATAAGGCAGGTAAGGCAGTAATAAGTAAATTTAATTTTAGAAAATAATAACAGTTTAAACGAAATTTTCTCTTAACTTCTAAAAATAAAATTGGTGTTGTTAATTCTAATCGAGAACCTCATCAATAGCGTGTATGTCCTCCACGACTATCAATTACATCGCGTAATCGTCGCGGCATTGAATTAATTAAATTTCTTATGTATTCTTGTGGAATTGCTTCAAATTTTTCTTGAAGCGCAAATCTCAGCTCTTGCAAAGTATGTGGTACGACTGCTTGATATTCTAATTTAATTTTCGTTGTTTATTTCGAAGTAAATGATTAATTATGTTGAATTCTTTCCTTATGATTTAATCTTGGTAATTTATTTTTAAATCATAAGCAAATTAACGTTAAAAATAATAATTAATTTTAAAACCGTAGTGCGTTTACATAGAAGAGATTCTTTGTCCCCACGCTAGATGGCGCTCAGAAGCAATCGAACAATTTTCCATTAACTTCACATTACTGTTTATTTTGCTTATTAATTAATCTGTAATATTCTTTTAATGGATTTTCGGGGTTAAAGAAATATGTACCCGATTACACATAAAACAAATTTTATTTAGTCAACTAGGTACACATTTAAAAAAAATAAGTCAAATATAAAAATATATGGAAAAAGTTTATAAATGCATATATACATACAGGTATTATAAAATATAAATTTTATCTCTTATAAAAATATCCTGCGCATTTTACATATTGCAGCCTATCAATTTCCCCCAGGGAATACAGAGAAATTTTATTTTGTAAAAAATCATGCCTACCCCTTGTTTCAGGATCCTTAATTCTGTGCATTTCATTAAGGCTTTGTAATTTAATGTAAGTTTCCGTTTGAACGTTATACAGAACCCTTAAGAAATTATTCATAGAAGGCTGCGACTTATAAAAGCATTCACTAAATTTAGAATGGAATGATTCACAGCAGTTTGTTGTTCTCTCCATGCTTGGTGTAAAACTGGCTCATATATCGGGTGGAAACACAGCATTTTCTCCAATGTACGTGGAAATCATATAATCGGAAAAACAAACAATTATATGATCGTCAGGTTGAATAGACAAAAGGTCAAAAACAAAACAATCGGAAACTTCGCAAGGATTCAAAAATGGTAGTCCGAAAATATAATTCAGTCATTTTCCAATTTCACTGCTGCTTTTCATATATTCGGCAGCTAAACCAATTTCCTGGATTTTCCGGAACCAGCTTTGTGCTAAATGAAAGCGACATCCTACTAAACGTGTTTTCGGCCAAACTGTTTGAATAGCGTTGTGAATGCTTTGTTCAAAGTCGACAACAAAATGCTGAGGACTGAAATTTTAATTTTCTTCCGAATATTTTAATTTAGTAATTATTTGAAATGCCTCTTTGTATGTTTTGGCTCGTTTGTCTGGTAAAACGCAGAATACAAGGGGAACGTAGTGGCCATTTACCATTACATGTATAGTAAATAATTGAAGAAAATAATTTAAACAATACTCGAAAGTCCCGTCCACATAAACAGTTTGAGAATCACACAAAGCACGGAGGTTTGTTTTACACGAAGACACAATTATTTTGTGTTGTTCACTGGTTGCTGTCACAAAATTTTCTCCTCTTAAAGTGTTGCACTCTCTTGTTTTCAAGATTTCTATAGTTTCTGCAGCATTCTTTGGTACAGCTGACTGCACCTTTGACCTTTCTCTATATATGTTGTTTCTTACATATGTTATGTCATTTACGGTTAAAGTGTTCATAACAGCAACATTTGAAGGAAGTCAACGCCTATTCACACGGGAACTAATCTTCTGAAGGTTCAGGTGATCTTTACCGGATTATAAATATTTAGCCAAAAGACCAGGTGGGAGAATCAGAGCTCTATAACTTGATACATAGTGTTACACCGGGAGTCTGGGTAAATAATAATTATTGAAATAATCGGGTGGCCTGCCCTGGCCTGCTCAGTCGGCCTCCCGGTGACAATGGTGTTAGGGGGCGGAGGTGGGTTGCTTGGCCCACCGTCCGGTTTGCTCTGTTTCAGGGTGTTTAGATGAAAATGCTCTTTTTCGTTGGTGTTTAAATGTAAATGCTCTCTTTTGTTGGTGTTTAAATGAAAATGCTCTCTTTTGTTGGTGTTTAAATGAAACAATGATTGTTTGGGCACATCAACTATTAACTCTCTTTATTTAAATGTGTGCCCAAAGTCTTATACACAAATGTTTACACAAAAACTCTTATATCTACAATGCACTTATAGAGTACTTACAATTGTCAGCGGGGGTCACGCACTTTCACTTTCACTGTCTTAACTGTTCACTGGCTATCACTACCGGATAGCTCACCGGGTAGCTGATTATGACTATATATGACTTGTGACTATCGGTTGGCACGCCGAGTAGACGACTATGCCCTCCAGGTATATATGAGTCCTCTTGATTTTGTTCGGTGGTCGGAGTTGCCTCCATTTCCACTCCAGTTTCATTACCCGGGGTTGTGTATGTTTTGTGTTATTGTGTGTAGTTGTGTGTTTGTGTGTTACGTTTGTTTATCCTATATGGAATGCTGTGTGTTTTGCTACATTTTTGTGTGTTTGTGTTGACCTCTGTTTATCTGTTAATTTTTGATTTTTTTCGCGGCTATTTGGATATCGTTATCCTCTGCGCGTCTTTTAATTTGCTTAAGTCCGTCTTTTTTAATTAGTCTCCGTTTTGGATTTATTATTTTTCTTATTGTGGGGTTTTCGTGTGACTGTATTGTTTCTATTGTTTTTAGTGTTCGTTTGCATATTATTGTTTCCAGTGTTTCGAGTTTCGTCTCTTTATATATCTGCGCGTTTGTCATGTATCGCGGTGCATTTATCGCGAGTCTAATTACCTTGTTTATTTTCCCTTGTACCGATTGTCTTTGCTTTTCGCTGGCTTGATGCCATATTTCTCCGGCATATGTTGCGCCCGCGAGTATTATCGTTTTTATTATTAATATTTTATTTTCCAGTGTTAGTTTGCTTTTGCCGTTTAGTATCGGGTACAGTGCGTGTGTTGTGAACCCTATTTTTCGTTTTAATTCTTTAATATGTGCCGTGTATGTTAGTTGTGAGTCCATTGTGACCCCGAGGTATTTAACTTTTTCCTGCCAGTGTATTGTGTGGCCTTCGAGTTTGACTTCGTCCGGCCTTTTGTGTCGTTTTCTGTGTTGGAAGTAAATTGCCGCGGTTTTTAGTGGGTTAATTTTAATTTTCCATTTGTCGTACCAGTCCTTTAGGAGGACTAGATTGGTTTGTAACTGCTTGTGTATGTACGATGTTCGTCTGCTGCTTATGTATATAGCGGTGTCGTCTGCGTATTGTGCGATATTACATTTTTCTATTGTGGGAATATCCGAAGTGTATATGTTATACAGGAGCGGTCCGAGAACGGATCCTTGTGGTACTCCTGCTGCTATGTGTTCGATTGTCGATTTTTCGTTTCCGATTGTGACATTAAATGTACGGTTCTTTAGGTAATTGTCGGTTATTTTTATTAATGTGTTTGATATTTTATGACGTTTCATTTTGTGTATGAGGCCGGCGTGCCAAACCCGGTCGAAGGCCTTTTCAATGTCGAGAAAGATTGCGCCCGTTGATGTCGATATGTTCATTTTTTCGGTTATGTGTTCTGTTAGTCTTAGTGCCTGTTGTGTGGTAGAGTGATTTTTCCGGAAACCGTATTGAAAATTTGGGATTATGTTTTTGTTTTCGACTTCGTTTTCAAGTCTTGTCTGTATTACGCGTTCTGCCAGCTTACTTATTGACGGAAGTAAGCTTATTGGCCGGTAATCTGCGGTTGTTTTTGTTGTTTTTCCAGGTTTGTGGATCATTATTATCTGCGCGTGTTTCCAAATCGCGGGATAGTGTCCGTGTTTTATTATTCCATTTATTATGTCGGTTATAATTTGTATACCGGCTTTTGGTAGGTTTTTTATTGCAATGTTAGTTATCCCGTCCGCTCCCGGAGCTTTTCGGTTTTTAAGGTTTTTAATTATTTTTTCCACTTCGTCGGTATTTGTGGCGTCGATTTCTCCATCTGTTATATTGATTTTTGTATTTCGTTGCCGTTCAATTTGGTTTGTGAATGTGTTATGCTTCGGTATTGTTGGGTTCGTTTCGAATTGTTTCTTTAACGCGTTCGCGAATTCGTCTGCTTTTTCTTTATCAGTTATTGCCGGTCCGTTTGCTGTTTTTAGCGGTGGAATTTTGTTTTTTTTGTTTGTTAGGGCTTTTGTCATCTGCCAGAGTGTTTGATCTTGCGTGTTAAGGGATTCAATTTTGTTATTCCAGTTTTTATTAAAGTGTTCGATCATGTCAGATTTTATTTCATTTGTTATCGCGTTTAATTTTGTTTTTATTACCGGATTTAGCGTTCTTTTATATTCTTTAAGTATGTTTTTTTTGAGTCGTAATTTTATTTTTAGTTCAGTCGGGATGTTAAGTTTTGTGTCGATGGTTTTAGTTTTTGTCGTTTGTGCTATTGCATTTTTTATGTCATTTTCCAGTGTGATCACTGCTTGATCGATGTCTTTCGCGTTGTGAATTTTTACTGTTCTGAGTACTAGGGATTCTTTAAATTTTTTCCAGTCTGTCTTATTAAATGTTTTTTTCGTTCTAGTTGTGTCCATGTCAAGCGTTAATATCACTGGAAAATGATCTGAGGAGAGGTCGTTTATAGTTTCTATTGTATGTGTTGTGGTTATGTTTTTAAGTATTGCTATGTCTAAAACGTCAGTAGTGCCCGTTGGTATGTGTATGTGTGTGGGTTCTACAGGCCCGATTACATTGAGGTTGTTGTCTTGTGCTATTTTCTTTAGTTTTTTACCGTTTTTATTGGCTACTTTCGAGTTCCAGTTTTGGTGTTTCGCGTTAAAATCTCCCGCAAATATTGTAGGTGTGTTTTGATTGAAGATCGTTTGTATGTCTGATTCTACTATGTCTAATCCGGAGGGAAGATAACTTGCGTAAAGGTTTATCGGTCCCCTTTTTGTGTTTATTTGTATGCCTGTGTTTTCGATTTTATCGAGTGTTTTGTATTCAAGTTCGCTGTGTTTTATTGTTTCGTGTACGAGTATAGCGGTTCCGCCGCCTTTTTGTACCGGCCTATCGTGTCTGTATGTTTTGTATTTTTGTATTTTTAATGAGTGACTTGGTTTTAGATGTGTTTCATTTAGCAGCATTACGTCTATTTGGTGTTCGTCTAAAAATACGTGTAATTCATGTTTTTTGTGTGTTATGCTTTGTGCATTCCAATAGGCTATTTTAATGTTGTGTTTGTGATTCATTGTCTGCGTGCGTGGAAAAGTTTTGTAAGTTCGTTTGTTTGTTCGAAAAAGCTTTGTGTTTGTTGGAGTGTAGGGTTTGTCGAGCTAAATGTTAGGAATAGTTTCCCAATCATGAGTGCAATTGTGTCGTCAGCTTTTTCGTGTGAGTTAAGTGTTGGTTTTGGTGTATTTTCCCGGGTTGTGGGTGTGGTTGCGGTGCTGTTATTTGTCTGTTGTCTTTGAGTCCACGCGTTGTGTTTTGGTAGTGGTGCTTCTATGAGTTTGCGTGTTTGTATTGGTGTGTTTATTGGGTTATTTGGATTCTTTTTGCATGATAAGCTGAACGAGAGGTGAGCTCCGCCACAGTTTGCGCATTTAGGGGGGGTGGTAGACGGCTTTGTGCATTCATGCGTCGAGTGTGACTCTCCGCACTTCATGCACGCGAAATTCACGTTGCAAGTACGCTGTTGATGACCGAATTTCTGACATCTGTGACACTGTACGATGTCTGTTCTAAGTCTGAGGGACTCTACTTTTACTTCTAATCCGCAAACTGTGTGGATGTCGAAAATTGACTTGTATTCTTTGTCTATTTCTATTAAAATAAGGGGGGCTGGAAGGCGGTCTTTACCGTTCATCCTAGTGATTTTTGCGATCGGATAGTTTCTAGAATCTAGATCGGCTTTGATGTCTTCGTCGGTTAGGAATTGGGGTACGCCTCTGATGACGATTTTTAATTTTTTCTCGCTACGGAGTTGGCATGTGAAAGATTGAATGGCTTTTTCGTTGAGAATTCGGTTGAGATTGCGATAGTCTTGTTCTGTTGTTGGAGTGATTTGGACTCCGGCCGGGACGGACCTACTTTGTGTGTATTGAATGTTGTGTGTTTTCATTAGATCTCGGACTCGATACCATTGTGTTGGGTCAGTGATTGTAATTGGGGAGATAGAAGGCATTTTGGGTAATTGGATTGTGTTGTTTGCTGTTTTTGTGTTTGTTTTGTGCTGTTTGTGTGTTTTGTGATGTTGGTACTTACCCCGGGTTTCTCTGCGGAGGTGGAGGCTGTCGGTTCTTCTTCGCTGCTGTCCATTGGCGTCGTTTCTTCTTTCTTCGTATCTTCGTCGATCGTGCGGAGTGCTTCGTACATGTTGCTCGTCTCTATTTCCGGTGATTCTGTTTTCTGTCGTTTGTTGGATTTTCGTGGTGGTTTTTCGTTCTTCTTAAGCTCGTTCATCTTTGTTTCGAAGGCGTTGTGCATCATCTTCATAAAGTTCTCCATTGTCTTTTGCAGTTCATCGTAGGTGTCAATATTCTGCAATATATCCATTGCTATACGTTGGCCGTTGTCGTTGGTGCCAGCCATTTCTTCTGGTTTCGCTGTGTTGTGGAAAATATATTATATTATAATATAATATACCGGTTGATGTATTCTATTACTACCGATGTGCTCAGAGCAATCGATAGCGTGCGAATGCCCTCCAGGGATTTGGTCCTGTTTTTATACGATTTGGATGGGGTGGGAAGTTGCCCCACTCCTCGGTGAATGGTCCAGCCGTCGGTGGGCGGGGCCTAGCGGTGACATCGTGAATGCATAAATATGAGTGGGGCGATGGTTTGCCGGCATTCACGATGCACCGGCGGTTGGAGTCGGATCGTTGCTGCTGTTCATTCGCGATGGGCTGGATGATGAGTGTCTTTGTATTTTTAAACCAGTCTACGCTCAAACACGTTGTGCTTCAAACCGGAGGCCGTCGCCGGTAACAATAGCTTTGACCACAGTTGTTTTCAATAGTGATTAAACATCCTGTGGTTAAAGAAAAAGAGTTGCTGAAATATATAATATAGAAGGTGAGTTGAAATATTTAACAACAACCTGTAGCAACTTTTTCATGCAAGATGGACATGCCATTAACGGTGTTCGATAATCTGGTGGCATGGAACTACTTCTACACCTAGCTTTAAGTTTCGTTTCGAGGAAATTCATAAATTACTGTATATATAAATTTATACAGTAAACCTCGGTTATAACGAACCTCAAGGGACCGTAGGAATCGGTTCGCTAAAACCTAGGTTCGTTATAGGAAAAAACAATAAATACTTGTACAATAACTTTATTAAACAAAATATATACTACATAAAAATACTACAAAAATATAGATATATATAATACATATGTGAATGGAGTATGATCTTGACTGACCCAATACTGATATGTATGTACATATTTGTCATCATAATATGTATGTAATACATATTATTTAAGTACAGTATGTGCTAGATAATCAGTTATTTTGCTTTGTATGTGAGCATCCGCAATGCATATTTTATCTACGTATGATTCTACGTTTGCCAAGCCACATAAAACATCTGGTGCTCCACGAGACTGCAAAAACTGACGAATGTATTCAGCTTTTGTGTAGCCGCTGTTATATTGATTGGCATAGCCTCTTGTATTGCTTCGTCATCGCTGCTAGCACTTTCATAATGTTCTTCCGTTGTATAACTACTTTTTGCACTGGAAATAATTTCACTATCATTTAAAAAGTCTGATGTCACGAGATTATCATCTACAGTCACATAGTCCTCTGTAATTGTAACATTTGGCGACACTTGTTCCTCGTTTGAAGTTGTTTAATTAACCAGTCCGTTAATAAAAGTTCGTCTTCTGAATCGAACTCCTCCATACTTGCTTCAGGATAAAATCCTGCATGTCTATAGCAGTTTCTTATTGTTTGAGCGGAGACCTTTTGCCAAGATCGGTGAATTAAGTTTATCCCGTCGAGTAATGTAATTTTAAAATCTATTCCGGCGTTCATATTTTGCACTAGCTTCAACAAAAGTGATCGACGGTAACATTTTTTAACAGCATGTATAATGCCCTGATACAAAGGTTGAAGTTTTGAACTAGTGTTCGGTGACATGAATACTACTTTGATGTATCTTAAATGTCCAATATTGGGATGGGCGGGGCAGTTATCTACCAGCAATATAATTTTACGTTTCTTTTTTAGTTAGTTCCTCATCCCATTTACGAATGTATTCGATAAAAATTTCAGATGTCATCCAAGCATTTGAACTGGCTTTATAATCAACTGGCAGCCTAACCACATTCTTAAAGCAACGAGGATTTTTTGATTTTTCTATAATAAGTAGTTTTCGTTTATCTTTTCCCGACATGTTTGTACATAAAACAGCGGTTATTCTTTCTTTTGATCATTTGCCTCCTTTGCACTGCTCTCCTTTAAATTTTAAGGTTCTGTCAGGTGTTAATTTATAAAAAAAGACCTGTTTCGTCCGCGTTGTAGATGTCATATTCGCTAAAATCTTTTCTAATTTGCGACCAAACTCTGGTAATCCAGTTGCTGACCACGTTGTTATCTACTGATGCCACTTCACCAACAATTTTCCAACTAGATATGTTATGACGTACTTTCCATCTGTCTATCCAACTTCACTGCACACAAATTCACCGTGAATTTTGTTTTCAAACTCTTCTGCTTTTGTTTTTAAAATTGCTCCACTTATAGTTACGTTGTTTAGTCTCTGTTGAGTGAACCACTTTAAAAGTGCTTGATCTACGTCATTATAGTGAGATTTCCGCATCTTCTTTACTTTTGCGTTTGTACTTTCAAATGCTTTATAGTTCATTTCTGTTTTTCCATATTGTACCAACAGTAGATTTACTGAGATTTCTTTCACGGCAAACGTATTTCTGTTTTTTTCCACTTTGTATATCATAAATTATTTGACACTTATCTTTAAGTGCAAAAGATTTTCGCTTTGGCACTAAATTATCCATTTTATTTGCAAACATCCGTCCGCTGTGAATAACTTCAATAAACTGATTGCAGAAATAAAATCGATCGTTGCGCAAACAATGTAAGGGAAATAATACGGGTATTCCCCAGTTCCCTGACAGATAACGCTTCATTTTGTGGCGCGAAGTTCGCTATAGACGAAGCTATACTCGTTCAAACTCGTTCGTTATATCCGAAGGATCGTAAAATACGGGTTCGTTATAACGGATGTTTTTTAACATTGTTTAAATGGAAACCCGGGCGGGACTTTCGATATGGCTCGTTAATATCGAAGATTCGTTACAACCGACTTCTACTGTGTATATATAGATATATTGCTGTGAAGGTGTAGTATATACAAAGCCCCACGTTGGTTCGTCAAATGATATATAGTTGAATAGCTGATGATCTAGTATATAATAAGAAGATAAATGTAAGTTGAAATCAATAAATTTGAATTTTTAATTGGGCGCCTTTTTAATATGATAAATATATTTAGATCAACGCTATCTATATTCTTTATGTGCCAACTAGCCGTCGTTAGCATGAAGTACTTAGAATGTGACTCTCTCTGGATCTTCGCCGGTAGAATGGTAGTTTACTGCTTTGTGTGGTGCTTAAATAGATAATTCTAAGTGAAACTCTTACAACTTCACACTAACAAATAAAAGAGTGAGTTTGTTAATAAAAATAATATAATTTATTGAAATAAAAAGAAAACTGTAAATTGAACAAATAACTATCTCTAGCTACAAATAAAATGAACTATTAAAAATTTGCACGTGTGTTTATATACTTAATAGGTTATGTGTAATAAATAAATGTGAACTTATATTAAATTCCTACAGTGAACAAATCAAAACAGGTAAGTACTACTATGTTATTAAACATTCATAAGGATAACTATTCAAAGGGATACTATAATATGAAAGGTTTAGATATAAGTAGAGACCGGAATTATATGCATGGAAATTGCTCGAAATATGCGCATATATATGCACACAATTCTTAACAAATATGCATCTTTTTATGCAAATATGCAGGTTTTTTTTCACATAAGAAAACAATTATTCACAAAATATTTTATTTTGTAAAATATACCTATATGTACATAAATGCGTATACCTACATTATACTTATCTACCTATGATCTACATCGAATCTACTTTCAAATGATATTTATTGTTACCAACATTGGCATTATAACTTGTAACTAGATGTAGATGTAGAAAGAAGCCTTTCTAGTTATAAATACACTTTATCTGATAGAAGACATAATTTTTTAATAGAAAATATTGAAAAGGTTTAGATATAAGTAGAGACCGGAATTATATGCATGGAAATTGCTCGAAATATGCGCATATATATGCACACAATTCTTAAAAAATATGCACTATTTGTATGGAAATATGCATCTGTTTATGCAAATATGCAGGTTTTTTTTCACATAAGAAAACAATTATTCACATAATATTTTATTTTGTAAAATATACCTATATGTACTTAAATGCGTATACCTACATTATACTTATCTACCTATGATCTACATCGAATCTACTTTCAAATGTTATTTATTGTTACCAACATTGGCATTATAACTTGTAACTAGATGCTTTTCAATATTTTCTATTCAAAAATTATGTCTTCTATCAGATAAAGTGTATTTATAACTAGAAAAGCTTCTTTCTACATCTACAGATGTTATTGGGGCATACTTAAAGCTACTAATTAAATTTGGATCTAGACTGCCATCAATATTTTCAAAATCTCCATTTAATATTTTTGCAACTTTTGATAATAAAAAATAACCATAATTTTTTTCGATAACTTGTTTAAATTTGTTACTTACAATTTGAGCTCTATTTCCTGTCACTTCATTTATATTTTTTTCAAATTGCTCAACTAATCCAACAGACTGAATTAATGGCATTCCTTGAGTTTCTAAATTTAGTATAATATTGCTGACAAATTCATAATTGGTCTGGATAAATCCTAATTCAGCATTTAATGAATTTTTTATTAAAACATCTTTGCACTTTCTAATGGCAAGACTAGCTGCATCGTCGAAATCCATAATTAGTTGCTTCAGAGGAACTAAATATTTTGCATAAAAAAGTGCAGCATTAAGCCATGTACCCCACCGCGTAATTATTGGTTCTGGTGGTAAAGGAACATTGGGCAACTTTTCTCTGTACAATTGAATTCTCAATGAAGATTTTAGAAATATTTGTTTAACATTACTAATTAAAATATTTACGTCTGGAAACTGATTCCTAATCTCTTCTGCCACTCTATTTAAACCATGAGCTAAGCAGGTCACATGAATTAAATTAGGATACAACACTTTGAGCTGTTGACCTCCTTTAACCATATAGGTTGCTGCATCTGTGAGCATTAACAAAATTTTTTCGGTTGGCACAATTTCCGGAAGAAAAAAATTCATTAAAGATTCGTTCACAAACCGTATAATTGTTTTATTGTTGGTTTTCTCTAACTGTTTACAGAACTGTTTAATGTTCTCAATTGTTTCCAAATATACATCATTTACATAACGTTTGCGCATAGTGCTTTCGTCCGGAACGTTGAAACGAAAGTTTTTTTCTAAAAAAAATTTAAATACAGGATTTCGCAATTTATGAAGTGGAATGTTAGCAGAAAGTAAAGCTTTACACAATTCTGCACTGAATATTTCTTGTTCATTTTTCCTGGTTCGCGCCTGAAACGCTTGAGTTAAAGATTGTTGAGCCATTCTTGTTTCATTTATTCGTTTGGTTTTTTTCTTATGCATGTCGGTAGCAACATGTTGCGTGATTTGAAACTTACGATCACAGGCTATCTGTAACAAAATAAATAATTTTTCAGTTTAATGTGAAAAGAATTTCTGTAACAAAATAACACACTTATTTAATTTTATGTAAAAGAAGTTTCTGACAATTTCTAAAAGTATACAAAAAAAAAGAAAGTGAATGAAAATTGAGTCCAAACAGGTACATTCTTCAAGATAAGTCATACATGATATAAAAACAATGAAAACAAACACTTACCGTTTTCCCACATGCTTTGCAGAAAACCTTTTCGTCGTTTAGAATGAGTTCTGGACACTGCTTAATCCAGGACGCCACCAAGTAGTTATTATCTTTTGGCATATTTGAAGAACACTTAACAACACGTACAAGACACTCGAAAAAACACCTTCGCACTGAATTCGAAAATGGTAATTTTTAGAGCTGAAGCAAACCGTATGTATTCGGTACTGAGTAACGGGTGCGCCATCTAGTACCGAGTAACGAAACGTTACACACGAATGCATTTCGTTACTCGCATTTTTCGTAGTATGGGTACCTACACTGTTTCAGTTCACGCAAGTACCGTTGATGCGTGTATTGAAACGTTTGCTCATCGTATGTTTTACGGATGCGCGCGCTTATTCGGTGAATTTAAAAACGTACGTTACAAAGAGCGATGTTTGTTTATTAACTAAAGTATAATTTGGAAATTCGTCGTCCAAGTTTTTTACTGTTTATTAAAGGTATTGTGTGTGTAGAGAAAGTTTTAGATTGGAACAGAAGCAAGGTAAGAATGTATTTTTTACAAATTAGAAATATGTATGTTTTTGTTTTTTATTATCGCGTATTTTCCCTTTTTTTGTTCTTATCTTAAAAGAGATATTATAATAAAGCTGCTCTAATGAGATTTAATTGTTTCTTGGATAACAAAAGCTGTTAATTATCAAATATGCAACAATTACAGATACATGCAAAATATGCAAAAACTAATATGCGTTAATCAATTGCAATTGACGTAATTCGGCTAGATACTGAAGGATTTAGTTGTCATATTAATGATAACTGATATGCAAATTTCATAAAATCCGGTCTCTAGATATAAGTAAAAATAAAATTCAGGTTTTTATTTATTAATAGAATAGTTTTAATCAAAAATATTAACGATTACGACTTTGTTGTAGAGAAATGTTGGTAGTGAACCTGTATTCCTAGATTCCGAGATACGAGTGCGGGTCTTCCAAATGTGATGTCGGCGTATGTAGCGTACACGGCGTCAGTTCTGCCTTTTCGTCGCTACTTCAATTCTAATGATGCTCGTCTTGTATTTTGAAAATTACCAAGTGTCGGGCTTCAGGTTTGTTTTCCAATGTTAAATCGATTATCAATCTCTCGATTCAGCATATATTTATAATAATTACACTGGTATTTAAACTTTTTTAATAATTTTCTGTGGAGATGTTCGAAAATACGGCCATACGTTGTAAAGATTTACAGGAAAAGACGCCGATAGCGTTTCTTTATTTTCAAAGCCTAGTTAATTATATGAAATAGCCTCGAAGTTTTACTTTTACTAACTCTATTAACAAGGATAATATAAACAATTTAATACTTTAGACATAATAATAAAATTTATAGCATAATTTTTAAGTTAATAAAACATGTTTTCTAATGCTAGGTTATGTTGTAATGCGCATAGCAAATATCGTTTTGGCGGGTTAGTTTCCTTTTAAAAAAGTAGGCGTGTTTAACTAGTATCGATACAAAATATTGATGTAGATAAATTAGATATCTTTAATTTCGCGCTACTGATTTGAATTATGAAATTGAAATTAAAAATATAAAAGTGAGTTTAAAAACCAAAATGGGTTAATTAATAGTATACAAAGTTGTCGTCATATTAATTTATTTACATTTCGATACTAATTTAACATTTTAAAACCGCTTATTTAACCCTTTTTTAATGAATTTCATAATTGTTTATGCTGATTTTCCTATTATAGATGCTGGAATTAGGGTGCTGTATGCCCCCGAACAATATATATATATATATATATATATATATATATATTGGTACGTTTCTTATTGAATTAAACTCTTTATGCATGAACTTTTAATATTTCTTAGTATGATATTATGTTGCGGTTTATTCTCTTGATGATCGTGATAATGTTAAATGAGACGTAAAAAGTAATATTAACTGTTATGTAAAATGTTGATTTTATACTTAACTTAGAAATGGGCTTATTATTTCCTTTTTTTTTATTATAGACGGCTGGCTCAATATTTCGTATCTCCAGGGTTCAAAGTCGGTTCAGGTATTTCTACTCCTCTCTTAGCTTATTTATTTTAATAAATCAATTCGAACAACACTTCAAGCAATTAAAATAAAACCCAAACTTTATTGTACAAACAAAATTCTTAAAAATTCAAAATTAAATCGGTATTTCGTGGAACACAAGCAATGATATATGCGATAAAAATTGGTACTAATACAAATCTCCTTTACTCTTGTGAATAAACATGTGTTTAACAATATCAGTCTAATAAAATTGTGAATATTTGAAATAATAGATTAAGTTTAAATAGTTTAACGAGTGCAAAGTGAACTTCAATCTGTTTAATAACAGTTTACAGTGTTTGAGGAACAAATCGTTAACTGTAAGTACGAGTAAGTTGAGAACAACCAGTTCTATATGTGAATATGACTATTTAAAATGGCGTGTAACAATTAGTATATAAAAAACCTGTATTTTCGGGAATTAACTTCGGTGATCTCTGTCTATAGGTTCTGGAATGGTTCTTGAGTCAGGAAAACGGATATTAACCAGATCGGTTCCCTTAGGATGGCTTGTTCGTGATGTTTCCAAAGTCCGACGACAGCTGATTGCTTGGCGGCATTCGTGTGCTCCGTTGAATGGCTTGATCTTCGGTGAACCTTTTTTAGTAGACTCGTATGATTTGTATGTCCCAAAATTTCAAAAATTTCTATCTCCGGAATGTGATGGTCTGGTCTTTTGTAACTGTTTCAGTGTGTTGACGACAGGTATTGTAAGCGTTTTAGATAAATTTAACACTTGGACACTAATTATTTTAGTAGAAAAAAATTACTTTTATCGGAGCGAAATTTTCGTGACCGTTCGTTACAACAATGGTGGTAAAGACGCCGTTTTATTCTTTTGTTTTAAGTAAAATGACTGGCCGTTTATTGCCTTATTCGTACTCATAATTATGTTGTACAGTTATAATTTAGGTAATATTTCAATGCAAATGGGTTTATAAAATTATTTTAAGAATTATTGAATAAGTTTGGTTATGAAACATATGTTGTTTTGTTTACAATAACTCTGTCAGCATATGTTCCTATACAGGTTATTATGCCGTTATAATTTGGAGGCGGAGCTTAATTGTTTCAAATACATTTGAATATAAATACGTTAAATATGTTCTTATAAATCGCGTTAAATATTAATTTGAATTAGAAACTGAGTATAAACATCAGTAATAAAAATATAGAGAAAAATAAGTTAATTATTTTAAAGCAAATTTGTCGTCATAATAAAGTATTTATATTTTGAATTAATTCCTCCCCTCACTGGCATGAAAACATATAGTAAATATGAACATTATAATTAAATAGCTTGTTTTTGTATCCCTTTCAGAGGAGGAGCCTTTCTTGTAATGCTTCAATATATATATGGTAGATTTAATTAGTTGGTTGGTTTTACTTAAAGACGCTTTCTTCTTAGCTTTTCTTCCCATATTTCCAGATTTTTTGTAGATCTATTTGTTTTTCCGCACACACCATTAGATCATCGGCGAAGGCACTGTTTGACAAATACACCGGCTGTAATTTATAGTGTCCGACGTGTACTGGACGTACTCTATTACTAGCAGCTTTTATAATGCCATCTATAATCAATGTTAATAGGGTTGGACTCATTATACCACCTTGTCTTAATCCATCATTAATATTAAGCATTTGAGATTGCAAGTTATCTTTTCTTATGTTATTCTTATTATTATGGTATAGGCTTTGTATACCATTTCTTAATTTTTGCTTAACATTTCTATGTTGTAACACCTTTCATACCTGTTTCTGTGATACTCGATCAAATGCTTTTTCTAGATCTAGGAATGTCAATACAGTTGTGTTCTTTGATCAGTTTTTTTCAATTATTTATTCGGTCGTAAATGTCATCTTGCGTACTTCTGCCCTTCCTAAACCCACTCTGTATCTCTGCCAGTTGTGTTTCTATTGCAGTTCGTAGTCTTTTCTCCAACATATGTTTCGCACGATTTGGATACAACACAGAGGAAATTTTATATTATTTTAAAATTGTTCAAGAACCACAAATAGGAACTCAAACGTGGTGAAAATGCATATAATACTGGTCACGTTGAAAAACTGAACTTCATCCGTAATGTTACTTCTGCATTGTTGAATTTATCTATCGAGAAACTGTGTGCGTTAATTTTTACTATTTAACTTATATAAAAGAAGATATATACACCTTTGGAAATTTTGATCCTCCAGTCGGTTCTTCTTAATTTCTATAACGTTAATGAGTACCTCGACGAGATTTTGATCGTTTTGGTAGTTTGTCTCGATTCAAGCATTGCACCTCTTTTTATCCTCCAGGGTCGTGTCTAAAACCTTCGTTTAATAATCTAATTGCCCGTAACGTTGCCTTGGCTCAAAGAATAGAGATTTACACTCACTATCTTCGACGTTGTCAATTGTCCGAAAGCGGTGTCCAAATCCTACTTACTGCGCCAGTTAAATTTCAGTAGTCGTTGAAATTAAAAAAAAATATTTGTTCATAGTGGACTTACAATCCGTACAATATTGAATATCAACTTAAGTTACACTTTGAGGTTTATTAGCAAACTGAGAAAAATGTGTATGAGAAATGTCTCGCGCCATTTGTTTACTAATAACTCCGTTTCTTAATGCATTGCCCAACTTTATAGGGCAGACCGGGACTAGAAAATCCGCATAATAGTTTTGGCCTTAGATGTCACATCCACATCCAGTTAGGAATTTATATTTTTGCAAGCATATAGTTTCATATGCTGTTTATATTTTTATATTTTCTTGCTAAGTTGATTTTGAGATTTTAGCCAGTATGTAGATATATGCAAAATAATCATTTTGTCCCGCTACTCGAGGCAAAAGTTAATCCACAATTTATTTAACTTTTTTTCGTGGAATATAGTAACTAGTTTTACAATTAACATCACATATTGCCATGTACTTTGATTTAAAAAATGGGCGCCAATATATAAAATATGAATCGTTAATTATTAAACATGAATCATCATACACACATATTTTGTAATTTTTTTACTCTTAAAATTGCTCTCAGGGTTTTTGTTTTACAAAAAGGGTTCGTTGCAACTAGGCCTAGCATCTAATGTAATAAGGAGAGAAATAACACGATAGCGTGTTAAGTTAAATAAATTGATTATTCATACTTTGTCAATACATACATTAATATTCGGCAATTGGCAACATGACATTTTTTTTTAATATTTTTTATCTGAAAGTATATGATTAATTATTAATGTTCAAGTAAATTTCTAACCATATAAATTCATTGTAACTATCTGAAAAATAAAAAAATATTAAAAAAAATTAATCACCGCGAAAACGCGTATAGCTGATGGTTGACGTTTGTGACGTCATAGTTCTATAATTGTCTGTAACTGCCGATATTATACTGTTAAAAGTGAACGTTATTTGAATTTAAATTGCTTCAATTTTATGAAAAGGAGTTGTAAAATGGCCCACCATTGTTGTGCTGTACCACAATGTATAAGTACCTGCATTAAAACTCCTGATAAAATTTTTGTTAATGTACCAAAAGATCCCAAACGAAGAAAAATGTGGTTAGAGTTAGCTAGAAGGGAATTTAAAGATGTATCTCAAAAAGTGTTTTATATTTTTGTGAAGATTATTTTAATGTAAGTATATTTACACATTTAATGTTTCAATGTAGAAGAAAAATTTGTAGCTTGAGGAAGATATGGAAAATTTCACACACTGTAAAATTGTGGGATCTGTTAAAAAAGTTATGATGAAACCTGACTGTGTACCAAGTAAGTTTGCATGCCAGGGTAGACATAAAAGCAGCAGCAATGCACCAAGTCGTTCTGCTGCAATGAAAAGACAGTACCTTGAAGTTATTCCCACAGTTCTTGGGAAGCAGTCATTTACAGTCAGTGATGTACACCACAGAAACTGGTATTTATTTATTGTATTTCAATAAGCAATAATTACTTTCTGTTTGTTAAATGTCTAATAGTCAAAAAATTGTTGCAGAAGATAAATCAAATATATTATTACAGGAAAACGCGACCCACCTTACCAAATCACAACAAGAAGCCACATGTGAAAAATCGAGTCAAGCTAACATTCCACGAACAAAGTATCGACACAGCGTCATATCCAAACATCTGAAACTAGCACTTCACCATTTAAAATTCCAAGCCATTCTATTTCTTTATCACCAATAAAAGAAAATGTGCACAACAGCAGCAAATAGATTACGTATCAGTTGATATTAATTCATCAAGTAATACTGATATGTCACTACAAAGTAGTTTTCAAAGAAGTAGTGATGCTAGTGGTAGTGCCGAGCAAGAATTGCAGCAAAGTTATCATGAAGAGACTTTGCAATCTCTGTCTTTAAGGCGAACACTATTGACCATAGAGCATTCTCCTAGGCATTATATTGGCATTCCAAAAGAAACATTTTACTTGGTGAAAATTTAGCACAAATTGAAAAGTTGAGACAAAAATTGTGTTAAATATGCCTTAAAAAAAAAAGATTAAATCAGTCTTTTGTTGAATTAGGTGATGACTTTGGGATACATTCTACAACTGCCAGTAAAATGTTTGTCAAGTATGTGCCAATAATAAGCAAACATTTGAAAAAATTCTTTAGAAGCTTTTACAAAAGCAAAATAAAACAAAATTTACCCATATCATTTAGATACAGGTATAGCAATGTGTGTTGTATTATAGATGCATTTGAAATGGAAATAGAAAAACCTTCAAAACCAACACACCAGGCTTTAACGTGGTCTGAATATAAAAAGACAAATACCATCAAATATTTAGTCTTATGTACTCCAGATGGTGTTATTAATTTCATATCACCGGGTTATGGTGGAAGAATATCAGATATTATTGAACTAGTTGAAATGAGCAATTTTTTGAATAATTTGGAAGTGGGTTTAGCAGTTATGGCTGATAGAGGTTTCAAGTACTTGAACAAACACCTAGCTGAAAAAGGATTTTATGTCCATATTTATAGTCAGACCTTAAGCACCAGCTGATGCGGCGATTATCTAATACTTTTCTTAAGGTTGTGTTGGCGCTACCTTATGTAGCTGTTTGACAGTTCGAGCATAAAAATATAACCTCTTAAATATTTTGAAATATAACATTTATTTTTTGAGCGATATGGATGTGTTCCAAGAATTAGAATTAGATGAATTTTAGGAATATATAGATGTTCTAGAAGAAGAAATACATGTAGAACATGTCCGAAAAAGATACATACGAGATGCCGAAAATCCAATGAAATTTTTAACGCGAACGAATTTCGTGCCCGTTATCGATTTCACAAGGAATACTGTGGCAAATACTTTATTACCATTAGTTTTAAAAGGCCTACAAAAACCTACTAATCGTGGTTTACCAATACCTCCAATATTGCAGTTGCTTGTTTGTTTACGTTTTTATGCCACTTGTAACTTTCAGGTTGTTTCCGGTGATTTGCGAGGTATAAGTCAACCTACCATAAGCGTAATTATTAAAAGAGTATCAGTATTAATAGGCGAACGATTAGGAAATTTTATTCATTTTCCTCGAACTGTAGAAGGATCACACACAAATATTATAAGGTTTTATGAAGTTGCTCGCTTTCCAAATGTCGTAGGATGTATTGATTGCACCCATATAAAAATATCAAGCCCAGGAGGTAATAATGCTGAGGTATTCCGTAACAGAAAGGGTTTCTTTTCTTTAAATGTTCAGGTATTGTATAACTGAAATAATAGTCAACTACACTGTACTATTATCTATTGTAGGTCGTTTCAGGTCCTAATAGAGAAATAATGGACATTGTTGTTAGGCTCAAGCCATGACAGTGTTATATTTGACCGTAGTGCTTTAAGAGTGAGGATGGAAAGAGGAGATATTCCAGGTTTATTAATTGGGGACAATGGGTATACATGTAGACATTATCTGCTTACTCCGGTAATACAAGCAGGTATTTATAATAAACACCAAATAATTCATAACATTTTATGAAAATAGAAAATGAACACGAAGAAAGATATAACAGAGCACACAGAACAACACGAAAGATTGTTACCTGGTACCTGGAAAAGACGATTTCCTTGCCTTCAACTAGGTCTTAAAACTAAATTGGGAACATTAATTGCAATTATATGTGCAACTGCGGTATTATATAATATTGGTTTAAGAGATAATGAAGATTTTGAAGAAAATGTTGATGAAGTACCAGCTGTTAGGAATGCCAACGATGGAGAAAGAGGGTTAGATTTTCGGAGACATTTCATTCAACAACATTTTCGACACTAGTAGGTATTTCTGTAATATTTCTGTATGTTGTAAGCAAAATATTCTAATGTATATGTTATTTAATAAACATACTTTTAATATATCCCATAAACATGCAGAAATATAGTATATGAAAATGTAACAACCAAATTCAAATTTTCAAAACATATAAGTATTGAAAGAAATTTAATTCATTTAGTTTTATTATTAAAATATTTGAGTTAATAATGTTCATCAGTGTTCAAAATTAACAAAAATAAAAAATTCCGCTCCAATTTAATTCTTTAAAGTATTATGATTTGAAAATATATAGACAAATGCAACAGTAAAGCTTGCTGATAAAAAAAAATACACCAAGAAAAGAAACAAAAACAGAAACTATAAATTAAGTTAAATATACACAATAATAAAAACACTTCTTACCATATAATACCTATGTCTATATATACCTTACATATTATATAGCCAAGTCTATTGATCTTCAGAGAGCTGTAAAAATAATGAATTACAAAAGATGAAAGTAATATAACAAAATTGCTAACCATACTCACCTTTTTTTTAAATTGCTGAAGTTTAAGCTTCGCCATTTCAGCTTCATCAGCAGCTCTCTGTCGATCTAACTCAGCCTTCTGTCGATCTAGCTCAGCTGTCTCCACTGCTAATTTAATCCTCCTCTTTTCTCCCTCAACCCTGGATACCTCTAGTTCAGCAACCCTAGAATAATATTTAGCCCTCCCCAGGTCCTCTTCGATAACCATTTTCCTAAGTTGATGAAGCTCCGGCTAATGGAGTTATTAAGTTTTTGAACCCTACCATCTTTTTCCTTTAGTGCTTTTACTGCAACATGAACATCCTGTTGCCCAGATGATGTAGGTTCTACTGCAGTAGCAGTACTAATTGAAACTAATTTTATTATGAGTAAGGATTCCTTATAATATATGTACTTTAACCTACCAAATGGCAAAGTTTCTCCTGACAGCTCGGTTGTCTTTTGAACTAGAGTACCACCTTCTTCGTGTAGTACCTTTACTGCAAGAGCTCGCTGTTGAGATGGACCAGGTTCTCTTGCAGGTTCTCTAGCTGAAAATAATTATATTATTAATAGGAAATTATATTAAAGACAAATGCAGTTGTATCTACAAGGTCTACTATCTTCAGACTTCCTCATATGCAGTAACTAGATTAGCTATTATTTGATTATGGCTATATACTAAATATATATTCACATAATTATACTTACGACAGAAATATGAAGCTTCTTCGGGAAGCAGAGTGAAAAGTGGAAGCTGTTTCATGCACTCAACTAGAAAAAAATTGTTTTGGTTGTTATTTATACATATACAAAATTTGTACTCATCTAGTGGAGCTAGGTGAGGGTTTTCTGTAGCTTCGTGCTCAGGGATGCTTCTGGCCGCAGCCTCTTCTATAACAATAACATTATTAATTTGTATATAAAATAACAAAATATACACACCTTTCTCGAATGTTGCTGTGCTATCCCAACTATAGTTAAAGTGGATGTCGCAATCTGGTGCAGGATTTTCAACCATCTTCAACACTGGGTCAATCTTCTGTGCTTTAGGTGGTGGACCACTCCCCGTAGCCAAAAAAGAATGGCGCAGTGTTGTAGTCTCCTTGCATTTTCTGAAATAAAAATACTCAATTAAGCCATTGTATGCTTTTTTAAATATGTTTCCTTATTTTTACTTACTCACTTTACTCACTTCTGTTTCAAGTTGCTCCACAGTTTTCTGAGCTGCACCTGGGTTCGTGGAATTTCTACTTCAGGCTGGGCATTAAATGCTATGCAAATTCTATCCCATGCCTGATTTTTTTCATTCAACGTAGCACCATCGGCTTTTTTATTTTCCACGATGTTATTGTCTCTGATGAGCTGTGCCAGAAGCATTTTTCCTTGGTGGTAAATATTGCCGATTTATTCATCTGTAAATTTATGGATAATTTTTTTAGTGTTCATGATATTTTGTATTTATATTTCATTAATTCAACAAAACCTATTTATTTTATATTTACCTTAAGTATTTATTAAATTTAACAAATTACACTATAAACTGTGAAATCTTTGGTTTTCAATAAAAAAACGTGGGAACCAACTGCAACTAAAAATATCCACAAAGAACAATTTCGCGCGAAAATGTCATTCCGATAACAAAATTCGTTCCGTGCCTGGAGCGAATCTATCCCGGGAATTTCCGAAGTATTGTTTATAAAATAGAACGCGTACTTGACACAAACTTTGAAGTAAGGCGTGCTTATGTTAGTACGTAACTTAAGTAAGTATAGCACCGGACTATAGATATGGACATTAGTGAGGCCTCCAAGTACTGAAAAGGGGAAAAGTTAAGTAGACCTCAAGTAAAGGAAACCCGAAGAATTGCAAGCCTACGCATACATCTAAAACGAGTGATTCGACGGTTAAGGAAATTTGCTTTGTTGAGACCTCATGATAGCATTAATAATAAATTAATTTGTTTATTAGACGAAATTGCAACAATTGCTTGTGCTTTTGTAAATCTACAAGGACCATTAATAAAAAAAAATAATCTTACTGCCTTTTATTTTGTCTATCTTTCTCTACTTTTACTTAGTGGTTAATTTTTTTACTTAATCAATAATATTTATTTAACTATTAATAATGTCAATTACATTTCTGCAGAAGGTTCATTAAAAAAATATTATTTTGACACTCATTTGTATTGGCTAAATCTTTTAATATGTTTACTATCAATTAATAGTATTACAAAATTTTGCTTTACATTACCAATGCTCATTTAATTGCATCAATTTTTTTTACTATTTTATAGCTTCCAATAAAACACAAAATTTGAATATCTTATTATTATATAAAATAGGAAATATCTCTTTTTTTTGCAAAAACAACTTAAGGAATCAATGAGTCCAACAATATAATCTTCATTATAATCTACCCATATAATACATATTTTATTATTGACACTGAAGTGTGGGTCTGCAATACAAAATAGCATTTTTTTTATTTGCTACAAACATTTGTAACTGCACTTGTGCATAACATTTATTAGAAATTTCACCAATTAATATGTAATTCCTTACTGTTTTTTTCATAAAATGAATATTTAATTTCAACAACATAGTCTCTTGTAATTCCATCAGGTGATGCAGCTAGAAATGGATACTTCTGACAAATTTTTTTTTTTTTTTTTAAGCTAAATTCCCTTTTACCATATAATGGTGTCGGGACGAAACTGTATTTTTTATTCTAGGCGTCTACAAATTCCTTCCATCCTTTTCTTTCTTCCGCCATTTTTTTTGCTTCTGTCCATGTTCTTTCATTTGTCTCCAGTATTTTCGCTATTACTCCATCCCATTGCGTTTTTGGCCTACCCCTCCTTTTGTTTTTCAGTATTTTTGCCTCCCACACTCTTTTAGCTGGTCTTACGCCTTCCATTCTTTGCAAGTGGCCCCACCAACCCAACTGTCTCTTTTCTATGAATTTGAGTGTTGATTCTATTTCCAGGTCTTCTCGTATTTTCATGCTTCTTATTTTATCTAGTTTGGTAACTCCTCGGACTCTTCTCAGGTATTTCATCTCGACAGCCTGTAACTTGCTTTTTTGCCTCTCGCTTAAAACCCAGGATTCGCAGCCAAATGTTAGTATGGGTCTAAATATCGCTTTAAATATTTTCATTTTTGTGTCTCGCGAAATTTCTTTATTGTTTATGAATTTCTTGTTCATCATATAATAGAGCTTTAACGTTTTCTCTATTCTCTGGTTTATTTCTACTTCTTGTGTGTCCTTTTCGTCTATTGGGACTCCAAGATATTGGAAAGTCTTCACTTGCTCTATTTTTACCCCGTCTATTTCTATATTTATGCTTTTTGGTGCATCTCCTATCGTCATCACTTTTGTTTTTTTTCTGTTTATTTTCATTCTGTGGTTTTCCAGCTCTGTGTTCCATATTTCTAGATTCTGTTGTAATTCTTTTTCACTTTTAGCGATTATAACGACATCATCTGCGAAAACTCCCTCCGAGATATCTACTCTTTGTAGTTGTAAGTGTCCAACATTGTACTTGCTAGTTTTTGTGGTACATTTCTTTATTATGTCATCCATATATGTTACGAAAAGCGTTGGGCTTAAACTGCCTCCTTGTCTCAGACCGTTTTCAGTTGTAAGTGTTTCAGATTCTATATTATTATTTATGATAGTGTTAACGTTGTTACTGTAAATTGTTCATATCAATCTTATTATTTTAACACTTACTCCTCTTTCTTTCAAAATATTTAATACTTTTTCCCTCGGTGTTTTGTCGAACGCTTTCTCCAGGTCTATGAACCCTAGAAATACGGTTTTTTTCTCACATATGGCTTTCTGGGTTATCTGTTTCAACGTGAAAACGTGATCTTGCGCACTTCTCCCTTTTCTGAATCCACTTTGCGCCTCATTTAATGTACTCTCCACTATATTTCTAATTCTTCCATCTAAAATTTTCTCGAATATCTTCATGGCTGTACTCAGTAGTGTTATGCCCCTGTAGTTGTCACAGTCTCTCCTGTCTCCTTTTTTATGTATTGGTACTATTAAGGCCCGGTGCCAGTTTTCTGGGAAGTTCCCTTCTTTCCATATTTTGTTACAAATTAATAAACCAAAATCATTTATTTTCACTTTCAGAGTATTTTTTAAAGTTTTCTTTACTGAAGTTTCCATATCTCTGCCTCGCTTCATAGCTTCAGTATGTGGAAATTTTGTGGCATCCATGACAGTTTCTACCAAACTACCTCCACCTGTTCTGCATTGACTTATTTCATATGCTTTTGATGCTGTCAATCTTCCATACCTTAACTTTGTTTCATTCCTAATACTTGCACATAAATCCTCCCCAATATGTCCTTGTACAAATACTAAAACAATCACCACCTCCTTGAATAACCTGAATCATTAATATATATAAAGATGTTATTTGTGTATGTGGCATTATAAAGTTCCGATGGTGTTTCACTATCTGGCTTGGTACATTTCGTTTAATAGCTTCAGCTATAAAATTTTCAAATAATATATATATATATATTGATATAATATGAAATGCTATGCAGAGAAAAGCCACCACGTTCGGGCGACAATATGATATAATATGAATGGCTATGAAGAATTATATAAATAAAATTTAATAAAATAACTGAATAGCTAGCTCCAATTCGTGAATTTTTAAGTATACAAAAATTAACAAAAGCACTTCCTAATCTCAGGTCTTAAGGTAGGTTCTAGATTCTCAGACAGTACACATACATACATAAAATAAAACGATTTTATAGAGTAAAATAAATATATAATTAGAATGATTATTAATTGTTTTCTTTACAAGATACAAATAATAGGATATCAATGTGCACTTAATATGCTAAAACATACATAAATCAAAGTTGGGTTGCTTGTATACCCCTTCTTACAAGTTATATTAGGTTGCCTACACAGTACGCGTATGGTACATAAAGTAAATACAACAAATTCAGGTTATTCAAGAGATTATTATTAAAAATAAAAATGACTGTTATTTGAAAATGGTATTTTGCCCCTCAAGATAACGTGAGTTTTAAACTTTACAATATGTATCAACAAATGAATTAATATCTTTTAAGAAAATACAAGTATCTATTTTCACTTGGGTACCTGTTGTATTTGAAGAGTATGGAGATTTCAGGCCTTGAATATTTAAAAGTTGATGAAAGTTCTGGAAATATCCAACGGGAACTGGAAGGTGGGGAGTTATGTTGCACTTCTCGTACGGCTGGTAAATATCCTCTTCGTAGAACTGCTTACGTACCAAGTTCTTGAGGTTATCCACTCGGTTATGTAAATTATATCCTTTTGATATAGTTCTTGGTATTCCAAAAAGGATCTACGTTCAAATTCTTGATAATGATTGTTATATTGTGAAAAAGCACTTTTTCTGTCGAAGACAGTCTTCCAACAAGGTAACTATATTTTCTATATTTAATAACACGACATTTATTATACTATTAGGTATTTATAATTAATTTTAAATAATTTTTTAAAAGATGCGTTCAAAAATCGTCGTTTCTATATCACCTCATGCAAAAATCTTTTTATTAACAACTTTTGTTTTTGTTGTCCTGACTACAACAGGAAGTTGTTGAAAAATTAATTATATTTTCCCAAAATTCTGCAATAACTCCAAATAATTTAAATAAGGTAATTATGTCAATTTTGATAAAATAATTTTCTGGTTATTTCTATATGCTTCTTTTTAGTATTCCAACGTTAGATATATCTCTTTCAGCATATTTTCATTCTATTAATACACTCTCACGTGATCTCAGTTGCCTATTTTAAACAGGGTTCAGCCAATAGTCATATGTATAATGATGTTTACAATTATTTGTACAAAAATATTTTAATCATAATTAGTTTTAAAATTCTTGATTTCTCGCGATATTAAATAATGATAAAATAATAAATGACCGAATAAAATAAATAAACAAATAAAAATATTCAAATTAGTTCGGCATCGTGATTTAAAAAGCTAATTTTGATCTTACATCGTTATTACATACTTTTTATTTAACTATTAACGTTTTTCATACCATTATATTTCAGATATTACGATCTTGGGACATATCAAATTATTAAGTTATGTATATACTGAGGATGTAAGCTGTACTATATCAATATATATATATATATATATATATATATATATATATATATATATATATATATATAGCTGACGCACAAATTAGCCTCCGTATAGTTATATAGCAAAGTGACATCCTCGAATATACGAGTATATAGGGTGTCGTCGATGCTACGGTGCTTTTGGCCTCCGTATAAAAATTTTGCACATCTTAATACAGGTTTGCATCCGTATACAGCAAAGTGGACTCCTTCCAGTGTTGCCCAAGATTTTTCTTCTTGACCTCGTGAACCTCTATTATTCCGTTATAAAAACTAATCACCAAAGCAAACGCTTGTATCTTTAGGGTAGGTATTCGGTAACGCGAGCCTATTTACTTATCACGAAGTAATTTTGTTTTGGCTATACGAAATTCCACACAATTATTAAAATAATAAATAAAATGGAAAATGTTGTGTTGTATATATGAATATTTGATTTCAATTTGTCATTCTGTCTTCTCGAGGCTCTCTCAAAAGATACATAAAGTGTATAAAAGATTGAAATAAAAATTTTTGTGCCATTTTGTGGCAAAGAGCAATCTCAACGTTTGTCTTATTTGTATTTATCGTATTTTTTGTAAATTACGGCATTGCACTATAGTTCAAATGACTACTTTTTCTGTGCGAAATTATTAAATATAAAATTATTATGCCATTTAAAGTCAAAATGGGATGATATGCGAAAATAAGTGAATCGGTTATTTCTTATACACCCTAAGTCATTTTTTATAGGTTTTAAGGAAACAAAAAAAAACATGTTATTCCTAGAAACACAAAAAAAATATTGTTTACTTTATTTCAAATGATTGTTTAACATGTTTTAGACATAATGTATTAACAATATTTTATATTAATTAAAATTATAATATTCAAAAAAAATTTCAAAAATTCTGACTTAGGTTGTTTCTGCAACAAACGCAAAATTTGTAATACAAGTTATACATTTTTAAGAACTTTACTCGCTATTCCCTTTTTGCAGCTTTATTTTCCATTCCTTTGTTTTACTGAAGTTGATAATAGCTTCATAGAAAGATTTCTCGTCTTCATCGACCCATTGCAGCAATGATTTAAGGTGTTCCAGTTTAGTGTTCAAGATAGGAATGCTTCCTTCGTAAGCACAGGATTTTGGAAAACACAGCAGTCTATTTTTCGTATTTCTAGCATGCATTAAGGGAAACGTATGCCACAAACAACCATTGATTAGTTCAGAAGCTTTTACATATCCAGGATTTGAAGATAAGTGTATAAGTGGTGAAATTTCGATATGGCAAATGTTACCTTTGCATCTCTACAAGCCTTCGCTGATTCCTCGGAAGTAGTGTCCTTTTTATAATAGGCTGTCCACCAATTTTTGAAATCTAAAATTTCATCTCCCTTAACTTCCTTGACCGTAAAATTATTTTGCGAGCTTGTTTTGACAATAATTTTTGTGTAGCTGTGTAAATTGTAAACTCTGTCATATATCCGGAGGTTTCTTTTGGCAACGCCGAAGTCCCTGTCGTAAGGAAGGAAGGAATGGCCTCTTATAGGGTAAAATTATTGCACCTTCTTAAAACGATTTGTTTCTGCTAAAGCCATACATAATCGAATAATGCAGTGATTTTTATTCTGCCCAGGGCAGTTATCAGAAAACAATCGCAGTTCTTCAACTTGTTTAGGCAAATAGTTCTCAATATAATCCATTAAGAACGACGCTACCTCATTGGGACCCTTTGCTGCAACATTTTCGGTGTATGTGTAAAAATAAGCCTTATTGGTTTTGAAATCGTGAATACAAAACACAGACACGCTTAATTGGGTTAAATAGAACAAATCCTGTACAGGAATTAATGGGTGCTTCTACATTCTTCAGTAGCAGTCTGAATTGCTGTGTAAAATTTTTTTGCGCGGCGTTGATGGACTATCTTTTCAGCTACTGCAGCTTTTTTTGCCGATTCTCCTAAAGATGTACATTTTATTTTCAAAGTTAGTTCCTCGCATTTATTGCAAGTGTCAACTTGCGGCCGCCCAAAGTGAAGATTAAAATTTTCATGGAAAAATTTTAAATAATAATTGTATGTTACTTTTAAATCAGGATATTTAGCACAAAACATCTCGTGCATTATTTTTACGTTCAGCTTGGCATCCAAATACTGATAGTCTGCCCCAGAATAGTGTGTCTGCTTTACAGGATATAAAGAAATGTGACTTTTAACTAAATTCATAATATCAGCTGTAATGGCATTTCCTTTAGGATAATTTCTTCTTTTATCGGAAGGCGTTTTATTATTTAATAGCAGCTTTTTAATTCTTTTTAGTCTCTCAATACTTACACAATGTAAGTTTGCAAAAGTAAACTGACAAACTTTAATCTTTTTGTTACAAAGATTCACAAAATAGCCATATGATCTACTACGCTCTTTTCCTTCTAAGTTGCGCTTACGCCTCTGTTTTATATTTTGAACTTCAATCAAACATTGAATATAAATATCCTGTTCATCTTTTGTTTTCATAGAATGAAATCTTTGAAAAATTTCCTTTTTAGTATGTAGATCTATTTTAGTTCCACATTTCATAGGACACCTACATTAGAAAACATACAATAAATAAAACATTAGTACTATTTAATTAACTGAGAACATACTTGCAATTCGTCAGATTTAAAGTTTTTGCAGGTACAGTTTTCCCTCTGTAATTTTTATACTCTGCTCCTTTAACTCGAGAATCCCGGATCAAGTTTCTTTTGTATAATCCGTCATTACGAACACCTTTCTTCCGTTTTTGGAGAGATTCCGCACAATCGATCATCTTAATGTAATAATTGATTATACTTATCTTTCTAGCAACAATCTCACAGATAATAATCGAAATGCACTCAAACGTTACACGATTATTAGAGGTTATGAATCAGCTGTTACTAAGAAGCGCTTATTCATGTAGTGCTAAAACACCATAAGTCAATGACTTGAGTTGTTTAAGCATTAAATGGAATATTTCATTTACATGTTTCTAAGGTAAGGAATATAGTACTTAGGTTGTATAAGCCCCAAACGATAGCAAACAGCCGCTTTCATATTAATCATGTATTAACTCAAAATGGCCGAAAAATGACTTAGGGTGTTTAAGAAATAACCGATTCAAGTGTATGTTCAACAAATCTATGGAAAAATTAACCCTTTGACGGCCATTAACCCTTTGGAAGTAAAGAAGTCATTTCAGTTTTTTCATTAAAAAATATTTTTTTATATTATTATTCAATTAACTGTAACTCATTTTGTAAGGACATTTCATTCAAAATATTGATTGAATAAGCAGGTAAAATTTCATTTTGTTCATTATTGTCATCGTCTTCAACAAGATTCTCTGTTGGCTCACTACCACTTAATAAAAGGTCGATAACTTCAGGCGGAAGATTTAAAAACTTGTGTTGCTGCACGCGCCTGCTCAAATATTTTGTAGAGATGACAGGATCAGAGGTATCAAAAGCTCTATTAAAAACATCCAGAAGATTATTAACTCGACTGTTTTTGCGAGCGTGATGCAATCTGTCGGCTTTATAAAGTTTATGCCGCGATTCAGCAGCAGTTTCGCCAAAGACACCAATTGGAAGAACTGTGTTCTCTATAATCTGCATCGAATGCATTAACACCTTGTGCACTATTGATGTCATTGGTAGCCAAGGATACAAATCTTGAATAGTTTTGGCTGTTTGGAAGCATAAAGTTTGAAACTTGCTTAAATCTAAGGGAAGCTGGCACGATAAACAAATCAATATAACTTTAAAACGCCATATTAGCTCATGATTAACGCCAGTAATATCGGCAAACATTGAATCATTAGTGAAAGCTCGACGTGCGGTGTTTCCGTCGTTTGTGCTTCCAAAGCCACCAACTTTAGGCATATCTACACGAAGACCCAACTCTCTCCAAAAAGCATTTTGTATACTTTCTTTTCTCTTCGAAACTGCTAGTTTATCATCGTCCTTTCGTATCTGCCATTTTTGTACTTTACATTTATAGCCTAAATGCAAAATAAACTCAAAAAGTCGGATCCAGCAATGCAGTGGGCTTATCCCGAATTTCAAGTTCGACTCTTTTGCACGAAATTTTTCACAAGTGTAATCAGTTATATTTATAAAGTCCGTTGGTGTAGCGCCGCAGATAGGACAAGCTTGATTCGATTTAGTTCCAGTCAAAATATTTAGAACTTTTCCATCAATTAGTGTTAAAAATAATTTGAATGATATTTCCACCGTTTTTTTATTACCAATGCTTATACGTAAATTTTCTAGGTCCTCAATTTCTTTTTTTAAGTCCGATTCCTCTTTTAAAATAGAATCTTTCGTTTCTTTTACGTATTCTAACTTAATTGGCCGACAAAATCTTGTTGACTGTTCGACTGTTCGTACGATTGTTCCAAATTGGGTTTCCAGAAGAGAGTACAAGTCTTAATGGTACAATTGTTGTGGCCAGAAGGAACGCATCAGAGCATTTTGATGTGCCTGGATCAAGAAACACTTGTTTATATTGCGCTTGGCCAGTGCTGCTGTCAAATCCATAACTGCATATTAATTCAGACTTTAAATAATTTTTCGGTCATCATAACGGCCTCGAAAACTTCCTTCTGCATTTTAACAATTCTGTTAGCTGTGTGCAATACAACTGATTTTAAGGGTGCTCTTGCTATTGTTTCTGTTACTTTTATGCATAAAGGTCTGCATTTGGACTTCGCATCAAAAATTTTATTGTAGTGTGGATATATGTCGCAGTTGCGCAACTTACTTTCACGACGTATTGCGTTATACTGCTCCTTTGAAAAATTGTTTTCAATAAAAAGAAGCTAACGCCTCATCTCCAGTAAGTGGAATCGGTGTAGGACTTGTAGAACACAACTTCTTCATTTTTGAGGGTCTTGTCGGGCTAGCAAGAGTTTTTTTAAGAACAACAGCTAAGTCTGAGTCTCCTTGTTTCCGAGCTGATGTTGCTGCTACACGAACTAATAGCTCGGTTTTGCTACCTATTGCGGTTGAGAGCATTGCTTCTGCTCTTCTTTTTCCATATTCTGATTTATTACAAAATGTAACCTCAGGACGTCCGACAGCCAGAGAAGTTGCTTTTACAGCTGCGTTTTTAATTTGAAAACGTATGTCACCATAAGCCGTGTAATGTTTTTATTTCGACATATTTCTTCCTTTCTCCTGCATTTGTCCCATTTGGTTCCTAAATAGTTGCAAAAAAAGGCGGACCTTTTCATCCAATAACTCTCCAATCATCGTTAATATCAGGAGCCCCAATTTTGTTCAACACATGCTTGATAACGGCATCATATTTTGTCTTCTCAATTTGTACATAACTGAAATGAATTAATATTTCGATCTATCCATTTCTGTCAACTTTATGTTTAACAAACTTTAACAAAATTTAAAAAGCTACCAAGAACTTAAAAATGCAATTAAAAAAAATTCTTAGAGGTTAGGTTAAAAAGATTGCCTGTTTTCCAGAAAAGGAAAATAAATTACAAGCATTTAAACAAAAAACATTAAGTACTTACATGTCTCGTTGTTTTCCATTAAAAACTTTTTCTTAATTATTCACACAATTTTTCCAATAAACGCTTAAAATTTTTTATTAAAAACTGATACTGCACAAAATATTTTTAACAAATATCGATTCGGTGACTTTGATTGCGATCTGTCAAACAGTATTTGAATTTGAACAAAAAAAATTTTAGCACTTGTTTGAATTAGATTCTTAGTGACTGGTTGGCAGCCAAAAAAAATATATAACGGCTGCTTCAAAATTTGAATTTCGCACAGAAAAAGTGGTCATTTGAACTATAGTGCATTGGAATAAATCTACCATGTACGGATCAAGTTACTCAAGCAGATATGTTAACGGCACGTAACATTATAAGGGATTCCACCCCGCCAGGATACATCTTAGATGATGTTGAGCCTCAAGTAACAAATGGAAGAAATCCACATAGATGAATAGGAATATTTAGTAGAAATGATAATAACTTACTGTGGATGTCAGTTTATAATGGCTGTGAAGAGAGAATTTAAACAACGCTGTCCTGCAGGAAGTGAAATTCGCGTTGTCAGTGTCAGAAACCGTCCAAGAGAACAGAGATTTCTAGTGGAGTATTTGGTTAATAGTTTTTGCATAAATATTTTAAATCGTGGAAGGCGAGGAGTGGACTATCAATGTTATTTTCAAGGATACACCACTGAGAAGGGATGTAGCTAGTTTATATCAATTCTTTTTTTCATATTTAGTATTGTAAATTAAAAATAAAGAAAAATTCAAATTTTTACGATTTTGTTTTATTCAGCTGAGTTTAGTTTTAGCAGCAGTTTTAAAACTATGTATTTTAAATGTATTAAAAATAATGTATTTTTAATAATTAGCATAATGTAGAAAAATGACAATATTAAAAAATATGCATACCTTAACAGTGGTAAAATACAATAACATTAACACCATGGCATTTTATACTTCTATTAAAATTTAAAAAATATATTCGTTAGTAGATGTACCAATATCATGTAGTTTTTAATCGAGCAGATTTGTTCTGAGAAATGACAAGATGGTACAGAAATGGTAAGATTTTAGTTTAATGATCACATTTTTTAATTGATATCTCGGGAACTAATAAATCAAATTGAAAAAATGAGCTCTAGTGTAAAAAAAGTATGTTCTAAAATGAGGTGCCACTTCATCATTTAACATTTCAGTAACAAGCCTTACCCTTTGTTAATGCCTAAAATGATAATAAATATCATAAGAGCAGTTTGTGTCATTTTCGTCGTGCCACCTATTTTTTTTTTGTTTTTATTTACGTTGCTTACACGTAATTATTTATTCGATACACATAAAAAACATTTCAAAACTTAAATTTTTAGTATATATATTTTAGATATTATTTTTTTACTTACATTTATTTTTGTATACAAATTCTAGTTTTATTGCAAAAGATTATGTCTTTTTTAAATATGTAATTAATAGTGTCACTTTTGTTCAGCTAAACATTTATGTACAAATTAATGTTTATGCATAAAGCGTTACAATTTTATGCTGTAGCCATTTTACTAGAGATTGTATTTTCTTCAAAACATTATAATTCTCATCATGGTATATTGTAATAAAGTCAAACTGATTTCTATTAACCATGCTTCTTGAATATTAATAATAGTCCTCAAAGCAAACTTTTGGTTTTGAAAATAAACACAAAGAGTATTAAAAAATTATAAACTTTTATTTGTTTTTATATTTGTTACAAACATACACTTTCATGGTAGGATAGGGTTTATTGATTGATGGTAGCAAGCTACTTTCGTAATTTAGTTGACATTAAAAGCAAAGCTCTTTGTTTATCAGACAGCGCTAATTGTGCGTGTTTACGCATAACTACATACCCATTTATTGGATTATTAGTTCCAGGTAATCCAAACAGAAATTAATTATAGGTAAGATCGAAATTGTGTCGGACACTTAATAAATAATCAATTGCTTGGACTACCTTTCTATCAAAAAGCACTGGGACACCCCTTCGACGCTTTCCTCTTGTTACGACCAATACGTCGCGCTTAAAAAAAAAAAAAAATTCAAAATGAACCCCGGAGCAGACCCGGTCTCGGGCGACTGAAACCGCCCCCTGCCCGTTCTTGCCAACGTCCAACGGCCCACCCTGCTTCTGAGGCTGCCTCAGCCCAGGGGTGGGGAGACCCAGAGGTAAGTAAATCAACCTAAAATGATGGTCAAGGGCGCCACCGAATTTATGCCGCTGGACGTCGCAAACTCGGAAACATTGACGAAAATATTTTTAAAAAAAGGCAAGTAGCGTGGGGGTAAAAGGCCGGTTCCGCGACCGAGACTCGTTCCACTCTCGAGGATCGAGACACGAGAAAGAAAACTACGCTATTTCCAACCAAACAAATCCTATTTATTATCACACTCAGTATATGAGATGAAAAAAAATTTACAAATCTTGAAATGGTGAACTTATGATTAAGTTATACATTTACTTAGAAACCATGTGTAATATATATTAAAAAAAAATTAAATGGATATATTGAATTTATATTATGCGGCTGAAGACCAGTCAAAAGTAAAAATATAATCAGGAACAATGTGTGATGTACTTAAAATAAATCGATATATAGAATTAATTACAATGCGGCTGATGGCCTTAGTTCGCCCTAAAAAAACAATACGTATTCCTTTCTTTCGTGTTGGTTCACGTATTTTACAATTTCAACAATTCATTGAAATATATCGATCTTAAGCTAGGAAGTTTTAAATTCAAATAAGTTGGCAAAAATATGTAATTCATATAACTAAAGTATTCAAATAATATACATGAATAAAAGCAAGTTAATATTGAAAAGTTTTACATCTGTTCGTGAAGCGAACGAAGAAAAGTATAAGAAATGACCCAAAAAAAAAAAAACAGGTAAGGCAACACATGTTATTTCGTTTGAAAAACACCTGGGAATTTATTAAAACGGTCTATTAGTTAATTGCAATAATTATATATATATGAAATAAAATAAGAAAACTGCGAATGACAAAACAGAATAAAATAACAAAACGAGAGCTTATCTGTCGGGTAGAACGGCTTCTCCCTTCCAAGAAAGCGTCACTTGCGGAAACAATCAGGTGGTTTTTTGTTATTCCTCGCCCGTCGGTTACACCATCTAAATAAAGGAATAAACAACGAAATAGGTGAAAGGAAAAAAGCAAAGAAAGCCCAGATACATACCGAAGAAAGCGTTCGATGGCGGTGAAATTAATTAAGTGCTGTTTCACGTGCTATATATTTTCTTATCCCATCACTTAAAATCCTCTAAGTGAGATATCGCATTAGCGATTAATTTCGATATAAATATCAATTAAACCCCTCACGGGGCCGTAATTATACCAATTACAGTAAGGCTACATCGATAAATATCAGTGATGAGAGAGAACGTAACCACGTTTTAAGATCGGCAACTAACGACGGAGTGTAGAGAGCGAGTCTCGTACTTTTCCTTTCAAAAAAGCGAGCACTGAGGTTCGAGAAAAAAAGAAAAAACTTGAAGGAAATTAAATATATGGATAAATAACGAATAGCGATACCTATACAGGTTGGTTCGTTGGAAATGGAGCAAAATATATTAAAGATATCATTAATTATATTACAAAATAACGTGATGAAGCGTTGAGCGTTACGGACACGTAGCACTCTGATTACAATTCTTGTGAGTGACTGATATACAATTTTTTCAGAATTTGTTAAAGCCTTCTCAAATTCTGTAGACGGTATTGAATCATAATTTTTTTGAAAACACTGAACTGTCATTCTTTAAGGTTCACTCACTCTTCTTTATAAAAATCTTCTTTCTAAATATTATAAGGCTGCAAAAGATTCTATCCAATAAATCACGGTATGCTCGTAGATTTTCAGAATTTTCGGCTAAGGAAACCCTTGCCTTTCTTGTTCAAATATTTATCAAATTTCTTAAAAATACTAAAATTTTATAAAGCAAATATAGATAAAATATTTACCATAATATCCTCTGCTATAAGAATTAAAGATTGTTTATTAAATTTGTTAATAGCTAAATTTTGTGCTGCTTCACTTGATACTTCTGAAGCCCAGTCTATGTCAATAAGAGTTTTTAATGTTTTTAATTTATCAATTTTCTCTTTACAGCAATTTGCCTTGCTTCACTTCATACTTCTGAAGTCCAGTCTGTGTCAATAAGAGTCTTTAATGTTTTTAATTTATCAATTTTCTATTTATAGCAATTTTCCTTCTGAGTTTCAAGAGATACAGCAAAATTTAAAGTACCCAATTGAAGAGCTGAGGATGGAGACTTAAATAATCTTTGTTTTTCATCATATTCGACAACTGTTTTATTAGCTGTGATTAACGATCGAAAACAGTGGGGATTTAAAATCTCTAGTAAATTAACTGATAAATTATTCCTAGTTTTTCTTACGCAAATTAGTAAACGAGCTAGCGACGTTTAGCTCGTATCGGCGCGCAACTTCACAAATTACTTTGTCTTTTTTTGCCACCATGGAGATATTGTCGGCTCTCATCATAGCCAAAAGACCGCTTACTCTTAATGGATCTTAGGACCAAAAGGTCCAACCATTAAATTTTGGCCTTCAATCTGAGCGTTAACACTCGCAGAAGCATCAGAGTTAAAAAAAACATTTTTTTGAAGTCTTCGCAAGGTCGTACATTTGTAATAGTCTCTACAAAATATGCAACAAATGTAATTATATGAAGAGCTGCTCCGGTAAAGACATAACAGGAACTATTTTTGCTGTGCAAAAGCCACCCTCCCTGCGAATATTATCTACTATCTTCTTCCTTTGATTTGACTTTTTTGCTAGATTCATAAACTTTTGTACATCCAATTCCTCAGAATGATTGCTTTCCAAATGCCTAGAAAAATTGGAAACATCTTGACAACAATAGTGTTTCCTTTTTACTCTTGTGCCTCTTGATATTTTAATGACTCGTGTTTTTTTGACTGGTTATTAGAATGAACATCTTCATTCTCCACATCTTCGTTTATGCTAATCCCCAAATGCGAAATTTCCAAGTTTTTTTGTATTTTAGTGATATTGTCTTCGGAATTACACACAGAAGAAGGGGAACTACTCTGAAAATATTTGAAAGGCATACTAAAAATATGAGAGCAATAAATGAAAAGACTCAGAAATTGTAAATTAAATGGAAAGTACGGTTTTCAAGAATTTAAATATATTCAATGATGAATATCCAAAATTCCGAAAAAAGTTTTCAAGTCTTATTCAACAAGTTAATAAATTAAAAATTATTATTTTTGTTCTTATGTTTATTATCGTAATTGTTATTATTGTTTTCTTAATTTATTACTTCAACACTAATAAAAAAATAGCAATTTATTCAAAAATGTTCATGTACCTATGATGATACTAATACGTGGCCATATGCTAATGTATCTGTAGAATTGGTTAAAAGATGTCTTTTATCATCTTTTCAACTTAGAGACTTTTTCTTTACTTCTTCAGTAAAAATATCATGTTTATGACTCCTGATCACTTTCTTTCTATGAAAGTGTTCTTTTTGATTGAATAAGCAATTTTTGTAATCTTCAAAACTTATTTCTTTCTTCAATACTGCTTTCTTATACCTTTTATTTTTTTCGAAACAGACTTTTTAGTTCTGTAACTGTACATTTTTGACCTTAAACCTATGTATTCTAATATCTTAAGACCATTCAATGCATCTTTGAATTTTTCTATTACTTTCTTATTTTTATCAGAATATAATGGATGATCTTTTGGATAATCAAATGTATCAAAATAGTCGGGATTGTTTTTCATAAATTCATAGAAATCGACCTTTTTAATCTCATATATGAAACTATCAGTATCTCCATAAAGAAGTTTTATGTTTTCATTAAATTCTTTTTTAATTACATTGTAATGGAAGTTATACAAATTTAGTATAAAAAAAAAAGTACTTTCTGTCAGGAAGCAGAACTTCGTTTTGTAAAAGGACTGGCTCATTTCTTTGACTCTTTGGTGGAAGGATGTTAGTGTGTTCCCATGCTCCATTGTAAGAGGATCTATGGCTAACTAGACGTGGATGGAGAATAGTTGTTTCTATTTCCTTAATTGGTTGTGTTGGCATAGGACATTTCTTGTTGTAAGGAAATTGCATGAAAAAAGTACTCCAGTCTCTTATCATTTCTTGAGAATGCTCAACATTTTCTGTAGCAAATGATTGGGGTTTACTCCTAGATTTTTCAATCTCCTCTACCCACTCATATGGGAATTCTGCTGGATATTTTTGATTGACGAGTGCCATATTCCGATCGCATTCTAGATAAGAATGACCCCGTATGGGGAACGTTATTTTAAACGAGGTTAGTCTCTTTTTTATATGAACGATGTAGTGCATGTACTTAACTACGTTATAGTTCTTGTTTTGTCCTCCGCAAGAATCACAGAAAACCTGTAGATATTTTATTTCTCTTGTAAGGTAGTTATGAATAAAATGATCCAGAAAGGAAAGTACCTCATCACTTCCTTTTTTGCCTATCGTTTGTGGATATACATAAAATACCGAGTCGTCGCTTGCAAGAATGTGAATATTGAAAAGAAAGACAGATAACTGTCGTTTATAATAAACATCGTTGGTGGTTATATTTGGTACAGGAGAATTTTTTGAAAATCCATGCAGATAGCTTCAGTTGTATTATCTTTTTTATAGTTATACTTTTGAAAACGTTTGCAATCATAAAAAACTTGAGCTTTCTTCTTGTGCAGAATGTTTTCGGTGTCTAGCGTTCGCAAACTGCTTTGAATATTATCTTGTGTTGATGAATTACGTAGTTGTAATTGTAAGTTCCTTTTTCGCGCTTCATATTCATCGCAAGCACTGCAAGTATCTTTCCTTGGATATCCGAACGAGATATTAAATTTTGAACTAAATATAGTTCTATATGATTCATATGATACTACATGGTTTGGAAATTTTTCTCTATACATTTTATGCATTTTCGATATGTTAAGATCTTCACTTAAATACAAGCGGTCTGTTTTCGTTAGGCTATAGTGACTTTTGCGACCCTTAAATGACGAAATATGACTGATTACGCAATTATATGTATCTTCTGACAACTTTCGTGGACGATTAGAATGCTTACCCCGAAGATCACGAGGAGCTGAACCTATGGTCCTCAAAGAGCATTGTAGGTATTCTAATTTCTTCTTTGTTATACCATGAATTGATAAAAACGCTTTAAAGCAGATAGGAATTTCTACTACCTCACCATTTCTTATCATTCTAACGCGATAAGAATAAGAATTATAATGTAGCAATGCCTCATCTTCATCTTTTCGAGGCCGTCTTCTCTGAATACTTTTAGTTGTTATTAGTCCACATAGATAGGCATTCTGTTCATCCGTACTTTTTAATTGATTAAACTCTTTCAATATTGTTTTTCTCTCTTTATCATTGATCTTCTCAAAACACTTTAATCTTTTACAGTAGCAATATTCTCCGGCTTCATGACTGCATAACCTTAACTGTTTTGCTACATCACTTATTCGGCCATGCTTCTTTCTTTTCCTAGATTTTTCACTACATTGATCATTAGTTATATTCTCATTTTCATCAGTTTCCATTGGTATACAATAAACACCAGTTTCTTTTATTAATCATATTACACTCACTTATCTTAACCACTCTACATGCACTAGTCAAAATAAGTATTTTGTTAGTGGATTTTTTACGTCGTACGGACCTTCCGCGTTTTTTACCAGTTTGAATTCCCCTTTCTTTCCCAGTGTATGAAATGTTTCAATGGATGTATCGTCGGACTACGCTGCTTTATTCCCATGTTTTAATACAAAATTTAAGCGTTTGATTAATAGATGGCAGTGCTATCTCGATTTCACTGAATTTGTGACATTCCCCTTTCTTCCCCTGTGGTCTTCATATATTCTCTTTTCCTTAAATAAAATGCAGGCGCGGCTTGTGATGACGTACTGCATAGGCACGTGCTTTCGATGTTTACTAAGAAAACGCTACAGTTAGTTCATGAGAATACACGAATCACGAAGCAGTCGCATCATTGTACGTGCCCCAACAGTACGTCATCACGAGCTGCGCCTGATAAAATATAAGGGTTTCCTAAAGATGACCCTATTTCTCGAAGTGCTTTTACATTACTGGAGCCCATGTCGCATATTGTGGCCACAACGTCTAAATTAGCAATACTCTGGATAGCTGAAATTTCTAGTTCAAGATAATTTTTAAGTATGCCTGCTAAGCATTTTGCGCTAATCCCTGAAACATAAACACAAGTGCTCGATTATCCCATTTTCTCGAGCCATCATATGCCGCAACCAATAATGCAATCAAACCAATAATCCTCTCAGTATAGGCATCATATTCAACATTTTCCTTAATGTCCATTTCATCAAAGAGCAATACACTAGATTTATCTTGGTAATTTGAATTAGTCTTTTTAATATGTTGAAATATACGAGTATGTACATTTATAGGGGAGATCCTTGTACTTTGGGACAAAAAAAAAGTTCTTTGTGATCATATTTACAGCGTATAATTTTTATTGATTATTAATATAGAATACAAAAGATAATCTTGTTTTTATGTGAAGGAACCAATAAAACTGTTAATAAAATTAAATACATAAGAACAAAAAATATTTTTTTGTAATAACCTTTGTGTCCTAAAGTACAAGCCTTGTAATGTACTTTGGGACATAGATGTTTGTACCTTGGGACGGTTTAACAAATTCTATTCTACATTATAAGCTGATATGTCTATTTTAAATTTAAGCTCCTCATTTTGTCTCGCAGTACCTGCAACTACTTGTGGTTTGCCAAGTGTAATTATGGCATCGCTCTTTGGCAATTCGTACTCTATATTGTCGCCAATCGCAAATTTATGTGTTAATTTATTTTTTTTATAATATTTTACATTAAAAGTATCGTCATCAATGCCTGTGATTATAGCAACGTAATATTTTCTTATTCTTTTGGTTTCTAATTTTGCTAAAATATAGTCGCCAATCTTAAGTTGTTCGGCCTCATTATTTGTTTCTATATCTGCTTCTCCAAATTCAATGTCTTCTAGAGAATCATCTGTATCTTCCAGCAATTCGTCTTCTGAACTACTCTCAGAACTGCTGTATTTTAAAATTTTCTTAACCTTCCTTTCTTAATAGCTAATTCTTTCTTCTTTGTCTTATTTTTCATTTGTGCCTGCATTTAAACATCATTTTTTTCTGGAGTGTCAGTAACAATTCGGCATCTTCCTGGTTTCCTACCCCCTCTTTTACCTTCCTTCCTTGGTTGAGCCTTTGGATATGGTCGTACTTGCTCTGGTGTGTGATGTTCCCTTGATGGTCCAGGTTGAGGCTGCTCTTCCGAATTAGATGGGGTCTGTGGAATTAATCTATCTGTCACAAAAGAGCTCAAATATTCATCATCTTTGAAAACGTTCCTGTCAATAGGATATATTCCTGTAACAGAAAATCCTGATTGGACGTTTTTAGGTGTAAACGCCAGTGGATAAGCCTTCCCAACACATTCAGCCACATGATAAATTGACATTGGCGTGCCACAATGAACCAGTAGCCATTCATTACACGCAGTATTAAAATATTTTTTTAAAGGCCCAAATACAGTTCTATCAAGTGGCTGCAATTTGTGGCTTGTATGCGGAGGAAAAGTTAACATCGTTATTCCTGCAGTTTTGGCTAAGTCTAGAGCCTCAATTGAGATGTGACTCTCGTAGTTGTCCATAATCAACAGCACTCTATTTTCAGTGGTAGAATGAGCGTGTTTAATAAAGTGATGTAGATATTCAATAAATATTGAACTATTTGACCACCCACTTGGATTTGCACTTCCTATGCTTCCTACAGGGGCACCGTTCAGCATGTGATCTTTGAAATATACTCGCGGAAAAACAAACATAGGCGGTATTGAATTGCCAATTGCGTTAATACTTGCTATAAGAGTAACATTTATACCCCGCTCAGCTGACGTCATGCTACCAACTTGTTTACACCCTTTTGCTGTAATAACTCTAACTGGAGTATGTACAGTTGACATACCCGTTTCGTCAACATTGTAAATATTTTCCGGAGAAAAGTGATAGCGTTGCACAACATCTTCAAGTTTATCAAAAAATGTATTTACGTTGGTTCTATTAAATGAAGTTGCTCTTGCCAAACTAGTTGCTTGTGGTTTTCTTAATGATATTCGTGGATGTCTTCGTAAGAAATATCTAAACCATTCTTTGCCTGCTTTTTTATTTGTATCCCAAGGAACAGGATATTTCATGTTATTAGCCACAGCATAGTTAAATGCTAGTTTTCTTACTTCGTGGGTTGATAAACCATAGTGCATATTAGCACATTCTAACAAATATGCAACTAATTCATTTTCTTGCGTTTCTGTTAAAACTTTTTTAACATCCTGAGCAGCACTGTAAATAAATTCTTCGCCTCAGCTTGCTTTATGCTTAAGAATATGTCTTGAAAGAGAAGATTTTGATATTCCATAGTGGTCAGCAGCTTGCCGAACGCTGAAATTATTTTCTAAAACTAAGCGGGCTGCAGGAGTAACATTTTTTCATCTGGTTTAATCCTTTTTTTGTTTAATTTACTTCTTGGCATCTGCAATTAAAGTTTCATGTGATGAATAAAATATTTTAGTATAAAATTTGTACTTTGGGACACGTCCCAAAGTACAAACCTATAGGTGTCCCAAAGTAAAAGCCAAGCTATTATTTTTTTAAAAGTTTAGTTTTATTAAAAGGTTAAGTTTAAAACACAAATTCTTTTGAAAATACATAATCTAATATTTGCTCTTCAAGATAACATAAGCAAATAATAATAATTTAGCTTACCTTGGATTGAAACGAGTTCGATGTTCTCAGATAATAATTCACTTCCAATCCTATAAAACACCTTAACACGCAAAACATAAAATGGCTCCTGGAATTTCACTATATTATAACACGTATAGACATCTAGTGTATAAATGCATAACTGATAGAAATATTGGCGCTCAATTTCAAATAAAACAATAATAAACTTGTGTGTCCCAATGTACAAGCTGTCCCAAAGTACAAGGGTCTCCCCTACTCATTTGAAATGGCAGTTTTTAAGAAAACTAAGCAATGACTTTCTTGATGGCATTGTTACAATTTTCCTTAATAAATTGTAACTTTTAAATAGTGTCAAAGCTACAATCTTTTCTTCTATAGTCCATCCACCTCTTGCTTCTCTTTTAGCACAGTATATTTGTGATATTAAAAAATCAAAAGTTGTTGTCATACCTTTAAAAAGGTGACATACCACTCTGGAATCACTTATATCACAAAGTGCTTTCATGTTGTTGGATCTTCCTTTACAAAGTTTTTTTAACTTTCTTATGTGAGACTCTTTACCTTCAACTATCGACATTAACCATTTCATTCAAGGGGTATTCACAAGTTTAGATACACCACGTATGCGTCTAAAAGTTGGAGTCCTTGTTTGAATTTCAAGGATACTTGGAATAGGCTCTGAAATTGTAAACCTACCTTCCGGTTGTTCAATAACACTACACTAGTGCTAGGTGATGGATCTACAATAATAAATTTTAATATATTATAAATAAACAATACTATGTACATTTATTAACACCTGTATTTTTTTGAACAATGTTTGTAGCAGCAATAGATGGATGCAAGGTCGGAAAAACATATGAACGTAATTTTCTAGTTTGTAAATCCATATAATAAATAATTAATAATAAATACATTTTTCAAGTGTTTCTTTGTTTCAATAACTTCTTTTTCCATTTTGGATAGTTTGTTTTTTTGTTCTAATACTTTGTTTTCTTGTTGTAATAATTTTTCTTCTTGCTCTGCTTTTTGTTTTAATATCAGACTTAGGTGTTGTCTGTTGTGTTCCCGTATTCCCGTTTTCTCACATCTTTCCAGGCATACGAAGCACTGTTCGAAGTCGGTGTCGGTACCACTAGTACTTGGATTGCCTCCGAGAAAATCGTCTGTAAGATACATTTCAAAGATTTGGCATATCGTTTGAAAGTTTCGCCAACAACTGCATCTACATATTTTCTAAATATGATTGATATTCTTTATCAAAGACTGAAACCTTTAATTAAATGGCCAGAACGTTCTGTTTTACAGATGAACGTACCAACATGTTTCAAAGACGCTTCCCAAGAGAAAACAACTGTAATTATTGACTGCTTGAAGGTTTTTATTGAAAAACCAGATCATTATGTGACTCAGCAGCAATGTTGGTCAAATTATAAACACCACAACACAATAAAATTTTTAATAGCTCTAACTCCACAGGGCAGTATATCTTACAATAGTGAAGCTTGGGGTGGACGTACTTCTAATAAACAGATAGTAGAGATGAGCAAGTTTTGCAAAAATATTAATCCGGGTGATGTTGTTTTAGCAGATAGGGGTTTTTTGATCAGGGAATCACTATCAGGGAATCATTTTTAAAGTATAACAAAGTATTGATGGGAAACATAAGGATAACGTCACCAGCCAAAAGTGGATCGGTCTACTATAATTATAAGGGCTATTTCAGTATAGTATTATTGGGAATATGTAATGCACATTATAATTTTATCTATATTGATATAGGGGCCTATGGCTCAGAAAGTGATGGTGGTGTTTTTAGCAGTTCTGATTTTGGCTAAAGGTTGCAGCAACATGTTATCTATTCCGGGGCATGAAGCACTACCAAATAGCAATATCAATATGGGTTATTTTTTTTGGAGGGTTCTGCATTTCCTTTATCAACAAAACTAATGAGGCCTTATTCAGGGATAAGTTTAGATATCGTTAAGTCGGTGTTTAATTACAGTTTAGCAAGAGCTCGAAGGGTAATTGAAAATATATTCGGTGTTTTTGTTGCTAGGTGGAGAATTTTTCACCGTGAAATATGTGCCTCATCAGATAATGTTGAGAACATAGTAAAGGCTAGAGTTGTTCTCCAAAAACTTCATAAAAACTTCTTTACCAGAAAAAGAACGTTATTGTCCTACAAATTTTGTGGATGGTGAAGATGTCATGAAAGTGGCGGCAAGAAGTTGAAAATACAGTGATGGAAACGTGTAGTAGACTTGGAAGTAATAATTCATCAAGTATAGCTTTTACTATGAGAAATGAATTAGCAAAATACTTCTTAGCACCACCTGGATTTGAAGAAGGGCAAATTGAATATGTGAAACATACATAAAATTTTGCAATTCAATGTAACATATTTTATTTACATACAATATCTATAAATACATTGTCATTTACATTTACAATTTCTTTTCTAAAATATATAAGTTAAATACTAAATGTAGTGATGAGCTTTTTATTTATACTGCCTAGCATAGAATAATTATAATAATAGCTATTTATGGACAACAAAAAATTTACAAAGATAAATATCTATAGAAAGAAAATAGGAAATAATATTTAAAAAAATACACCATAAGCTGTTAAAAGGTTCAAGATCAGTTACATGCAAGACATACAGCTGCGTTGTCTCGCAGACCTTAACGAAACGACTAAACTAAACTGATGAAATAAAAATGAAAAAAGCAATATTACTTAATTTTGACTTTTATAAAGAGTTGTTCGCTTTGAAAGCTATGTTATAATTATTTCTCGTTAAGAATTTAGAAATTGTTTGCATAAGATTACCAGTATAAATAAGGGTTTTATATTAATTATTCATATCACAACTGTCTGTAGGGTATTCGATTCAAAATAAACTAAACTAACCTAAATAAATTTAAACTACACTTATGACTACATTCGAGTCTAACTAAACGCCATACTATTACTATATATTATAAATTATATTAATTATCTTTTTCTTCAGTTCCTTACTTTTCTGGCGAGCTAATTGATGAAATGACAATGCGGCTACGAAATTATTTTTTTGAAAGATATGGTATTAACTGTCTATTGGCCCAGGCTTGTTCAAGATCATTTTCTAAACTAGTCATTCTCTGTGATGAAGATGATTCATTAGCAAAGTTCAAAAAAGAATTAGCAAATTTTCAAAATACTATAACCTGTCTACTTCAAAAGTCAACAATTATCGATCCACTGAATGAGGCAACATTACAGAGTGTAACAACTACATGTACTAAAGACGGATTTCTCGTCGGAAATGAAATAATAATCCCAAATTATGGAACCAAAATTGATGTAATACTGTATAATGATAAATCTGGCATTATAATGGTATTAAAATGTGATCCACATGCTGTAGAAGATGCAGTTAAAGAGATTTTTAAAAATCACTACTGCAATGTCACAATGACAAAATATTTTAATGATCGTCAGATAGCTCCTTCTCTTTCCCTTGTTATGGGGAATGCATGTAGATTCTGAAAAGAAAGCATCTGTGGTGTGCCTCCGAAAGAAGGATATAGGTTTTAGATAATCACAATGTTGGGGCGGAGTCGTCGCTAGAAAATCGAATTGAGATAGGTGTTAATTGTATAGGTGAAGTTGTCATTAACACTTTTTGCGAAAGAGCAATTCGTGTCTCGTAACATAGCAGAGATTCAAAATATTTTTAAGTTTAGCGGCAAGTTGATTTCAGTTTCGATCACCTAAAATATGTTCAATTTCGGTTTTAGTTTTTAAAATATATTTTCCAATTTTATAGTTATAATAAAACATGAATTACAAAAATGTCTGCAATTTGAGATAACTCATGCGCCACATGATTGCTTTTTTCTTCTACATCATTCTGTGAGTTCGTAGTTTTGGTAATGTTATTTACAGTTTTTAAAATTTCTTGGTCAATAACATTGCCAGTCCCATTTCTTTTTTGCAGCATTGCTGTTTTTGCTCTTTTTGTGGTAGGTGTATTAGGTTTAATTTCTAAAGGAGAAAATGAACTGTATGTTATTTTTTTACTTTTATTGCTGTTTACCTTGAGATGTTTCGTCAACAGCATCGCAGGAATTAGAAGTACTTGGAATAGCTAAATCCAAGTCAGTATCGCACAGTTTAAATGGCTCTGGAGGTTCTTCATGTACAAATTGAGAATCTTTAAAAAAATATATCACTATCTAGATATTATGTTTGTATACGCAACAACTTACCATCATTATCCATTGACATTTGTGAACTCCAGTCAATTGTTTCTTCTACTTAAGTAGAAGAATTTTCTGGGTATACAGGCTTTGTATTATATCGCCTAAAATAATAATAATAACACTGCACAACAGCATTTCTGATGATTGGGTTATGTTACATGATATTAGTCCAATTTTTTATGACGATTTTAATTCCGTGATTGAAATTTCTGTATCAGCTCTAGTTAAAAAAATATGACACGGGTGTTTTTTTTTTTTATAATAAAACATTATAAATTTGGAGATAATTCTAATTTATTTAATTCTTATAATGAAAAAAACTTTCTCTTATATGACTTTCTTGCTAAAGCTGAAGGCAGAGAGCTATTCTGAATGCTCCAACAATAGTCAGCCATCATGTGTGCGTTCCAGTAGCCCTGATAGCGTTCCTCCATGGTACGGAGGTCCTGGTGGAATCGCTCGCCCTGTTCTTCACTTAGGTCCCCAAGATTGGCGGGAAAATAGTCCAGGTGATTGTGAAGAAAGTGTTAACTTGATGCTCATGTTACATCCAAGCCTTTGAAAGTGACTCATCAGTTGTTCGACGTGTTGAGAAAATTCAGAACTTTTCTTATTTCCCAAAAAAATTTTAACAAGCCAAACAAACTCATTCCATGCCGTTTTCCCAATCTCTGTCATAGTGTCCGTAAAATTTGAGTGTTTTATTAATTATCTTATTTGTGGCCCATCAAAAATTCCAGCTTTTATCTTTTCTGCACTCAGTTTTGGAAACTTTTTTGATAGGAAAATAAAACAGTTTCCATACCCATACCTCCTTCTTTTCGCATTTCTAATAAAAGGCAAGCCAGTTGTCTCATTTTTCGAGATGCAACTAAGCGGAATTGACTATCTCTATGGCTTTTCAAATATCTAGTAGCTACTTCGCAATAAGTGGATCAGCCTTTGCAACTAATGAAATAGAATCGGGTTTCATTACCGGAAATACTTCATTCCTTAAGATATCAATTCGTTTATAGGCAGTTAATAATGACTGTCCATCACTTTGTGCATTGGTTCTAAGTCTGCTGTCATCAATATTATGAGGACAAACTTTAACATGCCGAAAAAGATACTTTCTCTTTTAGAATCCTCTGCAGTATTTACGTGGCAGATACGTTGATGAATTTGGCTTTGCTTCATTGTCATACATAGGTTTTCTTACGGGAATTATATTTTCTTCAACGCTACTTTTCAAAAAATTGCCCTTATTTCTTAACTTATTGAAAATATATTTCCTCTTCCTATCTCCTGTTTTTAAAGCCATAATTTCTTGAACTTGCACTTCTAAAGAGTGATGCCTAATGATATGGCGTGAAAATTTCATACATCAGCTTCACAGTAAAAACAATAATCCTTTTTATTCCATAACCGCTTCTTTTTCTTTAGAATATTATTTCTCTCATTAATTTTTTGTGACGGTGACCTCTTTGGTGAATAATAAAATTCGGTCTTGTTATTATATGGTAAATAAATTTAAAAGTTGTTGAGTTTCAATATCGAAAACAAAAACTTCAGATCGAAGCTCCCCCCTCTGGCTCACTCACTGTTTCAAAATTTTCATAATATTTAAACTATTTATTCAAGTCAAAGTTCGGGTTATAATAATATAGCACATTAACTAAATCATCAATATCAAAGTATTGTGAATTCCGAAATGCAAACGCCGCCATAAATAAACAATCAATATCAAACAATTCTATAGAGAGTATATAATCACATAACCCACTAGGTAAATCAACCCCAATTCTCTGTATAACCTCAGCAAATTTGTTATTCGAATCAAATTGCGTATTCATTGTACTAAGTTGTTAAAGTAACTGAAAGAATACAAGATCAGACCTGTAGTAGAATGGTTGGGTGGGGAGGGATAGTTTAAATACTGTTTGAAATATTATAGGAGCTTAGTATACTGAAACCAGCGATTAAGACAAAATGTCTCAACATCTAGAATTTATATTAGAAGCAGTCAAGTTTGATTATGAAAATTATGGTTGGATATGTAATATTAAAACAAATCTAATAGAACATATTCCATTTGATTTATTTAAAACGAAAGTGGACCCAAAATGTATAGAGAAGTTCTGGCATTTAATTTCACCTGACAAACAAATTGAACTAGAAGAATATCGACCGTGTTTTATACACTATAATACCGGTGAGGAACAAATTGACGGGCCACCACCCTCCAAAATAAACTATTCAGTTTGTAAGAAAAGTATTACCCAACAAGTCAAAATAGAATTGATATTAGAAGCAGTCAAGTTTGTTTACGAAAATGATGGCTGTCTATTTGGTATTAAAACAAATCTAATAGAACATATTCCATTAGATTTATTTAAAACGAAAGTGAACCCAATATGGGTAGATAAGTTCTGGCATTTAATTTCACCAGACAAACAAGTTGAACTAGAAGAATATCGACCGTGTTTTATACACTATAATACCGGTGAGGAACAAATTGACGGGCCAGCACCCCCAAAAAAGAAACTGCTCAGTTTGTAAAAAGAGTATTACCCAACAATTCAAAAAATTTAGAAAACCGAGGCAGAAGAAATTGAAACATTGTTAAATATATTTATGTTATAGTTAAATTTAAATAAAAAATTATTAAAATCAAATTTAATTCGTTCTTTTTTCAATATCGTATATTGTACAATTCAATTACAAAAAAATAACTCTGCGGTTTATATTCGCGATAATTATAACGGCATGATATAATTATCGAGCAAAGCACACAGCAACATGCTTATGAGTAGACCTCGTATACGGAATAGCCGGATCACTGTTGCAAGAGTGAATTGGTTCCTAGATACACTTAAAATCGGCATAAATAACAAAAGGCACAAACAATTTCTTTTCAAAGTAATTGAATTTTAAAATATTTTGGGGTATTGGCAAATCACAAATGTGACAGATCACTGTCATTTAACGGGGAAATTCAGGGGTGTCGCGCATTCAAATTGTAATCTAAATTTCAAAATTCCAAATTTTATCCGCCTTGTTTTGGAGCGGCATGTTGTAAAAACAGATATACTAGCTTTCTCAATTAAACTTTTCCCATTAAATAAAATAATCATATAAAGTAATGCAACAAGAGAATCAGTATATTTCGAAATTCAAACATTCTACTTATTGAATAAAATTTCCATAAGTAATAAATAGAGGAGAAAATTGTATTCGAAAATGTTTTTAGCAGGGAATCTACATGTTTATGCAACAGATATGCTAGCTTTCTCAATTAAACTTTTCCCGTTAAATTAAATAATCATATAAAGTAATGCAACAAGAGAATCAGTATATCCTCGAGTGATTTATAATCGTAAAGTCCCCTTGAAATTCAAAGACACCACATGGAGACCCAAACACAAGATGTGTTTATTTTAAGTAGTTTCGAAATTAAATAGGTGATACATATACACTAGTCAATAGCTTTTTCACTGAATATACTAATTATATCTCACAACCCTTGTAAAAGAGAAGATCATTCAAATACAAAATGCTAGGAATAAAATATGTTTTTTAGAAATTTTTATTAATTAATCTTATTAGATATCAAACTCTTTCACATTTTGGAATATAATATGGATTCAAAAGGAGAAGAAGGAATAGTTGAAGTTCCATTGTATGCTACCTCCAATTATTTATAGCTGTTAAGCCCATCGAAATTCAAAGGCACTACTCACGAGGCTCGATGTAGGCATCTCGGAACATGGACAAGTCTACCGTCAAATGATTTATAGTGAAATTCAAAGGCACTACACAGAGGCTCAAGGTAGACGGCTCTCCCAGCTAGGAATATTTCATATGGAGTTAGCTCTTAAAAGCAATGAAGCTTCAGCTCTTAAATGCAATGAAGCTTCCCCAACGTCAGTAGGTTTCTGCCGAAACATTAGGGTGTCGAATGTCTCTTTGGACCGAGCACCACAGTCAATAGACTGCTTAACGTATTTGGGTAAACTCCTGAAATGACCTGTCTCTTCAACTGATAAGTAGGAAGATATAAATTCACATGTTAACGTAAATAAATATGTAAAAAGAAAAAGTGTTTCAATAAATTATGTTAACGTAAAGTATTGATGCTAAATATAATCCCGAAAGGGTTGAGGTGTCTGCAAGGGGATACCAGAGGTTTGCAAGAAGGTACCCGAGACCTGTAAGGGGTACCAGACGCCTGCAAGGGGGTTACCAGGGTGTAGGGTGTTGAAAATAACGTCAAAACGGCTCTAACTGCAAGGGATAGCGAGATACTGCCCTTACTTAGGGACGACTCATGATCGGTTATAGTTTCATACGCGACCACCGCGAGATCTCACAAACAAATGTATCGAGCTCATCAAATAGATTAAGGGAGCTACTTACTGAGGAAACGTACTTATTCTTACCAGGTTAAATGGAAAACATCAAATCAGTGTTTCAAGACCGTATTCGAACTGGAGTTATTATTAATCTAAAACATACTGACTCTATATTATTTATGAAGGATACATCCATTCTATTTGAATGAAGAATCTTGAATGTGTTAAAAAAGGAAAAGGCCATCAAGGTAAACACAATGTTTTGTGGTGAATTTAAAATACAGAAAACCGACCAAGAGATTAATGAATTAAAATATTTTAATATTAAAAATATACAAATTTTTCAAGACATAAGATAATCAAATTCCGAAATTAAATATATCGGCATACAGCCATAACTTGGCTATTTCTTCAAGCGGCACATTTTGTTCACGACAATTCTCGACATACAATTCATACATTTTTTTAATACTTAAGTTGCTGTCCAGATATTTTTTAGCTGATTTTTCCCTTCTGTAGTGCGATTCTTGAACTGGGAATTTTAAAATATGCTCCCGAATATTTTTCCGAATATGTTCGCCTATTTTCAGCTTCTTTCCTCTTAAATCCTCAAGAATTGTTCCACCGTTTTTTGACAGTCTCTTTGGAAGACTTGTTTCAACAAAGGTCTGAGAAATACTCAGTGTATTTAGGAAATACGTTTTACACACCCTAACACGTTTATGATCCTTAAAAAAATTATAATGTAATGTTGTGTTTCTCCGTTTCTGTCCTGTTCTCTCGCGTCTTCTCTGTATTTCCTCCTTTGTGACGCACGATGCCACAAATTGCCGTTTTTGGTTATTATCCATTTATGCTGACCAAAAGTGCTTAAAAATGTCATTCCGAATTTCGTCTGTAAAATTAAGTGAACATTTTAATTTACAAGTTTCTTTACATTTCGGTTTAAGTCTTCTTTCTTTAACGTCTTTTTTATTTTTTGACACATATGCTTGACCAGTCGCTCGTTTTTGTTTCCTTATATTACATTTCCATTTATTTTGATTTCTTTGCGCTTAAGACCTTTAACTACTTCAACTTTATTGTTAGGCTTTTCATCTATTTCCTTCTCTATTTCATTATCAGTTGTTTCATCAGCAGAATCAGACGGAACGTAGTGAGAATCTACGTCGGAATCATCTATAGGACTATCAGATCCATTTTCTATACTATTTTCTGAACTGCGAGAAATTTCTTTTTCAGTTCTTGACACTGGTTGTGTTGCAAGAGAATCTATGAAGCAATCGTCTTTTGAAAAAAGGTTACAAAAATACTGGTAAATATACCTATACCTGAGTCAGGATTATTTCCAATATTATGGTTCAAAGAACTTGAAGCCGCTATATTATTATGAAGTTGCTGGTTTTCATTGTCTGCATCAGACGAAAATGTTTGAGTTAATTGCACAAAAATTTTGGAGTGTACCGGGGTAAACAGTGTTAAGTCTCAATATGATTTTGTAAACATTTCTATTTGGACGAAAATATTATATTTTTTTCAAATATGATGCCTATAAACCACGCAAAAATTAAACTTTTCATTGTTTACGCATGAAATAAAAAATTTAAGAACACTTACCTTTTACTGAGTTTGAGATTGCAATTTCTGTTTGCAAATCCGCCTTTTCTGCGTGTTTATTGTTTTTAAACACAAGTTCACACATTAGTTTACCCCGAAACATACCTTTAATTATCGTTTAACTTAAGCAAATTGTTGAAAATACACTTAACGCTTTTTACCTCCGTCTAAACTTTAACACAAGAAACGTCAAAAGCGCTTAACCTTGTTTACCACGATTCGCTTACTGGACTTAACACTGTATACCCCCATCTATCAGCCAAATCAAGCAACTAGGGACATATAGCGGTTGTCCTTAAGATACAATTTGATATGTTAAAAGACATGGTGGAGATAACTCATTTCCGCAAAAAATGTGACTTAACACACCTTACCTCTGAGGTGCTGAATTATTTGTCGCCATTTGTTCATTTCTTGATTTAGTGACAAAATGACCGCCTTATCAATGGTTTTGTGTTTTTTCCAAGCATCATACGTTTTACATGCGCAAATGTGTACAAATGTTTTTTCGTGATTTTTGATCTTTTTTGAAAGACCCTGCCAATCATTAACTCCGTTACACCAATTGTCTCTAAAATACATGTCATTTCTGTTAGCAAAAATCCAACAGGGTTCGCAATACGCAATGTTCAACCTTGCCGAATAACACAACCACATACGTTCCACGGTTTGATCAATTTTATTTTTGAATGTGTAATAAGCGTTTGTAAAAGATCTACCTTTAGCATCTTTCGGAAAATTACTATTGGGTTTACACGGCTCCGCACCTAATATATGCTTCCTAATGTTATCATCAATTTCAACGTTTTGATAATTTGTAATGTCACTTGTGAACATTTTTATCTCTTTATTTTTATTTTGACTTTCTACTTTATACACATCTTCTGCAGGTTCACTGGGTTCAGTTAATGCCACATGTGATGTGGTTGGTTCATTTAAGCGATCATTCTCCTGATACCGTTCACTATTTTCATCATTTTCTTCTTTAACTATCGCTTGTTCATTGAATGGAGCACCAAAGAAATTGTCAAGTTTTCTATATTTTGTAGCAATAGTCTGTTCCTTTTCCCTACGAAGTTTTCTCTTTTGATATCCACTTAAAACTTTTTTTCCGCTCATGTCTTTTAACTGCAAATATATTATTTCTAATTAATTTATATTAGGAAACATTAACTAACTTTTATTTTTCGCTAATTTATTTTTTATAACAGTCATGCTTTTCACAATTACAATCGTTATAAAATAACTTTTAAAGAAAGGTCATGCTACTAAAAATTTGTACTTACAGTATTTTACTGATTCAAATAAAAACCACACGTATTTATAATAAGGCCGTCGTTTTAACTGACTAATAAATAAACAGACATCTAAATGGAACATATTGCAATCGTAAATAACTTCGGAAATCCCCGAATCAAAACTACAAAGATCATTTATATTGCGGAGTTGATTATTCGATTTCAATGTCGCATTATGTTTACTTAAAAATCATTTCATTACTCGGAACCTTATACTGTGCTTATACATACATATTTGAAATTGAGAAGAAAGGGCAATTTGTTGACGTCGCAAAAAGATAGTAAATTAGGTATTTATAATATTTATAAAATATGATGTTGCTCGCTCTTAGAGTGTAAAAGCTTCATCGACTATTTTATTATGCAGGCAGTGGCATTACTTTATGAGCAGGGCCCCCTCCGGCGTAAAGTACAGGGTAATGTCGGACTCTGGGCTAATGCAGGGCCAGGGCCCCTTGACCTTCTGCCCCCCCCCCCCGCACGGCTGGGTCAGCGAGGGTGTACGTTACGCCACTGCTGATTGATTAAACTATCAAATGCATCGCGAAATTCTAACCACCCCGTATATTTCCCATTGAATTTTGGTAATTGCATAATTGGCAATTTTACGGTTGCCGCATTGATATTGTTAAGTAAATTATTGCATTGCGCGTTACTATTACTGGAGCTTGCTAAAGTTCATTCCTTTCTATCTTTTGCCTAACGTCATTTAGTAACGTTTGTGCGTTTGAACATGCCGCAAAATAATTTGATTCAAATAATTCGGTTTCCTCGTCATCGTCTGTTTCACTTAATATACTTATTTCATCTTGTACAGAAAAGAAATCATCATATAAGTTAGATATTTTGTTTAATCGCATTTCTATTTCAGCTAATAGAACTTTAGTTATTCCGATCTTTGTTTTGCTTTTTCTTGAATGTATTTCGAGAAATCCGTTAATCTTTTCTTTATGCTACCCCGCTTACGCTTTAATTTAATTAAATCGTCTGTATTTGGCATATTGTATCAGGTGAAAGCAATAGGGAACAGAAAGAAATGTGTACGTAGGTTATGTATAACTCACCACTTACCTATGCCGGTGACAATTGCGCTGGCGTAATCCAAATTGTTCGCTTAATTCGGCTGCCCGAAGGACCAATGTTACTTTCTTGGGTTTGTATTGCAGCCTTTTCACTTACATACACACTTCTAACGTTTTAAACTTAACATTTATTGGTAAAAATACATATTATTGTATAGACATTGTTACAAATTTTACTTGACAGGTTTATTTTCTCTACTCATCTGCCCCCTGGCGGAAGCATCATCTTACTATATACTATATATGTAAAGGCTGTATTACACTTATCAATTTCTTGACCAAGAACTTGATCAAGTGAAAATTGACGTCTTGTATTACACTTGTCAAGTCGACTTGATCAATTTCTTGACCAAGAACTTGTTGGCTTAGAACATGTTCTATTTTTTTTCTTCAACTTGACCAAGTTTTTAGTGATTTCTAGTAAAATGTGTGTTATAAAGTTTTTTGCCAACTGCGTACAATGTAAATCTCGTACAATTGCACTTAACATTTCTGTTAAAATCACATATTAAGTATTAACAGAAAATAAATCAAATCCACCAAAATTAACGTTTTATTATTTTGTGTGAAGTATTCAGATTTACAAAATGCCATCTTTGAAAATATTCAAGCGCAATTCACGAATAAAGAAATTGAAAGCTGCAATAATAATATTAACATTGTTATTAATAAGGAAAACCAGATATTGTGCAGATGTAGAAAATAAGGCCAAACGGAGGTGGTGGACCAGACCTTGGCTGGACCTGTTGTTTATCTTATATTGTCTCGACTTATTTCATAAATAATACCATATACATGTATGCATAGATTTATTTGTACACTTTCATTAATACAATATAACATGACATTTATATAGATACAACGGCCATTGTTTCTTACTCACCACTCTCTTAGTTATTTCTATAGTTACCAACCTAAGGAAATTATTATTCCACAACACCCTCTCTTAATGATTTCCTACACATCTTAATATTACTACATATTTCATAAAAAAAACTTAAAAGACCTTACAAATCATTTTACAAACCATTATTTAAATTTCTATCTTATTCTAAACCAATTCCTCTCCTGTTGGAGTAAAACAAATCTCTATTCTGTCCTTTTGTTAACATATCAGCTAATTGTAATTTAGAACTAACATATTCCAATATCATATCATTGCTGCTCATATTTTCCGAAATAAAGTTATACTTAATGTCAATGTGTTTAACTCGCTCATTATTTTCCGGATTTTTAACTAGTGCAATACATCCTTGATTGTCCTCAAAAACTTTGAAGTTTAAAATATTTACATTCATATCAGATAATAGCTTTCTGTACCACAAACAATCTTGAACTGCCGCACATAAAGCCACTAGTTCAGCTTCTGAATTTGATAATGTAACACAATTTTGCTTTCTAGTGACCCACGCTACACAATTTCCATATACAAGGTGGCGCAAAACAAACTCCACTATTTTACACAAATATATTTTATATTTATGAATAAGTTAGAAAGGAAATAACTAAACATTTCTCAAGCCCTGGTAATGCAGTTTTAAGTTCTGGATATTACATCTGTAAGATGGCTTCCGGTTGGCAGCACATTGCCTTAAACGATTTATAAAGTTTTCGAACACTCTATTAGGAAGCTCTTGATTTATTAAGCGTATTTCGTTCCGAAAGCTTTCTTTTAATTCTTGAAGGGTATCGTAGCGATTGCGAAATACCTGCTGCTTCAAATACCCCCACAAGAAAAAATCTGGCACTGTTAAATCCGGCGAACGTGCCGGCCACGGAGTTTGACCAAAACGTGAAATAACATGGCCAAATGTTTCCCTCACTACAGCCATACTTATTCGCGCTGTATGCGCCGTCGCCCCATCCTGTTGAAGATAACATTTCGTGAGTCAATGTTCATCTTCAACAGGATGGGGCGACGGCGCATACAGCGCGAATAAGTATGGCTGTAGTGAGGGAAACATTTGGCCATGTTATTTCACGTTTTGGTCAAACTCCGTGACCGGCACGTTCGCCGGAGTTAACAGTGCCAGATTTTTTCTTGTGGGGGTATTTCGCCATCGCTACGATACCCTTCAAGAATTAAAAGAAAGCATTCGGAACGAAATACGCTTAATAAATCAAGAGCTTCTTAATAGAGTGTTCGAAAACTTTATAAATCGTTTAAGGCAATGTGCTGCCAACAACGGAAGCCATCTTACAGATGTAATATTCAGAACTTAAAACTGCATTACCAGGGCTTGAGAAATGTTTAGTTATTTCCTTTCTAACTTGTTCATAAATATAAAATATATTTGTGTAAAATAGTGGAGTTTGTTTTGCGCCACCTTCTACTTTAATAAAAAAACCTGTAACTGATTTTCTATCTGTTAAATCACTAGCCCAGTCTGAATCGACATAGCACGTCAATTGCAAATCCTTTTCTTTTCTTTCATATATTAGATTCATCTCTGCTGTACTTTTTAAATATCTGAACAGTCTTTTTAAATTAGTCCATACTTCTTCAGAATTGTTGTCTTGAAACCTACTATAATAGTTCACAGTAAAACTAATAGCTGGTCTGGTGCCAAGCATTAGATACATTAAACATCCTATCAATTGTCTAACTGGTTTTATTCCATTTTCATTTTTTTCACTTAGTTTTATTTTCAATCTTGGGTCTATGGGTGTATCGCATGGTTTACAATTTTCAAAATTAAAACACCTTAAAATTCCCTTTAAATATCTTTCCTGGTTTATTTTTAATATCCGTTTATCTCTGTCATAATCTATTTCTAGTCCCAAAAAATTCTTCAAATTACCCTTATCTGTCATCTCGAATTTTTCCATTAATTTTAATTTACAATTTTCTATTTCTGCTAAATCTGGTCCAGATAGAATAATGTCATCCACATATAATAATAAATACATAACTAGATTGTCTCTCTTTTTAATATACATACAATAACCTGATTCAGATCTTTTAAATCCTAAAGATATTAAGGCCCGGTTCTACAATCCATAGATATACCTAGTATAACGCAATACCGAGTATAAATTTCAAGTACCTGTTCTACAATCACTAGATAAACCCCGAATAGAATAAACCCTGGTATAAGTAGCAGTATAACTTATCCCTCTGTTCAGGGCCAAGTTAAACATCGGATAACTTTTTTCTGGGCTGTGATTGGAGGAATATAAGTATCTGTGACAAGAAAACAAAGTGTTTGGACGTTTGCAGTTTATAGGTTAAAAATAAATTTGAATGATATTCCTTTATTTGATTCGGACGAAGACGATATTGACAATATTCTAGTAATTCGACGACCAAAAACTTTTAAAATAAGGTAAATATTTTAAAGTTATATATTTTTATAATGCATCTAAATTTTACATTTCAGAATAAATTTTTTCGATGATATAGACGAAATTGATTTTATAAATCGTTTTCGTCTTTCAAAAAATACTTGTCGGGGAATTCTTCAACAAATTGAAGGAATAATAAAATCCGAAACAAACCGCAATAGTGCATTGACACCGGCAACAAAATTTTTGTTAACATTAAGATTTTTTGCTACTGGTTCGATGTTGACAGTGGCTGCTGATTTTGTAGGAGTGAGCAAAACCTCTGCATGTGAATCAGTGAAAATAGTAACTGTTGCTTTGTGCGAATTAAATCGCAGATACATTAAATTTCCCCAAACACCAGAAGAAATAGATGCACAGATGGTCCGATTTTATAATATAGCACGATTTCCCAATGTTTTGGGTGCAATCGATTGTACCCACATAAGAATCCAATCACCCGGGGGGCCTAACGCAGAGGAATTTAGAAATCGGAAAGGTTATTTTTCATGGAATGTTCAAGTCGTGTCTGATGATAAGTTGAGAATTCAAGATATTGTTGTAAGATGGCCTGGAAGAACGCATGACCAAACAATTTTTGATAATTCGCGCTTGAAAGCCAGATTTGAAACTGGAGAAATGGGTAATGGTTTATTATTAGGTGATAGTGGATATGGCATAAAAAACTATCTAATTACCCCATTATTACATCCAGAAACCCCAGCAGACTCTTTTTAATGAATCTCAAATTAGGACACGTAATGTTGTTGAGAGGATGTTTGGTGTCTGGAAACGAAGATTTCCAATTTTGTCATTGGGAATGAGGGTTTCGTTAGAAAGGGTTCAAGCCATAATTGTCGCGACAGCCATCTTACACAATCTTGCAATAAATGAAAATAACTACAATGAGCCCCTTGTGGAAGAGGTAGTACATGAGCAAGTGCAACTTGAAAATCAAGTCCATTTGCAGGTCGATAACGCAAAACGACGATCACTTATCAATGCACATTTTACAAATTTACTATAAATTGTTTATTTTAAAATGTCAATTAATATTTGTACATAATATATATAATAAATGTAATAAATACAAAATTTATAGTAATTATATTTTGCATCAAAGTTTAAGATATTGAGATTATATATTTACTTATGTTTCTCTGTTCAATGCTGTAAAAATAACATTGTTTGTCAGAGCAGAATAAAAAATGAATTTCTAATTTTTTTTTCTTTCATCCATTAATCATTTTTACAATACATATCTATATTTCAACATACTGTACATGTGATATGATTCTACAGGTTTTAAAATTGTTATATTTAATTAGAAAAGGAAGGAGTGATGTAGAAAAATAAAAAAATTGCACTGTTAAGAATGTTTTATTTGTTAAAATGTCAATTAATATTTGTACATAATATATATAATAAATGTAATAAATATAAAATTTATAGTAATTATATTTTGCTTCTAAAGTTTAAGATATTGAGATTATATATTTACTTATGTTTCTCTGTTCAATACTGTAAAAATAACATTGTTTGTCAGAGCAGAATAAAAAATGAATTTCTAATTTTTTTTTTCTTCCATCCATTAATCATTTTTTCAATACATATCTATATTTCAACATACTGTACATGTGATATGATTCTACAGGTTTTAAAATTATTATATTTAATTAGAAAAGGAAGGAGTGATGTAGAAAAATAAAAAAATTGCACTGTTAAGAATGTTTTATTTGTCGCTCTTTCAATTGTAGATCCATTTGTAATATTTTCATCTCCAAATCGTGCTTTTCTTGGAGCCTTTTTTCTTTCAAGTCATGCTCCTCTTGTAACAAACGAATTTGCAAATCAAGAAGAGCAGTCTTTTTTAACAAAAGGGTTGCGTGCCCATCCTTTTGGACACTATGTTTTTTTGCCCCTCTTCTTCCTAAAAGGAAAGGACGTTTTCTTTCCACTGTAATAATAAATTATAAAAATAAATATTTTGTTGTGTCCAAGAAGAAAGTCAAATAATTACATGATGGAGATTGACCTTCGAATTTATCGGCTTTGATAGTCACTGAGGAGGGACCGCCACATCATTTGCTGATGTTGGAGTGTTTCGCCCATTTGCAATTTCCCCAACACCAACAATTGACAAGTCTATTGGGCTCTTGCTTAATTCTGAAAATAAATTTTGTTAATCAAAGAAAAAAATTAATGTAATACAAATATTTACCTATACTTTCTTCTTGCGAAACACACAACTTCTTGTTCTTTGGTTCTCTCAAAACACTTGGGTTCCATCTGGACCAATCAAATTCCTATGAAGAAAAAAATTCTGGAAATAAGCAGTTGAACTAGTATATTATCACAAACCTGAAGATCAAGTTCCATCTCGGTCGTCTTATTTCCTTCTTCCTCAGTTTCAAATGTTTTTGTAATATCTATATAGCAACAAATTATGAAGTTAAATATTTTTGTAAATATGTTATACTCTATCCACTATTCAATTTTAATAAGTCTTTTTACATGACATATGGGAAATACCTTCTTTATTTGGTGTTAATATGTATTATGTATCTTGAAAGTATGTGTCTAGCCAATACATTTTCTTGTAAAACTATTTAAGTACTTCCAAACATCTACAAAATTAGTATTTGTCTAAATGATTAGTAAATGCTTATTTGCTACGAAAGAAAGCTATACTAATATACACCTGTAAAACACCTACCAACATAATCACCATCATAAGGACATGAAGTCCCTGTAACCGATAGTCCAATTACTTCTAATACTCTTGTACCTATGGGACCCAGATTGTGATCAGTTGACGGACCACCACCTGTTTTATACAAGCTATTTTTTAGAGTAGCATACTCTTTCCTGGTGGCTTTCTTCAAGGAGTCCCACTTATTTCGTAGCATCTTTAAGGAACGGCCACAGCTACTAATAGAATTAAATTCCATAGCCAGTTTCTCCCAGGCCTTTTCCTTCTCTTTGTTAGAGACTGCATCCGTTGATTTACATTCTACAAACAAAAAAAGATTAGTAATGTCGACATGCCTATACAATAGATTATGTTATATTAATAAAATATTTACCTAACACTTTTTTATATTGATGTACTAATCCCACCAATATTTCGATTTCCTCCAATGAAAAGTTAGTACACCTTACACGGGATGCCATTTTTTAAAAAGATATTAAATTTGGTCTTTAAACAATAATTGAAAATAACAGTGTTCAGATTATAACGCACAACACAAGTAGGTTATATTCGAATTGGCGCGAAAATAGGCAAACGGATGCGTATTTTTATGGTATAACTATTACCAACAGCAGTATTACTATTCTTGTATGTAAAACGACTTGTAGAACGGTTGCCTATTTATTCTCGGGATAAAGCCCGCATAACTTTGTACCTGGTATTGTTATTCCAGGCGTTTATTCCGTGATTGTAGAACCGGGCCTAAGTAATTATTTATTTTGTTGTTCCAACATTTTGATGATTGTTTTAACCCATACAAAGACTTATTTAATTTTAAAATATTCTCTGATTTACATTCACCCCTCTCTGGCGGATAAACATAAATGTTTTCCTTTAAATCTTCATTCAAGAACGCTGTTTTAACATCTAACTGCTTAAAATAATGCTTATTATAATTTCCTATTGATAATAAAGTCCTTATTGTCGACATCCTAGCCACTGGTGAATAAATGTCATCATAGTCAAATGACTCTCTTTGTCCGAATCCTCTTACCACAAGTCGCGCTTTATATTTTTCCTGCAAATTTTTTTCAAACGGTTTTGAAGTAAATACCCACTTAGTTTTTAAAATTTCCGCATTCTTCGGCTTCTTAACCTCTGTCCAGGTATTATTCTTCTCAATGGATTTTATCTCTCTCTCCATTGCTTCTGTCCACAATTTTCCATCACTTCTTCCATTTAACTCATCTACACTCTCAGGCACCTTTTCTATATATGACATTGCATCAAATGCCATATACATTTCATAGCCGGTATACTTTTCTGGTAATTTTGCTATTCTTTTATCTGGTCTTAACCCTTTATCCTCTTCTTCTATTTTCTCTTTACTTGTGTCCTTCTCTCTATCTTCATCTATGTTTATGCAGGCTGACTGTTTTTTTATAATAAAATGCATCTTCGTTGAAGACTACGTCTCTGGCAACTATGACCTTCTGTTCATCAATGTTCCACAACCTATATCCTGTTGTGGTATAACCTATCATGATGCACCTTTGAGCTTTTTCATCAAACTTATCTCTGAATTGTTTCGGTATATGGGAATATGCCATGCAGCCAAATACTTTCATATTCTTGATATCTGGCTTGGATCCATTCCAAACTTCCGCTGGCGTAACTTTGTCTAGGGATGAGTGTGGACTTCTATTTGAAATATATGCTGCTACTCTCACGGCTTCACTCCAAAAAGTCTTTGATAATCTAGCTTCCTCTATCATGGCTCTAGCTTTATCTACTAGACTCCTGTTATATATTTCAGCTTTGCCATTTTGTTCAGGAGTGTACGGCGTTGTATAGTCAATGTATGTACCATTTTCTTTGCAAAATTCCTTGACGTTATTTGAAACGTATTCCCCTCCGTTGTCACATCTTATTGTTGATACTTTAGATTCAAATTTTGCTTGGACCATTTTTATAAATTCTTTAAGGCAATTAAAAACCTCACTCTTTTTTTTAACAACATATACATGAATGAAATTTGAATAATCGTCTATAAAAGTTACAAAATATTTTCCACTTTCATGGCGTAATAGGACCCGCTACATCAGTGTGTATAATCTCCAATATTCTTTTTGCTTTCGTCCTTGCTGTAAATTTCAGCCTCGTCATGATACCACTCACACAGGATTCACAAAAATCTATTTTTCCTACCTTTACATTTTCTAAACCTTTAACCATGTTCCTCTTGACTAATTTCTCTAGATTAGAATGCCATATATGTCTCAATCTTTTATGCCATAATTAAAATTCATTATTTGATTCTATATTTAAGCACTCTTTGTCATCTGACTCAAACAAAATCTCATACAACTTATTTCTCTTGCCTAACCCTACTAATTGATTCAAGAATACCTGTCCATTTTCAAAAGTTACACTGATATTTCCCATTTCTAATCGTTTTACAGATAATAAATTCTTACGTAAATTTGGAACATAAAATACATTTTTTATTGTACATTTTACCTTATTTTGATCATTTACCTTACTTAACACTTTAATATTTCCTACCCCTACTGCATTAATATAATTATCACTTTTAGCTACAGCTATCTTAATAGGTTCTTTTAAATACATAAAATCCGAAAAATATTTTTTATCATTAATTGAGTGATCTGTGCACCCTGAGTCTATACAAAACAAGATTATCATTTCACTAAGATTATCATTTTCATTTATACTTGACATGAAACAAATACCTGGTTCTGTTTCATCAGCCCTTTCTTCTTTCTCCACAAAATTACTTCTCCTTTCGTTATTTTGTTACTTTCTTAAGTGTGAACTGGGCACATAACCTGTTGTTTATCTTATATTGTCTCGACTTATTTCATAAATAATACCATATACATGTATTATTTGTACACTTTCATTAATACAATATAACATGACATTTATATAGATACAACGGCCATTGTTTCTTACTCACCACTCTCTTAGTTATTTCTATAGTTACCAACCTAAGGAAATTATTATTCCACAACACCCTCTCTTAATGATTTCCTACACATCTTAATATTACTACATATTTCATAAAAAAAACTTAAAAGACCTTACAAATCATTTTACAAACCATTATTTAAATTTCTATCTTATTCTAAACCAATTTCTCTCCTGTTGGAGTAAAACAAATCTCTATTCTGTCATTTTGTTAACATATCAGCTAATTGTAATTTAGAACTAACATATTCCAATATCATATCATTGCTGCTCATATTTTCCGAAATAAAGTTATACTTAATGTCAATGTGTTTAACTCGCTCATTATTTTCCGGATTTTTAACTAGTGCAATACATCCTTGATTGTCCTCAAAAACTTTGAAGTTTAAAATATTTACATTCATATCAGATAATAGCTTTCTGAACCACAAACAATCTTGAACTGCCGCACATAAAGCCACTAGTTCAGCTTCTGAATTTGATAATGTAACACAATTTTGCTTTCTAGTGACCCACGCTACACAATTTCCATATACAAGGTGGCGCAAAACAAACTCCACTATTTTACACAAATATATTTTATATTTATGAATAAGTTAGAAAGGAAATAACTAAACATTTCTCAAGCCCTAAGGAAATTATTATTCCACAACAGGACCGAAGTAAAGGCAACCTCTCTTTAATTCAAAAAGATTTTGCAAGTGATCCAGAGCAATTTCGGAATTTCTTGCGGATGGATTTATTTAATAAACTTTTATCAAAAGTGTCTGCAAGAATAAACAAGAAAAATAATGGGTGATTCATTTGGAGGTACTTTCTTAGGTGGGGATTTAATGGCTGAGCGCGCATGCGACGCGTCAGCGAACTGCTCATTCTGGTTCAGTACTATTTGACATTACGTAATGGAAAGACTTAGCCCGGCACAGCGTCTACAAATAGTACAGCTTTATTACGAAAATGGGCGTTCTACAAGGAATGTGTATCGTGCGCTTAGAGCAACATATGGGCCACATAATCGCCCTACCGAACGCACAATTCGCTATACCATCAATAAGTTTGAAACTCAATTTACAATAATGGATAATACGCGACCATATAGACCTCATCCAGCACCTAGTGAAGGAAATATAGCGGCGGTAGCAGCGAGTGTACGCGAAGACCGGGAAGAATCAATTCGTCGCCGTTCTCAACAGCTTGGTTTGTCGTATGCAACAACTTGGCGTATTTTACGAAAGGACCTTGGTTTAAAAGCATACAAAATTCAACTAGTGCAAGAACTAAAGGCGACCGACCTTCCGAATCGTTTCCGTTTCAGCCGTTGGACTCTTGATAAACTTGCAGAAGATCCACTGTTTTCGACAAAAATTTTGTTCTCCGATGCGCCCATTTCTGGCTTAATGGGTACGTGTATAAGCAAAATGCCCGTATTTGGGGTGATGAGCAACCTGAAGAGATTGAAGTGCTACCATTACATCCAGACAAAACAACTGTTTGGTGCGGATTATGGGTCGGTGGAATAATTGGTCCATATTTCTTCAAAACAGAAGCCGGCCGGAATGTGACTGTGAATGGCGACCGTTATCGCGCCTTGATAAGGGACTATTTGCTGCCTGAACTTGACACCCGTGGTCTACAAGACATTTACTTCCAACAAGATGGCGCCACTAGCCATACAGCTCGTGAAACTATGGCTTTACTGCGAGAACGATTCGGTGAACATTTAATTTCACGCTTCGGACCAATAAATTGGCCGCCTAGATCTTGTGACATCACACCATTAGACTTTTTTCTGTGGGGCTACGTGAAGTCTAAAGTCTACATGGATAAACCGGCTACCATTGAGGCATTGGAGGCCAATATTACTCGGGTCATCGGACAAATACCACTCGAAATCCTAGAACGCGTCATTGAAAATTGGAACAGCAGAATAGACTACGTTAACCGCAGTCGCGGCCAACATTTGAGAGAAATAATCTTTAAAAAATAATTGTAAAGAATGGTTCTTTTGTATGATAATCAAGTTTCTTAAATAATTGGCCTTTTTCATTTGTTCTTTGCTTTTGGAAAAAGTATCTCTAAATGAATCACCCATTACATTCATGAGAGAGACTATAACAGCTAAAGATAAACTTACAATCACTCTAAGATTCTTAGCTACAGGGAAAACATACAGAAGTTTAATGTACTCATTTAGAATAGCAGAATCAACAATTTCATTGTTTATCCCGGTTGTATGTAATAGTTATTTACGAACCAAGTGCGTGAAATCATATTTCGCGAATGAGTGACCAGTTTAAAGCGCGAGCCGTAGGCGAGCGCTTTATGGTCACGAATTCGCTAAATGCTTCACGCACGAAGTTTGTACAATATTTTTTGTACGAGAACTATAAACAATTATAATATTTATATAAAATATAAATATAATTTCAAAATTTGTATATTTATAAGTATTTTTAACAATATTATTAGTATCTGCCAGGATGGCCGGGCGGTCTAAGGCGCCGGACTCAAGATTTACCTTGCCCGTTATACGGGTTCTCGAGCGTTCTGGTCCTCTCTGAGGGTGTGGGTTCGAATCCCACTTCTGACAATTTTTTTTTTGTTTTCTATAAATTTAAAAAATAATATTTGTTGCTGTTCTGACATTGAATTACATACCTTCCAAATATAACAATTTCTATTTCATTTCCTTTTATTTTCATAGAAAAACAACGAACTGGGTAGCATATTATTAAGGTTAGGGATTTATGATTTTGAAATGTCACTAAATTAATCAAGTTCCAGGAAGTACCAACTTTACTTTGACGCCCTCGAATCGTGAAATGACAGGTTTTGATAAGCGAGTACAAAAAGCAATTTATGAAACGTTGAAAGAGGATTATTTACAGGCAAGTTGAATTTAATATAATTATAATAATTTATCTTATCTTACTTTGATATTATTATTTAGGCACCAAAATCTGCAGCAGATTGGTTGAACATTTCCCAAGATTTTGAAAAAAGATGGAACTTTCCCAATGCAATTGGAGCGTTAGATGGGAAGCATATTGTATTTAATGCTCCAAAAAGTGCTGGATCTACATACTACAATTATAAAGGGCAAAATAGCATTGTCCTTCTTGCTTTGGTAGATTCACAATATAAATTTATATATGTGGATGTCAGAACAAATGGGAGAGTATCTGACGGAGGAGTTTTTAAAAAAAGCACCTTATACAAAGCGGTTATACAAAATAAACTAAGTATACCTGAAGATAAGCCTCTGACAGAACGGCATAAAGCAGTACCTTATGTTATTGTTGCTGATGCTGCATTTACTCTAAATCGACATGTTTTGAAGCCTTACTCATTCCGTAACCTGAGTCCAGAACAGCAAATATTTAATTATAGACTTAGTAGAGCACGTCAGGTTGTTGAAAATGCCTTTGGCATTCTAGCCAATAGGTTTAGGATATTTCTCACACCTATCAATTTAAGTCCAGAAAAAGTGGAAGAAATAATATTGACCTGTTGTGTATTACATAATTTTTTAAGAACAGAAAATGTGAATTATATTACAGAAAATGAAGACATTGAAGATCCTACCTATCTGTTTGGTCTAGTGTAGCAGGGAGGTAATCATCCAACAAATTAAGCACAAGAAATTCTAAATGAGTTTATGCACTATTTTAATAATTAAGGAATTATATAAAAAATTATAAAGTTAAACATTTAATTACTGTATACTATATTATATATATTTAATTACTATAGAAATACATAAAATAATATTATACATAAAATACATAAAATAATATATTACAAATCCTGCAATAAAGTGTCTTGTATTAAATTAAAAATTTGAGCCTTTAATTTGTGAAGACGAACTGGATCTTTTATCCTTCGCATTTCACTGACCATCATCCTGAAATAAATTTTAGTTTTTTTGAAGGCTATATGTAAGATATATTAACAACAATTATTGCTTACATTCCAAAGGCTTCAATGTGGTCGGGTTCTTTTTCATTTTGTAAAGCTGTCACTGCAGTTTTCAATATAGCAGCTGTACTGTCTTCCGATTCACAAATCTTACGCTTTCTTTTGAGTGAACCTACTGCAGATCTTGTTGCTGTGGATAGTGTAGAGGCTGATGGTGAAGGTGTTGACACTGGTGATAATTGTGCCCTCTTCAATTCATCTACAGTGCCATCAAAGAGTAGCTCATCTTCTACTAATTCTTCAAGATCAGTCTCCTATAAAAATAAACGATGTTTCAAAATTTAAATTGTTTATGTGATACTATGTGTATACCTGTTCTTGAACATCTTCAAATTGAGAACATTCCATATTTGAGCTGCTATCTCTAACTGGATTTGTCTCTAATAAAAATTGGAGATTTAATTGAATCGGCCGATACTTGCTGGAAATCCATTATATGTAAATGGGATTTAAGCAAAACACTTATACTAATTTCCAGTATATATTACACTTTATTATATATATTAATAAATGGACGACATGTTTCGCTACGATGTAGCTTCTTCAGATCTTATATTACTACTGAACACGCTCTTCACAAACTATTTCAATGGGTTGCACTTGTCTACATTAGAATCGTCTCTTACCGATATATCGTCTAAAGTTATTGTTATCTTAATATTTAATGAAACCAGTTTAAAAGTGGGGAATTATTAAGGTCTAATTGGTCATTTAACAATATATCTGCATATTTAAGTTTATTTATTTCTAAGGATTCCAGTAAATTTAACTTTAATCCTTTTTGTTGTGACTGTAAAATTTCGAAATCTTTATTGAAACTATAATTATTTTCGAACAAATGAAGTGCATAATTGGAATCTGTCTTTTTGTTAATAAAACTTTTAAAATGCTCCTGTATTCTTTTCTCAAAGCTCCTACCAGTTTGGCCTATGTATTATTACAAATAGAAGGGGCTCGGCTATTTATAATAATAAAATTATTTGATAGATAATAAAATAATTACGGATGCTGGTGAAGTTCCTTCAAAGGTCCAGGACGTGCGTGGTATTGGTTAATTAAAATAAATATACAACAACTTAATACATAAAATAAAACACAGCGGCGTCCTTAAATTTTGTATTTATATTTACATGATAAGAAATTGAAACTCGTATATTTAAAAGCAATTAAAACAAAGTAATATGTACACGTGGAGTGGTGGATAAGTAGATTAAAATTAACACAAAAAATACTCTGAAACGAACGTTAAATGGGGTAGTAAATTAAGGGTTAATTAATATGTATATAAGTAGTTATGTTAGACGCTCTTGCCTCGACAAAACCGGTTTCTCTTATGGGAAAATGCATGTATTTTAGCCACTTCCGGTCAGAGAAAATCCTCTTTCTCTCTCTTTCGAACTGTCCTTGTTGCGCAATGCAAATAAGATGCTAATTAGGGTCGGTCCGAGATGTATTTCAGTAATTTTAAATGTAAATATAGGTTTTATATTTATTAAAATCGGACATTCCATTCAAAAGATATAACGAATTTAAAAATGTTAATCTAAAGAAAAATAATGTTATAAAACGAAATATCTAAAGATCTATTAAGTAAATATGTAACGGCGTGTAAATGTATGCTTTCATTATTATAGACGTGTATTTTTTAAATTTTTAATTTGCCTGTTCTTCTTAAATCATTTCATATATTTATTTACAGATGACCGCGCAAAGGAACGACAATTTTTATGTAAATGTATGTTTCAGTAATTTTAAATGTAAATATAGGTTTTATATTTATTAAAATCGGACATTCCATTCAAAAGATATAACGAATTTAAAAAATGTCAATCTAAAGAAAAAATAATGTTATAAAACGAAATATCTAAATATCTATTAAGTAAATATATAACAGCATGTAAATGTATGCTTTCATTATTATAGACGTGTATTTAAATTGTTAATTTGCCTGTTCTTCTTAAATCATTTCATATATTTATAATGCAAGTAAAAATTGCGTTTATAATATAGACGTGAGTAGGGTATACTATAGGCATCTGCGGTTTCCTCTCTCTCTCAAACACATGTAAAATCCCATATGCGGTTAACAACATCCTGTCGTTCAAAACTATCTCCCTCTCACTCTCGCTCACACAAGCATTGCATCTTATCACCTCCCTGATAACCCATTATCTCGTCTACACCGCGTTCCAAAACATACCATATACACTGTCGTCGAAAAGACATGACCGCAGCGTGCAGGTGTGCCCTCCCAGCATGGGGCCGCCCGCGCGAAGCAAGGGGGTGCCCTCGCGAAGCAAGGGGGTCGAAGCATGGGGGTGCCCGCTTGCCCGGCGTGGGCGTGACAGTCATTTAGATTGATGCCTTTGCATTCAGTTTTGCTGTGATTTGTTTATAATTGTGTGGAATGTTTTTGTTAGATAATAGTTTCTGCGGTTATCATTTATGTGTTATTCAACTTGTTAATTGAGTGTTGTGGTTGGTGTGGAGGAGTGTATAATTGTCGTATAATTAATAGTTTTTCGGGCGCGTGATTAAATTTAATTGATAAAATTGATAAATAATAATTTCTTATGTGGTTTTGTTTGTTTTTCTCAAATGACTTGTTTGTGTTGTTTTATAATTGGGGAGTGTCTTGTTAAATAATAGTTTCTGCGGTTTTCATTTATGTGTTATTCAACTTGTTAATTGCTGTTGTGGTTGGTGTGGGGGTGTGTATAATTGTTGTCGTATATTTAATAGTTTTTTCGGCGCGTGATTAAATTTAATTGATAAAATTAATAAATAATAATTTCTTCTGTGGTTTCTTTGTTTGTTTTTCTCAAATGACTTGTTTGTGTTGTTTAAAAAATATATTTCGCGTTGATGCTTATGGTATTATATATTCTATTTCTGCGGTTTAATGGTATTTTTTCGCGGTGTAGTAGAATGTGTGTATGATAATTGACACGATAATAAAAATTTCTGTGGTTTTTTTGTTTTTCTCAAATGACTTGTTTGTGATGTTTATAAAAAAATATTTCGAGTTGATGCTTGTGGTATTATATATTCTATTTCTGCAGCTTAATGGTATTTTTCGCGGTGGTGGTGGTGTATAAATAGGTGTGATTTTTTAAAATTTTTGTAGTTATTCTCGTTGTGTATGTGTGTTATTACAAAGATAAAAACAATGTGGATGTGTTATTCGAACTATCCTGAAGCAACGGACTTGAAGTCGTCTGTACAAAGGTGTGTAAGCATTTTACAAGATTTACTCCACGAAAACCTTCTCGAAGGAAATCGGATTGAACCCTACTTCTCAGAAGAAACGCTTAACCGACGGTATCTGCAGTATAATAAAGGTATTAGTGTATGTGAAGCCTATTTGGAAGAGAAAATCCGCATAGAAAAACTGATCAAATGTTTGATTAAACTTGAAATAATATCACATCTACCTACGGAACATTTACCGAAGTTTATTTTAGAAAAATATAAATTAACAGAACAGAGAAGCGAAGAGGAGGAGGAAGAGGGGGAGGAGATGTGATTTTTTGATAGATGTTGTGGTGGTGGTGGAAAATATATATATCTATATATTTAATATTAACAAAAAACAATAACAGTTGCGAGTGTTAAGTGTTTCGTGATGGAGCCATCCAATTTGCTTGATAATTTATTACAAAAATACGAAAACAATATAAGAAAGGAATATCGACTAATAAATGAAGTAAAATACGGTTTAAGTAACAATGGAACGTATATATCTACAGGATTGAGTCCTGCAAGAGATTTCCTTCCAGTGGTTAAATTGGCTAACGGGCGAAGATGTATAACGTTTATGAAATATGAGTTTTGTGAATTTCTAAAAAATCAAACGAGGATTAGTACATACATAAATAATGGTCAGCGACTTCAACGCAAAAGGTGTATAGATGAAGTGCTCGAGGAAGATTGTTCGTCCAACGATAACATCTTATTAATTATGGACAACATAAAATTAATATTTACGCACAGACTGTTGAAAAGCGGTCGCCTGCAACCCATTGTGAAATTGGAACGTCAAAATGTTGAATTGATCTTAGATAGTGCATGCATTAAAATGTTAATGGGAGTCTTATTGGTCGTCAGAAATAGACTCCAGCGATTAGAGTTACTAGACTTTCCTTATTACTATCAGTCTTTGGTAACATCCCTGGCCGAGAACAAGGAAAACATACCAGATATTAAAGTGCACGTGGAAAGATTATTGTGCCATCACTTCGACGGAGTCGATTACAATATTCAGAGGTGCATCTGGAGCTCAGAATATACCGACTGCGTCTTAGAAATATTGTCTTACGAACTTGATAGATTCAAGTGTGACATTGGTTCTGTAATCGTTAGCAAGTTAATATCTGATGACGGACAAAACGATACCAGTTGAGATAAAAATCAACGAGTCTTTAAGACAAGTTTTCGAGAATATTTCCTGCATTTTGGACGCTGAAAATGATGAAATAATTCGTTATATACCTCTTTATATTTTACAAAAAACAATACGCGCTCATGAACTCGAGAAAATTTGGAAATTTTTACCTCAAGATAAGAAAGTTTACCTTCAAGATTACCGACCCTGTTATGAACATTATAATACAGATGACATGGAAGAACACATTGACGGTCCACCACCATCCAAACGACATTGTTATACTTGTAAAAAACTTTTGAATTGTAAAAAAATCTAAAAAATATTATATAAATAGACTAACTGTATACATATTTATATTGTGGTTAAGAATCTGTTTTAATAAATGATGTAGTAAAAACAACTCTGCGGTTTTATTTTCTTTAATCAATTTATTTAGAATGCAATAGTAATTATAATACAGGGTTTTTAAATTTATATATTCATACATATGTACAGGTAAGTATAATTATAATAAATCACTCTTATCTATCCAAGTGTTATGTGTCTTATCTAATCCTAAAAATTTAACGTAGAGTTTTTTCCCTTTAGTCCGAAGCACTTTTTCAACTAAATAAATATCCTTGTGTTTTGTTCTCTGTAATTCCGGTTCATAAAAACTACCCAGTATTGGTTCACCATTCATGTCTTCTAATAAATATGTAGCGGGGTTAGTATTATTAATTCTCGAAATGCGAAATAGTTCCGTAGTCCACGACGGGAAAAATGACTTCGCAAATAGGGCTTTATATTTACTGATGCGAACGATATCACCTACATTAAACTTATTTTTTCCTTTTATTTTAATATTACTGTACACATTAAATAATAACTCTTTCTCATTCTTTAATGTGACGTCACGCGGTCTCATGCCAGTTGTTCGATGTTGTGTTTTATTATAATCATCCGTTATGGAACCGAGAACGTCAATCCATTTATATTTACCTACCATGCTGAAATGTTTATATAGATTGTTCTTTATCGTTCTGATTACTCGCTCGGCAATAGCAGCTTTTTTCGTACTATACGTAGAGTAATGATTTATTTGATATGATTGCATCAATTTCTTGAAATGCATATTGTAAAACTCCTTTCCTGCATCTGTTTGTAAATTTTTCGGTCGTCTGGGACCACTCAAAATTTTCCCCATAGCATTTCGTACATCCAGACCGGTCTTACTCTTAATGGGCTGTGTCCATAGGTATTTCGAGAAGCAGTCTATAACAACTAGTACGTATCTAAAACCGGTATTCTGTTTAGAATAGAGTTGGAAGTCCATCAAATCAGATTGCCAGATATCGTCGAAACCCTTAATTATAGTACGACGCCGAGGAAAGTTTTTCCTGGCCGGACGATGAATCTCGTTAACCACGTCTTGTTTACTCATTGTGTACTAACGTAATTGTAAGCTGCTATTATTTATATAAGGGGAAAAAAAAAAATTAGAATGGTTTCAAGTCTCGTTCTACCTTTCTAATAAAATCCGGTCTCATTTGTGAACTATCGTTTTGAACACTATTCTTATTAAACAACAAGTCTTGCTCTACCTTTTTAATTAAATCCGGTCTCATTTGTGAACTATCGTTTTGGTAGCTATTCTTAACAAGCAACAAATCTTGCTCCACTTTCTTTATTAATTCCTGTCTTAATTGTGAAATTTCGTTTTCTGATTTTTTCCTATAATCCTCAACGACATTTAAATTTTGCGTCTGTATTGTAGCAATGTTATCAATTTTATCATTTATTTCGGTTATAGCTTTAGATATATTATTATTAATAGTTTCCAATTGCTTCTTCAACTCCTGATAATTATCTGTGTGTTTAGAGTTAGCTTCACTTAAAAAACTGACATCTTTCTTAAATTCTGAATATGAAGTATTCGCGTTTTTAATCAAATCACTACGATTTTTAATTATGGTTACCTTTAAATAGTTATCGGTTTTTTGTAATTGTACAACTTTTTCATTAACAAGTTTGTTTATATCTAAAGTAGTACTATATTGTTTCAATTGATTCAAAATTGAATCCACACTATTTTTTATTTCATTAGACAAAACTAGGTTCTCTTCCGTAATCTGCTTATCAATGCTCTTCCTGAGATGAATCAGTGTATACTGTTGTTCAGAGAATTTTTTTTTGTTTTCTTTGTCAAAGTCCATAACGATATCAACTAAATATTTTTTATTTACACAATCTTCATCTTCAATGGGGTCCCCTAGGAATCTAATACGCTTACCACCAATATTTATATTACCGTCGGCAGTTAGAGGTAGACCGGCCGGTCGACGATTGAAGATTCTCTCGGCCGTTGATGCAGCTTGCACTTTATTACTATGACGACCAAACTTGTCGGTAGCCATTTTGATAATGAGAAAAAATAGTATGTATCCACTATTTAATTACACCCGCTTCTCTTAGTTCCTCGATTATAGATAAAATTTCATTATTATGGTTCGTGTGACCAGCGTTTTCCGATGCAATTAGAAGCCGCAAGCGATCAACCAGCTCATTTACATCATCCCAATAAACGTACTGATACGGGGTGTTCTTAACAAACATGTCTGATCCTCGCCCGCTCCAAGATTTTAACGGTTGTTTTTTAATAAATAGCGGTTGAATTATACGTTTCCATTTCGTCCCTGCACTACCTCGTAACTGTTTTGATTTATCATTATCTCTACGATGTGCACTGGTATACTCTAATATGTTACGGTACTGTTTTAAATCGTCATCATCGTATTTTTCCGGATTCGATTTAAAGATAAGTTCGTACAGACCCTTACTTCCTTTGAATCGTTTGTTTTCAATTAATATATCATCAACATCATCAAATGTTATAGTTTTACTCCCCAACTTTAATTTATTAGCATCAGCGTCATATATTACACCATAAGTGGTGTCAAAAACATTGTTTGTGTCTTTAAATAGACCGTCTATGTAGCTTTTAGGTAAAGGATTAAAGTTTTCAAAAAATTCTTCAATTACTTGCGGTCTCGTCTCACTTGTCGACTGATAAAGATCTCCGAATGAGTTGACAATTGGTCTAGAAGTTTTCGAGCTATATGTGAAGACATTTTCATCTGTCGAAAGATCCGGTTGACTCGTCGTTGGTGTTTTCGTAGATGGTTCCTGCTCCTCCTCCTCCTCCTCCTCCTCGGTTATCGGTGTCTCTTCTTTTTTAAACTGTTCCGACTTAATGTTATCCATTTTAATTTTGTTTGCATCAACAATCTTCCTTAGCGGTTCCGTAACGGGTTTATACATTTTTCGTAAAAGTTCATCTTGACTCGAACGCTGCAGTTTTAATTGTAAATGTTTTTTCCTAACAGCATTGGTAAGATTAACAATTTCTTGTTTCACTCTATCGCTTTGTGGTTTTTTCAATTTTTTCAGTTCCTTTCGTTTCATCGTTCTACTTTACTCTTTAACGAACGGTTCGATACTGTGACCGAGTTCGTTTGTACGATAACATTTATTATTATCACATGCATACTAGAAGACACAAAACCGTTTTAGTTATAAATTCCACGACTGCGATGAGTAAATAAAAACATCCAAAACAGGGGCCATCCTTACAACAACCCTTCTTTCCCATTATAGCGACAGATCTTCATTGATCATAAAAATTAGTCTTAAGTACATATATAACAATCAAACTTGTTTCTGTATCGACCGTTGTCAATGTTACTGTCCTTGTCAATTATCAAAAATCCGTATTGATCTTTCCAGCATTCGGAACACATGGACTTAAACTGATCGAATGACATATCCGTGCCCACGTGATCTTCATATACATGTCGTAGATTTGTGATATCCTGTTTGAATAGTATTAGAAAATTAGCGTTGTCTCTTATTAAGTGTTTCGGTATGCGCGTGTAGGTCTGACATAAATAAAAACTGTCAACAGATTGGTGACGACCCATACAAAAGAACGATCTGATCTTATCTTGTTTATCGCAGGCTACGTCATCAAATACAAATACGGAATTTGTTCGCGCGTTCGATGGGTCTACGATATCGTCGTTTTCTTTATATGGATAGTATTTGATATCAGGCAGCCTCTTCATAACACTTTCCAACAGCTGATATTTTGGTTGATACAAAGATTTAGAGAAAACGTAAATGTTTTCAAATCGAAGACCATTTTCACTAAACAATAGCGACAGCATGACATTTGTCTTACCGCAATTGGATGGTCCGCAAATAATGCAGCGAACTGTGTTGGGTAACAAAGTACCATGTCTACGACGACAGTTTGTGTGGTCCTCAGCGCACACATCTAAATTCAATATGTTCAACTGTTCCTTCTGTTTCTTGAAACGCATCGTTTACAACTGAAAATTTTTATTAAATACCGGACGCTATATGCATGTAAAATCAGTTCAATGTTGACATTCAGGGGTGGCGGAGGTATTGTCAATTCTCTTATTAATAATCTACCTGTCGAACTACATATACCCGGTGGCTATCAATTCTGCGGTCCAGGAACAAAATTAAGGAAGCGCTTACGTCGAGGAGATACAGGTATAAATCCTCTAGATAGAGCTTGCAGAGACCACGACATCGCCTACTCAAACTATAAAGATTTAGATAACCGTCATAAAGCCGATCGTGATCTACAAGAAGCAGCCTGGTCTCGTGTAACGGCTGAGGACGCTTCATTAGGTGAAAAAGCCGCTTCGTGGGCTGTCACGAACGCGATGAAAGTCAAACGAAAATTAGGGATGGGATTCAAACGACGTCATTGTACGGTGACGAGCAAGCGAAGGCTGGGTGCTGGGTTAAAGCGTCGCAATCGTAAACGTCAACAGCAACCGTTCAATAAAACCGTAGTGTTCAAGGCAAGAGAGGTACTGAAAGGATATAAAGGTGGTAAATTAAAAGCTGGCGCTGGTCTATCACTGAAGGCCGCGAAAATCGCCATCAAGAGAGCGGGCGGTCGAAAACGTATAAAAATACCGAGAGTAATTCCATTACCGAAGACGGGAGGTATTTTACCTCTTATACCATTATTCGCTGGCTTGAGTGCTGTAGGCAGTCTCGCAGGCGGGGCCGCGGCCATTGCTCGGACAGTCAACAAAGCGAAGGAAGCTCAACGGGGAATGGAAGAGGCGAAGAGACATAACAAAAGCATGGAAGCAATTGCGTTGGGGAACAAGTCAGGCACCGGTCTATATCTAAAACCCTATAAGAAGGGGTTGGGTCTGTATTTAAAACCCTATCCAAAAAACTAATAAGACAACTGCCCAACAGACCCCTTACAGACCGAGACATTATGAAATTCTCGAGCGTCATACCCCATTTTCGAGGTGTCTTCATGCGGGACAGTCTACCAAAGGTGCCTCGACGTGTCGAGTGTGCAGTTGTCAATTTAGATTCCGAAAATGGTCTCGGCACACACTGGGTGTCCTACTTTAAAAACAATCATATAATAAAGTACTTTGATTCGTTCGGAAATTTAAAACCGCCAATCGAGTTGATGAGGTACTTTAAACATAACGATAAAAACGTAAAAATAATGTACAACTACGACAGATATCAAAACTACAATGAAATCAACTGCGGACATCTATGTTTAGAATTTTTAATGGACAACGTTGAATAGGATGGAATAGTATGTGAGTAAACGTCAACAATGTCGTACACGTTTACGTTGAAGGGAACCAGCCCTGTGCTCTCCGCAGATTATTATCCTCCAATTGATTTAGATCCGAACTCTCAATACGCCATCGGATTGATTGGTCTATACACATACAATACCATTCCGAACGTTATGGAGGGAAACAACAAGTTCTATTATGATGAGGACGATAAAGTAATTACGATACCGGACGGTTCGTACGAGATAAGCGACATTGAACAATATCTTAAAGAACAATTATCGGTGAAAGATGACGATGATGATACGTTCTCGCTTAAACCTAACAATAACACATTGAAATGTATGCTGAAGAGTGAATTTCGTGTAAATTTTGAACACAAAGATTCTATAGGTAACATGCTAGGTTTCAGTTCTAAAGTGCTTTCACCCGGCAAGAAGCACGATTCAGATTTACCTGTGCAGATTATAAAAGTACGAACGATAAGAATTGAGTGCAGTGTCACTACGTCAGCGTATTACGATTCACGTTTATCGCACACGCTATATGAATTCGCTCCGCAAGTGGAACCTGGGTTTAGTATTAATATCGAACCGCAACACGTCATCTATTTACCTCTTAATAAACGAAACAGCATAGACAACATCACATTAACTTTGTTGGATCAAGACGGTCAACCTGCCAATTTTCGAGAAGAACCAATTGTAATCAGATTGGAGTTGAGATTGTTGTGAGCCGAGGTGGAGGGAGAGAGAGAGATGGGTCTTTCATTTAAAAATCTAAATAAAACGTACAAGCCTGTAGCAAACACAATCATTCAGTCACGCGACCACCATCGAATAACACCTGTCAACGCTGCTTTTCTAAAATCTATTGGATTGAAAGTGGTTAAGAATAATGGAAAAGTTACAAATATTCCAGGGACTAAATTTCGATGATGTCATCGTGAAGGAACAATATCACGTATACTATCCCAGAACAAGTAATTTCAAGCTCAACGATGAAATTCGTATTTCTATTCAACATCAGGACATATACACTTTACCAAGTGAAAGCTTCATCTATATAGAGGGTAAATTCAACGTGGACAAAGCAGGGACTGGTACTTGTAAATTAACGAACAACGCATATGCGTTTCTATTTGATCAGATGGGTTATGAAATTAATGGTGTCGAGATCGATCGTTGTTCGAAACCAGGTATCACCACAACAATGAAAGCATACGTTTCTTACAGCGAGAGTGAATCTAAGATGTTGGAAATGGCGGGATGGTGTCCGTTCAAGGAAGAACAACCAACTTTCTCCGCAAATAAGTTCAACGCCTGTCTACCGTTGAAATATTTCTTCGGTCTATTTGAAGACTATAAACGGATAATAATGAACGTTAGTCAAGAAATAATATTAAATCGCAGTAAAACGGACGACAATTGCTATAAAAACACCCAGAACGACGGTACGAAGAAAGCTTCTATAGACATTGAAAAGATCGAATGGTATGTACCGCACATAGCTGTAAACGATAAAACACGCCTGAAACTGCTGCAGGCTCTTCGAGAAAATAAATCGATATACCTACCGTTCAGAAAGTGGGAATTATATGAATTACCTTCATTGCGTACAACAAAAAACGACATATGGCCCATAAAAACCAGCACGAATTTGGAGAAGCCTCGATACGTTATCGTCGGATTTCAACACAAGAAAAAAGATAACTACCTAGAGGATTCTTCCGACTTTGATCATTCTGCAATTACGAACATAAAATTATATCTAAACTCAGAGAGCTATCCATATACCGCTATGAATTTAGATATGGGACTTAAGCGATATGCTATAGCGTATCATATGTACTCAAATTTTCAATCTAGTTATTACGGACGTCAAAACCAACCTCTTTTGAATTACGATCAATTTCACGACCACGCTTTATATTTAATAGACTGTAGCAAGCAGAATGAGTCATTGATTGCTTCTAGTGTAGACATAAAGCTTGAAATTGAATGTCAGGGTCAATTTAAAGAGGGTATGGTCGTGTACTGTCTCATATTGCACGACAACGTAGTGGAATACGCACCCCTTAGTGGAACAGTGAAAAAAATAGTTTAATTATGGATAAGAGCGTTTCTTTCGATAACAAAACATCGGTGTATGAATGGTATGATGAAGACGATCGACGAAATTACTTTCTCATGGATAGCATTCGTTTTAAGGACCGAATTACTCGAACAGGTGAAATATTGAAACCTATTTTGACATTGAATCATAGACAACAGATGTATCGACGACGATTCTCAAAGTTTCTAATTATTGACATACAAGGTTTTAACGCAACACAATTCACTCCAAAGGAAATGAGCATTATGAACTACAAGGGGAGAAGAATTCATTTCCTATTCAAACCAACAACACCGTTTCGTTCGTTGCCATCGTCGAAGCAACGGGAAATAAAATGGATAGAACACAACCATTTAAACATTGGTTATGCATCAGGATACGTTGATTTGCGGTGTGTTGGAAAAATTTTGTATGAAGCTTGTACTGGACACGATTTAATTTATGTGAAAGGACACCAAAAGTGTAATTTTTTAAAAAAAATGTTATCTAATATAGAAATTATTAATTTAGAATGCAATAGTGATAATGTACCGAATTTTGAAAAATCATATGATTCTACATGTTTGTTTCATAATTTAGATAAAAAAAATAATACAGCATCCGTTTGTACAGAAAACAATGTAAAATTACTTTATGATTATTTGTATAGTTAACAAGAAAAAATATATATATTTAACAGTATAATAGGGTTTTTTTTTTTAATCCATTTAAAACAACCACACCAGTAGACAGATAATTAGTTTGAATACGATTCTTGTCGCGTAAGTACAAAAAAAAAAAAAAAAAAAAAAAAAAGATGTTCTATCGATTCGTCTATTTATTTTATATACTTAATACTGTATTATCGTTTAACTTTATCGACTATTTACATCGTTATGGATATTTAGGTACGTCTGAGGATACATCAGTCACAGACATGGAAAACGGTTTAATAAAATTTCAAGAATTCTACAATTTATCAGTCACTGGGGCGTTGAATAATGAAACATTGGAATTGATGAGCAGACCTCGGTGTGGTATATCTGATTTTCCTCACAACTTTCAAGCTCATTCGAGAAAATGGAGTAAAACTAAGATATTATGGTATTTTGCAATGGGGGACCAGTCATTGATAAATATTGTACAAATAGCTTTTGATGTATGGCAGAATTACACAAATTTGATTTTTACTTATTCAATAAAATCACCGGATATTATAATTTCATTTGCCGACAAACTCTACACCCACAAGAATAATCGACGGTGTATGAAAGGGGACTGCTTGTTTAATTTTGATGGTGAAGGTGGGGTTTTGGCACACGCTTTCCCTCCAAATAAAAAAAATACATGTATCGAAATTCATTTGGATAAAAGTGAGAGCTGGTATTATGGGGTTAATGATGTACCGTCAGGAGAGACGAGCTTGTTTTTGGTATTACTGCATGAGATCGGGCACAGCTTAGGACTAGAACACAGTTCCGATCCTTTGTCTATTATGTATCCATTTTATAATGAAAATGTCGACAGTTTGTCCGAGAGCGATATAGAAACAATTCAACACCTGTACGGTAAGAGAAGAAATTCATCCATCGCTGAAGATGATGCAACAACTACTATTTCTACAACAATTACTTCTGACGAGAAAGTTGAAATTGAACCGAACTTGTGTGAAATTCGTCCAAATAACTTTTTAATAACGTCAAGTCATCCTTTATACATATTTTATAAGGGGTGGGTGTGGGTTATGAATATTGATGATCATCTGCAGTATAGAAAAGCAGAAAAAGTTATCGATTATTTACCGGAGATACCAACCTCTTACACTCATATTTATCAAAACTCTCACGACCACCTTATGATCTTTGATACTAACACCATTTATAAGGTGGAGTTTCCTAGTTTCAAGGTGAAACTTAAATATAATATGAATAAAGTTGGTATTCCATATGGTAGAAAAATTAATGCTGCATTCAGTACATACACTGGAAAAACCTATGTTTTTTATGATGATTATTATTACAGTGAAGTTAATGAATGTGATTTGAGTCTAAAAAACCGTGGATTAATTTCCAATAAATTTCCTGGTATTCCTTCAAATGTTGATAGTGTTTTTAGATACATCAACGGTAATTTATATTTTTTTCGAAACAATACATTCTATGAATTCAATGAATTTACCAATAAGGTATTAAATGCAGGTGAATTTAATTTACAAATGTTTGGACTTCAGTGTTCGAGTAGAAATACATTGATACAAAAAATACAAGAATTACTGAAACAACTATCTCTAATTTAAGAAAATTTTACTATTATTTTTGTAATTCAATATTTTGTACACACTCTATATAATTTAATTTAATAAAATTATGAATGAACATGTAAAATTTGTGATTTATTTATTGTGGTTTTACACATATCAGTTGTCTGTCCATTAATATAATGTAAATATAGTAGGAGTTTATGTTTTTATTTCATTATTGCGGTTAATGAGATATAAAGTACAAAAATACATCATTATATTAATGATATGATAAAAAGATTTCTGTGGACGACTTCGGTAACACACGTGTTATTTTTAAGGAAATTTAAGATAATGTAAAAGGAAATGAAAACCAACTATATAATGTATATATTTTTTATTTATAAAACTTAATACATATTTTTACAAATACAATTACATATAATAATAAACTATTCAAAAATTTTATAATGAATAATTGCACTTTATTCAATGAAACCCCATGGTAAAGTATGAACATTGTCGGCTAATAGTTGACGTTTATCATCGTATGCATCTAAAGCAAGTTTATTTATTTTCATACTATATAAATTATGGTTAATTGATCGAATTGTATTAAAAGATAGAAAATACCGGTTATTTTCAAACAAAGATCTTTTGTACATATCAAAATCTATTTCCCTCATGGCAGTTCTACCTACACCCTTTGCCCTCTTCTTAATATCGTTATCATTAATTTTAACAGCATACATTTTAGCTTTCAAACCAACAAATTCTTCGATAGCATTTCCACACATTTCATCTTTCATTTTTCCCAAAACTTTTTTATTGACGAGGGGAATATTATAAATATTATTAATTGAATAATCACTAGTATCAAAGTAATATTCACAATCTCTGCGTAATATTTGATAAATATCACGTTCATTATCCTCCTTAGTCGGTACAAAATGATAAATTAAACTGTCCGTATCCATATATAAGAGATCGGTATGTTTCATAAGTTTATTAAAGTAATTGTAATGATAGTCGTACATTAATTTTTTCGATATATCTAAAATCGTCATACCTGTGTAGATGGGTCTGTCGAAATTAATTTCCGTCTTATTTAACTCTACCATAATTAGATTTTCATTAAAGATTGTTAACGACTTGAAATTGGGTAATGCAATTAGTTTTTCCGCACCGTAACGACCTTTCCATTGTGTGGCAAATTTTACAATCCTATGATTTATAATATTCTCTAATGATTTGCCGAAGACTGCGTTATTTTTTAATTTATAAAGATCTTTCTCCAAAGAAGTTTTCGCATTCATACGCATATTTGTATTTAGATCAATGTATGGTTTTAGCCATTGAGACTGATGAAATTTCAATACCCGATGAATTTGAATTAACTCTAATCCTAATTGCAACGCTTGCACTAAATTCTTATAGTGTAATACGTATCTTTCGCGATCGTACATAGTGGTCATTAATTTCGAACCACCATTAGTATTTAGATGATGAGGTAGTAGAGGTAAGTCTTTGTGCTGTTTATGAATGCTCGAGGGATATCGTAAATCTACTTCTAGGATGTAACCTATCGCATTTTTGTCATCGCTATCGGTAATTGTTTTATTGGTTTTATTATAAACGAGGTTAAATATTTCCTGTTTCACCTTTTCGATATTATCCTCCCACGAAAAGTTTGAATGAGGAAGCATATTAGACATGGCCCAACCGTAAAGATTATTTACATCGAAATACATGATATATGAATCCTCTTCGTTCATATTGTAAGTATTCAGATACGGATTATTAGCGTGAGCATATCTTTTGCTACATTGTACCAATCCACCCCTAATACCTCGTTGTATAAACAAAATCATGTCAGGATCTGTTAACAATTCTAATTCTACTTTCGTCTTTTTCAACATGGCTTGCCATGAAAAGCCTGCCGTTGTGAAAAAATTTGCCGGATCTAAGCCGTAGCTATCCAAACACACTGTTCTATACCTTTCAAATATGTCGGTTAACAACAGTACATCAACTTTTAGATAAATGTCGGAATATTCCCCTAGAGATTTTACATTAAAATGTTCCCATACTAGTTCCGCGTGTTTATAATCAATTTCTTTTATGTCTTCGTTGTTTAGACGATTGAAAAATTTCTCACGATCCGGTAAAACTGTGTCCTCTAATTTGTCAAGGGCGTCGACATAATCGTAAGGAAAAACTCCTTTTCGTGATACAAGATCTAGATCATTTGGATACGACTGTCTTAAAAATATAAAATCGTTTCTTGACAGTGACTTACTCAACTTATCCAAGGAACTGGATAGAAATCTATAACTATCTAAGAAACGTAAATGAATTATGTTATTGTTCACGGTAATAGTTTTTGTTATCGAAATATAATTTTCTTTATTGATTGGTATAACTTTTATTGAACCCGGCATTGAAGCTAACGCTTTAATTATGAAGTGCCCATCGTACCCTGATAAATTGTGGTAATATATGGGAATGACATTATTTAATTGATAATTAACGTTACACTTAGAACAAAGAGTGTATCTAAAGTTACCAGTCACGTGACAATGATCGGAAACTTTCGGATTTTTTGTATCGAAGGTAGCAGAACAAAGTTGACATTGATTACACGATTCGTGTTCTAAAAGTTGATCCAAAGTTAATGGTTTCATCGGTACATTTTTGGATTTAATAAATGTAATAAATTTTATTGCTTCATCAAACAGTTTCGATATAAGCCATTTTTCTGGATTATTTCCTCTATAGATTACAAAATTATTTAAACTCTCATCTAACGTACATACGGTTTGGTAGGCTACACTGTAAGGTAGATGTTTTTGATATGGTATTGATTGTGATGTAAATCTTATATTATTGTCAGGTGATGCTTTATCAAACTTTTGTGTCAAACATTCGAAATCACTGTATATAACGAAAGGACATTTCATTTGTTTCTTAATATCAGTGAATTTTAAAATATTCTTACCGGGTTTGGGCAAATTAATTTTCACGCTTTCGAACTGGGAACAATCTATTAAATGAGTATCCAATTTAGTTTTACTAACAAAACTACACAAACATCGATCACATACGAAACTGCAACCGTGATAATTTGAAAATTGATTACGAATTAGTTGACCTAAATCTTTTATTATACAAAAATGTTCCCTAGTTTTATTTCTATTACACAAATACAGAAGGTTGACATGGTTTTGTTTTATCTGTTTCGTGTGGTACAATGGACCGACCACATTATCATTTTTACTATTCAAAGCGTATACATTAACCGATATATTGGGGTTTTGTTTTTCAAACTTGTTTAAGTCCGACAGTTTTATGGGAAACTCTATATTTTTTAGATTTAAAATTTCATGATAGTTTTTAGGATAGTCGTTAACGTTTTTAGAATATTTACCAGTTAACACAGCTAATACACACCATACAAAACACAGTCTATCATTATTTTCTATGTTTAATATACAACGTTTGTGTCTGTAAGATGGTGGTAATTGAATAAAACCATTAGCTCTCAATGGATTATAAACATTTATATTGACAGCCAAGTTAACAATCTCTTCTAATGCCCACCCACTTGATCCCTCCTCAAAAACACTCATTTTACATAAAATTTCATTCACCATGTCACTATAAATTTTTTGAATATTACATGTTTTGTTAAAAATAAAATTAGAAGTACCAAAGTACTTATGTTCTTTTTTCAATTGACGTTGACCGTCTGAGAGAAATTTATCAATACAAAAAATACTACATAATACAATATTTACCTTAACGCTAAACGAAGGATTGTTTGTTAGATTTAAAGATTTTTGTACCTCTTCCTGGAACAAGGAGAAGCAGTCCGTCAGAAATAGAATTGGATCAGTGTGATTTGCGTTCAGTATAACTCCACTTTTTACGCGACTTTGAAAACCACTAATTACTTCTTGCCACTTTAATTGATGACGATGGTAAGATTCAATTGATCTATCCTGGGAAGTAGATGGCTGATTGTCTTGCAAACCTTCACCTACTCTGTTACCGTCATCAATTAACTTTCGATTAATCTTGAATTGATAGTATAACAGGATACCTAGTTGACTCTCCAACGATCGTTTCTCTCCAACAGTTTTGCTGTTTTGAATTAAATTTTTAAGTGTTTCAATACTATCTTCATTTAAAATTAGGAGTTCACGAAATTCTTCGATAGTTTTGCTTAAACTCAATAATTCTCTTATTGGATCAACGAGATCACCCATTGTATGTATATGTATATGTATATGTAATATATATATATATAAATTAAGTTAATCTAGAAACATAGAAAATAGAAAATTAATACATACGTTTTTAGGTGTGACGAAGATAAATCACTTACCTCTCGAGAAATTAATGATTGCACATTTATTACCTCTAACAATCTCGATTGACTCTACTTGTATGTATACAAGTCTCTGGTTAACTTCTTCGATGAACTTATTTAAGTCTTCACCCTCCAACTGTCCATAACGTTTTGGTAGAAAACACTGAAAATCATCGTTCAGCTCGACAATTATCGACCAACCGTATTTAGTTTGTATCCTTTTCAGATTTGATACCAAATATTTTTCATTGATTTTTAAATCAGTGAGTTTCCTAGTTTCCTTGATATTAATTTTTGCAACTTTATTAAAAGATTCCATTTTTTATATTATTATTTACACTTTTTGTATTAATCGATCTTACCTCCTTTCGGAACGGATAATGGTTCCGAAAAACCAAAATCACACCTATTTATACACCACCACCACCGCGAAAAAATACCATTAAACCGCAGAAATAGAATATATAATACCATAAGCATCAACGCGAAATATATTTTTTAAACAACACAAACAAGTCATTTGAGAAAAACAAACAAAGAAACCACAGAAGAAATCATTATTTATTAATTTTATCAATTAAATTTAATCACGCGCCGAAAAAACTATTAAATATACGAGAACAATTATACACACCCCCACACCAAGCACAACAGCAATTAACAAGTTGAATAACACATAAATGAAAACCGCAGAAACTATTATTTAACAAGACACTCCCCAATTATAAAACAACACAAACAAGTCATTTGAGAAAAACAAACAAAACCACAGAAGAAATTATTATTTATCAATTTTATCAATTAAACTTAATCACGCGCCCGAAAAAACTATTAAATATACGACAATTATACACACCTCCACACCAACCACAACACTCAATTAACAAGTTGAATAACACATAAATGATAACCGCAGAAACTATTATCTAACAAAAACATTCCACACAATTATAAACAAATCACAGCAAAACTGAATGCAAAGGCATCAATCTAAATGACTGTCACGCCCACGCCGGGCAAGCGGGCACCCCCATGCTTCGACCCCCTTGCTTCGCGAGGGCACCCCCTTGCTTCGACCCCCTTGCTTCGCGCGGGCGGCCCCATGCTGGGAGGGCACACCTGCACGCTGCGGTCATGTCTTTTCGACGACAGTGTATATGGTATGTTTTGGAACGCGGTGTAGACGAGATAATGGGTTATCAGGGAGGTGATAAGATGCAATGCTTGTGTGAGCGAGAGTGAGAGGGAGATAGTTTTGAACGACAGGATGTTGTTAACCGCATATGGGATTTTACATGTGTTTGAGAGAGAGAGGAAACCGCAGATGCCTATAGTATACCCTACTGACGTGTATGTTTACGACTTCTCTTATATGCATTTATACCACTTAGAACTATATATTTAAGTAAATATATGCTTGAATTTTAAGAACCGATAATGTTTTTTTAAATTTCATTGCAGCAAGAGTTCAAAGAAGAGAATCAATATTATTTAAAAATTTATTTGAATCTCGGGTAGCAGTGTTTATTTGCTGCAGACGATCTTCTTCTTCTTCTTCTTCTTTCAATAGGCGTATCGCCTGTTTAGTTCCGGTTTCTTTGTGGCGGCAGTTCTTGTGAATTTGATTGCCAGCTGTCTCGCCAGCGTTTTGGTGGTCGTCCTATGGGTCTTCTTCCGTGAGGTATGTTGTTTCGTACTATTCTGGCCATTCTGTCGGGAGTCATTCGGCTGACATGGTGGTTCCATTCTCTTCTTCTTTTCCGTATCCATCTGACTACGTCATCCGTTTGACACTTCTCCCTTATATCTGTATTTCTTTGCCTATCATGTAATGTGTATTCCTGTTATCGTTCTTAGAGTCTTCATTTCGGTTGTTCTTAGTATCCTCTTTGTTATCGTTGTTTCCGCTCTCGTCTCCGCACCATATGTCATCACCGGTCGTACGCATGTTTTGTATATCCTTGATTTGCTTGTCCCGATTGTCCCGATATTGCTGCTGCTTTGTTTACTTGTTTCCTCACCTCATCACCCAAAACCCTGCGCTTGTAATTCTGCACCCAAGGTATTCGATTGACATGGTTTGGTCGACGGTCTTGTTTTCTATTACCAATTTGCAGCGTACAGGTTCTTTTGCTATGGTCATGCATTTGGTCTTGTCTATGGAAATTTCCATGTTGTGTTTTCCTGCCTGTTTGTTGAAATCATGTAACATTCTTTGTAGGTCGTCCTCTGATTCCGCAATAAGTACTGCGTCATCAGCATAGCATATTATATTTATGTTGTGTATGCCCATCCGATATCCTAATCCGGTGTTCTTTACAGCTTTCACCAGCTCATCCATGATTGCGTTGAATAATAAAGGACTGAGACTATCGCCTTGACGGATGCCTGTTGTGGTTCGTAGGTGTTGCGTTAGGGTGAGGTTTGTGCGTATTTGCGTTCTTGTGTTCGTGTTTAGATCCTTAATGAGTTCTACGTATTCTTTCTTCGTATTATTGTTTTCCAGGATCGTGATGACGTCTTTTAGTTGTACTCTGTCGAAGGCCTTAGTTAGATCTACAAAGCAAAGATAGGCAGGGGTGTTGTACTCTAATGATTTTTCTATCAGTTGTCTGAGTATGAATAGAGCGTCAGTGGTGGATCGACTTCTTCGAAATCCTTGTTGTTCTTCGCTTATTGGCATTGTTGGGGTTATTTTGTCCGCAATGATCTTAGTTAGGAGTTTTAGCGAGGTGCTCAACAATGTTATCCCACGGTAGTTTGCTGGATCGGTTTTGTCTCCTTTTTTGAAGATGGGTATTGTTACGCTGTTCTTCCATTCTTCAGGTATTCTTCTATGTTGTAGTATGATATTAAACAGTTTTGTGTATTCTTTTATGGTGGCAGTTCCTCCATTTTTTATTAGCTCATTTGGTATTTTGTCTTGGTTTGGAGTTTTCCTATTCTTAAGTTTCCTCGTTGTTTCTCTTACTTGCTCTTCGGTGATTTGCGTGCACTCTTCTGGTGGGTCGTTTTGTATGTCTTCTTCTTGTGTTTCTACAGGGTTCTCTATGTCTGCGTAAAGATTTCTGAAATACTTCTCCCAAGTTTCTTCGGTAATTGTTCTGAGTTGTATTGTTTCATTCGTTTCCCGTTTCATGCCTCTTAGTAGTTTCCAAATTCGTTTTTGTGCTCCATACATGTCTGCTTCCATTTCGTTACTGAATTCCTGCCAGTATTCTTCCTTGATCTCTCTAACCCTATTATTGACCTTGTTCCTAGTTTCAATATACTTATTTCGGTTTTCTTGAGTTGGAGATTCCCTGTATTGCAAATAATTTTTCTTCTTTTCCCTTGTGATATCCTTGACTTCCGTTGTAAACCAAGGTTTATTGTTCGGTCTACTGTTCTGCGATACCGTGCGTGTGCCTAGGGTTTCTTCGGCGGCTTTATAGATGTTTTGTTTCAGCTTATCCCATGCTGTTTGGGGAGTGTCGGGTTGTATTATTGGGTTAAGAGTAATGTATTGTTTGCATCGGTCTGCGTATAGTTGTTTCGTATTTTCCTGGTTGAGCAATTCTATGTTGAATTTTTCAGCTCTTGTTGTTGGCTTTTGTTTCCTCAGTGACATTGCTATTCGTAGTTTTCCTAGCACTAATTTGTGGTCTGTTCCAATGTTGGCTGAGGACAGGACTCTTATATCTACTATTTGTTGGGGCATGAACATTCTGTTTGTGATGATGTAATCGATTATGTATTTATTTTGTCTATTGTCGTAAAAGGTGTATTTGTGTTGGTCTTTATGAGGGAAGTATGTGTTGTTTATTCGTAATTCATTCTGTGCACAAAATTCTGTCAACATTTCGCCATTTCTGTTAGTTACTTCTTCGTTGTATTTTTGTTTTACTCCATCTACTGCTTCATTTTCTATTCTAGCATTTAGGTCTCCTAATAGGATTATCTTTTCGTTTTTTGGGATTTTGTCCAGTTCTGATTGTAGGATTTCGTAGAAATCTATTGACATTTCTTCGGGTTTGCCAATGTCAGGTGCATATACTGATATAATGTGCAGGGGATGATTGAACATCATTTTTACTCTTAGAATTCTGTCGTTAACATACTCTATGCTTTCTATATTCTTTTCATATTTCTCGTTTACTGCCATACCAACCCCTGATGTAGCTCTTTGGTCTTTTGCTACTCCTGAGTACAGTAAGATGTAGTTGCTAAGTCTTGTTGTTCCTCTACCTTTCTTTTTCGTTTCAGAGAGTGCACATATGTCTATCTTATGTTCATTGAGTTCGGGAATTAGTTCATGATCTTTTGAATACAGTGTCTTTATGTTCCAGCATGCAATTCTCATTTGCTGTTTCTTCATATAGAGTTTGTTCCTTATTCGCGCGTGGGTCGTGCTCCGTGAAATCCGTCCATGTTCCGAGGCTATGCTACCGGTGCTTTGAGCATGTAATTGTTTTTCCCCTAGGCAGGTTGCTAACCTTACCTAAGAACCCTCCTCCTTTATCCGGGCTTGGGACCGGCAGTGGCGGCTGTGAGCTACTCAATCCACCCACAAGCCGCCCCAGGCGGACGATCTTTCTTTAAAAAATGTAAATAAAGCGCAAGAAACAACAATTTTTTATGTATTGTTTGTCCACGATACCGTTTAATTAATGCAATAACTAAAAATATTTGTCAAGTCGCGTAAAGCGATAAATTTTAAGTAAATATATATACAACATGTAAAATGTATGCTTTAGTTATTATAGACATGTATTTTTTTAAAAAATTTAAATTTCATGTGTATACGTTAAGTAAATATATAACAGCATTTAAAATGTATGCTTTCATTATTATAGACGTGTATTTTTAAATTTTTAATTTGTCTGTTCTTAAATCATTTCATATATTTATAATGCAAGTAAAAAATTGCTAGACGTGTATGTTTACGACTTCTCTTATATGCATTTATACCACTTCGAACTATATATTTAAGTAAATATATGCTTGAATTTTAAGAACCGATAATGTTTTTTTTTAAATTTCATTGCGGCAAGAGTTCAAAGAAGAGAATAAATATTATTTAAAAATTTATTTGAATCTCGGGTAGCAGTTTTGATTTGCTGCAGACGATCTTTCTTTAAAAAATGTAAATAAAGCGCAAGAAACAACAATTTTTTATGTATTGTTTGTCCACGATACCGTTTAATTAATGCAATAACTAAAATATTTGTCAAGTCGCGTAAAGCGATAAATTTTAAGTAAATATATAACAACATATAAATGTATGATTTAGTTATTATAGACATGTATTTTTTAAAAATTTTAAATTTGCATGTGTATACGTATAAGCAATGTTTATTTGCGAATTTATAAATATCCTTGAATGTCAAAGACATGTAAGTGTTTTTTTAAATTTCATATATATATATATATATATATATTGTAATGATGCAAGGCATACATATTGAGCTGCATCTGAAATGGGAAAAATAAGTTATACAAAGTAAAATAGGGTAATTAAAAGGTTATGTAAGTGATATTATTAAGTATTAGTAGTGTCGAAGTGCATACGAATTTTTATAACGATAACATTATTTTCTTAATTTCTATATTTATATTTCTTTCATTAATTTCTTATTTATTATTCCTTATTCAAATTTCAAATATTAGCGCGAAAAACACATATTCAAATTCATATGCATCTTTAATTTTATATCGACATTAGTAAGCCACGCCTACAAATTGACATCTCGTAAATGTAAATATTATCGTGCGCAATACTCAATTTGTAACATTAAGTTTCACATTAACCTAACTTGTTAATTTATTAAATAATTTTTAAAATCTGTACGAATAGTAAAATTAGTAAAATTCTTTCTATTTAAAAATGTTAATAAGGTAAAACATCGAGACTTTTTGGCATCATTAGATAGCTAAGTTTGGTAAAACAAACAGACGCTATCGGCATCATCATCTTTTGAAATTGATAAACTAGTAGACGCATTTTTTTGACCTTCCTTAGAAATTGTTATAAATCTTTAATTAAAATCACTAATTTTGTATAACGTAATTAAAAATATCCTGCCTGTGAATAAACACGATCTTCGAGAGAAATTTCTTCAAGAAATTTCGATTTTAAACGTATTTACGAACAACAAAGCGTCATAGACGAAATTTCACCATAATCGCCAGAAATTCCAAAGAAATACTATCAAGAAACCGTCACAGAACATCTACGGAACTGATTATCATTCAAAAACATCGATACCTGTAATCCTACAGCCAGACAAGAACGTAGAGAGAAATTAGGCATCCGAAACCAAGACCGAAGAAAATCTTCGAAAGCGTCACCGGGAACAGTCACGCACGCCGTCAACAATTTGAACAGCTATCGGACCTTTTTCGATCGTTGTGGATCATCCCATTTGATGCGTACGTTCTACAAATAAACATCAGGATTATTATAATCACAGGTTACAGATAAAAAGTATTTATTTTTCAAAATTTTTAATTCTTTTAATTTATAAACTAATAAAACTCTCGATTTGTTTACCTAACCTAAATGTCCAATACTTGTATTAATATTTCATAAATAACCAATTTTAACGTAGGAATTATAATTAAAGGTACTTACCATTATCGTTATAAGATTATTTACATTGTTATCTATATTTCTATAAGCGAAAACACACATAACCACCTTATTTTATTATATAACACCTTGTTGTCTTACTTATATATAGTTCATAAATTTAACCCTTTCCTATACATGTTATTTTATTACAGTTTTCTTTTATAGCAATAAACTTAATATTTTTATTATCATATCAATCTTTTATTTGTCTATATTTACTTGTAGGAGTTATTTCTTTAAGCCTTAACATTAATAGTTTACTTTTATGGAAGCAACAACATATATCTAACGAAGAGCCTGAGATTTTACATTTAATTAAGCTTTTTAATTTAGTTTCATGCGATCCGACTAGTTGGCAATTTAGAACACAGATAGAGCAGTTTGAGGAGTTATATAAAGGCGCCCATCTTTTTATTTCAAAATTAATATTTTTTGAACTCGTTCATTATATTTATTATCACCTCCTCAGTAATTCATCATTGGGCTAGCACAACGAGAGGCCCTTTAAGTTAGAGCCCTCAGCGTATTTTACTTCATTTGGCGCAACAACGTGGAGGCCAGATTGCTTCTTTTAAATAACTCGACTACAACATAAATTAGGACAAATAATTGCTTCATTCAAAATTATTTTACATATATAATTTAGACGAAAGGTGTATGTTATTACTGTAGTTGTGTGTAGAATTGTGTACCTATTTTTCCTATTGTTCAGCTGATTTTTACCTACAATTCTTCACATCCCAGACTTTGAAGGAGTTACAGATATAGTAAAGGTTAGTGAAGGGGAAATATCACCTTGTATGTACGTTGTTTATTTAACTTTTGTCTACTTATATTATTACTGTGTCTCGAATATTGTTTATACACATTTATATCATAAATTTCTACTCATCAACTATTCATTATAATAATTCTATTAACAACTAACGAAAAATATCAATATCAACTCTTTGCATAATATTACTTCAATCAATATTAATATGGACACCAGACACAGAACAAAAGCAGTAAAGGACACTACAGAAGAAGACAGGGCTGAACAGGGAGACATTCCGGTTGCACAAACTTCCACAGCTGAAGAGGTAAGTTCACTAGATAACAGTCAGGTGATGATGAACATGTTACAGACACTAATGACACAAATAAATGATTTAAAACAAGAGGTAAAACAAGATAACAAGGACTTAAAACAAGAACTAACTAATAGTAACAATGACTTAACAAATAAATTAGACAATACTAATAACAAATTAGACACTAACAACGATAACTTAAAACAAGACATAACTAATCTGAGTACTGACTTATCGGCTAAATTAGAGGCTAACACGAAAAAAATTAATGAAAGATTTGAACTCAATAATGCTCATATAGACAACAAATTAAGTGCTTTCAAGGTAGATTTAGAGGGTAAAATAGCTGAGATTTCTACAGCTCAGAAAAAGATGGAGGAGAACGAGCTGAAATACCTAATAAAACTAGATGAAACCGTTAACTTACAGAACTTGCATTGGGCAAAACAGTTAGAGGCTACAACAAACGAAATACATAACAATACCGAACAGAGACTAATAACTACAACTAAAAATATACAACAAAATGTAGACAAATTGATTTCAGAGAATAATACTATATTTAATACAAAATTGACTAATTTTAACAAAATAAATGTAGACAATACTGAACAATTAAAAATAACGTTAAACCAAGATATTAATACTCAAATAAGGCAATGCAAAGATCATAATAACCAAGAAATAAACACAGTTAGACAAAATTTAGATGCTATAATCACTACCAATAATGATAATTACACTAACACGCAAGCTAACATTAAACAATTAGAAAATAAAATTAGAAATTATTTTACATCAACAAATTACAATAATACTAACAATAACTCTATTAAGATAGAAAATCTACATCATTTCGACGGGGACATTACAAGAGTACACCCCATGACGTACCTTAGCTGTTTATTACGTTATTTAGAGGATGTTTCGGAGGAGAAACATAAAATGGAGGTTATTCGTGTAACTTTACGTTATAGTGCACAAGAGTGGTTCCAAAGAATTGAGGACCATTGCAATTCTCTTGACCAGTTCGTTACACTCTTCACAAAAAATTACTGGGATGAAACGCAGCAAAATCGAGCAAAAATACGGTTATTGACAGGTAAATATAGATTAGGACAAGTCTCTCGTGAAACATACGCCTCTCGCATATACAATCAGTGTAAGCACTTGAATGATATAGACGAATCAATGATTGCCAGGCAACTCCTGAATCATTTTATCTACACTGATACTCAAGCTATAATATGTCAAAGGGTGACTAATATGGATTCACTTATAGACATATTAAGAAGGTTAGATGATTTTACGGAGAATAACCATCAGCCACAACACATTTATCGCAATCCCAATAATCGCAATCATCCGTCTCAAAATTTAAACAACAATAACAACAATCAAATGAATTCACCACCTCAAAGATACAATAATTCTAACTATAATAACAGAAATCAAAATACTTCAAGACCGTACAACAATTATAACAATTATAATAATAATTACAGCCCTAATGTAAATAATGACCGCAATCAACCAAATAACCCACCGAATAGACAAAATTTTAACTTCCAGCCGACAAGATACAATAACAATAATAATTATTTTAATCACAATAATCGCTCAACGGATCACCAACAAAATAATAATAATTCGAATAATTATTCTAATCAACAAGGACGAGGATATAACCATATACGAAATCGTGGTCGTGGTCAAATAAATCATATTAGTAGACGTCACCGATCTGTGTCGCCTATACGTACAAACATGGAGGAGGTATTAAAAAAAACGTCAATTTCACAAGTGGACCTCTATACCGACCCAATACCAGGTCCGTCAACACGCCAGAATTGAGAACACCAAACGACTATAGCATACCATTTAAGATAGATACTATTACTTTTTATCAAAATCCGGAAGAATTCATTAATGTAGAAGATGCAGGCAACCAAACTACCCAAATATATACATTACCCATTGTAAAATTAAAATTTGAAAATATCTTTTTATATTGCTTAATTGATACAGGAGCAGAAATCACTTTATTGAAAGCAGAGAAAGCTAGAAACATACGGGGATACGAGAAGAACATTATAAAAACAAAAGGGACAGACATCATTGCTGCGAACGGAAAACGCATGGGGACGGTAACAAAACAATTATCTACAGAAATATTCATCAACAAATCAAAATACATCATACATTGCTATATAATTGACAAACTACAATATGACTGTATAATAGGTATTGACAGCATTAAAAGTCTCAGAATGATCTTAGATTTTGAAAATGGTATACTTAATATAGATGATAATAAAGTAATATTTGAGAAACAATTGTCAGACGAAGAATTAAAAGGTTATAACCTATATAAGAAGGAAGTGCTTATGAGAGAAATTAATAATATTATGTTAAATAAAGAACCGTGCTATAGAAGAGATTATGAGGGGAATAATGTTACAGAAGGAAAAATAATTGAATTTGATAATACTAATATTGGAATGGAGAGAATGGAAGTTATGCAAGGAACGAAGAATAGTCACGAGGGAGGAGATGTAGTCGAGATTAGAATGGATAACCAAATAAATAATACAATAAATAATTTTGAAGATATAAAGAATTTTATAGAGAACTCAAATATACCATATACAACAATCATAGCAGACTTAATAGCAATCTTACATAACAATATCACTTTAATTAATAATGATGTAGTGTTCGCAAAAGGATATCAGCATCCGATAAATATAGATAACGAAGACCCATTAATAAGCAAAAATTACCCCATCCCGTATCATTATCAACAAAAAGTGAGTCAGGAACTGGAAAGATTAGAACAGACTGGCATAATAGAGAAGTCTAATACCTACTTTATTAATCCTATAGTGATAGTCCAAAAGAAAGACTTATCTCTACGGATTTGTTTAGATGCAAGAGCTTTGAATCGAAGAATCAAACCCGAATTCGAAATGCCGCAAAATATAGATGTATTGTTAACAAAATGTGGTAATAAGCCCATTTACAGCAAATTAGATCTCAAGAATGCATTTTGGCTTATCAACTTAGAACCTGAATCGAGAAAATATTGTGGTTTTCTTGTGAATGGTATTGTTTATCAATTTAGAGTGTGCCCATTTGGCTTAAAAACATCGCCAGCCGCCCTTATTAGATTTCTACATAAAATATTGGATAAATACAACGAATTCGCATTACACTATCTTGATGATATAATAATATTTTCCGAGAGTGTAGAACAGCATTTACAGCACCTGAATATAATTCTTAACACTTTAACAACGGAAGGTATGAAATTAAACCTATTAAAATGTCAATTTTTCCGTCAAGAAATAAATTACCTTGGCTATGTGATAAATAAAGAAAACATCTTACTAGATCCAACACGCCTTGATGAAATTAAGAATTACACCAGACCAAAGAACCTAAAAACACTACGAGGATTCTTAGGTGTATTGAACTACTATCGCAAATTCATTTCCCACTATAGTGAAAGAACTATACCTTTATTGGAGCTTTTGAAGAAAGGAAAGAAATGGACATGGACTTCAGAATATGAAAATTGCTTCATTCAGTTAAAAGAAAGTTTTGTCGAAAATTTAAAACTTCACCACCCAGATTTTACATTGCCATTTGTAGTCAGAACTGATGCATCACATCATACCATCGCCGCAGAACTCGTACAAATTAAAGACAACATCGAAACGCCTATCTATTTCATTTCTAGAACACTTAAAGCCTGTGAAACTAGATATACAATATCAGAAAAGGAAATGTTAGCTATAGTATTTGCTTTAACAAAGTTAAGATATTATCTCATTGGTAAAAGTTTTACACTTGAAACAGACCATAAAGCTTTAGTTAATATTATGAGTTGTAAACTAAATAATAGCCGCATATATAGGTGGACACTGCTCATACAACAGTATGAATTCAATATTGTTTACAAACCAGGGAAAGAAATGATTACAGCGGATGCTCTAACCAGACAAGACGGGGATGTAAAACGACAAAATATCTGTATAAATTTGGTACAACTTCAAAAACAGGGAATATTTTCCAACAACAAACTTTTATTAATACAATCAGGTCCAGAATTCATGGAGATACATCAACACTTGAGGGAAACAGGAACTTACAAAGGCATGTCACTAAGAGATAATTTTATTGTAAAGCAAATAGGTAAGAACATTGTTTATGTCACAAATGAGAAACATACGAGGGAAATAACTGACTATTTACATTATACCTACACACATATAGGAGCTCGAAAATGCTGGCTACTGTTCAGAGAAGCGTTCTATTGTATTAACGACGAGAGAATCATTAAAAGCGTTATCAAGCACTGCCGAACATGTGAACTCGCGAAGGATAAGAATTATACCAACACAAATATCAGCCACAACATTGTAACGTACGATAATTTAGAACTTATATCTATAGATTTTCTTACCAATTTAATACCAAGTACGAAAGGCTATAAAAATATACTTGTGATTTGCGATATCTTTTCCAAATTTATTAAATTAATTCCCACACAGAAATGCAACACTAATACTGTACTACAAGCATTAACAGACTATTTCTTACAATATGGCAAACCGTTAGCAATTTTATCCGATCACGCGACGTATTTTACTAGTGACAGATACAAGGACTTTCTACACTCACACAATATACGAACTTATTATACATCAATACGTTACCCACAGGGCAATCCGACAGAACGATATATACGTGAAACTCTAAAATATCTAAGAATTCTCTTAAATGATAATCACAATAAATGGGCCAAATATTTACAACAAATAGAATTCACCTTAAACAATACACCCAGTACAGTTCATAACCATTGTCCTATAACTATTTTTACTGGACAACCACCGCAAAGACCATGGACAGATCCAGAAGCCATCAACTTCAACGAACGATTAATGGAAGTGAGAGAGAAATTGTTGACTAAGAAAATTAAATGGGAAAGGAAGAGGAACACCGTTGATAAAAAATATAAGACATATAATCTAGATGATAGAGTTATAGTTAAAAGTTTAAGAGTTTCTAATCTTAAAAATAAAATAATGGGAAAACTGCTCAAACCTTATCAAGGACCATATATTATTAACAGAATCCTAGGCAATAACACTTACGAATTGAAGGAAGAAGAAACCGGATACATAAAGGGTAGATATCATATCACGATGTTGCAAGATTACGCATTAGAACAATAGATTACAATTGAATATGAATACAGTCTTAAAAATTATTAAAATTATTGAAAGGTATGTTATAGCTCGTAAATTAAAAGATTATTATAACAATAACTAATAAATTATACAAAAACTATAAATATAAACAAAGACAACATTAACATTAAAATAAATAATAATTAAATAAACTAAAACTTATACTTATAAAAGAAAAGGAATTTCATAGTACAATTAAACATTTCTTGAAAATAAGGTATATAAAATAGAAGAAGTTATTCCTGTTAATAGATTAATACATTATTTTATGATCATTACTTATTATTTTTAAATTCGTTGACACACATAATAAGATTAGTATAGCAAGGTTGTTATTTTCCATTTCATGTATCTAGTTAGGGAAAAGAATTTCCTCATTTGCTCATTCAGACATTTTTTCCACGGGGAAATGTAATGATGCAAGGCATACATATTGAGCTGCATCTGAAATGGGAAAAATAAGTTATACAAAGTAAAATAGGGTAATTAAAAGGTTATGTAAGTGATATTATTAAGTATTAGTAGTGTCGAAGTGCATACGAATTTTTATAACGATAACATTATTTTCTTAATTTCTATATTTATATTTCTTTCATTAATTTCTTATTTATTATTCCTTATTCAAATTTCAAATATTAGCGCGAAAAACACATATTCAAATTCATATGCATCTTTAATTTTATATCGACATTAGTAAGCCACGCCTACAAATTGACATCTCGTAAATGTAAATATTATCGTGCGCAATACTCAATTTGTAACATTAAGTTTCACATTAACCTAACTTGTTAATTTATTAAATAATTTTTAAAATCTGTACGAATAGTAAAATTAGTAAAATTCTTTCTATTTAAAAATGTTAATAAGGTAAAACATCGAGACTTTTTGGCATCATTAGATAGCTAAGTTTGGTAAAACAAACAGACGCTATCGGCATCATCATCTTTTGAAATTGATAAACTAGTAGACGCATTTTTTTGACCTTCCTTAGAAATTGTTATAAATCTTTAATTAAAATCACTAATTTTGTATAACGTAATTAAAAATATCCTGCCTGTGAATAAACACGATCTTCGAGAGAAATTTCTTCAAGAAATTTCGATTTTAAACGTATTTACGAACAACAAAGCGTCATAGACGAAATTTCACCATAATCGCCAGAAATTCCAAAGAAATACTATCAAGAAACCGTCACAGAACATCTACGGAACTGATTATCATTCAAAAACATCGATACCTGTAATCCTACAGCCAGACAAGAACGTAGAGAGAAATTAGGCATCCGAAACCAAGACCGAAGAAAATCTTCGAAAGCGTCACCGGGAACAGTCACGCACGCCGTCAACAATTTGAACAGCTATCGGACCTTTTTCGATCGTTGTGGATCATCCCATTTGATGCGTACGTTCTACAAATAAACATCAGGATTATTATAATCACAGGTTACAGATAAAAAGTATTTATTTTTCAAAATTTTTAATTCTTTTAATTTATAAACTAATAAAACTCTCGATTTGTTTACCTAACCTAAATGTCCAATACTTGTATTAATATTTCATAAATAACCAATTTTAACGTAGGAATTATAATTAAAGGTACTTACCATTATCGTTATAAGATTATTTACATTGTTATCTATATTTCTATAAGCGAAAACACACATAACCACCTTATTTTATTATATAACACCTTGTTGTCTTACTTATATATAGTTCATAAATTTAACCCTTTCCTATACATGTTATTTTATTACAGTTTTCTTTTATAGCAATAAACTTAATATTTTTATTATCATATCAATCTTTTATTTGTCTATATTTACTTGTAGGAGTTATTTCTTTAAGCCTTAACATTAATAGTTTACTTTTATGGAAGCAACAACATATATCTAACGAAGAGCCTGAGATTTTACATTTAATTAAGCTTTTTAATTTAGTTTCATGCGATCCGACTAGTTGGCAATTTAGAACACAGATAGAGCAGTTTGAGGAGTTATATAAAGGCGCCCATCTTTTTATTTCAAAATTAATATTTTTTGAACTCGTTCATTATATTTATTATCACCTCCTCAGTAATTCATCATTGGGCTAGCACAACGAGAGGCCCTTTAAGTTAGAGCCCTCAGCGTATTTTACTTCAATATATATATATAAAGGCTTGCACTACACATTATTGAATGTGAAAACTTTTGTTTTGAAAGTGTGTATACATGTAGGTGTTTTTTATATATATATAAAGGCTTGCACTACACATCATTGAATGTGAAAACTTTTGTTTTGAAAGTGTGTATGCAGGTAGGTGTTTTTATATATTTTTACAAACGCATGTACATTTTTGTAGAAGTTCAAATGGCGCTGTTATCGGTCCTTTTCATCAACATAATTCAAATAAATATTTTTTGAATGTGGAAAAATTGGTAAAAAAGAAATACTGGAAATTATGTGTTTACTTCTAATACGCTTTTTTCAGATCTATATGTAATTTTGTTTAGCTTTGAATAATTTTTTTTTCAGATCTCCATGTAATTATAATATGAGCGTGGCAATATAATAAAATAATTTTTTAGTTATTTACTACACATACATACATTGATAATAACAAATTTCTCGTTCAATAATATTTCATTACAAATTCAATTAAAAAATCGAAATTGTTATGCATGTATAATAAGCTTTCGTTTCTTATTGCAGTTTAAAGAAATGGATTCAATCTCTACCTTGACTTTATCCGAAGTTCAAAGTGATGATGGATATAATTCTTTTTCAACAATTTCAGATTTCATAAACATATATGAACAAGGATATGGCAGATTTCAATTAAGAGATGAACGAAATTTAAGAATGTGCATAATTACTACAGGGTTTCAGGATATTCACAGACCGTTCGATATATTATGCACTTTATGTTACTACAGTTCCATTAAACGATATGAACTCAGTCACATCCCCATGTTTTCACATTATATTTACCATTATTTTGATATACGTAGGTGAGTAAGGGGAAAACATTAACAGAAACATTAAATTATTTCTTTTTACAGACCGCGGGAGAAAAGAATGTAGCGACTGTTTAGACAGTGTAAGCATCATCTTTCCACGTAACTTTTGTACAATTTGTTTTTCATATTAAAGAAATGGGAGGGGAGAACCTATATAATTGAAACACCACACGTTAGCTCATTTTAAAATACACTAACCTCTTAATCATCTAAATATAAAAGTAGATACATCATTTTCATAATGTCAATTGAAAAATTAAACGCAATCGGCGATTTAAGTAGTTTCAAACCGGTAAAGAGGATAATTGAACTAGAGAAAGATAAACCATATAAAATCTTAAATGTAAAAATATTAAAGACGAAATTTGGTAAATCGGTATTGTGCGAATTGGAGGAGAACAGTGTTTGGTTGCCAAAGCGCTATTTAAGTTTTTTTGAGGGTGAAAATTTGAGAGAATATAGCGGGGGGAAGCATTATATAATATATAAAGACACCAAAACGTTTGGACTAAATCCAACACCAATCATTAAATTTGAGAAGAAGGAATAATTGTTTTTAATTCGTAAGTTGAAAAAAAATAGTTCATGCAATCACATCGTTTGATTTTTTGTTTTGTGTAGGTAATCCAGTGTAGTGTAGTGTGGAAATATGGATTTAGTTGAATGTGTACAGGACCTATATACCATCAGTCAATCCAAAACAGAATTGGAAGAACTGAAAGAACTCAATGATGACAGTATTAAATTATTGCAAGAAAAAATTTATAACAGCCGTGAATGCACTATTGGTGAACGTCGAAATTTTGAATGTGCTCTTTCAATACTACTATCGTATAATCTACGAATCGAAAATCGATTAAAGGAATTAATTACTGAAGGCACCGGTCTCCATGAAGAAAATGTGATAGGGCGGAACTTACAATGGCAAGAGGTAACATATAAAAGATGTAAAAAATATATAAAAGTAATATTATTTCAATTTAACAGGGAACGTCTGCGTTCAAAAGTAGAGTTCAGACTGGGATCATCACAAACCTTCATCATCGAGACCCAAAGGTTTTCCTTGAAGCGGCATTCCCCCTCATCCAATCAAAAATCCAATTGAAACTCGCGAAAATGGAAATATTAAAGGTAAATTTCTCATTATGCGCTAAATTTATTAAAGTCGATAACAACCCAGACTCAGACAAAACAGATTGTAAATATTTTAATACGCAAAATTTTATAGTTACAAAATTCACTGAATTTAGAGACATTTACGATAATGCAACTGCTAAAATACTACATGATATAGAAGAAATGCAATTTAAAGGGTCGGGGTGGTCACTTCGTGAAATCGTAAATTTAACTATTAATCTAAATAAATACCAACCGATTGAGGGTAACGCTTATATTTCTCTACCGTTGAATATTAAGAAACGAAACGCGGTGTTAAATATAAATAGTAACGACAGACGATGTTTTATTTGGGCCGTTTTAGCAGCTGTTTACAAAATATATTCCAGCAACGTGAACGATTATCCACAAAATTACCATGAAATCTTTAATTTAAAAGACATAGAATTTCCAGTCGCGCTAACTAGTATTAAGAAATTTGAAAAACAAAATTGCAACATATCAATTAATGTGTACGGTTTGAATAAAAAAAACAAAGTTTGCGGACCTTTATATTATACCAATTATGAAAGGGACATGCACATAAATTTATTATATTTAAGTAAATCAGGAAAGCGTACACATTATTGTTGGATTTATGATTTAAGTAAGTTATGTTCGCCAGACGTGTCGGTACATAATAAATCATATATTTGCGATCGTTGTTTAATTCATTTCTATTGTCAAAACAAGTATTCTTTACACGTACGAGAATGTAGAAAGCATAAACCGGTTCGAATAGAACTACCAAAGGACGATGAGAAAATATTAAGATTCAAAGAGGTTCAAAAGCAATTTAAAGCACCATTCGTGATTTACGCAGATTTCGAATGTTTAACTAAACAGATTCATACTAGTCAACCACAACCAAATACATCTTATTCAAAGAATTATCAGGAATACGAGGGGTATGCCGCTGGGTTGCAGACCGTGTGTACGACGCATCCCGAATTCTCACACTTTGAACTCTATCGAGGACCCAATCCCGAAAAATGGTTTGTGTCTCAATTAAAAAAGGAGGCTATTGTGTATGCGGAATATTTAAGGCTTAATTTCCCAACTATTGATTTATCTATTGCACAATTAAATAATCACGACAATACATCTTCATGTTTTCTATGTTGTCGTACCTTCGACGACGAAAACGTAACCAAAGTTAGGGACCATGATCATTCGCCCTGGATTTGTATTGCCATCGTTGTAGCGTATTCCATGGTGATTATCTTCGAGCCAATGCACTTGTCGTCGTTCAGCAGAATCTAAACGTCTATACGGCACACGCGGTTTAAAAACGTAATGGTTAACTTTTTTACCATCACCGATAGCTAATTCCTTTACCATAAATCCATGTTTCAATAAAACTCCTTGTAAATCGATAACCACAACTTTCGACATACTAGCCGTATCAGAAACTGATCAATAACTGCACCAGTATTCATAAAACCAGTCCTTATACAATTCGCTTTACCACTCCGCTCAACGGGAAATATTGTATGACGCTGTCGTGTATAATCAAACACATCGCTGTGGTATTGGCTGGAAATGTTGCGTCACATTCCATTTCTAATTTCACGTCAACAGCGGACGTCTTAATTGATTCATTCTGTTTAGAACAGTCTATCACGTACAAGGTCTTGGTAAGAAATTTTTCATAATCAAGAATTGGTTGACTAGGTTTATTGTTGTAATAAGCCGACTGGAATGCAGTGTACATTCGGTAGGCAATTGCATATCGTTTAATATTCATCTGAAGATTTAGCTTATCATATGGATATGAATTACTATTCAAGTAAAGTTTAAGATTCGTGAGTGAAGCATGATCGAAATCTGTCGCATCCTCATTAATATTATCTTTCTTTCGAGTTTGGAAAGCGACGATAACATATCTAGGCCTTTCCATATTAGTTGAAGTTTTTATTGGCCAAATATCTGTTTTATTTACACGTATAGAAGGTAATTCGTGCAGCTCCCACTTTCTAAATGGTATATATATTGGCTTGTTACTATTAAGTGTCTTCAAAAGATGTAAACGAGTCTCGTCGTTAACCACAATATGTGGTAAATGCCACACAATCTTTGTAATTTCAATTTTGGCAGTTTTCGTCCCACCTCTCAATGTGTTCTTGTAAGAGTTGCTGTCAGTACGACTTCGCAGTAATATAAGTTCTTGATTCATATTGACCAAAATTTTTTTAAAATCCTCGAAATAACCGGAAATAAAAGCAAGCGGAATGGAAGCAGTAAAGTCCTTAATAGATACTGTTGGTTGTTCATCCAATGATGGACACCATCCGGACATTTGTAGAGCTTTGCTTTCATTATCACTGTACGAAACGTAAGCTTTCATGGTGCTCGTAATTCCAGGATTGGTACATCTATCCACTTCCACACCATTGATCTCATATCGAATTTGCTCGAAGAGAAATGCATAGGCGTTATTTGTTAACTTGCAGTCGCCAGTGCCCTGGTCACTTTCGGTAAACCGTCCTTCAATGTAAAGATGACTATCACCTGGGACTGTGTATACATCCTGATGTCGAACAGGTATTCGTATTTCATCATTCAAACCAAAATTATTAGATACCGGATAATAGGCGTGGTATTCTTGTTTGGTGATGGTTTCATCAAAGTATAAGTCATCGGTAATTTGCAACTTTTCAGACATTTTTTTCTCTATTCTTCTGGTTCACTTTTAATCCTAAAGACTTCAGAAATAATATGTTTTCACGTGTTAGCACGTTCTTGAATGACTGAGGAGTAAACGATGACATTTCTGTTTTATATTGCGTCAAATGTTGCCTACCCTCTTTGAAAACCAAACCCATTTTTAGATTCTCTTCAACTCCAATCGAATAACTATTTGTTCTTCTTCAAAATTGACTGGATCACCGTCCTGATCAAGCAAGTTAAGTGTGATGTTATCTATTTGAGTTGTGTTTATTGGTAAATAAATTATATTTCTAGGCTCTATATTAATTGAGAAACCAGGTTCAACACTTGGCGAGAACTCGTAGATAGTATGACTTAGACGTCCGTCATAGAATGCTGAGGAGGTAATATTGCACTCAACACGTACAGTAACCACTTTTATAATTTGTACGCGTGCATCAGATTCATGATGCTTATTCGACTCCAACAGTCTTGCGGTAAATCCGAGCAATCGACCAATACTGTCTCCCGGTCGAAAATCTACTTCATGTTGACTTAAAATTTCACACTTTAAAGTACTGTTGTTAGCTTTTAACGAAAATGTTTCATCCTTCTTTTTACCTTCACTTTTCGAATCAGTTAATCTATTTTGTAGGTACGTTTCTATATCACTAATTTCATATGCTCCAGATGGTATGTGAATAACTTTTCCATTATCATAATAAAATTTGTTATTCCTTTCTGTGATGTTGTGTATTGTATTGTATGTATGCAGACCAATTAATCCCAGCGCATATTCGTGTTCAGGATTTAATTCAATTGGAGGGTAATATGTTGTAGAGAGCACATTGCTCCTACCTACTAATGTAAAAGTCTGTGACATAATTGATCTTCAACCATTGAGAGTCTTATTATATAGAAACTGTAGACACAACTGTCCGCAATTTATATCATCGAATTGTTGAAACCTTTCATGGTTATAAATAATATTGCAATTCTTGAAATAGTTAAGCAACTCGATCGGTGGTTTCAAATTACCGAAGGAATCAAAATAGTATACGGTGCGACCACGTTTATAATAAGCGGTCCAATGCGTTCCAAGATTGGTACTAGAATCGAGATTAACGACTGCACACTCAGTTTTCCACGGTTTGGTTTTTGGTAAATTGTCTCTCATATATACACCGCGAAAATATGGTATATGTTGTCCATAGTTTGTAATGTCAATATCAGTAAGAGCTCTGCGTGGCAGTCGACTTAATAGTTTTTTTTCGTCTTTTCTTCCTCTCCCAAAAATAATCCCAAACCTCTACGATAGGGTTTTAAATACAGACCACTACCTTTCTTTCCCAATGCTATCGCCTCCATTGTTTGATTATGACGATGCGCCTCATCGAGTTCATGCTGTGCAGCTTTAGCCTTATTAACAGCTTGAACTATACCAGCAGCTCCCCCTGCCAAACCGCCCAAAGCACTTAACCCTGCAAATATATAAGTGGTAAAAAACCTCCTGCTTTCGGGATGGGGATTACGCGAGGTGTTCGAACTCTTTTTCTTCCACCGATATCTTTAACCGCTAATTTAGCAGCGGTAAGGGCCATTCTGGCACCTTTTCTAATATCATCACCATGTTTGAAACGTTTCATGACGTTTCCAACTTTCATCAGTACAGACTTTCGGAAAGCGGACCTTTTAACTCCTCTACCCGTCCTCCTCTTCCTCATTTTACCCATTCTAATCTTGCCTCTGATGAATTTTCGAAGTGGAGAATCGAATGTTTCCTCTCTTCTTCTTCTTCCGATACCCATACCCAATTTCCTCTTGGCTTTCATAGCACTTGCTACTGTCCAAGCGGAGGCTTTCTCTGCCAGACTGGCGTTTTGCGATTTTACACGGGCCCACGCTTGATTCTCTAAAATTTGATCTGCTTTGTGACGTTGTTGAAGATCTTTGTTTTGTGAATAGGCGATGTCGTGCTCCTTGCAGGCTTTGTCTAAAGGATTAATACCCGTATCACCACGCTTAAGCCGTTCCTCCAAACGTGTGCCTGGTCCACAGTATTGATAGGATGGAATGTGTAATTCTATTGGCAATTTATTAATTATAGAATTAAGTAAACCACCACCCTCCTTGAACAGTATCATATTAATGATTTAAATATGTTTGCTCGTGTAATTTATATATCAGTCAACGATAAGAATGCGATTAGTAAAACAAAAGCATTCGCTCACTGTGCGAAATCTGGATATTGGTAATGGTGGGGGCGTGAAACCAAATTATGTGAAACACAGTTCTTTGCTACCGAATACAATTCGATGCATCATTTGCGGTCCCTCTAACTGTGGAAAGACAAACGTAATGCTCAGTTTGTTGATTGAAGGGAATGGTCTCAAATTTAATAATGTCTACGTATATTCAAAGTCATTGTACCAGTCAAGATATCGATTCTTGGAGAGCGTGATTAGTAAAGTATCGAATGTGAATTATTTTCCCTACAAAGATAGTGACGATGTAATAGATCCATCGCAAGCTCTGGAAAATTCAGTATTCATTTTCGACGATGTCGCTTGCCATAAGCAGGAAAAGATTCGAGAGTATTTTAGTATGGGTAGACATAAGAGTGTAGATTGTTTCTACCTTTGTCAAACCTATACACGCATACCCAAGCATTTAATACGTGACAACGCAAACTTCATAATTCTCTTTAAACAAGATGATACTAATTTACATCATATTTATGAAGATCATGTAAACACAGATATGACATTCGATCAATTTAAATTAATGTGTGCTACATGTTGGAAAGATATACATGGATTTCTAGTAATCGATAAAGACAGTGACAGTAATAAGGGAAGATATAGAAAAATGTTAGATTGTTATATATTACACGACTATGGAATGTAATCGATTAGTTTCCATTCTTGCGTCGATCTAAATAGTGGGAAAATGGATAAATGGAGAAACCTTAAAGAGCAGATTATCAAAGCTAGTAAAGCTGTTCGAAAAAAACATTTAGCTTTAAAGCGTAACCGTTTACAACATGGCGATATAGCTTTACAACATTTTAAACCCATTATTGAACCTATTAAAGAATTAATTGAATTAACCCATATTAAGAAAGAAGAGGATGGGACGAGGAGGAAATGGATGATGAAAGATCCCCTGCTATTATGAAAGAATCGTCATCTCTTAAGAGAGCTCTTAGATCGCGTAGATTATCTATACCTTCCAAGAGACGCCGTACAAGACCGAGGAGACTTTTTTCATCACTGGCAATGACTCGGAGACCGACAGAAAGCGAACCGCCTGTAATTGAGACTACATCAGCAACAGTTGCTGATGATGAAACGTTACCACCTGAAATCAGTGTTCCTGCAGAAACACAATTTACCCTTGATCCTGAAGAAGTGGAGGAAGAAGATATAAGAGAAACAATGAATCAAGCACGTCGGGACTATCAGCAAATGATTGACGTAAATACTGATAGCGTCGAAGAATATCTTCAGCAATACAATAACTTACCTGCAATGTATATAGATGGTTTACTGTTGGATGTGGAGGGAGACTTTGATTACACCTACGGTGTCCATTTGGATCCTGCTTCGAATAAATTGAAAATCGGTAGAAGTATATTAGATTTTGATGGAGATGATATAATGGTTGATGGAATACGCTATAGAGGTACGCCGGGTCTTTACGATCTTATATTTAAGAAAGAACCTGACGAGTTCACCAAAGATGATGAGCATAGGTACCATGATATATTAAAACGAACTTCCGTACATCATTTAAAGTTTGATGCGAAAAAAAGGGTGAAGGGAAGCGCGGGGTTTAAGTACAGGAAAATCATTAGACCTCTTATATACGACTTTACACATCGCAGTGAAGGTGCTGGTATAGGAAGTGAATTAAGAGTTACTAACGCACCATATCAGTATGTGTATTGGGATAATATTAACGAATTAGTAGATAGATTACGTCTACTAGTCGCTTCCAAGAATGCCGGTCACTCTAATCATGACAATGAGATAGCTTCTATTATTGAGGAACTTAGAGACATAGAAGTAATTGATTAAAAATAGTTATATATAAACGTAAACGACCTACTATAATCATTAGTTTTACGATGGGGATCGACAAATTTGGTCGTCATCATGGCGTAGATAAATTCCGATCTGACCAGATGATTATAGATAAATTCGGAAGACATATTGGCGGTGATAATATACTTACTTCTATTCCACACACTTTTTTTCCTCGTACTCCAGATGGAAATTACGATGTCCAAAACAAACGTATATGTAATGTGGCATTAGCCGAGGAAGATGCGGATTGTGTCAATAAGAAATACGTTGATAATATATTAGATGAATTCAATAAACGAAAACCGAATACGTTTGAAATTATGAGGGATATGTTTAAATTACGAGCGGATATCGATGAAGCCAAACCGAAAATTGACGGTTTTCAGAATGCATTGACAGATGTTCAAAGTAACTTCACTCATTTGAAAGAGAAAGTTGATAAAGAACTGGTGGACATTCGAAGTATTAATGCAACAACTAATAAGTTAAAATTAGACATAGACAGTGTGAAATATAATTTAAAGTCTGACAAATCTGTCACCGACAAGAAAATAAGTAATTTGAAACAGCGTATACTTGATATTGAACAGAAACAACAACAGCAGCAGCAACAACAAATTACACCATAAGAAGAAGAATGAGTAAGATAAAGGGTGACATTGTTAATGAGTTACACAAACCTGTTAGGAAGAACTTTCCCAGAAGACGGACAGTAATTAAAGGTCTGGATGATTTATGGCAGGTTGATTTGGCCGAATTTGGCTCATATGCTCGTGAAAATAGAGGCTACAGATATATTTTAGTGGTCATCGATTGCTTCTCCAAATACTTGTGGATGCAACCTGTAAAATCAAAAACTGCTGTGGAAGTTAAAGATGCTATGAACAAAATTCTACTAAAAGGTCGAGTTCCAAACAACTTGCAAACGGATGATGGTAAAGAGTTCTTTAATCATCAGTTTAGAGCTCTGATGATCAAACACAATATTAACCATTACTCCACATTTAGCGTGATAAAAGCTTCCATTGTAGAGAGAGTGATTCGTACGATAAAGGAGAAGTTATACAAGCATTTTAGTTTAATCGGTAAATATAAGTGGTTAGATGTATTGGATAATGTTGCAAATCGGTATAACAATTCAAAACATAGAACAATTGGTATGAAACCTGTAGATGTTACTCAACAGAAGGAAGCTCTATTACTTTCTACAGTCTACAATCATATTAATATTGTTCCCAATAATAAGTTCTCAATAGGTGACACTGTTCGAATTAGTAAACACAAGAGTTTGTTTGAGAAGGGTTATACGCCCAATTTTTCGACTGAATTATTTAAAATAGTTACAATGCAACATACTAATCCTATTACATATTTGCTACAAGATATGAGTGGTAATCCAATTAAAGGTGGTTTTTATCAAGAAGAATTGCTGAAGGCGAAGCATAAGGATGTCTATCTCGTTGAAAAGGTGCTGAGAAGAAAAAGTAACAAAGTGTACGTGAAGTGGCTCGGTCTCGACAAATCACACAACAGTTGGATTGAAAAATCAAACATTGTATAATTACATTCTTGTCCCCTGTATATAGGAATAAATAAAATAAATAAAAAGACAAAGTCGTTCTATAATTTTTATTCTTTACCTATTTTTACATTACAATACATTTTTTAGAATTTACAACAACTAAAGCACATATATTTTGGTGGTGGTGGACCATCGACATGCTCTTCATCATCGTCGCGGTTATGGTGCTCATGACAGGGCAAATATCGTTGTAATTTTTTCTGCTTCTCCTCCGATAACGATGAAAAATAACATTCCAATTGCAATGGACGCACTTTTACCTTTAATACGTGCATTGGAATATAGTTTATATCGTCTGGTTCCAAAGATTCTCCATTGTCCAGTTTTTTTAATATCGCACCCACTTTTTCAACGATTTTGTTTATTTCGTTTGTCTTAAACATTTTCTTTAAATACTATCAACTATTAGCGAGCCAATATCGCGTCTAAACTTATCCCTCTGACGCGCTAGTATTTCAAGAAAAATGTCCACATATTCAGAATACCACTTACTATTAACACCGTCATTGGTGGAGAAGAATAGCCAATTGCGAATATAAGTTTCAATTGTTGATGTATCACCATTACAATTACGAAGAGTTGTGCATAGCACCGAATTGTAATATTCGGGAAAATTCATTATATTCAATCTCTCTAATCTATTCTTAACAACTTCTATATAGCATTCCATTTAAGAAAGGACCAGATGGCGCGGCAATCTGAGTATAATTTACACAGGAATTTCAAAAAAATAGATAATTTGTATGTGAGGTTATGTACCTACTAACTTATACAAAAGATTATTTTTGACGTTTGTTTATTAACATATTTATTATTAAGAAAGCTTAGACTTTAAAAGTTTTATTCACGCAAGAAGCGGCAAATATATACCAATCCAAGGTATTATATAAAATATTTCAATCAATATCTTCTAATCTGTTATTTATTGTTTGAAGGTGTTGCATCCACAATAAATTTGTGCGTAAATACAGTGATAATGTGTTAAAATTACGACAGGAGAAATATTTACATCTTTCTTTGATTTTATTAGAGAACAAAACTTTTGTGCAAATGTGAAACAAATAAATTTAAAGGATTGATGGTGATAGTGTACATATTATAATTATCATAATATTTGTGTATCGTTTAGCTTAAAAAATATAGCATTTTACAAAATACAGTTATTTTAATAGTATCTATAATGAGAGAGCAATAAGGAAATCCATTCCCTTGCACATCATTTCACATAATTTGGATAAAAATTTTTATACATCTATAAAAGGTATTTCAAAATATTTTCATTTTACAAAAGTAAGTACATATTAAAAAGGATAAAACAGCAATTTTGCACCAAAAGATAGGTAAAACGTAATCATTTTTCCAGTTTCAGTATTTGGTTAAACATGTGTTCGTTCCTTTATTTCAAGTTATGACTGATTAATACTTACTTTTTTGCTTATGTATGGGATAAATTGCTACTATCGTACAATGATTTTTTTTTGCTTTTAGCAGAGATATGGTTTGATTACAGTTCAGATTTCAATTTAATTGAGAAAAAAAAGAATAAATAAAAAGAGAAATTGTTTTCATGGGAACCTCCATGTGTTCAGTAAAAACAATTTTTTTCGTAAATGTCTGAACACAATGAGTGTAAAGCCCTCTTTTATTAGCATAATATACATTAAATCTTTTACCTACACTTACATAATTTCATTAAAAAAATTATATAATAATTTCCTACTTAGAAATTTCATTCATATTCCACAATTATCACAATATCTGGTGTTACTTGAGACCTAGGATGTCGAACAATTTCTGAAGACCTGAAAGAACAATCTCATGAATGTATATTGTAAACATTAATATAAAATTATATTTAGATTATAATTTATTCACTATATTAACCAAACTATACAATTTCTAAGTATAAAAAAATTATATCTAACACACACACGAATCTAAATCAAGAACATCACTCACACATAACTAAATTTAACACCACAGTTCATTATGTTACATATTGTTCACGAATATATATATTGAAAACTAATCATCTTCAAGATCAGAACCTGAATCTAATGAAAATTCTGAGGATGACCCAGTATTTACAGTAAAAGTCAAATTTTCTAATACATTTTCAACAATATTATCTAAATCATACATTTTGTTTTCTTCTGTTATAACGTGATGAATGCTATTTTTTCATGCGTCAGCATCAACCATGTCTAATCCTTCTAATAATAAATTTCTTACTTCGTCCAATTTAAATGTCTTATTATTGGCCGCAACATGATGCTTGACTTGAGCCCATTTAAGTTCAATGGGGTTAAGATTACAGTGATATGGAGGTAAACGTAAAGCTGTACGGCCACTTTCTCTAGCTATTTCATCGACCACGTATGAAACTGGATGACAGGATGTGTAATTTTTTACAAGCTCAAACAATTCAATCTTTAGCATGGAATTATCAGCTAGAATTCCTTTGGTTAAAAGCCATTCAATGAGTGCCTCCTTTTTCCATGATAAAGTAGGTGACTTTTTTGTTTTAGTAGAATGATAAGGCATATTATCCATTACTATAACACTATTGGGCTCAAGAGAAGGTAATATATTTTGCATCCATGTGATGAACACCTCACTATTCACATCTTCATGGTAATCTGCAGTTTTCTTGGATTCAAATAATAACAAACCCCCATTTTTCCCACTTGAATCCTAGTTTCTTTAGGATTCTCCAAAGTGATGTTCATTTTAAAGTAGGTAAACTGGCATCCGCTTTAATAGGTTCACATATTTTTGTGCAAGTTGGTAACTCATTTTTAAACAAAAATGATTGCACGTGCCTTCTAATCGTACTTTTTGATACTTCATCTAATTTATTGTAAGCATCTCGGCAACTTCGTTTTCTTAATGGAGACTGTGTAACTCCAGACATTTCAATTTCCTTGATAATGTCAAACATAGTATTTCTACCAATCCCTACTTCCCTTGAAGTTTGACGAACAGCAGCTGTTTTGGACATATTAACTTTGTTCTTAAAATACACATTGTAAGCCATCATCTGTCCACTTTTTACATATTTTCCTTTACGATTTTTTGATGGACCTGGTAAAGCGGCGTCATCCATGCTCTAAAACGATTGCGATTAAATAAATGAAATAAATAAATTAATGAGTGATAAAATATTTTTAGAAAATGATGTTTTCACTTTATAGTCTCTATAAAGAACTATCTTTAACAAATATTAATATTAAATAGCACAATAAACAACTAGTAAAACACCCAATTGACTAGCATTGACAGAAATACCGGTCAGTACTGACAGCAAAACGCTAATTTGACAGAACTAAATAAACATAATTTTGCCTGTATAAAGGCGGCCTCTATTTTAGCCAATCACAAGCTCTTATTTTAAGCCCTATCTTTCCCAACGGTTTATTCTTATTTGGAATCGACGATAGTAAACTCGCTAATTTTACCACTTGCGTTCTATCTAACATTATTTCCAAATTACCTCGTTCTAATTTAATAATAGGTTGATTTCGTCTATCCCTTGTATATATTACGCGAATCATTTCCACTATATTGACAATAGATAACGCATTTTTTTCACTCTCTACACACAGCTCCTGTTGTTGTTGTTTACTTTTCTTGATGTGATCTTCAATAATCGACCATTGAGTGTTTAGGAAATCGTGCCATTCATTTTTTGTGAATGTTATACATCTCCTGGAGTTTGCCAATTTTACCACTGGGAGAAAACCCCTCGCAGCACTAAATCCCGTTGATACATAGTAGAATTTATTTATATTGTAACGAACTTCGTTTATTAATTGATATTCTCGCAGTATTTCATCTTCATATGCCCGCAACATATTATCAAGCATATGATTTGGAGAAAATTCACTTGACACGTTCGAATTCACAGGCGATGCCATTTCAACTAAACCATGAACAGACAAGTTTCCACTCTTCTCCTTATTACCATATCCCAGGACATCATTTTTATTTAAAATAAGATTTATTTATAATGATCGTACACATCACACATATATAATAAATTCGTTTTATAAAGTTCATAGTAGTTTAGGGCTATTGCGTCGAATATTTGAGCCCAAACTGTCTCGGTAGCCATCAGTTCAAACTCAAATTCATGCCAGGGTTGACTACACCATTTAGAAAACACACGGTTTAAATGATTCTCTTCTTTGAACTCTTGCTGCACTTCTATTAATAGATCTTTAGATATTTCGTCTGTCATATTAACACTTTGAATGCAAAAACACAACGTTATACTCGCAAACGTTTTAATGTTAAAAAGATGCATAGTGCTACAGCCTTTATATACATATTGGAATTTCTGTTTTTACATGCATTTATCAACGTACAACTTAAAAAGAACAAGTCGTTGACATTCATTAAAATATAAAACCTATATTTACATTTAAAATTACTGAAATACATCTCGGACCGACCCTAATTAGCATCTTATTTGCATTGCGCAACAAGGACAGTTCGAAAGAGAGAGAAAGAGGATTTTCTCTGACCGGAAGTGGCTAAAATACATGCATTTTCCCATAAGAGAAACCGGTTTTGTCGAGGCAAGAGCGTCTAACATAACTACTTATATAAAATAACCTCTGTATCGAAGAATACAGAGCTTACCTTTTGATTTGCGGCGATGATAGTCACGTGGCCTTCGAAGATATACCTTGGTCAAGTATATGCAGAGCGATGTTTTACCGGAGGAATAAGAAATTAGTTAAATTAATATGGATTCACTTAAAAGAATAATATGCATAGAACAATGCAGGTTACCTTAGAAGTTGAAGAACACCTGGTCGGCGTGATAGCGTCATGACTTGGACAGTACGAGGAGTTGTTTTCTCACGAAAGGTTCGAGAGAGAAGAAGGAACTATTAGTTTTCGTCGATAGAAAATGTCTCGAAACGGTTGGTTTATGATGTATCGAAGAGGGGGTCGATATCTTGAATTATAGTTAATTAAAAGCGCGGCCTGAAGACGTCGTCTGTCAATGTCATAATTATTATTAAAATAACCTTTGTGACATAAGCTTCCTAATGATATCAAACAAGACATATAAAAGAAGATGTAAATAATATTAATTAAAAGAATTTAAAAATTGGAATGTTCTAGAAGAAATTCGACATTAACGTTAGGGTTCTGAGTCAGGTAGAAAGAAGGGTCGTCGGCGGTTAAGAAGGTGACAAAAGAAATAGAAACACTTTCTCTTTGTAACGAAAATGAAAGTTTGTACAAATGAAGAAAAATGTCTTAAGTTTAAATATAATTAATATGAGATATTTAAAAACGAAATATATATGTATTTAAATAAATTAATTAAACTTCTATACGCTAGGCGTAACAGTATGTTTTAGGGCACTCTTTACATGTTAGTTTGTATACTCCGGATTTATTACTTTTGCTTGTCTTGGATTTATTATTTTTTATGAATTTCCCTAAAGAATTATTAGTTTTATAAGCTACATTTATATCTGTTTTTCGTAAAACTTTTCCTATTTTTTCACTTATCGGTCCTATGTATGTTAATAATTTATAATTGCTTGGTTTATCTTTTATTATTGGGTACACATTTTCTATTACTTTCCTATATTTCTTTTTTCTTAAAATTGTATCTACTATATTTGGGTTATATCCATTATTTTGCGCTATTTGTTTAATGATATTTAATTCTTTAAAGAAGTTTTCATTATTTAAAGGTACTGATATTAATCTGTGTATCATACAATGGAATGATGCTAGTTTATGACTAACCGGGTGACAGGAACTATTGTGAATGATAACATCTGTGTGTGAGGGTTTGTGATATATTGAAAAGACATGTTTATTATTTTGTCTAGAAATTGTAAGAAGTTTATACTTTGAAGAAGCTACATCGTAGCGAAACATGTCGTCCATTTATTAATATATATAATAAAGTGTAATATATACTGGAAATTAGTATAAGTGTTTTACTTAAATCCCATTTACATAAAATTGGAGATCTTCAAAGCACCATCATGTTGGCTTATATAAATCATCTGTGCCTGCACCACTGCATTTCTTTGTTTTCATTTTAGATATTGGAAGAATTGTGTCCGTAAATTATATTAATCTTCTTTTGCACCTCTTGTACACCTATCTTTACTTTTAATATCGAACACAATTCTTCAGTGATTTTATTAATTTTTCTATTTCGAATTGTACTGTTTTTGTACGCCTCGCTTTTCACATTATATAAATCCGGCTCCTGCGAGTACAGAAATATAGTTGTTTTATAGCATCTTTGTTAAATGTGAATGCCATTTTGGTATAATTATAAACTTAAAAAAAAATATCACCACAAATCGACGCACAAGTTCTTCAGCTAACTATGAGTAAAACAAAACTGAGAAAGCATGGCGAACTTCCGCCACCGAACCTTAAGGCTTACCAACCATTCTTTAGTTATTTTGTCAATACTACTTTTGCGCTATTGGTACTACTAATTCACCAAAAAACTTGGTGAAGAAATTGATAAGTGTAAAACAGTCAAGGTCAACAATAACTTGAGCAAGAACTTGACGACAATTTCTTGATCAATAAATTAGTCAAGAAATTGATAAGTGTAATACAGCCTTAATACATAGATAGAATAGAATAATAAAATAGAATAGAATAGATAAATAGAAATATGTAACAGTATCTATATTGGAATAGTTACTGGTAATCCACGGTTATTGTTTGTTAAAAGTTGCTGTTGTATTAAATTGAGAATTCTTTGAGCTACTTCTCTCATGCGATATTATTATTTTGTATGAAATTGAGCATTATCATATACTTCAAATGGATTCAATCGTTCCAGATATACTTTTGGATTTCGTATGATATCTACCTGTGCTTCCTCAACTTCTTGCAACCCCGTTTGTACATCAACTAAATCTTCCATACTTTCAAAATTATATAATTTCAGTAATACAAATTTTAAGTAAGATTATATATTATACTTACATTTTTCTTATATTAAATTTAAAAGCAAAAAATTTAAAAAAATTATCAAAACAAATAAGATTATTCAAAACGTGTTAAGTTGGCAACAATAAAAAAAAGAGTAGGGTTGGCACAATAAAAAAATGGTCATAAGCGCAAGTTAGTATTAAGAGTTTGTGTTGTAGAAGCATTTTTAAATAAATACCAATTACTACTTCACATATAAGAAAGGGAGTTTTATTTTATTAGTACCACAGCTTCATTTAAATACGTTTAACCATAGGTTATGGGCCCAGTTTACGTGTGGTAAATAATAAAAAAAAAATAGCAAAAAGCATGGCCGGCCAAGTTGATTAGAAGTCATGGAGTCACAAGTTATTAAACTAAATGGACAAAATTGGCCAACATGGAAGTTTCAAATCACAGTTATTTTAAAGTCAAAAAGGCTTATAGAAGTAGTAAAGGGTGAAACGGTTAAACCGGAAGGACAGGGACAAAACGGACAGGACTGGGAAGAAAAGGATCCAAAAGCTCAGAAAATAATAGTAACACGAGTCGAGGAAGGAATTTTAACCCATTTATTATCGTGTGAAAGTAGTGCAAAAATGTGGGAAAAGTTGTTGACAGTCTACGAACCAAGGTCACAAGTAAATATTCATTTAATACAGCAGAAATTCTTTAATACAACATTTGAAGAGCCAATGTCAAATTTCTTTGCAAAGATAGAAGAAATTACAAACCAACTAAAGACAATGGATGAAACCCTATCTGAAAAAATAATAATCTCAAAGATTCTAATGACATTGCCAGAGAAATACAAGCATTTTATTTCTGCTTGGGAATCTGTACCTTCAAAAGAGCAACACTTAAAAGAATTAGTGTCGCGACTGCTGGTCGAAGAAGAAAGAAATAAGAAGACGGAAGAAAGAAATGAATCAACTGCTTTAATTGTAGGAAATAGAAGAGATACTTACAGAAGAGATTCAACAGTTCGAGGTGTAAGTAGTAGTGCAAATAATAGAACAAGTGTAAAGTGTTATGAATGTGGCAAAGAAGGACATTTCAAGAAAGATTGTAGATCAAGAAAACTCTGCCATTTTTGTCAAAAACCAGGACATTTAATTAGAGACTGTAGGTTTAGAATAGAAAAAGAAAAATGCAGTGGTAGTAATAAAAATGCATCAAATGCATTTATTACAAATGATTTAAAGGATATGAATATATGGGTAATGGATACTGGTGCGAGTGAACATATGTGTAACAATATAAAGCTATTCAAAGAATTAAGTAAGGTAACCTTAGAAAGATATGTCACTATAGGAGATGGTAACAACATAAAAGTTGAGGGCATAGGCAAGGTAGAAGTATTAGTTAGAAATAGATCAAAATTAATACCTTCTGTATTGAATAATGTATTGTATGTTCCAGATTTAAATGTTAATTTGTTTTCAGTTGCTCAAGCAATAGATAAAGGTAATATAACAATAACAGATAATAATTAATGTAGATTTTTAAGAAACAATGAGGTAATAGCTACAGCAACTAGAAATAATAATTTATATATTATGAATTTTGAGCTTGACGAGAGTGTAGCCTTAGCAAGTTTAACAATGTGGCATGAAAGGCTCGCTCACCAAAACCATCAGTATGTAAAAGTAATACTAGATAAAAATAATATCAAGTATGATAGGGAAATAGAACAGTGTATTGCATGTGTAAAAGGGAAACAGCATAAATTACCATTTAGCCGAAGTGAAAATAAATCTGATATGCCTGGACAGTTATTATATATAGATTTATGTGGGCCTATGGAGCAAGAATCCTTAGGCGGTTCAAGATATATCTTACTAATTAAAGATGATTATAGTAGCTTTAGATTTGTCTATTTTTTAAAGTATAAGTCAGAAACTAAACAAGTAATAGAAAATGTTATATCAGCTTCTGAAAATGAAACAGGGCATATTATTAAAACAGTTAGGTCAGATAATGGTAAGGAATTTATAAATAAAGAAATAGATAATATGTTCAAACGAAGGGGAATTATCCATCAGACAACAGTAAGTTATACCCCCGAGCAAAATGGGAGAACAGAAAGGAAAATGCGAACCATTGTGGAATCAGCAAGAACCATGTTACAAGCAAAATCATTAGAAAAGAAACTATGGGCGGAAGCAGTGAACACAGCTGTATATACACTAAATAGAACTGGAACAAGTAAACAGAAAGGTAAAACACCATTTGAGTTATTATATGACAAGATGTTTGACATTAACATTCTTAAAATATTTGGAACAAACGTCTATGTGCACGTCCCCAAAGAAAGAAGGCTGAAGTGGGATTCGAAGAGTAAGCAAGGAAAATTTGTGGGATATGGAGTAAATTGTAAAGGATATAGAATATGGTTTCCACACACAAATCAGGTTGATACATTCAGAGATGTGGTTTTTATCCAAAATGAAAGGAACCAGTCGCAAAAGTTGAAAGAAAATGAATCAGTTCTAAATGAGAAACAAGACTACGTGTTATCAGAAGAAAAGAAAAACGAAACGGACACGAGGAAGGAACACTTAGAAGAACAAGAAACAGACAAAATTGAGAGGGTGGAAGAAGTGTGCACAAATACCATTGAAAAGGATTCAGATATAAATGAAGTGGAGATTGAACAAGATATAAATGCAGAAGAACCAGAAATAAGAAATCGTCGAAACATAAGAAAACCAAAATGGCATGAAGATTATGAAATAGGATTCATAGCAGTGAATGAGGAACAATTAACATTTGCAGACGCAATGGAAGATGAAAACTCTGAAAAATGGCAAGAAGCTATTGCAAGTGAATTGGAAGCGTTACAAAGAAATAACACTTGGACAGAAATGGATTTACCAAGGAATAAGAATGTAATTGAGGCCAAATGGGTATTTAAAGTCAAGAAAGATGAGAACAGGGAACCACAATTTAAAGCTAGATTGGTAGCCAGAGGTTTCCAACAGAAAGATCATTTTGATCATTCTGAATTATATGCTCCAGTGGCGAAACTATCCACGTTACGAATATTATTGGCAATTGCAAATAAACATGGATTATCGATCCATCAGATGGACGTCAAAAGTGCTTTTCTATATGGTGATATAGATGAAGAAGTTACTTAAAGAAGTCGGAAGGATTTAACAAAAATGGTAAAGTACTTAAATTAAACAAGTCTTTGTGTGGTCTAAAGAAGTCACCCAAAAACTGGAATAACAGATTTAACGTGCTGATGACACAAGAAGGGTTTACCAGGAGCAAAACTAATTATTGCCTTTATTACAAAGAAAAGAAACCAAAATTTTATATTTTACTATACGTTGACGATCTTATTATAGTAAATAAAAATGAACAAGAGGTTAATGAGTTGAAGAAAATACTTTATAAAAATTTCGAAATGAAAGATTTAGGTACAGTATCAAAGTATTTGGGTATAAATATAAGACAAAACAATGACACTATAGAATTAGACCAAAAGGATTATTTAGAAGAAGTTTTGAAAAGATATAATAACACTTTAACACCTATAGAACAAGGCTCAAAAATCTCTCAGGAACCATCAGAAAATAAAGAACTAATTACTAGATGTAGAAAGCTGATAGGGAGCCTAATGTATGCAATGTTGGGAACACGTCCGGGCATATGCTTTGCACTGAGTTTTCTAAGTCGCTATCAAGCAAATGCAAATGAGGATCTTTGGAAGGCGTTGAAGAGAGTTCTACGTTATATAAAGGGAACATTAAACGCAAAGCTGATTTATAAATCCGACAAGAACACACTTCTATCAGGATTCGCAGATGCGGATTGGGCAGGCGATCAAAGTGATCGGAAATCAACATCAGGATATATTATGCAAGTATATGCACATTATATTATATGTATATGTATTATGCACAGTGTCGTGGTGCGCAAGCAAACAACAATGTGTTTCATTATCATCTACAGTAGCAGAATATGTGGCTTTGGAAAAGGGGGTAACTGAAGGTTGTTGGATTAGGAATATATTAAATGTGATAGGTATAAACTGTGAACGAATATTAATGTATGAAGATAATCAATCGGCTATATATATTGCGAAGAATCCAGAGCATCATAAGCGCTTAAAACATATAGATTTAAGATATCATTTTGTAAGGGATAAAGTAACCATGCATATTGTAACTTTGAATTATATAGCTTCTGAAGAACAAATAGCAGATTTATGTACAAAAGAGTAGGGTTGGCACAATAAAAAAATGGTCGTAAGCGCAAGTTAGTATTAAGAGTTTGTGTTATAGAAGCATTTTTAAATAAATACCAATTACTACTTCACATATAAGAAAGGGAGTTTTATTTTATTATTACCACAGCTTCATTTAAATACATTTAGCCATAAAACGTATTTAAAATAAACAACAATTCCAATAGGTAAACTATTTTAAACGTCTCCTTCATGCAAAATGCGCATGCCTGCGAACTTCGTTTTCACGGTTGCCATATATTTTTTTCTACTAAGATCCTATTAGTTAGTAGCCACTAGGTATGATGAAATACGCGACTATGAATACGAAAAGATAAAAGCATCTTAGTACGCTCTTAGTAGCTACTAACTAATAGCGTACTAACACCCTAGTAACTTCACGACTATGCATAAGGCGGTAAATATTTTATAATTTAGAATTCGACGTTTGAGATTTATTTAAAATTTGGTGTCCTCTGGATCCCCTACAAGTATACATGTTTTGTAATTTTTTGGTAGTATTTGGGCAGAATAGTTATGACAGAGATTCTAAAATATTGTCTAGTATAGAATATAGTATTGTAATTCTGTATATTTCGGTTATTTCTGGACATTCTGGGAGCTGTTATTATTTTAACTTAGATATACAAAAATTAAAAGGTAGCCAAGATTTAAAAAAAGATTATTAATAATCAAGCCCAGTATAAATATATTTTTTAAGAAATAGGTTACTAATAAATTACATGATTAATAGCCTTATGCATAGTCGTTTTAGTGGCTACTAACACGCTACTAAGACCATTTTAACATCCTACTAAGAATTCCCGTATTCATAGTCGCGTTTGATGCGTACTAACAACGTTTTAACGTTAGTAGGCTACTAAATCCCTAATAGCGTTTGAGGCCGTGTTTAAAGTGTCTATTAAAGCTAACCTACAAAAAGAAAAAGCGCAAACTGCCAAAACATAACGAAATGATACAAAATTGAGAGTAAAAATCATAACAATGAATTCATTAACTGTACGATAAGTATACGGATAATCGGCATACAGCTATTATAATGGAAGTGCATGGTGTCTCATTATAATTTCATTAACAACAAAATTTTAATCATTTTTATTATTATTTTTTGAATGCTGTTTCTAAATACCCATGAGATGCAATGAAGCAAACTGGCGAGAAAAAGTCTGTTGAATATGTATTTATGGTATGATGTGGGTTTTACTTGCAAATATTACTTCTGTAGCAGGTGGTTGGTGTGCTATAAATGTTAGCTTGTATAATTAATAAATATATATAGTCTCCATTTCTTCCAACTGTCGCTTTGCTGGTTATAAATGAATCATTTAACTTAAGTAATATTTATTACAGGATTTGTTAGAGATGCAAAGCCCCTTCGAGAACATTGGCAACAGATGAAGATGCAAGCAAAGAAATATATGTCAGTATTGAGAAAAGTTTACTTGAAAGTGGAGCTGAAGTTATTGAGTGAAAATGATAATTGAATATGTTTATTATATGATATTAGATAAGTATGACAATAGGATGATGTAATTTAAAATAGGATAAAGTAGGTATAATTATATCTGAACGATTTACGCTGGATTTTCACACTTTTGTGTTTTGTTGAAAACAATACTCGCATGTAAATATGTATACGGATTTATTTACTACGAGATTAATACACTTGATACAGGAGATACATAACAATTGCTAAGTTATTTCTCGTTTGTACGTTAAAGACCAAGACATGTTATGTCTTGCCTTGGTGAACTTCTCGAATATAATGTCCTCTTACATTATTTTGTCTGGTGAAAATGGTCCCCACCCTACTCAGAGGGGGTTAGGGTAAATAAAATGGTTCATAGTAGATATTGCAACAATATCTTTCAGATACATTGATTACGCATTTGTGGAATTTCCAAACTTAAATTGAGAATAAATGATTATTGCAATATCTTTACAAAGTATAATAAACTGACGGTAATAAAATGTACCGATACAAACAATTTCTCTTATGACCCATGGTTATAGTACGCATTTATTTTATGGCAATAAGCGGCTTGGACTTTCAAAGTAAGCTACATAAATTCCCATCTGCTAGTTTAGGGGATAATTACCTTCGAAGGTTTTGTAGTATAAACGCTGTAATATAAATATTAACGAGATTTGCATGTCTTATTCTAAAATAATTCTAGTTAAATGCTTTTGTGCACAGAGGTTGATATTATATGGATATGTATATGAATATACAGGTGCGTCCAAAAGAAACATACATTAAATCATATGATAGTAATAAAAGAAAAACTAAAGTAAAAAATAAGATAAAAACAAAACCTTATTATAAATATTTCCGGGAAACCGGAACAATATCTAAGTTACGTGTAAATACTGCATCATGTATAAAGTAGGTATGAATATTTGTTACATGTGGATACTTAAATGTATATATTATGTTTAATACTAATAAAAATTATATCAAAATATCCCTAAAGTATTTCAATAAATAATAAATTATGTATTAACAGTGTTAAAGTCTACTAATTAAAATATCTTCAAATATAATTGTTGACGGAATAAATTGCTGTGGATATTGTCATATGAATCCATGTTGTTCTGCTAAAATAAATTCAGTAATAAATATGTTACAAAGCCAGTTAAATATGTATATACCTATATCATCACCATAAGCCCCTTTCGCTAAATATCTGATTGTTGCAAGAAATTGTATCTGAGGAGTTACTGGTAATCCACGGTTATTGTTTGTTAAAAGTTGCTGTAGTATTAAATTGATTCTTAGAGCTACTTCTTTTCTCATGCGATATTTTGTATGAAATTGACCATTATCATATACTTCAAATGGATTCAATCGTTCCAGATATACTTTTGGATTTCGCATGATATCTACCTGTGCTTCCAACTCCGCTTGTACATCAACTAAATCGTCCATACTTTCAAAATTATATAATTTCAGTAATACAAATTTTAAGTAAGATTATATATTTTACTTACATTTTTCTTATATCAAATTTAAAAGCAAAAAATCAAAAAATTTATCAAAACAAATAAGATTATTCAAAACGTATTTAAAATATCCAACAATTCCAATAGATAAACTATTTTAAATGTCTCCTTCATGCAAAATGCGCATGCCTGCGAACTTCGTTTTCACGGTTGCCATATATTTTTTTCTACTAAGAGCCTATTAGTTAGTAGCCACCAAGTATGATGAAATACGCGACTATGAATACGAAAAGATAAAAGCATCTTAGTACGCTCTTAGTAGCTACTAACTAATAGCGTACTAACACCCTATTAACTTCACGACTATGCATAAGGCGGTTATAATTTATATTTTAATTATTTATAATTTTAGTAAAAAACATATGAGTGAACACAACATATCTCACGGTACATACAAACAAGAATCTTACTTTTTGGAACTATATATATAACTATATATACAGAAAGTATAGAAATGAAAAAGCAATGTCCGTCTTCGAGGAATGCCGTGCATTGAAAAGTTCCAACCAGAACGAAACGCCGTCTGTACGTTTCCCGTTGATTGACTTGTTTTTTTCAGCAATTCTTAATTAAGAATCTTACTAATTAACATAATAATTTTTATTTATTGATCTTTTTAATTAAGATGGAATAGACAATTTCTTTTGTTGTATAAGAAGCCATGGTTTGAGAAACAATAATCCAACATCTGCCGCATTTATTACCTCTTTCAATCATTAATTGTCAACAACCTAGTGTCGAATAAATCTATTTCATCAAACTGTGAGGACAATAATTTTGCAGAATACATTACTATGCTAATAGTTAATGAGAATTTAATACCTAAGGCCGGTATGACACGAGGCTAAATTTTACAGAAAATTTAGCTGCTAAATTTTCATAAAAATTTAGCAGCTAACTTCGAATGCAATTTTTATATTTTGTCAATATACGTGTATGACACGATGCATAATTTTATATAAAATTTAACCGATACACATGCGCACAAAACAGCAGGAAATAAAAATTGTTTCTTTTTATACTGTTTGGTTGTTCGTCCTAGTCATAGTATATTTTGGTGAAAGTTGAGTTTTGTTGTAACCTTTAATAGTTTTGGCGAATATTGTAATAAAAAAACTAATATGAGTGATAACGAGCATGAACTACTGCCGCTGCAGTTACAAGTTACGTGTCAATATTAGCAGTAGCTGTTAAGAAAAAGGCAAAAAAGAGATGTTGGACCAGAAGATGGTTGAATAGAAGAGTTGATGGAAGTGTTTTTTCACTAATAAATGAACTTGTAGTTGAAGATCCAACTTCGTATAATAACTATTTAAGATTAACAAATCCTGTATTTCAATATTTACTAAACATAATTGAAAGTGACATCAGAAAATCGGATACAGTTATGCGCGAAAGCATTTCAGCCAAAAATAGGTAAAATATATTTGAACCAAATTCTATTTTCTTTTTAACGTATCTTGACATTTTCAGACTTGAAGTAACACTTAGATTTTTGGCAACACGGGAAACATATCGATCATTAATGTACTCTACACGGATACATGAAAGTACAATTTCCAAGATAGTACCTTCAGTTTGCGAAGCTATTATAAAAAACTTAAAAAGCACGTACTTAAAAGTATTTCTACTTTTGTAGTATATTTTATTTTGTATATATTTATTTTATGTTTTTTTGTTTAGGTACCAAACACTATACAGGAATGAGAAGCAATAGCAACCAAATTTTATAAAACGTGTGATTTTCCACACTGCTTGGGTGCACTTGATGGACGTCATATTAAATTCCGAGCACCTCGTTCAACAGGGTCCTATTATTTTAATTACAAGGGTGATCACAGTATTGTTCTTTTGGGTTTGGATTATCCCGGGCAAGAAGAGTAGTTGAGCAGGCATTTGGAATTTTGGCAAATCGTTTTCGAGTGCTATTAACTCCAATTAATTTGTTGCCAGAAAAAGGGATAGCAATTACAATGACCTGTGTGATTTTGCATAATTTGTTAGTGCAAGAAAATGCAACACAATATTGTAGCTTAAGAAACACAACAGGTAACCCACAATTACAGCCTATATCCCAACAATATGGAAATAGAAGCAGTTGTAATAGTCAAGAAATTCGCAGAATTTAAGGATTTTTTCAATGGCGTAGGCGCTAGAGAATGGCAAGAACTGCAAATCGAAAGAAATAATATGTAATATTTGTTTAACTTAATTTATAAATTAATAAATTTTTATTTATCGGAAATTATTTTATTTTCATCTACAAAATAGTAAATGCATGCAGATAAAATGATTGCAAATAACAGAGGTATTAAGAAAATTAGACGATTTTGTTTGGGGAGAGGTATTAGGTTAAGAGTAAAGTTGATAAATTTCAGTTCCTGATTATAGACGTGTGACTTGTAAATGCCTAATTTTGTTTAAACAATTTAAAGGTTATAATACAAATTGAATAATAAATATTATTATGTAACAAAATAATTGGTTGGGAAGTCATGACATAATAATTATTACAAATATAATGGTTTTTGAGAAAAATTAAAGTATTTGTGCGAGCACTATGCTTAGAACCACCTGGGTCCCTCCATTTTAGATAGGAGGCATTGCACTATCTTAGTATAAACAAGCCATTTAAACGAACTCCCATAATTTGTTACATTACCTATTTATTCACATAACCAATTAATTTTGGAGAAAGCACAAGCCAAGACATCTATTCTTTCAAATAAATAGGGTGAAGTGGGGTAATTGCGTCCCCAAAATACAATAGTTTGACTTTAACAAGTTAAAACTGATAGGTAAAATTATTTTAACAAATTTTCCATTCAGGTACGGAATAAGTACCTTATTCTTTATTTAATTTTTTGGAAAACAGACTGTTGTAAACAGGGGGAACAATACATTTAAACACAGATTGTAAAAAAAATACTAAATTAAAGTTTTATTCCTATTTTAAACATATCTCATTAACATAAACATTATAAAATTAGCAAGAGTATTAAAATATATTAAAAAAAGAAAAATCGACATCAAATATTAGTCGTTCTCGTCTGTCGGTACGTGGATATGGACATTTTCGTACGACATCCTCGGATAGAACAACACTGACGTCTGGTACATTTGGCCATTTAAAACGTCCTTCAGATTTGCTGTCACATCTTAAAAATTTTACTTCGTAGCCATCAAAATCTTTAGTAAGAACTTGACCAACATAATATCGCACACTTTTCTTCGAGCAAAATTTTACCAGAACATTGTTATCTTGTTCGATAGCCATACTTGAAGTCTCATCTTCATTGATGCAGGGATTTGATAAATCACTTAATCCATCGCTACTTGTAGCCAAAGAAAGTGATTCAAGAGTATCTGAATCACTACTACTATCGTTTATTTGAGTTTGATTTTTAGTTGTTTTTTTAGGTTTTATTGGTTTTGGTTTATTTTGTTTAGCGTTCTTGAAGTCCATAATCTCTTTAACTTTGGTACTTGTTAAAACTTCGGCCAAATTTGAAATTTTGCGCCTCTTTTGAGGAACAGAACTTGGAAGTGGCTTAAATGTATCTACTATAAGACGTTGAAATGAAATTTCATTGTAACTAGATGGAGTACATGTACTAACAACTGAGATACGGTTTGGGTTATGAATATGTGTGCCAGATGTAGTAGTTATTGGTAAGTTATTTTCGAAAATCCTGGAATCTACAGATTCATCTGGTACAGAATGGTGAATTGTCTGTACTTCAGCACCAATATTGGTATTGTGGGATTCTTCTTGAATAACAGCATCATCAGAATTAATGTTGGTCGTGTCTTGAAAATCGTGGTCGGTAGATATACCTTCTTCAATACGGCCTATGTCATATGTATTTGCAGAGTTGCTTTGCTCCCAAGCTCTATATGCTTCCAAGTCTTTATCCGAAAACGTTGAAAGAGGAATTGAATTCCTGTTAACTTTTGATTCATTTTGAATATCAGGGTCATGAATACCTGTTGCTTTAAACCCGCTAATAATATTTTTGTCGCTTAAGGCTACCCAAGATGAACCAATTAATCTAGCCAAATCAGATTTCTTTGCGTTTTGCCTTGGATGCCTACGTTGCCATGCTACTAGATCCTTATCCCATTGAACCTTTACCCCTCGAAAACATGCAACATCTAGAGACTGCAAAATATGAGTTGTATGTGCTGGCAATTTTAAAATGGTTATGTTCTCCTGCATTGCTCTGCTGATAACATTTGTGCTTACATGGCTTACGTGACCATCAAAAATCAGAAGTACTGGCCTCTCATCGCCTACTGCAGGTATAAACTGTTTTAAGAACCAGTTTTCGAATAAGTCAATCCTGCCACAAGCTCTTCCCTTTAAAAATTATCAGAGGTGGTAATTTGTGCCCAGCAGCATTTACACAGGCTAGAACCGATGTATTTTCGCGTCCTGTTCCTATTGTCTTCCTAAGGCATTTTTGTCCCACAGTTGCTATAACTTTCGTTTTGCTTGGGTCACTACAGAAACTTGTTTCATCGCAATTCCAAATACATTGGGGTTTGTTCTTAAGTCCTAAAGACTTTACTGTGTGTTCAAGCAAATTAAAAAATTTATAAATGACAAATGGATTCGTTTGGTTGGCTCTTGCATATTCTAAAGGATCAGGTTTCTTGAGGCACAATCTGTGACGTTTTCTAAATGCCAACCACCAGTCTTCACCAGGTCTTCCATTTTTAAAGCGAGTTTTAATGCTATTTGCCTGTACATACAACTGTACAAGATCAAGAACTTCTTCTCGCGATAGACCGAATCCATTTTTTGTCATGACAGATAAACACATAGCCAGTTCATCTTCCTGATCTTTAGCCAAGTCGGTTGATCTACCACCTCCTCCAACACTTGTACCACGTCGGCCATTTAAATGGTCCCTTAAAGTGGTACGTGGTATGCCATAAGCCCTTGCACATGCTTTTTGGGTTAATAACCCCATTTTACATTTGGATAATGCCTCTTCCAACTTTTCAGAACTATATGGCTTTCTATTGCCTACACGTTTGTAATTTCGTACCATTGTTGCTAACCTAAAGGAAAACATATACATACATGTATGTTTTATATAAATAACTACAAAATCTGTTTAATTAAAGTTATTATCTCAAATACGTATTATATAGATACATCTTCATATAATGAGGGTAAATGCGTTACAACCCGCACTTACCCCAGCAAAAATGGCGCACATTCCCCAAAACTCATATGTTTACGGAGAAAATGCGCCACTCCACCCATTTTACTAGCTACGTCATTTTTAATAAATCACTCACATAAAACTTTTACTACAAAGTCACACGAGCAATATAGTACAAACATTATTTATTGAATCATAGTATGTTGTATTGGGAAAAAAATATTAACAATTTACTTCATATTGATATGTACTTACGGAAATATTCACTATTTTTTCTTGAAGACAACAATACGTCGGTAATTGCCATCGGCCATGTTTTACTCTAGTTCAACCGTATATCGCTAGATGTAGACACTAGTGTATAGAATAGTTCCGACTTGTCAAGAACTTGGCTGACAGGATGCGAAGTCGCATTTACCCTATTCCACCCTACAAATTTGTTAGTATTTAATTGAAAGAATAAAACTCTTATAATAAAGGAATATTAAAAACACTAAAGAGCATGTCATTTAAAAAAACAATTACTTTAAAACTGGTGTCCCACCTCTGCGTAATATAAAAATAATACTCAAGGGAAAACAAAATATATTTAATTATAAAAACAAAAACAATATTCAATAAAAGTAGAAACAAAATTCAATAATAAATTTTAAAAATTTATTTACAATATAGATGAACGGAACATCTACTCTTGAATAGATTTCGATGTTTTTATTGCATCATAGATAATTTTTATTATGTCATTTTCAACATCATCTATAATGCTGGGATGAATATTTTTCATTTTTAGTGCAACGAATTCACCAAATTTTTCTTCGTTCGATTGTATTTTAATGTCTTTTTTTTTAGCAAGGCTCTCAGATATAATTTTCATTGCACCGCTGGCTTCTTCTAACACATTATCTATGCTGGATTTTCTCTTAGGCTTTAATTCTGTCTTCTTCACTATACTTTATCGTGGAGTTTCTTGGCGATCTATTTGACCACCTTCGGGGTTGGGCGATGACCCTTGTGACACAGGTGTCAATAAATCATCTGAGATATCATTCTCTTGTGTATCCTCTTGAATCTAAAATGAGAATGTATGTTCACATGTGCCTAAGCATTTTATTCATTTGCTAAAAGAGGTTGTAATTAATGTCTATTTGAAACTTTTACTAATTGTGAAAATAGTTAAATAAATGTATGATTTGGGGAAAAAACTGTTATAAATCTGAACTTTTGGTACACTCACATATATTTCTTCGTCCACTTCTATTTGATGTTCATCGTTTCTTGGCAACTATTTTCAATAGTATCGATTCCAATACGTGGGGTGCAGTGCTCCAGTATGAAATCCATATCATCAAAATACCAAAGTGTTGGCACATAGATCTATAATATTAAATATAAAGAATATTACTTTGAACAAATCACCTAATATAAATAATACACTTACTTCATCGTCTCCTGCCCCACTTTTTATTGACTTCTTCTGCTTCTTATGCTCGTTTATAAAATTGGTTCGTAAGCCGTGAAATTTACTTTTTATTTCCGCTATAGTAACATCAGGCTTCATTTGTAGCAAAACATTTTGCACTGCTTCGAGAGCTTTATTTCGAGCATGCTTGTTTTTGTAATTAATATTCTTCACAGCATACAAACATGAATGTTTTTTCAATTCATTTATAAGAGTACGGACCTGATCGCGACTCCAAGACATTTTATCCTTTTTTTTAATTTTGAAGAAATAAAGTTATGTTTACGCAATCACAATTCAAAACAAACAATATGGACGACACGAGAGTAGGTCTAGAACTGTGGTTGTGGTCTATGACGAGGACCAATGATGCCAACTCTTACAAAAAAGGAAAGCTACACGGTACTTGAAAAAACAAAACAAATAATAGCCAGATTCGAACTTTAAATGATATATATTTACCTTTAAATTTATTGTTTAAATATCAGCTTTCTGAATTGCACAATTTGATAGCTAAATCAAAAATAAAAAGGCCCAATCTAGCTTGAAAATAGCTAAGTTGGCGGCACTGGCGAGGACACGCGACCAAAACCTTTTGCGCAATTTCACGCGCATATCTTGCAAAAAAATTAGAACAATTTTAAGAAAATTTAGCTGCTAAATATTACATAAAATTTCGCATGTATTATGTGTATGACACGGTGCTAAATTTTCGAGTATAATTTTCAGAAAAATTTAATGCAAAATTTTCTGTAAAATGTTCTGTAAAAGGCCGTGTCATACCGGCCTAATATTAATTTACAGTTTAACTACAAACCCACAAATATTCCCTTTATATTTGTGGAGGTATGCAAGTGGATATGTGGGAAGAAAATTATTTTCATATGTACGGAATTGTGGTACACGTTTAAATAATTTAACTACTACGTAATGAAGGAGAAATCACCATACATAGAATAATTGTCGCAAGGCGATATTCACACAAGATTTTATTGTTATTATCTACAATATTTGTTTACCTATATAATAGTGTTGCATTAGAAATTGTAGAAACATTACCTCGCCTTTGTTTAAATTACAATTTACATGCATTAATTTATAGTCATGTGGTAGACAATATAGATTTCGATACATTTAATTGTCCATACCATACAGACCTAAAAAGAAATATATTAAATATAACGATTATATTAATAGTTTACAGTTGGATCAAATAGAATATTAAGTGGGTCTGGTACCAGATTTAAAGCTAATGAAAAGCATGATCCAATAAAAAATTTAGTTGTATTTAAGTCAGAGAAACGTAGAAGATAATATCTTATACCAAAACATTATAAATTTAATTGTATTGGGTACAAATATTTAGTTCAATTAAATACGGTGTGGTAAAGTTTGGAACAAAATTCATAAAAGCGTTCAAAGATGTTTTTAAGAAAATCGCAGCTTTTGCTTCCATTAACCCGTGAAGGAATGTGTCTTGCCCGTTCTTAAGTCTACCGTCGTACAATTTTGATATTATTGCCCTACGTTCTACATCACTGAATTGATTCGTACATCTACGTTTACACCTGTAACAATTATTTAAGTTATTTTGTAAATTGCCAGCCACTTAATTCAACTTCAAGAGGGCTATTGAGGAGCTCCAAAACGACCTTAGATATAGAAAATACGGTATACTACTGTTCTACACAGGCATTCCAAAAATCATCAAGTCAAGACGAAAGGCGTCACTTAGTGAAGACCAAGAAGCGATTTTAGTTGACTCTTTGACTCTGAGATTATTAGCAAAAGATTTTCTCGAACGACAAGGAAGACTGAAGTTCAAGTTCCATATCATGGAGAATGTGCCATAATATCAAATGATCAAGCCGCAGTCTCTCCCGATGTAATAAATGTATACTTGGAACGAACTCGAACTACAACTGAAGGTCGTTCCTGCAGGTCATATAATAAACTATGAGGAAACTAATCTTTGTGACGATCCAGGAAAAAAACTAATTTTTAGACGTGGCTGTAAATATCCAGAAAGGATCCTTAACTCCTCGAAGGCGTCCACATCAGTCATGTTTGCCGCTACCGGAGAAGGCAAAATATTGCCACCTTACGTAGTTTTTAGTTAGTTTTTTTTTTAGGTTTTCTTGTGACAAAACGTTCAAACAGAATAATAAAGAAGATTTAATAAACTTACACTGACACTTTCACTTCATGGCACACTCGAAAATTTATAAATAATGGAAGACAAAGACGAAATTTATTGTTTTATTATTTTATTTTCAATAAACGTTTATCAAAAATAGACATGTTATACATCGTTGAATTCAGAAAAAAAGGTAATTCGAATATAATCAAATATATATATATATATATATATATATATTGTAAAGTGCCAATCGATGCGCTGAGTAGGATTTAACTAAGAATATAGTATATGAATTAATTATAAAAATTGAAAATCTAAAAGAATGAAAGGTTAATGATTTTAAATTTAAAATGTGGGCGCCAATATACAAATATCCTTAGTCGAATCAACGCTATCTGACCCTTTTTAATATAACTAGCTAATTGCGGTAGAGCTTGAGTGTAAAAGTTAATTTTTAATAATCTCAGGGTTCACGGTCGGTCAGGTGTATTATTTGCAGCTACAAACCAATCAGTGTATTCTCCACTCAAACACAACAATCACACTTCACAAATAAAAGATTGAATTAGATAAATAAATAAAAATTTAATATCACAAAAATAAGAAAACTGTAACAACAAAATTGAGAGATAAAAATAGGAAACTGTATTTAATATTATATAAATTATACAAGATGTGACAAAAATTGAAATTAATAAGTGCACATGTGGGAAATGGTGATGAGGTTATGTGTACGAGATAAAATAAACAAATATTTAATAGTTTTAATATCTTATATTATTTTGGTGAGTATAAGCTTATTTGTAGCTAAATATCTGTAAAATTCAACGCTTTAAATTGATGCTTACTTTAAAATTGAATTTGATACATGAAATAATAATTTGTAGCGATTAATTTGAGCAATTATAACTTTTAAAATTAAATAATTTGGAATAAACGTTGTAGGTGAACCTGATGTTGATCTCCTAGATCTGATATACTTCTCAATATGTGGATATGCGGTAGACCAGGAAGCACGGCCTCGTTCACCGTCTTTGGCGGAGTTCGTCGAGTTGAGTGGTGTAAATCGTTGGCTTGCCCTGCTCTCTGCTTCAAATGATGCTTAGGACGATATCTCACGTTTGCGTTGAGGTATTCTTGAGATTTTTTCTTCAAAAGGTGGGCCTTTAATTTGGTTATCGAATGATTCAACACTAGGTAGGAGATTTTCACTTTAAAGATGTTTTAAAAATTTATTTTAAGGAAGTACACTCAAAACGGCCATTTATGTTGAAAGTTTTATATCAGATGACGCCGATCGCGTTTTATTTTTTATTCCAAAGCCTTATTTCTATATCGAAATAATCTCGTAATTTTAGTTTAATTACATCAATTTAAAATGTGAGTTTATACAATGTTTTGATTTTAACATAAAGGGAAAATTAATTTAATATTTTACATTAACCTAAAATATGATTTGAATATAAATTTAGTAATGTTTTCTACCGTAAAGTTTGCTTTAGCGGGGTTCATATAATTTTGAATTGGTGGGCGTGGTTATCTAGCGTCGATATAAACCTGATGTTGATAAATTAAATACCTGTTGTTTCGCGCGTATAATTTGAATAATGAAAAAATGAAATTAAAATATAAAAAGTTAGTTAAAATCAAAATAAGATAATGATGAATTTTAAAGTTATCGTCGTATTAATTTATTTACATTTCGATGTTAGTTTCACAAATTCCGTCCACCAATTTATTGTTTATACAGGTGTTTATATTGATTGTGTACCTGTACTTTCCATTGTAGGTGCTGGAATACCTGAGCTGGTTGTACCACTACATTATCCCCGTCAAAAGAAAAACGAATGTACTGAAGTTATTTCTTTTCCCAGATATGGAAAATGAATTAAGAACATCAACTTGTTTATCTCCCTCATCATGTGTCAACATATTTAAAAAAAAACAAATAAACAAATTCAACTTGGAACAAAATAATAATTATTATGTAATTCTCTTTTCTAATATATAAATTATTTATTATTCACTTCAAACTTTTTTTTTAATTGTAAATCATGATTATTTATTTTAAAAAACTCGTTTCTTTTTATAATATTTGTCTTTATATTCATTATACTTTCTGTATTCGTTTTGTTTATTAACTTCTTTTATGTTTTATTATATCTTTATAAATGTTACATATTCCATACATTTTAATAGCATTATTATATATCTTTTAATAAGGTTTCTTATATTTAGTTTGTATATATGTATTAGTAATATTTTTGTGTTAGTTAAATCTTTCTTTATTAGTGTTATACTTTATAATGTATTGTTGTTCGATGCTTTCCGAAAAAATAATTATGTCGTCTAAATAATGCAAAGCAAATTCGTCGTATCTGTCTAATATTTTGTGTAAAAATCTAATAAGAGCGGCTGGTGAAGTTTTCAAGCCGAAAGGACATACACGAAATTGGTAAACAATACCATTTACTAGAAAACCGCAGTATTTTCTTGATTCGGGTTCTAGGTTTATTAGCCAAAATGCATTTTTAAGGTCCAGCTTGCTATAAATCCGCTTGTTACCACACTTAGTTAATAACACATCGATATTCTGGGGCATTTCGAATTCGGGTTTTATTCTTTTATTAAGCGCTCTCGCATCTAAACATATTCGCAGTGATAAATCTTTTTTCTGGACTATTACTATAGGGTTAATAAAATAAGTGTTAGACTTCTCTATTATTCCTGTCTGTTCTAGGCGTTCCAATTCTAAGCTAACTTTATGCTGGTAGTGATACGGTATGGGGTAATTCTTACTTATTAGTGGATCTTCATTATCTATTTTTATGGGATGTTGATATCCTTTTGCGAACACTACATCATTGTTAATTAAAGTAATATTATTGTATAGGATTTCTATTAATTCAGGAATGACTGTAGAATATGGTATATTTAAATTTTCTATTAATTCTTTAATATCTTCTAAATTATGTATAATCTTGAATGTTTGGTTTTCTATTTTTACCTCAGCTTCATCTCCTCCCTCGTGTCTATTCTTCGTTCCTTGCAAATCGTCTAATCTCTCCATTCCTATATAATTATTATTTAATTCTATTATTTCTCCATCTGTTCCATTATTCCATTCATCTGCTCTACTATAACACGGTACTTTATCTAATATTATATTATTAACTTCCTTCATTAACACTTCCTTCTTATAATGATTATAACTTTTTACTTCTTCATCTGTTAATTGTTTCTCAATTATAACTTTATTATTATCAATATTTAACATACCATTATCAAAATCTAGGATCATCTTTAATCCTTTTATGTTATCTATCCCTATTATACAGTCATACTGCAATTTCTCTATAATATAACAATGTAAAATGTATTTTGATTTATCTATTATTATTTCAGTACATAACTGTTTTGTGACTATTCCCATACGTTTTCCGTTCGCTGCTAAGATGTCCGTCCCTTTTGTTTTAATAACATTCTGCTCATATCCCCGTATACCTTCAGCTTTTTCTGCCTTTAAAAGTGTAATTTCAGCCCCTGTATCGATTAAACAATGTAAATATATATTTTCAAATTTTAGTTTAACTATAGGTAAAGTGTATATTGTGGTAGATTGGTTGCCTGCATCTTCTATGTTAATGAATTCTTCTGGGTGTTGATAAAAGGTGATATTTTCAATTTTATAAGGTATGTTACAGTCGTTGTTGGTCATTAATTCTGTTGAGATGACGGGCCTGGTTTTGGGTTCGCATACAGGTCTACTTGTGAAAACGGCGTTTTTTTTAACACCTCCTCCATGTTTGTACGAATCGGTGAAACAGATCTATGTCTCCGGTGGTAATGATTAATATTTCCTCGTCCTCGATTGCGTATTTGGTTTATTTCCCTACCTGATTGATGTGAATGATGAGTATTATTGTTGTAATTATGTTGGTTGTGATCATTATTACGGTTATTATTCTGATGGTAATTATTACTGTTGTATCTGGTTGGCTGGAAGTTCAAATTCGGTCGGTTCTGTGTGTAATTTTGATTATTTCTGTTGTTGTTTGTATTAAAATTGTTATAATTATTATTATAGTTGTTATTATTATTGTTAAAATTATGATTGTTGTTATTATTATACGGTCTTGCTGTATTTGGAAATCTGTTATTATTGTAATTATTTCTTGGAGGTGGTAAATTTGTTGGACTATTATTAGAAGTTTGTATGTTATTTGGCGGGTAATTACGATTATTCATGCTCCGATAGTTCATTTGTTGTTGATGATTATTCTCCGAGAAATCATCTAATCGTCGCAATATTTCGATCAGCGAGTCCATATCCGTTACCTTTTGACAGATAATGGCCTGAGTATCGGTATAGATGAAATGATTTAATAATTGACGCGCAATCATTGACTCTTCCATATCATTGAGGTGTTTGCATTGATTATAGATACGTGACGCGTACGTTTCGCGAGATACCTGACCAAATCTATATTTACCCGTAAGCAGACGTATCTTTGCCCTGTTCTGTTGCGTTTCATCCCAATAGTTACGAGTGAAAAGAATTACAAATTGATCAAGTGTTAAGCAATGATCCTCGATCCTTTGGAACCATTCCTGCGCACTGTTGCGTAGAGTTGCTCGAATAACCTCTATCCTCTGTTTCTCTTCTGTGATGTCTTCCAAATACCGCAATATACAATTTAGATAGGTCATTGGATGTACTCTAGTAATATCCCCGTCAAAATGATGAAGGTTTTCTATTTTCAAAGTATGATTGTTTGCATTTATAAAATTTAGTGGTATTGAATAGTTTTTAATTTTATTTTCCAGTTGTTTTATATTGGTTAGGGTGTTTTCGTGGTTAGTTGCTATTATAGAATCTAAATTTAGTTTTACATTATTTAATTCCTGATTATAGTTATCTTTGTTTTGATTTATTTGAGTGTTGATATTTTGATTAAGTGTTATTTTTAAATGTTCATTTCTATCCTCATTTATTTTATTATAGTTAGCTAGTTTAGTGTTAAATAAAGTGTTGTTATCCGAAATCAATTTGTTTACATTATTCTGTATTTCTGTAGTAGTTGTATTAATTTTCTGTTGAGTTACATCGTATATTTCGGTTGTGGTGGCATCTAATTGCTTTGCCCACTGCAAATTTTGAAGATTGACTGTTTCGTCCAGTTTAATTAAATATTTTAACTCATTTTCCTCCATAACTTTTTGTGCGATGGAGATTTCTGCTATTTTTCCCTCCAGATCGATTTTAAAAGCACTTAATTTGTTGTCTATATTGGCGTTGTTAAGTTCGAATTTTTCATTAATGTGTTGCATGTTGGTTTCTAATTTAGTTATTAAATTACTACTCAAGTTATTTAATTCTTGTTTTAAATCAATGTTATCTTGTTTTAGGTTTTTGGTCGTTATATCCAATTTATTATTTGTAAAATCTAGTTTGTTATTCATGTCAATGTTATTATTTTTCAATTCATTATTAGTGGTTTCTATTTTATTAGTTAAGTCAAGGTTATTAGCATCTAGTTTGTTATTCATGTCAATGTTATTATTTTTCAATTCATTATTAGTGGTTTCTATTTTATTAGTTATTTGATTCATTTGTAACATTAGAGCGTTTAACATTTTCATTACCTGGCTATCCTCTGGAGAACTTACCACTTCAGATCCGGATGTTTGAGCTACTGGAATATCTCCTTGCTCGGACCTGTCCTCATCAACATTATCTTTTGTTGCCTTTGATCGATGTCTGGTGTCCATGTTAATGTTAATTTATTTGTTATAGTATAAGAAAGAATTTATTTTTTTTTTTTTTTTTTTTTTTGAAAAATTGATAAGAATTATTATAATTGATATTAAAGAAGTATGAATTTAGATATTAATCAGAATAGTTATATGCCACACAAAATTAATATAAATTGGCAAGAATTGAAAACGATAAATACCCACAAGTTGATTTTCCCTTTCACTAACCTTTTATTCCTGAATATCCCGGTTAAAGTTGAGGTTCCCTCGTAAAATGTGATATTGATTTAGCTATACAATGGACAAATCAGATACACAACACAATACACATAAATACCTAATACAGTTCACAAATTTTTTAAACAAATATCTGTCTGTGTAAAAGTTGGTTGAGCACTATTTTTATAACTGCAGGATAATACTTGGCCTTCACGTTCGGGCGTCAAATGTAAAGTGCCAATCGATGCGCTGAGTAGGATTTAACTAAGAATATAGTATATGAATTAATTATAAAAATTGAAAATCTAAAAGAATGAAAGGTTAATGATTTTAAATTTAAAATGTGGGCGCCAATATACAAATATCCTTAGTCGAATCAACGCTATCTGACCCTTTTTAATATAACTAGCTAATTGCGGTAGAGCTTGAGTGTAAAAGTTAATTTTTAATAATCTCAGGGTTCACGGTCGGTCAGGTGTATTATTTGCAGCTACAAACCAATCAGTGTATTCTCCACTCAAACACAACAATCACACTTCACAAATAAAAGATTGAATTAGATAAATAAATAAAAATTTAATATCACAAAAATAAGAAAACTGTAACAACAAAATTGAGAGATAAAAATAGGAAACTGTATTTAATATTATATAAATTATACAAGATGTGACAAAAATTGAAATTAATAAGTGCACATGTGGGAAATGGTGATGAGGTTATGTGTACGAGATAAAATAAACAAATATTTAATAGTTTTAATATCTTATATTATTTTGGTGAGTATAAGCTTATTTGTAGCTAAATATCTGTAAAATTCAACGCTTTAAATTGATGCTTACTTTAAAATTGAATTTGATACATGAAATAATAATTTGTAGCGATTAATTTGAGCAATTATAACTTTTAAAATTAAATAATTTGGAATAAACGTTGTAGGTGAACCTGATGTTGATCTCCTAGATCTGATATACTTCTCAATATGTGGATATGCGGTAGACCAGGAAGCACGGCCTCGTTCACCGTCTTTGGCGGAGTTCGTCGAGTTGAGTGGTGTAAATCGTTGGCTTGCCCTGCTCTCTGCTTCAAATGATGCTTAGGACGATATCTCACGTTTGCGTTGAGGTATTCTTGAGATTTTTTCTTCAAAAGGTGGGCCTTTAATTTGGTTATCGAATGATTCAACACTAGGTAGGAGATTTTCACTTTAAAGATGTTTTAAAAATTTATTTTAAGGAAGTACACTCAAAACGGCCATTTATGTTGAAAGTTTTATATCAGATGACGCCGATCGCGTTTTATTTTTTATTCCAAAGCCTTATTTCTATATCGAAATAATCTCGTAATTTTAGTTTAATTACATCAATTTAAAATGTGAGTTTATACAATGTTTTGATTTTAACATAAAGGGAAAATTAATTTAATATTTTACATTAACCTAAAATATGATTTGAATATAAATTTAGTAATGTTTTCTACCGTAAAGTTTGCTTTAGCGGGGTTCATATAATTTTGAATTGGTGGGCGTGGTTATCTAGCGTCGATATAAACCTGATGTTGATAAATTAAATACCTGTTGTTTCGCGCGTATAATTTGAATAATGAAAAAATGAAATTAAAATATAAAAAGTTAGTTAAAATCAAAATAAGATAATGATGAATTTTAAAGTTATCGTCGTATTAATTTATTTACATTTCGATGTTAGTTTCACAAATTCCGTCCACCAATTTATTGTTTATACAGGTGTTTATATTGATTGTGTACCTGTACTTTCCATTGTAGGTGCTGGAATACCTGAGCTGGTTGTACCACTACAATATATATATATATATATATATATCATATATATATATATATATATAATGAACTTCATGTGTATGAGAATTAATAATTATTAAATCTCATTTTACATGCGATTGTCGCTATAATTTATTGCATTTAATTCTACAATTCGGCAAATCACTTTTGCCCTAGATTGTAGACGCAACAAGCCGCGACATCAACTGTACAAGTTGTCAGTACAAATGAAAAATTTTGTGAAAAACTTATCTGCGCGGAATGTGCATATATCGATATTTCACTGTTTTTTACAGATCATCAGTGCACCTTACCGAAGACAGACATGATATTCACTTCTATACTACGTGTATATATACGAACTGTAATGAACTTCATGTGTATGAGAATTAATAATTATTAAATCTCTATTTACATGCGATTGTCGCTATAATTTATTGCATTTAATTCTACAATTCGGCAAATCACTTTTGCCCTAGATTGTAGACACAACAAGCCGCGACATCAACTGTACAAGTTGTCAGTACAAATGAAAAATTTTGTGAAAAACTTATCTGCGCGGAATGTGCATATATCGATATTTCACTGTTTTTTACAGATCATCAGTGCACCTTACCGAAGACAGACATGATATTCACTTCTATACTACGTGTATATATACGAACTGTAATGAACTTCATGTGTATGAGAATTAATAATTATTAAATCTCATTTTACATGCGATTGTCGCTATAATTTATTGCATTTAATTCTACAATTCGGCAAATCACTTTTGCCCTAGATTGTAGACGCAACAAGCCGCGACATCAACTGTACAAGTTGTCAGTACAAATGAAAAATTTTGTGAAAAACTTATCTGCGCGGAATGTGCATATATCGATATTTCACTGTTTTTTACAGATCATCAGTGCACCTTACCGAAGACAGACATGATATTCACTTCTATACTACGTGTATATATACGAACTGTAATGAACTTCATGTGTATGAGAATTAATAATTATTAAATCTCATTTTACATGCGATTGTCGCTATAATTTATTGCATTTAATTCTACAATTCGGCAAATCACTTTTGCCCTAGATTGTAGACGCAACAAGCCGCGACATCAACTGTACAAGTTGTCAGTACAAATGAAAAATTTTGTGAAAAACTTATCTGCGCGGAATGTGCATATATCGATATTTCACTGTTTTTTACAGATCATCAGTGCACCTTACCGAAGCGACAATCCGATAGCGACAATCGCATGTAAAATGAGATTTAATAATTATTAATTCTCATACACATGAAGTTCATTACAGTTCGTATATATACACGTAGTATAGAAGTGAATATCATGTCTGTCTTCGGTAAGGTGCACTGATGATCTGTAAAAAACAGTGAAATATCGATATATGCACATTCCGCGCAGATAAGTTTTTCACAAAATTTTTCATATATATATATATATATATATATATTATATATATATATATATATATATATATATATATATATATATATATTATATATATATATATATATATATATTATATATATATATATATATTGTCTATGGATGGAGACTATCATCACCTGATGAAGCCAATGTTTGGCGAAACAATTGTAGTGTTATTAAAACGTATTTGAAACAAACGTATAAACGTGTTTTATTATAATTTATAATGGAGTTTCAACATGTATCTGCCAAGTCAATTAATTTTATATATATATATATATATATATATATATATATATATATATATATATATATATAAATAACATTAATGAACGGCTAAGATATTATCTAATCACTTATATATATATATATATATATATATATATATATATATATATATATATATAGGGTAAACTTAATAAGTCGCCGATTAAAGGTCTGGTTTATTACTTCAAAGTATATATATTTAAAACAACCCTATATGTTTCGGCAAATTCGGCCTTTGTCAAAGGCATCATTGCCGAAACATGTAGGGTTGTTTTAAATATATATACTTTGAAGTAATAAACCAGACCTTTAATCGCCGACTTATTAAGTTTACCATATCATACCAAGGTCGCGAAAATATTATATTTATATATATATATATATCATTGCTATAAAAAGCAATAAATCGACAGTCACCATTGTAAAGAGTCACCCACTTCACATATTTGTCTCAATAATGAAATTGACTGATGTAGAATTAATGTTATTATTCATGAGATTATTCATGAGATGGGTATAAACTCGCAGATATTGATATTAGAAGGTCACATGTGAATAGTTTCTGTTAATAAAGTTAATTTTCGCGACAAAAACAAATAAATAAATGGAAATATTTGTAAAAATCAGTGCCTAAAGTGATTAACAGATAAAGAAATTTTGGCAGTTAAAAAAACCCAGTCGGTAAGTGCAAATTTAAGGTTTTTAAGTAAATCTCACGTCATAATATGAAATAGAAGAAGTTAAAAACAAACAAAAAAGCAACAGCTGGTGATAAAAGAAGATTCAATGTAAAAGTGTATGACATGAGACAGGACAGGACTAAGGTGCCGGTCTATTAATAGTATGTAATTTATGAATATAATGTATTTTATTGCCGAAAGTGAGTGAAATTAAATAAAGAATCAGAATATATAATTATTAACAAGGCATTCGTGTGTGACTAACGTTGAAGCACCGATATTGAAGCCCAAATTGGGTCCATATCGTGCAGTAGTAATAATAAAAAAAAGAGTGAAAAGCAGTAGGAGAAAAAGTGAGTAGCGAGAAGAACAAATAGGTATTAAAATAAGAACTACGAACTGTGAGTGTTTCATAATATTAGTAAAACAGGAGGTTAAGAGATGTCAAAATAAGGTCGAAAATTGCGTGAAGGTTAATTTGTTAAGGAAGCAAATATTGACCAAACACACGTTTGAACACTTGAACACATTGGCAAGAAATACACAGATAGAGGGAGAGGTCCAACGGGTTGACCGGCCTTAACTTCTTACGCAGTGTATTTAAATTAGTGAGAAAATTACGTATTAATAATACTAATAAAGGAACAAAAATATTACTAGAAATCGATTAACAAGAATAAATGGACGCAACAGATAGCGAAGAGTATACAACAGACGAAGGAAAAAGGAAAAAATGCGTTGGTAGTATTGAGGGATTGTTTGGAAGATCTTCGAAAACAAGAAGGTCACCAACAAAAAGATCAACAGATGAAACTGAAGGTAAGCTGGATAAAATATTAGAGATGATGGGAGAAACGTGTAAAGACCAAAAGGAGATGAAGACAGAACAGAAAGAAATGAGAGAAGAAATTAAAGAAATGAGAACACAACAAAGACAAGTTAACGATGAACTTCTAAAATTAAAACTGGAAAACGAGGAATTGAAGAAAGAGAAACATGAGGTAAGAGAAGAAATCAACAAAATAAGAGACAAAATACAGAAAGTGGAAAAAGCAGGGGAAAAAATAGAAAAGGAACGTAGGAAAAATAATGTGGTAATGAAAGGTTTAGTTTTAGGTACTAAAGAACCAGCAGAACTAAAACAAGAAATAAAGAGTTTTCTAAATATACAGCTGGATGTAGATATCAGGCCAAAAACAGTAAGTAAAGTAGGAAATAGGACGTGTGTTATAGAACTGAACAGTGAATTAGAAAAAAATGAGATTATGAAAAATAAAGCAAAATTGAAAAACAGGACAGGAGATCCGGTATTTATCAATGATGATATGTCACTGAAAGAAATAGAGAAACAATTTCAACTAAGAGCTTTTGCTAAGAGAGAAAGGGAAAAGGGAAAAGGGAAATAAAACAAAAATGGGTTATAACAAGGTGATGGTAAATGGAGAAGAATGGCGATGGAATAAAGAAACTGAGAAAATTGAAAAACAAGCAGCAAAAAACTAAGATATCTGAAACAGGACGGAAAAAACGGAAATGACATTGCTAATGAAATGGACATGATTGTTGATCGGAGTGAGAAAGTAATACAAATGCTAGACCATGCGAAGGTAAAGGTTATAGAGAAAAGTATCGATAGGGATGTCCTGACAACGCAAAGGAAATTGACAAGAGAAATAAACATTGCCAACAAAGAAACTTGGAAATATGCAACCTGGAACGTAAGAAGCCTAAAGGGCAAAGAGCAAGACCTATGTTATGAATTTAATGACCTTGGGCTGGATGTACTGACATTGTCCGAAACAAAGAGAAAGGGTCAAAGAGAAATTATGTTAGAGGATGGGCATATACTAATTCTCAGTGGTGTACCACAGGAGAAGAGAGCTTCGGCAGGTGTGGGGTGTGTAATAAATAAAAAACTGGTGAATAACATAAAAAAATGGGAAGGACACTCAGAGAGGATCCTTACAGTAGAGCTAAGTATAGACAAAGATACTATATCGATAATAGCTGTCTATGGCCCCAATGAAGATGAAAAGACAGAAATTAAAGACAAATTTTGGGAAGAGCTAAATCAGATAACGGAAAACTGCAAGGGTAAAATAATAGTAGCGGGTGACATGAATGGAAGAGTTGGAAGGAAGGACACATACACGGGAGTGATAGGAAAACATGGAGAGGAAACCAAAAATAATAATGGCGTAAGACTAATGGAGTATTGCCTCACAAACAACTTAATAATAGCAAACACATGGTACCAACATAAAGATGTGCACAAATATACAAGAAGGGGACCAAATAATGAGCTATCTATTATTGACTATATACTAGTGGAGAAAGATAACAAAAAAGAGGTAAAAGATGCTAGAAGAGGTCCGGAACTGTACACTGACCACTATATGGTATTAGCGAAAATTAAGAAACAGGAAAAAAGAATTGATGAATGCAGGAATAAAGGAGATGTAATATTTACAAGTATAAGAACATACAAACTGAGGAACGAAGAGGTAGCAAAAAAATATCAAAACATGGTAGAAAACAAGATGGAAGAACTGAAGATGGACAATATTGATGGAATTGAAGAATATTGGAAAGCCTTTAAGGAAATACTATTAAGCTCGGCAAGGAATACCTGCGGGGAAATGAGAGGACGCGGTGGAACTAAGCAGACAGCCTGGTGGAACGTCGGAATTAAAAAAGAAGTTAAAATAAAGAAAGAAAAATGGAAACAATACCTGGGAAACAGAACAGAAATAAAATATGAGCTTTACAAAGAACAAAGGAAGAAAGTAAACAAGATGACAAAAGAGGCAAAAGAGGAAAGCTGGACAGAACTCGGAAATAAGATAGAGCGCAGCAGCAAGGAAAACCAAAAATTATTCTACAAAATACTTAAAATATTTAGAGCAGGAAAAACGACAAAACATGCACCAATTATGGATAAGGAAGGAAATATAATAACAGATGATATACAGACAATGAGTAGATGGAAGGAGCATTTTGAGGAATTGCTAAATATAGATAGAAATGTAACTGAGACAAACAAAAGAGAAGAAAAACAACGAATAACTATTGAAGATGAGGAAAGATTGAGACCCATAACCAAAGACGAAATAATAGAGGCATTAAACACACTGAAAAAATGGGAAAGCCCCAGGACACGACAGAGTAACCACTGAAATGTTGAAGAACGTAAAAGGAAAAGGAATAGAAATATTTTGGCAAATATGTAATAGAGCATGGGAAGAAGGTAGAATACCGGAGGACTGGAAAATTGGACAAATAGTGCCAATATATAAGAAGGGAAATAATAGGAAGTGCAGCAACTATAGAGGAATAACGTTACTAAGTACAGCAGCGAAAACCTATGAACGCATATTGGAAAGGAGATTGCAAAGATACGTGGAACCAACACTTGAGGAAACTCAAAGTGCATTCAGGAGAGGAAGAGGGGTTCACGACAACATATTTACTGTGAAGCAAATAATTGAAAAAACAATACTAAGCGCAACTAAAGCATACTTCCCATTTGTAGATCTAGAAAAAGCTTTTGATTGTATAGGAAGAAAAAAAGTATGGAATAGCTTGGAGAAGAGAAATGTTGACAAAAAGCTAATAACAGCACTAAAGAGCATGTATACAGAAAGTAAAAACTATGTAATCAGTAAAAATAGAAAGTCAGACATTTTTGAAATTAAAGACGGTTTGCGACAGGGAGGAGTACTCAGCCGGTACTGTCTAATATTTTCATTGATGAAATAATTAAGAAATGCAAACCACACATGAAAAAACTCAACGTGGGATTCAGAAACCTAAAAGCAATAGAGCTAACGGAGTGTGTATTCGCAGATGATGTTGTCATTATGGCTAACACCGAAAAAGGGCTGCAAGACAATGTAAACATATGGAATAACATATTAAAGGAGAATGGAATGAAGATAAATATAACAAAGACAACTGTGATGGTAGTAACAAATGGGGAAAAGGAAGAATTGAATATAAAAATCGACAACCAAAGGATACAACAAGTTGAGCAAATTAAGTACTTGGGAGTAATACTGGAAAGAAATGGTAAACAAAACATTGACATAAGTGAACGTATCAAAAAAACAACAAATCTATACCATGCAATGAGATCAGCATTTATAAGGAAGAAAGAGATATCAAGAAAAACCAAGATGACGGTATACAGAACAATATTCAGACCAATATTAACATACGGAAGCGAATCATGGGTACTATCAAACAGAAATAAAAGCAGAATACAGACGATTGAGATGAAATTTCTGAGGGGAGTGAAAGGCATAACAAGAAATGACAGAGTGAGAAATATTGACGTACGAGAAGAGCTACAAATAGAACCCATAATGGAATATATAGAAAAGAAACAATTAGGATGGTGGGGACACCTACAGCGTATGAGGGAATGTACACAAACTAAAAGAGTATGGACGCCCAAAATAATAGTCAAACGAAGACCTGGGAGGCCGAAGCAAACATGGGAAAAGGAGGTAGCCAAATTGATAGAGAACAGAGGAGAAACAGTACTGAATGCAAGAGAAATTGCCAAAGATAGAAAAAAGTGGAAAAACTTTGTATAAAATACTGACAATACACATTAGTTAAGAGATAAATATGTAAAATCCCTACACCGAAAGGTAGAAAGGGAACTTAGATTATATATATATATATATATATATATATATATATATATATATATATATATATATATATTTTGTAGTGGGTCAAGCCTACATATAAGGATGCCTAGAACAAAAATATGGAATTAAGATTTAAATTGTTAATTTTTAGAAGAAGTCATAGTTAGAACTGCATTTTTCTCGTGCCATATCAATAAAGTTAATACTGCGTTTTTAATTTATCAAATTTGTATCACACATTCATTGAATTTCTTGTTAATCATTCACTTTAGTCATTTTCATTTACATATTTATGTCACCGAAGATATTTAACTTAATTGATTGGAATTATATGTCATATTATGGGCATAGCTGTACTTAATTTTTAATCAGATAAGGCGGGAATTATCCCAAATGTAAATAGGTATTTTGCGGAGATTCAACATTCAGAATACATTTTTATCATTTGTAAAATTAAATCAACAATTTATGTGAAATGTCAAAACGATTGGGTATAGTAAGTTGTTTCATTTTGATTAAATAATTAACGAGATTAAATACATATAAACAAACATTTCAAAATAAGATACCTGGAGAATCAACAAGGAATAATAGAGAGTTGGCTTGGGTTAATAAAAATGGTACAACGCGTCGAATTTATATAAAAATAGTGTAGCAGTAATTAAGTAAAAAAAATTGAAAATAAACTAGTGAATTCTCACCAAAACATATCCCACAAGTTTCCTATCCACCAGAGATAGTTTTACGAAGTTTAACCAACCCTGGACCTGCCTGATCGCTTTTAAAGAATATCCAGTTTCGAGGGGACGCCAAACCCGCCTAGAACGATACCAGCCTTTTTCCTACACCTGAGCCCGTTTTTCCTGTATATAAAGTCTCGAATTCCCATTGACCATCCAGAAAATACAACCAACATCAACTTGAGTATTTGTTTATCTATCTCCTAAAACATAAAACCATTAATTTTTACATGTTGAGAATAATCGTTAATATTTCATATAGATACCAAAATTGTTAGCATTTAGTCCATTTACAGTTAAAATTGAAAAATACAGTTCTTTTTTAAGTTAAATTACAGTAACATAGAGTATATTTGAGTTCTTGCTATTTTATAAAAAATATTTAACCGTATTTTAATAATATCAGATCACGTGACTTTTCATGCTTATGTTATTCTGCTATATTATATTTAAACTTGCCTTTTGCTTAGAGATTCAGATTAAACCAGTGATATTTACAATTTATCCTCTTGTTTTATTATTGTTATTAACATTGGAAAGTCTTTCACTGCGAATAACTTGTTTTGAAAACTTGCTTATATTCAATCAACGTACCGAACCTACCTACTACATACACGTTTATTGTAACACCATAAATACTGAGCTAGCCGACATTTTGATTAAAATACCAATAAAGTATTTAGTAATAAGTTTAGCACGCAAAGGAGACCAGTTAAAGTTAAGTATAAATTGTTTATATTATTGTATTCATGTTCGAATATATTACACCTGTGTCAACTGTATAAATACAACTTAGCGCCATCTATATATCACATTTATAACTCCTAACGTGCATATTCAAATATATTTTATAATATTGGACTAATTAATTAATTACTTTTATATTTATTGTTCGCATTTATATAAAGCCCTTTCGCTCTATAACAATACATATATATATATATATATATAAATATAATAACTTTGTTGTGACCTTGGTATGATATGGTAAACCTAATCAGTAGGCGATTAAAGGTCTGTATATTACTTCAAAATATATGTATTTAAAAAAACTCTACATGTTTCGGCTGTATACGCCTTTTTCAAGAGAATACAAAATTTATATATATATATATATATATATGTTGCCTTTAAAATAAAAAAGTTGGCTGGGTGGTTCGACACCTGTTTTTCGGATTGGGTAGTCAAGCTTTCAAAATCCATAAAAGAAATGGGGTTGACATTTAAAAAAATTATCAATGACGTCATAACTTATTCAAGGTCGACGGAAAAAAAGAAAATGGTAGCATCTAAATATAGCTAATAAAAAACATTAATCGACATATCTTTGCATTTTGTCAAATAATGCACAATAACGTTATTACGAGCTAGTGTCCATCTTTATGGACGCAAATGATTACTCAAAAATTTTCTAATGTAACATACCAAAATTTTTACATCATCGAATAAAGAATTGTAAAAGCTTTCAAAATCCACACAAAAAAAATGGAGTTGACATTTAAAAAAATTATCAATGACGTCATAACTTATTCAAGGTCGACGGAAAAAACAAAATGGTAGCATCTAAATATAGCTAATAAAAAACATTAATCGATATATCTTTGCATTTTGTCAAATAATGCACAATAACGTTATTACGGGCTTGTGTCCATACTTTATGGACACAGTGTATGATATTGCAATGTAAATATTTCTTACCTAATTCGTCATTACAATCAATTATAGATTATTTTTTTGATTTGGATAGTCTTAATAATAAATATTTAGTAGAAAAACTTCAATTTGGAGGATATGCTGTAGATTAAGATATTCTTAAAAGTTCATTATTTTTCGAAGCGCTTAATACTCAAAATGGTCTGTTACGAACAAATTACCTAAGAATGAAATATATAAAGAAAAATTATAACTTTATTCAACCAAAAAAAAATGTTTTCGGTCGAATTTGTGATAAAGAATCATTTTACTATTACGTACCCATACTAAAGACCATAGAAGCCTTATTTAAAAATCTTAACATAAAAAACTGCTACCAACCTAATCTTACCATTTATACAGACTTTATAGATGGTTCATGTTATAATTACAACACTTTCTTCCATTCTAATAGATCTATAAAGATCATTCTTTACCAAGATGCGTTTGAAGTTTGCAATCCTTTGGGATCTTCGAAAAATAAATATAAGGTTGTAGGTATATACATGACATTTATAAATTTTCCTACTTGGCATCGAACCCAAACAGAACAGATCCAGTTAGTTGCTCTGTGTTTTTCGTCAAATAAAACAATTTGGCTATTCAATGATATTAAGTACAATACTAGATGATATAAAAATATTAGAGACAGAAGGCGTAACAATTAATAATAAGTTATTCAAAGGAACAGTAGCTGTTGTCGTAGGTGATAATATAGGACAACATCAAATTGGGGGTTTTGTAGAGTCTTTTAATAGAAACACATACTTCTGTCGATTTTGTTATAAATCTTCTTTACTTAACAAAAACGTACTTACCGCGATGATAGACAAAGAATCCCATGAAAATGATGTGAATTTACACTGAAGAATAACTACAGAGGAGTCAAATCCGATTCTTTTTTAAACAGCTTAAAATATTTTAATGTTTGAGAACCAGGTTTAGTGCCCTGCATAGCACACGATTTATTTGAAGGCGTTGTACCTTATGATCTGATGCTATCTCTAAATTATTTACTAAAAAAAAAATTATAACTTTCGAATATCTCAATGATAAAATGAAGGCTCTAAAATTCAAGAATGAAAATTCGCAATCTTTCTGTAACATCAAGAAAGGTGAAAAGTTGACAGGATCAGCATCAGCTATTTATATTAAATTCTCTTCCATTTGCTTTATTAGACAGAATTGAATATCTGGAAGATTGTCAGGTTTGGATGATGATACTCTGTCTTCGAAAAGTAGTTAATATTATCAAGGCTTTCAGGCTGACAATAGATCAAGTTGCAGTTTTACGTGACCTTTGGCAAGATTATATTTTATTAAGACTGTTAAATTTTCCTAATGCACCCTTAAAATGTAAACATCATTTCATCTCCCATTATCCAATTTTAATTAGTTTCCTTGGACCACTAAGACATTTATGGACAATGAGATTTGAGAGTAAACACAAATATTTCAAAAACATAATTCGACATTCGCCGAACTTTAAAAACGTCCTCAAGTCTTTAGCAACGAAACATCAGCTTTTGATGGCTTGTATTAATGTTGACTACAATTTATACAGTAATAAAATATTTTAAGAAATAATGTTGCAATTTCTTATTTTATATATTTTTACCATAGAACAATTATTTTTAAGTGTTACAAAATTATTTAGTTATGTATTTCAACGAATTTATTTAGTTTTTACTTGTTTGTTTATTCATATTGTTAATGTGATTTAAATAATAAAAAATATATATTTTGAGCAATTTCTTTTCTTACCGGATATTGACATCATTCGGTTAATGTTATCAAAATCTTTGGGTACCAAAGTGATCACAATAAGCGGGGTCCACTGTATTATTTTTGTTGCTGTTATTTGGCGAATAACATAAAAAATAGTTCAAATTAAATTAGAAAGACATTATTAAATAATAAAAAAAGTCCGCTGCACTATATTGTTCAAGCTGGCTTAATAAAATCCTTAAATTATCCAAAATTCTATCAATTCATCATTTACTTGTGGAATATGTTAGAATTAATACTAATACTATCGCAGCATCTATGAAGCTTGAAGTAAATGGTACGTCATTGGTTTTGGAGTCAAATGGAACTCCAGTTGATGCCGAAGCTGTATCATAGGTAAGTCAGGAAATATTAATCCTGTTGGAAAAAGATGAAGAATGGTATCCGCAAAACGAACCGGCATTAACAGTTCAATCGTTTCCATCTACAGTTACTAATTCAGAAGACAATAGGACTGACAGTAACAACAGTTTAACAAATACTAGTTACAATATTAACTGTAACGCAGAATTTCTATTGTCATCGTTTGAAATACCGTGGCATCAATTATCAGTGAATCAAATAGAGGAGTTAGAGACAGGAAAGGTTCAAAGAACTTCAAAGTTAGCACTTATACGAGTTGTAGTTGATAAAATGAGAAGAACAAAGAGAAATATTCCCACAAAAGCTTTCAAAGTTGTAGCAAAAAGAATCATCGACAAATACACCAGTGCTTTCCAGGATGTCAATGAAGATGGCGTCGTATTGAGAGATGGTACACACTCTCTTGTAAGTAAATTACAAGAAAGAAATAATTACCTGAATAGGCCACATATACTAAAACCTAAAGATCCATCAATAAGTCCGATAGTATCAAAAAAATTTCATGTTAGTTCACGAGCGGGCTGTTCAAATTGGAATCCAGTGTCTGTACAATGTAGTAACGAAGCTATCGAAAATGTAAATGCCCAGCCGATAGATACCAATTTTTATTCTATATTAGAAAAAACTTACGCTGAACAAAGAAGATTTATTAACACTACTCCAAAAATTGAAGAAGTTAAGGAGAGATGGCCAATTATGTTTTCGAGAGATGTCATTTATTGGCATTTTAATAAACTCACTAATTCAGATATTCATTTAATAAAAGAGTATTTCAAAGCAAATGGAAAAATAAAAATGTTTTTGAATAAGAAATCTAAATTAAGATTAGATGAAAATGAAAACGCTTCCACCAAAAAATTTTTGGAAGCAATTACAAACTATTTTCACGAGGATTGGGCGCTATTTATAGATATTTACTTTTGCATAATTTTATCAAAACATTACTGAGTTTATTTACAGGGGCCATCAGATGATGTAAGTGTTGACCTACCTGCAGCTAATACACCAAGTATAATGGAAAAAGGTAAATGTTTTGTAAAAATGTAAAATATCAAAGCAAGTTATAAGTAAGATAATAATGAAAATTTGGAATGAGCAATTTCATGTAATCTAGGCAGTTTAAAAGTCTTTGTAGTAAAAATAAATAAGCGTAATATAATTTTGAAACAAATTTCTTCACACTAATTTATCGCTGTAGTAAACGCTGTATATAATGTTATTGTGATATTTATAATAGAACATAATGAAACAATCTAGAATACAGTATTGCTGTAACATTTTTCTCAGTGTATGATTTTCTTTAAATATGGTTTTATATGTTGTGTAGGACCAGAAGAAACCCTCTGTTTATACCATGTTTACATGGAACAAGAACTAATTAATATGGAACCTTACGACAACTTTGAAGACGCATCAATGGTGTGTTTTTCGTTGTATTTTATTTATAACATAACAAGAGCAGAGGTGTCCTTAAAGCGCTTTATTTAATAATAACACACGATATTAAAGAGTTTGCGGTGGTATATTTTCCGTTACCTTATCGGCCATTTTGTACTTATAACGTAATATATATTTATTTGTTGAAAACATATTTGCGGTTAGTGTTGATACTAATTATAACTTATAATAGACGGATGACAGGTTGTAAACAACAACGGAGAAATGTATACAGATTTAGAGAATCTAATGTTATTTGATATGGAGAACGTTGAAGACTTTCTTGTATGTACTTCTTTAGAAAAAGCGGTTAAAGAAAGGAAGACACTGTATTCGGTAGCGAAATTTAGTTTGCCTTTGATACCATCAGAGAACTGCCGACTTATGTTTCGCTTTGAAAGGCATGATATTATTCAACTTTATCAAGCATTACAGCTTCCAGATAGGATAGAAACAAGTGATCAACATATTATAGATGGTACATAATTAGTATTTCCTTACTTCTAAGAATGACTAAATTGCACATTTTTGGAGGAGTTGGAGGCCACGTGTTGAGAGGGGAAAGATATGCTCTGCTACAGATAATTATTCAGGGTAAGATACAGGGAAGAAGAAATATAGGAAGAAGACGTATTTCCTGGTTAAATAATTTGAGACAGTGGTATAAATGCAGCTCCATTGAACTATTCAGAGCCGCAGCATCAAAGATGAGAATAGCCGTGATAATAGCCAACCTTCTGAGAGGAGATGGCACCTGAAGAAGAAGAAGGAGTTGGAGGATTATGCTTATTACTTCGCAGACTAGTTTATCCAAACCGACTGAAAGAATTACAGAAAGAATTTGGACTACATTATACCTCTTTAAGCAAATTATTATATGAAATGATAAATCTTATATACAAAAAATGGGGCACACTTCTACTTAACTTATCTGAAAATAAATTGTTTACGTTAAATTATCAGAAGGAATTGGCCACAATGGTTCATGAAAAAGGTAGTCCTTTAACAAATTGCATTGGATTTATTGATGGAACTGCCAGAGCAATATGTAGGCCCACAGTAAATCAAATAGAGATGTATAGTGGACATAAACGTCAACATTGTATGAAATTTCAATCTATTACACTGCCAAATGGGATTATTGTCCACATGAGCATGCCATATTCAGGGCGAAGACATGATGCTTTCATTTTGAAGGATACACTTATATTAGATCAATTACATCTATACTGTAATTCCTATTGCATTTATGGTGATGAAGGGTACCCTTTAAAAAGACAATTAATACGACCATATTCTAGCACTACATTATCAGAACTACAAACCAATTTTAATCGGGAAATGTCCAAAGTTCGGCAATGTGTAGAATGGAGCTTCGGGAAACTTGTGCAACAATTTGCCTTTCTAGATTTTAAAAAGAATCAGAAATTATATTTGCAACCTGTGGGAAAGTATTATCTCGTTGCAACACTGTTAACAAAAGCCCACACATGCTTGTATGGCAGTGCAACTTCGACTTACTTTGATGTAGAATATCCGTCATTATTGGAATACTTCCAACAGTAAATATTTATGTAGATCACAGGTATTAATTGAATAAATAAAGTTTACAACACATATGGCAACTTATTTAATTAATATTCTACATAAAAACATTTTTAAAATAAACGTTACTGAATCTTGTTTATTACACTTTGTAGCAAGCTTTTGATTAAATCATTTCTCTCCCTGTCAGCAGCTTTTTCCTGTGCTTCTAAATTCTGATTGGCTCCGTTATTTCTGTAAATTAGAGTAATTTCATTTTCTATACGGTATATATTTTACCAAAAAGTAACCTTATAAACATAACAGCAATTTTTATAAGGGAAAATACACTACCGCTAACTCTCTATTAAACACTACACCATAAATATAAAACATATAACAATTAGTGTAAGCTGAGTGACCGCTCTAGTCGAGCGTTTAGCGGGGCGTGGCGTGCGGCGGGCAACACAACACGTGTTCACGAATAGATGTGTCCTGTGCAAAGCTCATTTAGCGCGGCGGAAAGAGCGTGTTTACTTGCGTTTAGTGGAGCATCTGCGTGCATATCAAGTCAGTTTATGTTTTGAGGAGCGTTATGTCATTTGAAGAAATTATTTCGGTAATTCAAGCTAAGTCTGAAATATGGATAAGCAGTCACCCCCTTTACAAGAATAGAATAATCAAGGCGAAGGTGTGGAGGGAGTTAGCAGTAAAACTGGGAATCGAAGGTAAATAATGTTTTTATTAATTATTTTGTTATACAGTGTCTATCCTGTTTTCCCAAAAGTACTTGCAAAATTCGTTTCGCACATTTCTCGCAGTCACAGTGGAACTGTTGTTACGTCTGGTTAATAGGCGCTTGGTAGAAGTTCCTGTACCTGCGTCTGTGTTATAATGATGGTCGACGTCTCCTTCGAGATCACGTATGACATTGTGTAAAATGCATGTAGTTTTTACTATAATACAAGCGTGTTCCACGTTGGTTTCAATAGCTTTACTTACTTACTTTGCATACAATATTCCAAAGGCACATTCAAGGCATTTTCATGCCAACGAGAGACGTTTATTAAAATATTCGCCCTCTGCGTTCAAATTCCGAGTTGGAAAAGGTCGCATTATATTATTTTTAATGGATATGCCTCGTCAGCAATCAAGACATATGGCAATCGTATTGTCGTGTCCGGTACAATATCTGGTGAAGGTATATTAAGTCCTCCATTCTCCATCAACACGTTGAAAGTTGAATAATGAAAAGTTCACTTTGCTTACCTTCTCCTCCTAATTCTATGGCAATAAATCTTTTAATAGCGTCTGCTACAGCTTGTAGTACTATTGAGAAATAATATTTATAGTTAAAAAATGTAGAATCGGAATTTGCTGGACTTTTTATCCTGCAATGCTTGCCATTGATTGAACCAATGCAATTTGGAAACTGCCAGATTCTGAAATAGTGCCGCGCAGTTCTTTTTAAGTCCGCTTGAGATTGATGTTGCATGTGTATGTTAACCAATCGTGGCCATATGGCTAAATAAGTTGCATATACAGCATCTGCAACTGTTGTGTTGACATTTATAAAAGATGAACTAATGCCTGCATCAACAACTGGCAATTTAAACGACGAACAAAGCATCAGTAGCCAAGAAACCGAGAAAATATGTTAATAATAATGAAAATATGTTAATAATAATGTTGACATTTATAAAAGATGAACTAATGCCTGCATCAACAACTGGCAATTTAAACGACGAACAAAGCATCAGTAGCCAAGAAACCGAGAAAATAAGTTCCCAGGATTCTATATTTGAAATGGATATTGAAACTTCCAGGTCTCCAGAACCTCAATTTTCGTCCGTAAGTTCTCCAGCATCCTCTCGATATTGTCGTCAGCATACAAAAGAAAACGGAAGCCAAACATCAGGGAGGACATCTTGGAGATTGAAAAGAGAAAACTTAGTCTGATGGAAAAGCGTTTGAACGAGAGTAAAAGTGTTGAACAGCTGCATAGCGATGAGGATTATTTATTTCTGAAGAGTATTTTGCCAATGATGAAAAAGTTGACGGGCCTTCAAAAATTACGATTCGTTGCAAAATTAACGATTGGCTTTTAGAAACTGTGACTCAAAATCAACATACTCTATGCGCAACTCATAGTTATTACTAGAGCTGAGGATGTTTGCGGTATAACCATGGTTATATCATGTAACCATAGTAAATTACTATGGTTATATGATATAACCATGGTTATACCGCAAACATCCTCAGCTCTAGTTATTACACCCAACCAAGTACAAATGGAGCTAATCGTGGTTTGTATAATCAGTCAAGTGAAATTGGGACTAATAATACACAGAATTATTTTTCTAATTTATAATAATAAAATACATGTGTAACAAACTAGTGACATAGCTTAAAGTTATAATAAATAGGAATGTAATTAAGCAGGATTTTTTTTCACTTTCCTTAGCGTCACTATAAGCTTTTCTGCAGGAGTTATTGAATCTGATACATGAATGTTGCTATTCCCAAGTTTTAAATCACTTTCAATTTTTGCTAATATATAATCAAATGTTGATAATGACATTCGTGTATACTCCTCGTTTAATCTTAAACTTTCATAAATGTAGAAAATTCTCCAAACCTTCTTCTTTGTTTCACAATATCACTAGGGCCTTCCTTTTGAATTAAATCCATTTTAATCAACGAATTTTCTTCTAAATACATATCAATGATATACAAAGCCATATTGATAACATCAAATGCGACTTGTTCAGTAGGACGTAGGTTTACCTGAAAATGGGTCTACATGACTCTTACCGTAACCTATGTACTACACTACAGGTGTCGTTTGAAATCTAGGTTGATAACGACTAATCCATCAAGTTATTGAAAATGGCGGCAAAAAGAAAGAAATAACTCTAGACAAAGTATTAATTATCTCGCTTCAGCTATATGTTAGACGTATGCGATTCTGACGGAAGAATGGGGCTAAATTATCCTAAGGAATCGTACCTCGCTTATAGCTGAATATTAATTAGGAGGCGAGTAATCTCTTGATGAATAAAATCAACGCTAACTCATTAGGCTACTAAAAAAAAGGAGCATTTTCGCGCGTAAATTAAGAGGGTAGGTAGCTTTTCCTAGAATTACGGATAACCCGTTGCTTGTGGCAACCGAACTTTCTCTTTAGGAATGCAACACGAAGGTTGTATACAGAGTTTTTGAAAAACATTGCGCGTACAAAAGAAAAAGCGATGATTTAATAAAACTTAATTTATTTAATATACGCGAAATGTAACAGCATGATTTTGAAAGGGCTAACAATCTAGCTGAGTTAAGGTTAAAAATAATTAACTTTTGTACAAACATTACGCAAGGACAACTAAGAAGTATGAGGCGAAATCTGTATAACAGATTTGTTTGGATTATACTATTATTATATTAGACTGTTGGATTATTTGAGCCCTTTATTCATTAAATTAGCATAGATTAACACTAAATTATTTGACTTTTCGATGTTTTTACATTTCCTAAGATTAGTTGTAAGTGTTTAAGAATTGTAATTAAATTGATTATTTTTGTACAAATGCGTTTTATTTTCTATTGCTATTAAGCTACTACATAGTGCCAAGATAAAAGAGGCCCAGAGTCATACTATATGTGATATTTGAATTGAGTGCTCGAGAGGCGTCGCGTGATGTCTAGCGACCATTCCGTGTTAACTGTCATATTGTGTTTGCCAGTGTTGCGTTGTCAGTTGTTAAAGGTGGTTGTAAATAGGGTTCTACATAATGTAGTTTTCAATCGAACAAAGAGTGTTTATTGTTGAAAATTATTTGGAATGGAAATCGTTTGTAACATTAAATGAAAGGTTCACGATAAAATATCCACAAACGTCTGCTCCTTCTCAAAGTGTTGTGTCGAAAATAATTACTAAATTTAGAGCTACAGGTCCAGTCGCTAACGCCAAACATAAACGTGTAGAAACGGTTTGTTCACCGGGAAATATTCAACGTGTTCAAGAGACTATTTAAGAAGTCCATGGAAATCAACTAGACGTCTGTCCTCCCAACTAAACATCAAGCGAACGTCATGCCAGAACATGATGAAGCAGTTGCATATGCGAGCGTACAAAATAAGAGTGATGCAAACATTAAAACCTACGGACTATGCAAAACGACAACATTATTGTGAATGGTTACTCACTCATGGCGCTGATGGATATCTGGATCCGAATCTATACTTTATCACAGATGAAGCATGGTTCCATCTTAGTGGGTACGAGAACTCTCAAAACACTCGTTATTGATTAACGAACAATCCCAGGCAACGCTTTGGGGTGCCTCTGCATGATGGCGAAAATAGGCGTTTGGTGTGCAGTTTCAGCCCGACGGATTGTAGGCCCCATTTTCTTTAATAACACCGTGACCTCTGAAATGTATGTAACAGAATCGTTGCAATCATTCGTAGCGCAGCTGACGGAGGAAGAACGCAGCACATACTTCACGGTTTTCGATTATACGTCCATGGAATTTTTGGAGAAAAACGTAGTTTCCGCGGGTTTATGGCCTCCCAGATCGCCCAATCTGTCTACCTGCGATTTTCATTTGTGAGGTTCCTTAAAGGGTAAAGTGTACAGTAACAACCCGCATACAATTGAAGAGTTGAAAACGAACATTCGCAATACAATTGATGACACCAAACCAAATGAACTGGCAAACGTTTTTCAAAACATGTTGAGACGTGCTAATTTGTGTATCGAAGTTCATGGTGAACAGTTTCAACACCTCCTGTGAACTATTGAATGTTCATTATGTTGTTATTCATAATATTCTGTATTTACTACTTTTAAATAAAAATTTATAATGTGTTAGTAATTCACTGTTCTGTAAGTATTTGTACTACTGTATTCATACCGGGCCTCTTTTATCTTGGCCACTCTGTATTAAGTTGGAAAGTAGAGGTGGGTTCAGAAAAGCCAATGTATTTAAAGGCCTATGCGCATTAAAAATATCACCCGATCTGTATAATAAATGTATAAAATTTTAGTGTACATAGTCAATTGCTGTAATAACCCAAATATCGATCAAACTATAGCAATTTTTCAAGCTCTATGTCCAAACGAATACGTGATAATAGGTATTGAACAGAATTACGGAAATCAGGAAAAGCCCTGCAGTTGGTTAGTTAGGTTGTAACGATCTTCGTTCATAAATTATGAATTTAATTGTGATATTATTCGTGCGTAAATTCAAAACATTTAAATGAAATAAAATATTCATAATTTTTGGACAGATGTGTATATTTGTATATTTAGGTTAAGGAATGTATTATGATGCAAATTTTGTTAGTATTTAAACTTGCCGTGAATGTCGCTGTAATGCGCGAATGTCTCCCACTATTTGCGCCGTCGCAGAGAAATTTGCCCCATTCTTCTAATATTTACCCCCGTTCGAATGTTTATTTCTTGCTGCCGAAATTTTATATAAAAGGCAGAACTTTTTCGATTCTCACTGCGACTTCTGTTCGAGCAGCAGCCTATTTGAGACAACTTACGACAGTGGTTTCCAAACTTTATTTTATGACGGCTCCCTTAAAAATATTTGATCATATGGCGCCTCCCTTCCATTTTATAAAATACTACAAACACAAAAATTTTTAGTACTAAAAAATTTATTAAGATACACTCTTATACACAAGAAAAAAGGAATAACAATATTTTATTATTGTCGCTTAATGAGATGGATGTGCTTGCCTATTAGCGCAAAGTTTTTCAAATCTCGGTGTCATTGATGAGATAGCTACACGAAGCTCCTTTTCTACAACCAAACGAGCACGATATTTCGATTTTATTGCAGCTAATGCAGAAAATCCTGTTTCGCATAAATAAGATGTTGCGAACGGCAGCAATACTTTTAAAGCTTTATTTGACAAAATATTATATTCACTTTTAATATCTAGCCAAAATTGAATCAGAGATACATTCTGAAATTTTTATTTTAAAGAAGTATCACAAGATAGTTCAATCAAGTTTTCTTTCTCAATACTTGTTAATTCAAATTCGTCATCTTCTTCGTCGATAAATGGATTCTGTATCCACGCATATTTTGTAAAATCAAGATCATCAAAATAATTCGAAAAATGAATTAACAAACCATCCAAGTGTTCAACAAATAGATTTTTGTTTCCTTCTATATTAACTTGGGCGCATAAATTTAAAAGTGGAAATATGCCGAACCTATTTTTTTCCAAATTTGTCTTCCATATCTCCATTTTTTGAATGAATGCTTTCACTTTATCTTCTTGAATCAATAAATGCATTTGTGGCCCTTGCATCGATTTATTCAAAACACTCAATTTTCCAAAAATTTCCACCAAATAGGTAAGTTTAATAATAAAATTATCATCACTAAACATATTTGCATCCTCATTAGGATTTTCTTCTAGAAAAAATGCAATTTCTTCTTTGTGTTCAAGTACCCTCTGAATCACTTTTGCACGAGATAGCCAGCGCACTTCACAATAATACAAAAGTGAGGTGTAAGCAGCTTCCATATCTTCACACAGCTTTCCAAATAACCTAACTTTTAATGAACTGTTTTTTTATGTAGTTTACAACTTTCGTTACTTTTGTAAAAACGTAGTTAAGTTCCTCACTCATAATTTTTGATACGAGAGCTGCTCTGTGGAGCAGGCAGTGCGTCCAGAGAACATCGGGTGTTTTCCTTTTAATTAGCGCTTGAAGGCCAGTTTTGTGTCCTGACATTGACTGTGCACCGTCTGTACAAAGCCAATGTAATTATTCCACAATATGCCGTTCTCATCAAAAAAATTGTCGATTATATTAAAAATTTCACTAGATGTGGCTTTGCCAGGAATAGGTTTGCAAAATAATATATCTTCAATTATATTATTCTCTTCAACATATCGAACATATGCAATTAAATGTGCGTCTTTAGCTACATCGGTTGCTTCATCTACTTGTAAGGCGAATTTTGAAGTGCGCATCTGAGAAACTAATTGATCGCAAAGATCGTCAGATATATCATCGATTCTTCTGCCAACAGTGTTATCAGCAAGCGGTATTTGTCGCAACTGTTTTGCATATAATTCGCCAAACATTGTTTTGACCATATCAATAGCTGCTGGCAAAACTAATGTTTCTCCTATTGTGTGTGGTTTTTTACACTTCGCGATTCTGTAAGATACTAAGTACGATGCTAGTAATGCACTTGATGGAATATGAACTATGTTTTTGAACGTTTGCTTTTGTGTAGTGAACTCATCCAATTTTCTTTGAAAAAATTCTTGGGACTTGCCAACGTATTGAGAATGCATAGTTTCAATGTGGCGTTTTAATTTTCCGGGTCTCATACTATCAGCAGCCAAAACTTTCGAACAAAACAAACACATTGGTTTTTCCACATTATCAGTAATAACACTTGTAAATCCGAACGATAAATAAGACGAATCGTATTTTCTTGTCTTGGGAGTTCTTCCTTCCTGATTCCTACTACTTGTGCCAACATCAGATTCTTCATTATTAGAGGATTTTCTCTTATAACCAGTCACGAACTTATCCATTTCTCTAAAAATATTAGGATAAAAAAATTAAACTTAATTAAATTACTTACTATTGTGATCAGTGAGTAATTAGGTACGTCAAAATAAAATAAGAAACACAATCTAACACTGCTGAGCTAAACTGAAGTCGATATTGCAAGAATAAAGAAACATATCTGCGCATGAAGGAATACCAACGGCACTCAACCTGTGTTCTCATTGGCTAATAAAATATAGCTGTAGAACTGTTATGTTTGTGTAAAAATATGACAGTGGGACAAATTGTTATTTCTCTAACTAAATTTTTTTAAAGCAAAGCGAAATTGTTTCATAATAAATGGAAATCATAAATATAAATTTCAAAAAGAAAATATTTTATAGAGATCCATAGAATTAAAAGACAAAACATAATTTCAACACACAATTAATTCTAAAATACATTCTACATCTAAAGAAAAGTTTTTTTAACGTCGTCACTGGCTTCAATTTCTTTTGCTTCCAACAAATGCTTTTGTAAATATCCGCTTGAAAGTAATAATTTTTCACAATTTAATTTCAAAAATATGGTATCACACGATCTCAACGTGTTCATTAATGAAATTAAAGTCAAAGTCCTCTTGCTTGAAATCTAAAGCACACATTTTTTCTTTATCCGCTTTCACAGGTTTCACTCGGTTGCAAAATATTACCCATAACTTCCTTCTAGCTTCATCGTTTGGAAAATTGTAAAATGATACAGCTTTTTGAAAATATAAACGTTTTATTAAAAGTACGCAAAATATTAGGTTTTAATATAATTTATCACTTGTTTTTTTATTGTTACTTTGTTTGCACTTGCCCATTGCACATTTCATATTTGCTCTTTTTCTTCTCTCTTCACTTTATTTTGTTTTTTATTTTTCCTAGTTTTGCAGCTTTTAAACAACCCAATTTAAACACTTTCTACTATTTTAATATTATTTATATGTGTTTATTATAAAATATTACAGAAAACTTGCAGTTTATTTAAACTGATTTAATTTTTTTTCTTGGAGATCTCTCTGAGTAAATTTATTACAGTGCTACGAACAATCATTCTTGGTAGTTAATATGTACCTATATGTTACGTATTGTATTAGCTGCACGTGCACCAAATATTCGCGCCTCCCCTTAGACTACTCCACGCCTCCCTAGGGAGGCGCGCCTCCCAGTTTGGAAAACGCTAACTTACGACAATACATCGTCAAGCGAAGCCGGAAGCAAAGGCCGGACATACGAGTATCATCACAAACGTGATACTGACCCCCAGCTACGTTGCAAAGTATCCACCCGAGGCAATCGCAGCCGCACAGGCAATAATTGAAGAAACCTACTTGGAAAAAGATATACAAAATCTTTTACGGACGTCACCGAGCATATTCATAGCAGACCCGGATGAACCGACAATAAAACTTAGTGTTAGAACCCCCAGGATTGCCTAAAGAAGAAAAATGCTGCAAGACAGAGACACAGAATAGGAGACATCACGAACTGAAAAAACAAGACGATTTCAAACAGCCTAAATACACAGCAAAAAACAGAAAACCAACCACACCACTTGATATCAAAAATTCCTACAGTGCCCTCGAAAGTAACACCGAAGAAAAAATGGAACACGACGCAACCGAATTGACTCCACAACCATCAACTTCAGACAGCACACCCAATCCAGGGTAAGTGACAAAACAAACACCACACAAAACACAAACACCGAAACACGCAAAATACACAAAATCGCACCAATCATAATAACAGAAAAAGACAAATGGGCACATATACGACAAATATTTAAGACACACAACATTCAGACCGTACAAAACAAACTTGTGAAACCTGGTATACACATCGAACCAAAAACTGACGACGACTACCGCACACTTAAACACGTACTTAACACAGAACACATACAATTTTACACGTTTCAATTACGAAGCGAAAAGACACTAAAGGTAGTTATGCAAGACATTTTTACCTTTATCACTGACACAGACATAACAGACGACCTGACTGACCAAGGCTACCCGACACTAAAAATCAAACGAATGAACGGAAAACGCGGCAAACCTGCACCACTTGTTCTAATCGAACTGACGAGACAATATAAATCAATTTATAACTTACACGACTGCTGCGGACTTGCAATTAAAATCGAAGCACTTAGCACACGGACAGACATAATACAATGCCACAAATGTCAGACTTTTGGACACCAACAAAGACACTGTAACGTACACTGCAAATGTATGAAATGCGGAGACGCACACTCAACACACTTATGCACAAAACCAAAAACAACGCCACCAAAGTGTGCAAACTGTGGTGGTCCTCACTTATCAACATTCCTTAACTGTCCTAACAACCCTGAAAACAAAACCACACCCAAATACATCCCAGCACCACCACCACCAACAACTAACCCCTGGACACAAAAACGAAACAACACAACGCCAAACACAAATGACGAACTAGCACTTGCCTTAGGCAAAATGCTAATAACATTACACTCTCCAAATGCAACAACACAACAGATACAAGACTTCGTAACGCAAACAGAGAAAATAATCACACTTTACAACAACAAAAGGTAAACACACACATGACTTAAACGCAAAAAAGTGACAAACACACAGACTACACACACGCAACACAGAACCGCACAAAAACACACAACACACGATTATTTATTAATCAGATTCAAACACGTCACAAACCTGGGAAATACGAAACAATGGAGTGGAAATGGAGGTAACTTCGACCACAGAACAAATTCAAACGACTCATGAAACCATTTTAAAAGAGACCTCAACTATCGTTCTAGGGATGTTAGCCCAAGGTCGATCGATGATAGTTTAAATACAGTTATTGATCGAGATCCGCTCTACTACGAAAATCGTGTCTATCGTTCTAGGGATGATAGCAAAGGATTAAGAGATCAATTAACCTGCCCGTATCTGCTCAGTTTGCTTAAGTGTATTCTAGGGCTCGCCGAAATTAATTATTATTTTTATCCCCGTTCTCCGTAGTACTGTAAATTAGTGATTTTTCCTAACACCGTCCGGTTCCATCTGTGTGGAAGGGACAATTTAAAATTGGGAACTTCACAAACTCTGCTGTTGCAATCCGAAAATCGTCTTAAAGAAAGCCCTAGAGAAGTTACACGCAGACAGCCGTAAACTGTCTTCTAAAAGGTCCAGGAAAGGAAAGATTTCTAAAAGTAAGAAAACCGTCACATTATATTTAATATGTCCCGACCGATCCTTAATAGTTTCTTTATTACATCATATAATAAAAATTCCTAATCAAATTACATTCTGTTTTCTTTTTATTATCACAAAAACATTAAAATCTATGTTATATGTTCCGACTGATTTATCATAATTCTACTAAAGAAATATCCGAAATAAATTATTTACTGTCAAAATCTTTTAATTATATCCGAAAAAGAAAAGTCTAATTAATTTCTTTGTTAAAACTTTTTATAAATTACGCAAGTACCGATCTCGTTTTATCCCGTAGTAAATATGAGTTTCGCTCGTAAAATTTCCGTGTTATTTTTTATTCTTTTATAGGTATTTGAAATAAATATAACTGAATTGCCGAAATCTAATTATCTTTGTATACTGCATTTATATTATTCATAATTCAGAACAAACAAATCGTAACCGTTTTCCATGAATTTTTCATTTAGTTTTATTTCTATTAAAACTATGATTAAATGTAATATTCAAGTTATTTTGTAATTTACTAAAAATAAATTTGCGTTTAAAGTGAAAAAGTTTACATTTTTCACGCCGATAAACAGCTGTTATTATAAGAAATTGTTTAATTTTTCATCGTATTGTAAAGTTTGTCTTTTCGGGTTCTTAATAAAACTAACGGTAACTTTGGACACACACTATATTAATAATAAAACGAATAACAATATAAAAACTAATTACTAACAATAAGCACATTTATGTATTTATATTTATGTTCACTCCGCGAGGCTCTAGTATCGAATGCCTCAATCCCTTCCTCGACGACTTATATATCAATGTGAAATTCTTCTCGAGCGTTCTACATCCATAGAGAAAGCACCAGAGGTATGACGCGCGACGCATCGTTGGATGAGTCATCACAGTATGTTTCAAATTTACTGTGTTAAATTTACTGACCAATATGTTTTATTTTATGTAAATATATTTCTGATTTAGTGTGTAAATAAATGTACCTGTTTTAAGTAACCCCCTTGCTACACACTCTTGCGACCAAACAAAATTTAGCAAGTAATATCGGGGTTGCGAGAAGTTCTGCAGGACCTCCCTCTCTGGCCCGAACCTACCTGATGGTCGTCCCGTGGAAAATACTCTGCCGGCTAGCTCAAATAATTTGGAGAGAGTCGCGAGTTCCTAGGTCGCTAGTGACGCTATGACGCCACCGTATTCAACCCGCAGAGAATCCTCGAATACGGAAGCGGGTGGGACTCCGGTAGCTTCAATAGGATCCAAAGAGAAAGCCCCCTTTATTACTTGCTTCCGTTACAATAAAATCTTTGCCACACACAATCACTTGTGGGAAAGGTAACAAATAAACCAAAGTCGTCAACAATAACAAATTTTAATATCAAGACAAAGAAGGCTCAAAAGGTACAATAACAGCAAAAATAACAGTAGTCGAATGAAAAGTTAACGTTAGAATTGATACAAAGTTATAGATAGCAATACAACAAAGTATTTAGAGTAACGCCAAAACAAGTCTAAGAGCGCCAATGCTAATAATAGGCTTAGATTAAATATGAAAAATAATTCCAAAATCTCCCAGATATATTCCCCAATTTACATATGTATCGCTCGAGGCGCAATAAAGAGTTAACAATAAAACAGGTACACCTGTCAAGACAACAACACCCTGTATACACAGGTAGTAAAACAGATTAATAAAGTTAAATACGATTTAAGATCTGAACATGAGTTAAGCAGAACACAAATTAGGTATACGTAATAGTGGTTCTTTACAAAAAGTTTACAGAGTATATATAAAAGTAATCTAGAACTACGACGTACCCCAAGTTAATTATTAATCTGTACGGAGGCCCGACTGAGGGTTCTAAGCCTCGTACAATAAACTAATCTAACTACTGGCTGCTGGTGAAGCTAGACAACCAGTTTAGTAATGAAATAAAAAGCTATTGCAAGAATTCAGTAGTTTTAAAGCCTAACTGATAAAGTTAATTGATAATGCCTCGATTGCTATCTAAGTTTACGAGCAGAAATTATGAGGACGCACAGAGAAGTGAACAAGCGATGTAAATCTAGGATCAGCTATTTATAAAAGATTAATTTAAATAATAAGCAAGTTCGTGCGAAGGACGAACCCTTTAAACAAACCCGATTTCAACAATCTAGGTCTACGATACGGAGAAAGCTATGAAGGGTTAACTTACATCATTTGCCCAAAATTTAAGTGAATTGCTTCTCTAATGCTTTTCTTATGATTAATCAAACAGTAAATTAAATAAAATTTTGAAAAAGATTACAACAGGTTAAGAAATATCTAACATCAAGAAATAATATAAGCACCTACTTTAGCATCAAACTTATCTTGAGTAAGCCTTCACAGAAGAGGTACAGGAAAATCAATTCCAAGTATTAAACGAAATACAGCCGCCATTGAACTAAGGAACGCCATTTTGGACGCCAACTACAACCTTCTAGAAGCTTCCTTTTTTGTAGGCCACGCCGAAATTATTTTCTGCTTCTAAGGATGCTAAGTGGTTTTTCTCCTCCAATTTAACGTTAATTAAAAGTACAGCAACGGGAAAAGAGAGATCTCTTGACCAGCCTAACACGTGGTTTAATTTTCAACGTCGACGGTGAACAGCAGAAGTCAGGAATATTTCCCAAAAATTTAGGCAGTTCCACAGAAATAATTAATTAAATAATTATTAAATAACAAATCCTAGAAGGATACAAGGAATTCGTTAGATAAAACACAAAAGATTTCAACAAATATCGCTTACCGCAAAAACCAAGTTCCACACACAATTAAAACAGAACGAGCGCTGACGAAGTTCACGATCGAAATGCGGTCGATAGAAGTTCGCATGAATCGGTCGACGTCCGATATACGTCACACACGATCGTCGGTAGATTCAAGGTAAGGCGACATCTATCGAGCAAAAGATGTCAGGCAAAAGAGGTTGCCGATCCACAGGGTTCGAAAACGTATTAAATGATTAGAAAAATAAGAAGAAGCCTAAGTTGATCGATAAATAAAAACAAAATTAAATAAAATTATAATAAACGAAAATTTTGAATTGTGAACAGCCTATGATGTCTTAACGTAAGCAAATAATGTAATTAATTTATTAGAATTCCCAAAAGGTCACAGAATAATTTTTCGAGCGTAACACCCTGTCTATGGAGTTTTTGTCACACTCCTAGAATTTTTTTATTATTGATAAGATCACGAAGCAAACCAACCAAGTTTATCACAAAAAAAAAACTTCTTTTGATCATAAGACTTACTGAAGCACTAATTATAAAGTTTGAATCTATTCTCCGTACTGAGAAACCCGAAAATATAGAGCATTAGGGGTCTTCCTTTTATATCAGACCATTTCAGTTATGACGTCAGGCGTGCATGTTCCTTTTGTTTATATCGTTTAGAAACGAACTGATATTGTTACCTCCCCACTTACCGATGTAACACCACCTAAGGAGCTGGTGATTATTGATATTTTCGGATCAAGGCAGTGGAGGGAGTGAATTTGTTTGTATTGTGTTTTGTATTCCTGTTTCCACCACGTCATATGTGTTTTACATCATAGAAAAAAAGACATATAAAATAGTTTTTACTTTGACATCAAAGTAAAAATGTATGAAATAGTAGAAAGTAGTGACAAACGTTTAATACTAAATAACGAAGGAAATGTTTTGATAAAAGATATAAGTAAGTAAATATGCACAATATCTGCCTTTTTCATATTTACATCTATCTAATTAGGTACAAACACATTTCTTTGTTTACCACAAGGAAATATTATATATAATGATATAAATGAAGCTTATATTTATATAGAAAACAATGAAGATAATAATACCGATGAAGAAATTAACGAAGATGATATATAAAATCTTAATATGCGGACTGAAATTAATGACGCTTCGACCAATATGGCTAATGATAGATATGTGTGAAGTTATAATGATACATTAACTTTAATATCTGCAGTAGAAGGCAGGTATGATGACATATATCACCCTCAAAAACGCAAAAATCTGTGGAATGATATAAGCAATGACCTATTAAGTCATAATATAAATGTAAGTTTAACATTTTTTTCTATTTAAGAAATGTAACACTAAAATATTATAAGGTTACAGCGACCACGATTTATAGAAAATGGAAGAACCTGTTAAGAATGTATAAGTCTTCTAAAGACAAAATAAATCTGGAAGGGCACCGACACGGTTTCTCTTTTATGACAGTTAGATATTTTGCTTGGTGAAAAGCCAAATAATTCTAGTCCACATTCAATAGAACAAAACAAACTCTAACATCTAGTGAAGAAAATGGAAATACTAATGTTGATGAAGTATCAACAGATGAATACAAATGAACAAAATAGCAACGAATTTCGAGAATATTTGAAAGAAAATTTTAAATTAAAAAAACAAAAATTGGAATTGGAGGAAAGGCGCCAAATATTATTGGAAGAATTACTAAAGAAATCATAATAAATATGTTTTAATAGAGAGTTGTATACAACTTTATCGTATGTCTTTAGTATAGAATAATACATAATTTTGTAAAATTATTAAATAAATCTTAATTTTTCAATTGCTTATCGTTTTGGGATGACAAAATGTTTTTTTGTAACCTTGTTAACATGTGGGCTGGCATGGGGTTCACTAATGAGTAAGGAAGCCAATTTTGGGGTAAACACATTATAGGGACCAAACTATAGTGTATCGTGGCCGTGACTGAAATACATCGATCGAACTCCCCCACTCTGCACCACGATACAGTATAGTTGGTTCCTAATAATGTGTTTATCCCCAAATTGGCCGCCTTACTAATGAGACTCGATAAAAATTTTATTACAATACCATGACAATCACATATCCCTCAAATATACTCAATTATTTATTTACAAAAACATTTTATTGAAAATTTCATTTCGTTTGGAATAACCATTACAACTGCTTACATGTAAAATATTGTCAAACTGTACATTTTCATCGTTTTCGTAATTATTATTATCAATTAAGTCATTATAATTAAGACAGATGTTATGGACAACAGTTGCAGCTACAATGCACTTTACTATTAAAAGAATGTCATTGTTTTCAAAATTTTGTAGTCTTCGAAATCTTCCTTTTAATAACCCAAATGCATATTCAATGACAATCCTTGAGGAAGATAATTTTTGGTTGAAAATTTTTTGATTTGCAGATAGTTGACCATTATCCTTGAAAGGTGTAATCAGCCAAGGTAAACATGGGTATGCCGAGTCTTCTATGAGAATATTATTAGAAAAAAAACCCTTTATTCCATGGCTATAAAGTGATGATCTCTTCAGCATTCTAGCGTCATGAATCGAGACAGCTTCTCCACAAAACACATCTATAAATTTTCTTTCATGATCGCACACGGCTTGTAGAAGAATTGAACATTCTGATTTACGATTGCAATATACTTCTGGATCTTTTGAAGGTTTTTTTATTTTTATATGGCAGCCATCTATAGCACCAAGTATATTGTCAATATTATGGAAAGCTTTAAATCCTTGCAAAATATTTTTTTTCCTATCACCTGTTGGCCAACTAATGTACTCAGTACTAATGTCAACTAAATAATTTATTATTCTGTTTATTGTACGATGACTTGAGCTCTGACTGACATTAAACCTATCTGAAATTTGTCGAAAAGTTTCCGTATTAGCCCGATACCAAAGTGACATTAGTACTGCTTTTTCTGATGTTATTTTTTCACGTCCATATTCATGCTGTGGTAGTATTTTCGCGACTTCTACTTTAGCTGCAATGAATACAATAATTAAGAAATAATACTGACTTTTTTACTTTCTTTGACTTATTATAAATTGTGATCCTAATTACCTACCTATTACATGATAAGCACTTTCGCGACTTAACCTAAAATCGCTTAAAATCATATTTTCCGTAGTTAGAGACAACTTTTTCCACATAATTTACTATTCTGCATCTACGTTTTCTTCCTTCACATTCCTCATTTGATGATTCTGAAGTAGATAAAACATATTTAACAATTCTTTCGTCCTCTTCACTTGATGAAAACCAATCAAATTCATTGCCAATACAAATATACTAAAAGTTTAATAATTATTTACTAGAGTAAATAATTAACATGTATGTATTAAATAACTTACTTTCTTTAATGTTTCCTTGTCCATATTTTCAGAATACGTAAATCGCAGTTCACAAATGGCAAGTCAATTCGGTCAACTCTCAACCGATTAAATACCCTACCTTACATTACTCGTTCCTTTTATGTGCTGATATTTAATGATATTTATTGATATGAAAATTTCATATCAGTTAGATCTTTCTGATACTTAATGTAAAAGGAAGACGGCTATTGAAGCAATCGACATCTGTGCATGTTGTTTTGTTTTATATTTTTTAAGTATAACGATGTTTGCACACCTGGTGATAACCTAAGAAATAAGAAAGGCACTAGATCTATGCTCCGAACATACCGACTTATTTTAGTACAGTCATAGACGAAGTTGATGTCTTTCATAATTTCAATTTTTTAAACTGCGAACTGGAATTATTCTAAGTTTTGATAGTTTATGTTAAGAATTAATAGTAAATTAATTGTTCCGATCACCATAACCAAAGTCTGATTATTTTTGTTTAATTCTTTGGACGATTCCAAACTGGAATTCGTTCAACCGAACAGATAAGCTGTATTGTAATAAAATAATCTGTTAATTTTAATTTTCCGTTACTGTATGTTTATTAAAAATAATAAGCAAACGCCGTTATAATTTTGGTGTTGGAACTTTGACTGAAATTTCCGTCTCAGATATTATAAATGTTAAATATATAAATCATAATAGATTTATCTAGAATTTAATCAGATAAAAATCAGACTAAGAGACAGTAAAGAAACCCCGTTATAAATTTAGTGTGTCCGCATTGGAACGTTTAATCTTTCTTTACAAACCGATCAAACCCGTTATAAGGTATGGAGTAAAGAATGCTCACACAAATTTTGAAAATGCAAAAGCATAATTGGAAAGCATATTAAAATACAAAATTACAATACAAAATGCATTGATAAAAACATTAGTGGACCTACTTTTCACAAAGTTCCAAGTTACAATATTGTATATGAGGTGAGTAACTGTGTATATCCACCGTTGGATTTTGAATTATGAAGTTAGAATTATTAATTGATTTTTATTTATATAATTATATATATATATATATATATATATATATATATATATAAAGACCACAGAGAAGAAAGGGGAATGTCATAAATTCAGTGAAATCGAGATAGCACTGCCATCTATTAATCAAACGCTTAAATTTTGTATTAAAACGGTATACATGGGAATAAAGCAGCGTAGTCCGACGATACATCCATTGAAACATTTCATACACTGGGAAAGAAAGGGGAATGTCACAGTAAAACTGGTAAAAAACGCGGAAGGTCCGTACGACGCAAAAAATCCAGTAACAAAATACTTATTTTGACTACTGCATATAGAGTGGTTAAGATAAGTGAGTGTAATCTAATTAATAAAAGAAACTGGTGTTTATTGTATAACAATGGAAACTGATGAAAATAAGAATATAACTAATGATCAATGTAGTGAAAAATCTAGGAAAAGAAAGAAGCATGGCCGAATAAGTGATGTAGCAAAACAGTTAAGGTTATGCAGTCATGAAGCCGGAGAATATTGCTACTGTAAAAGATTAAAGTCTTTTGGGAAGATAAATGATCAAGAGAGAAAAACAATATTGAAAGAGTTTAATCAATTAAAAAGTACGGATGAACAGAATGCCTATCTATGTGGACTAATAACAACTAAAAATATTCAGAGAAGACGGCCTCGAAAAGATGAAGATGAGGCATTGCTACATTATAATTCTTATTCTTATCGCATTAGAATGATAAGAAATGGTGAGGTATAGAAATTCCTATCTGCTTTAAAGCGTTTTTATCAATTCATGGTATAACAAAGAAGAAATTAGAATACCTACAATGCTCTTTGAGGACCATAGGTTCAGCTCCTCGTGATCTTCGGGGTAAGCATTCGAATCGTCCACGAAAGTTGTCAGAAGATACATATAATTGCGTAGTCAGTCATATTTCGTCATTTAAGGGTCGCAAAAGTCACTATAGCCTAAAGAAAACAGACCGCTTGTATTTAAGTGAAGATCTTAACATTTCGAAAATGCATAAAATGTATAGAGAAAAATTTCCAAACCATGTAGTATCATATGAATCATATTGGCACTCGTCAATCAAAAATATCCAGCAGAACTCCCATAGGAGCGGGTAGAGGAGATTGCAAAATCTAGGAGTAAACCACAATCATTTGCTACAGAAAATGTTGAGCATTCTCAAGAAATGATAAGAGACTGGAGTACTTTTTTCATGCAATTTCCTTACAACAAGAAATGTCCTATGCCAACACAACCAATTAAGGAAATAGAAACAACTATTCTCCATCCACGTCTAGTTAGCCATAGATCCTCTTACAATGGAGCATGGGAACACACTAACATCCTTCCACCAAAGAGTCAAAGAAATGAGCCAGTCCTTTTACAAAACGAATTTCTGTATCCTGACAGAAAGTACTTAGGTAGTTAGTATAATTTAAAATTCATTTTTAAAAAGTAAAATAAAACGTTTTATTACAGACCTGATCCCGATTGGTAAAAAAAAAATACAAAAACCTTCAAGAATTAAAGAAACACTGCCGTTGCGACGCCCAGAAGTATTATGATGATCTACCGTATATAGATACAGTTGTTGATAGTGATTAAAAACTGACAAAACCAATGTCATAAGGTCCTACATAAGGTCATAAGGTGCTACATCGTACAGCGGTTTAATGTGGACATTCCCCCTTTTTTATCAAATAAAATACTTAGTTACTTTACTGTCTTTTGTTTATTTTTGTGAAATATTATAGCAATATAAAACCATACTTGCAAATTGTTTTATTAACATTTAAACCAGAAGATATACACAACATAAGTTACATTGAATTAGTCTCAAAGTATAGAAAGCGTTTCGAACTTTCAATACCGCTTTACTCAAAACTAAAAATATGTGACATTCCCCTTTCTTCCCCTGTGGTCTTCATATATATATATATATATGTTATTTTGTTATGATCTTCTTGACATGCATTTGTATTTTTTTACTAATGCTATACGGTCAAATGAATTGATAGTTTTAGACGCCTAGCTAGGTATAAAGAAGGCTTTGCGTACTTCCTATTATATGTTTATTTATGAAATTTATCGCACGACTAGACTTACATTAATGTCTAGGTATTCTAGTTTCGGCATTAGGTCTGTTTCGAGTGTTACGATCTAAAAGAGAGATTAATTACAATTATTTACGTATAACTGTTATCTGTATGTTTAAAATAGGTAGGTTGGTAGTATTGGAATGTGGAGGGAAGCAGGGATCAGGGAGGTGAAGATTGGAAACTTAGCAACTACCGCGATACTAGCGTAACCTTTGAAGTCAAATGTTAACTAAAGGAACTCAGTTGGCTTGGTTGTGAGAGTCTGACCCGGTAGAGTTCGCTTATTTAATAATTGTTAGTTTTTGGTTAGTTTAGCCTTTGAGTTTTGATTTGTAATTTTAACAGGAAAGTCTGTAAAAAGAATCGAGGTTCGTATTGTATTAAAAGTTCATGTTACACGAATAAGTTTAATAATCCCGAAGTAGCGTTTGCCAAAAGATCCTGTACTGTAAGTTATATATAGGTGTACAAAGAGGTGTTATTAAGAACTCCTTTTTTCTCCCTTTTTTTATAGAGCTAAACAGTGCATAGAAATAATTGGCAGGACAGATTTGTTCTTGGATGACAAATATTTCAAATGTCATTATCAAATATGCAGTAAACATTTTTCATGCAATGATTTAAAAGAAAACATATCCAAGAATTATTTTGAAATCAAGAGTATTGCCATTTAATAGTACTGTTCTTTAAAATAATGTAAATACTGTAAATATTGCAAGTGAACACAATTATCGCAGATTACCCATATCTGAAAGTGAAAACAAAAATCACTATGAAAAAATTATAAACCAGGAAAATATTCCTATTAACGTAGCTGATAACACTTTAGGTAGGGTATAATGTTTCCACTTTTTTAAAAAATATCTTCAGGGTAAAGTTGCAGAATCGCGACATGACCTTGAATATATTCAATTCTAATGGTGTCAATATTTTACCATTGATACTATTAAAGAAATATAGCCACACTTAAAGGTTAATTTTACAGATTTTCAGAAGACCGATGCATCTGCCAGTACCAATATAAAAACTCCTCAGAAAAAACGACGATGAATTCAACAATACAGTCCGCGAACCAAAAAGAAGTTGGAGTACTTTAAAGTAGATAGAAATAAAATTAAGTGTCAATTATTTCGGAAACGAAAATCAAATGCTTGTTTCTACTTAATAAAAGAATCAAAGAATTTTTTGTCAAAGGATGCTCATGTATTTTTTGCCAATGAATTAAGAAAGTCTGCATTTATTAGCAAATACAATCGAAGATACACAGATGATATGAAGAAATTATGTTTGGCTTGGTATTATATATCACCAAAGGGGTACAGAAGTGTACCTCGAGCATTACATTTACCAACACCTAGAAGCATAAGAAATTGGACGTCTGCTTCAATTACAGCCTGGTATAAGCAGTGCGGTGCTTTCATCTATAAATGCATACATGGATAGAAGTGCGAATAGGAATGAGAGATTGGCATCCCTGATATTTGATGAAATAAGCTTGAAAGAAGAAATACAATATAATTCAAGCAAGGATAAAATGATTGGTATTGTTGATTATGGAGAAAGTCGCAGCAATGAGAGAGCTAAAACAGCTTTAGTATGCATAGCAACCGGAGTTACACATGGGTGGAAACATGTTCTTAGCTATTGGCTCTTAGGTGTGAAACATTCATCGGCACAAATGAAACATATAGTTTCAAAATGTATAACTGCTGCCACAGAAGGGGAATTAATAGTAAAAATTATCATTTGTGATCAAGATAAAAAAAAGTATTTTATTTTTGAAGTACCTCATTTGCTTAAGTCGATGAGAAACAATCTATGAAAGGATGATTTAATATAGGAGGCCAAATTGTCAGTTGGCATTGTATAAAAGTAGCAGCAAAGTCTACACATCCACTCTGGGTAAGACTTTTATCAAAACTTGGTTTCCAACACATGCATATAAACAGTTTTAATGCCATGAATGTTAAGTATGCCAACCAAGTATTTAGTGATGCAATGAGTGTGGCTCTCTTGGTGATGAAACACCTTGGAATTGTGGGAACAAATTCTGAGGCCACTTCAGCTTTTGTAAAAGAGATGGACACAATTTTTGATTGCCTTAACAGTAGTAATTTAAAGCCTGATAAAATAAAAATGTGATATGCGATATCTGGTCATTCGCCTCATGAAAAGGTTATGACAGAAATGTACAATAAATTTGAAAATGCATACTTCATAGGAGCCAGAAGACCTGCATGTTTAAATGGTTGCCAAATTTTAATAAATAGTGTGCTGTTATTGGCAGCGGAGCTAAGAGAACACTATGGTGTTTCCGGTTTATTGACCAGACACTTAACCAAGATTCACTTGAAATTTTTTTTAGTGTTGTGCGACAACAGCATGGTTGCTGTACAAATCCTAATACGCAGCAGTTTGAAAATGGGCTCAAGCATACTTATATTAGCAGTATGTCTAAACTGTCTTCCAATGCCAATTGTGAAAGTGATTACAATGTAATGTTAACTAATTTGAAAGTAATGTCATATTTAGAAAATGAAGGTAATGTTGCGCTTTCTCTTGTAGAACCTACTGAAGATAGAAATATTCCGGACTTAGTTAACAGTCTCTCAATATTGGATGAAAATGGCATTTATTACAAATCAGGGTAGTTTTGTAGAAAATATTTAAACCTGCATAGGTGTGACATTTGCAAATCAATTATTCTGGACAAAGAAAAATGCTTGGTTGGAGAACATCAGCTTTTTACATATTTTCGACTGAGTGATATGCTGGACTATATTAACGAAAGTTTATTGTTCCCTTCAAAGGAAGTTTACGACTTTATAAAAATTATTGAAGTTGTACATAACAAACATTTCAATACTTTATTAAAAAGTAACACATTAACTAGAGATTTTATTAATATTATTCGTAGTCTACCCAATATGCATGTTATTAATTTATGTAATAAAGATAGATTTGATTTATTTTAACAACATTTCTTAAAATGAGGCATCATTGGGGAGCACGACTAGAAAATAGAAATAAAAGTCCTAAGGCCTATAGTAATAATCAAAAATTAAAAAATATTTCCCATCTATAATGTCAGGTTATGCTAATAATCATCAATATTACTACTCGTGTTTAGATATTTATTGTAACATTAATGCATTCATTCAATAAAAAGATAAATAATTACAGAGACAAGTAATTCTGCAGTTATTATGGTGGAAAGAATTACTATTATTTTAAACTTCTAGTGTTCTGTGGAGGGAAGGTTGACATGAATGGTGACCAAGTGAATCGAATTGAGAAAAGCGTTTGTGTTTATTAAATATCCTGACATTGTGTTCTTGTATTAATCTAAGGCCCGGTTTCATAATGCACTCGAAAAGAGTTCTTTTGGTAAAGCGTACTTTTAAATAAAGGAGGCTTTATATGCAACTTCTATGCAATTGCGTTTCATAATGAAAGAGCATTCAATCTTTACGAAAAGTAGACTTTAACGCCACGTTTTACGGTTGGCAATATGTATTTCTTGTTTTTTATAGTTCTTTTATTATTTAAACTTTGCGAAGACACTAAAAATTTGCGCAATTTTGTATATTTTATATTAACCTGGTTTTGATCTGTATGATTTGTGATTTTATTTGATAAAAAAACGTGTGATAGTGTTAAAAAAATGAGAGGCAGTAATTTTACAAAAGAAGAGGAGTTGTTGCTACTGGAAGAAGTCGCAAGAGAAAAAGACATTATAGAATGCAAAGTGACAAATAAAACATCGAATAGTGAAAAAGTATGTTAATTAAATCTAATTTAGATGATTTTAATTTGTAATGCAATTTTTATTCTTAGGAAAAAGCATGGGAAAGGGTTAAAAAGAATTTCAATTCAAAAAACCATATACAGTAAAACAACTTGAACTACGAAAGCCTATTGACAGGGGAAGGTAGTGGGAGGTAAAATTAAATGTATCCACTAATATTATATTTTGGAAACATTTGTGTTTTTGTATGTATGTTTGTAATTTTTTCACACAAAAACTACTGGACCGATTTCAAAAATTCTTTCACCATTAGAAAGCTACATTTTCACTGAGTGACATAGACTATATTACATTTTCAAAAAAAAAGGGATTCCCAATAAAAATGCATTAATGTAACCCAAGGTGTGAAAAAATTAGTCACAAAAAATCTGTCATCGCGTACGCTGCGCAAACTATTGTTGATAGAACAAAAAATGTTCAACAGTATTATAGAACGTATTAATATCTACAAAAAAGTCCGCGAAACCATATGTCCAACTACTGTAGTTATGCCACTATAACTACTTTTTTACATTTTAAAAGTTAATAAAAGTGCCGACAATAATCAAACCATATTATCCATACCTCTGTATTATTCCTTATCCTATTAAATGATATTTTATTAAAGACCATTTCAATACCAGTAAAATACTTTTTAAATTATTAAAATCGGACATTTCATTCAAAAGATATAACGAATTTAAAAATGTCAATCTAAAGAAAATAATGTTATAATATAATGTAGTGGATATATAAGTAGCTAAATAAGCTAAATGCATACATTTAATTTTACCTCCCAGCACCCTCTCCTATCAATAGGCTTTCGTAGTTCAAGTTGTTATACTGTATATCGCACAATGGACCAAATCAAAGCGAAATATGACAATTTGAAAACAAAGGCCAGATAGGTAATTTCTACCCAGAAGGTATTTTCGAAAGGTACAGGTGGTGGTCCATTTCCAGTTGATGGGTTCGATCCTATAATAAATGCCATTTTAAATATAATGAATGTAAAGACGGTAGTGGGTTTAAATAGTGCTTATGGTGGTGATGCTGTTTCTGTAAGGTTTGCATTTGTGTTTCCTGAATATATGCATTGATTGTTTATTTTTTTTTTAGAGTAATCCAGAAACAGGTAGTGCATCAGAAATCCCTGATGAAACATCTGATTGTATATTGCATGACATACCGTCACCTGTAAGTAAATTATTTAAATGTGCATGTAAATTTATCAATAAAACTAAATATGCATTTTCAGATAATTACTATCTCAGACTTATCCCTGCCGATCTATGTGGACATTGATGTTCCTAATGAGGTATTTTGGTACATATTATAATCATGAATATATTGTAAAAATCTTTGTCATAGGTGATTGTGCCTAAAAGCATGAATCATGTAGTACTGCATTGAAAGCTGCTATCGAGGATTTTGAGGTAATTAAATGAATATAACATGTGTATATTTTTAAATGATATTTTTATAGGAGAAATAATTAAACTCTGAAAGGAAAAGAGTATGTATAATTTTACTAATAAATCTTACTATATTCATTAAAATATATTTTTTTAGAGTAACGATGAATGGAGCAATTATACCCCCAGAAAATTAAAGCAGCCTATAAATAAAAAGCTACGCCCAACAATCTCTACTTCTCAGAACTCTATAAAAGACGATTATTATCAATTAAAAATAGAATTGTTGAAAAATGAAATCTAACAACAGGGATTAAGAGCTGAAAGGGATAGGAAAGAAGAAGAAAGAAGGCAAGAAAAACACAAGTTAGAATTAAAACTTCTAGAATTACAAATAAAAAAATTTAATGGTTAATGAATAATAATTTTTATAAATACATATTAAATAAAGTGATATATATATATGTATATATATATATATATATATATATATATATATATATATATATATATATAATAACTTCGTGACCTTGGTATGATATGGTAAACCTAATCAGTAGGCGATTAAAGGTCTGTATATTACTTCAAAATATATGTATTTAAAAAAACTGTACATGTTTCGGCGGTACGCCTTTATCAAGAGTATACAAAATATAAATGACAGAATATAAATGTCAAGTAATTAAGTTGCTATGGTTTAAATTATTCAAAGGTACATTCCAGTAATAATAATAAATCATGCCTTAGTATTCCAAAAAATAGATAGCAAGGTGTGAACATATGTGTTGTTCGCTGCTAGCAATTTGTGTCTCTTTCTGGGTATGAACTTGTGTGTTGGTTGCTGCTGGCAGCTTGCGTCTCTCTATGGGTGTGTGGTTTTGTGTGAGAGCGTAAGTGTAGGGTTTTGTATGTCGGTGCGCTCGTGCGTGTGTTTAATGATCGATCGCGTGAATTTAGAGAGGTCGGATAACCAGCCGTTGCGTAGAGCCGCCAACCCTTTCCCGGCAACTTCTTTACAATGCCGTGCAGTACTTCGACGGCCTGACCCCCGCCCCAACGAGGTAAGGCGCAGACCAGCGAAGCGCACCCTGTACGGGGTTGCTCATCGCTAACCAAGGGAACACTCTTAGTGGCTACCTCGGTCGACGATGGTCACACTTGTGCCATCTTAACGTTTTCCGCCGAAGCGGGGGCATAGCACACACGTCCAACGTGTGTGCTGTTAACGGCAGCCTAGCCAGGTTGCCGCCCAGGACCGGTGCTAGTGGTGTGTGCATTGCGCGGCGCCACACACCACTAGCACCGTATATATATATATATATATATATATATATATATATATATATATATATATACATATATGTTAGCCGCAAAACCCCCAGACGCGAGGAGTGGGGTTATGCAAGGGAAGGCAGTCACAAGAGGACCACCGTAAAGAAAGGGTGAAGTGACTCGATCGACGAACAAACGGTGTTTCTATCATTATAAGATTCTATTTTCATTTTGTGTATTACCACTGATATATATGTATTGTATTTTTAATGTTTAAATAAACGGTCAGGCTAACATTTGCAGCGGCGAGATAAAGAACAAATAGTGATTAAGCAGTGGTTACCAAAGTGCGAACGTAAGAGTGAGAAAACGGAAACTAATGATAGTGCGTGCAAGAAGGACCAAACGAGCAAGTATACGTATACATACGTGAACGATGTAAGAATCCGACGAAGAAGCGAACGAGTATACGTATACATACATACGGGAACGGCGCTAGAGCGCGAAGACGGAAACGACGGTAGTGGAATAGAGACAGAGCGAATGTATGTACGATATGATAGACAGCATTAGTTTTTTTGTCGCGTTATTCCGAATGTGAGAAAATATATATTTGCAATTTTAAAAGCAAAATAAAAAACGATTGGACTGAATTAAGAAATAAACGTTAAGGGAATATTTTAATTTTAAACATACCCGATAAAAGAACTGAAAGCTGAAGTATATTTATTAGGGGTTTTAAAATAAAATATTTAAACGAATAAACGGACATATACACAGTGTGACAAATATTTGAGTGAAAGAAAACGTTAATAAATATTTTAAAATAAAATATTTAGAAGGCAACGTACATACAGTGTGTACCAAAAGAAAATGGATGCATGCGAATCGGGCCATAACATGGCCGAACCATTGACACTGACGACTTCGGATAGGAATATCGAATTATTTGAAGAAGATATAAGGGCTGCAGCAGCAAATTCAACGACGCTGGACGGAAAGGAAGAGACAAGTGGTGAAAGGGACGCTAGATACCAAATAGAATGGGAACGAAGACTTCTTCAACACGAGAGAGAGAGTTAATAAAACGAGAAAGAGAGTTGTTAGAACGAGAAAGGAGACTAAGCGAGCTTCGAGAAGCCCGACATGTCCATTACCATCTGAACGCACACCAAGTAATACCAGAATTTAACCCAGGTAAGCTAAACACCTTAACTGCTATCCAATGGCTAAAAACGGCGGAAAATTTAGCAACAATTTTTAAATGGGACGATCACACTTTGTTATTCAATGCTATCGCCAAGCTAAACGGAGCCGCAAAATTGTGGTTCGAAGGAATACAGGATAAAATTTTTGATTGGAGTACATTTAAAGAACGATTAATTCTAGATTTTCCAACTGCCGTAGACGATGCTGATATACATTCTGAGTTGAGTAGACGAATGAAGCGAATGGATGAATCGCATGAGCATTATATTTATTGTATGAAAGCAATTGCAAGTAAAGGCTGTTTGAGTGACAGCGCTATTTGTAAATACGTTATCGCAGAAATAAACGACAGAGAATTATCTAAATTACTCGCGATTAGCGGACCAATTGACGTAAGAGATTTATTGAACAAGATCAAGAATTATGAAAGCAGCATTCATAATATTGTTGGAAAACCTCAGATACCTGTGAGTCGACCGACTACAAGCGCGAATGTGATAAGCAAAACGGCGGAAAGAAAATGCTTTAATTGCAATGAATACGGACACATTTCTATCAAATGCCCGAAACCACAAAGAAAGACTCGTTGCTTTAAATGTGAAAAGATTGGGCACATCGCAAAGGATTGTACTAATAGCCCAAAAACCGTGAGTAAAATAACGAAAGTTAATGTTCTTAAAGATCCATATCATAAGAAAATAAGAATAAATGACGTAGAGATAGTCGCATTTTTGGATTTGGGCAGTGATGTAGCCACTTTAAGGAAAAGCGATGCAGACAATTTAAAGTGCAAATACAGACCGTGTAATACGAAATTAAAGGCATTCGGAGGTGGTAAATATGGAATTCTAGGAAAAGGGACATATGTAATCGACGTAGACGGAATTTAATTTGAAACAGAGATACATATTGTGCCGGACCAATGTCAAGATGACGCCATGATCATTGGCAGAAATGTATTCGACGACCCCGAAATTCGAATCATCAAAGAGAGGAAGAATACATTGAAAATTGAGAAGATCAAGAACGAGAATGAGGAACTGAAAAAAAAGTGTTATGAAATACAAGTAATGAGTCATGAAGACAAACATGATGATAATATTACAGAAGACGATCAAAACCAATGCGGTGACATACAAGAGAATGCAGAACAGTTAACGGACCAAGAAGAAGAAATGACTGAAATCCTAAATGAGGAAAAACGTGAAGAAACTAAACCAATGAATGAATACGAGGTGAATAATCATCTATCACGCGATGAGAAGAGAAGGTTAGAAAAATTCATCGAAGACAACTCGATGTGTTTTGCCAAGGGATTTGCCGATATCGGATTGACAAATCGATTGGAAATGAAGGTCGAGCTTACTTCGCCTGTACCAGTGTGTTCGCGACCGTATCGTTTGCCGTACGCGCAACTGGATATTGTGAATCGAACTGTTCAAGAACTATTAGATGCCGGGATTGCGCGTCCATCCAATTCTAGTTATGCGAGTCCCGTCGTCCTGGTTGGTAAACGTGGCGGGGGCGAACGAATGTGCATAGACTATAGCAAGTTAAATTCAATTACCAAAAAGGAATACGTAGTGGGAATGAACATTGAAGAACAACTCGATCACCTCTCGGGAAAGAGATACTTCACGACCTTAGACTTGTCCAGTGGATATTATCAAGTACCAGTGGCTGAAGAATGTAAACATTTAACCGCGTTCGTGACGACGAATGGAGTGTACGAGCTGAATCGAGTTGGGTTTGGGCTCGTAAATGCGCCGAGTACGTTCAACCGCGTAATGAAAGTGATTTTTGCGAGACTAGAACCGGACGTTGTGAGTGTTTACACGGACGATATTTTAATAGCAAGTGAGACAATTGAAGAGGGACTTAGGAAATTATAACTCGTGTTTAATGTGTTACGCGAAGAGAACTTAACGTTAAATTTGAGAAAATGTCGTTTCCTAATGGAAAAGGTCGACTATTTGGGAATTGAAATTAATCAAGACGGGGTAAGACCTGGTGCGACAAAAGTCAGCGCTGTGAGCAACTTTCAACGACCTGAAAATGTTCATACCATAAGACAGTTCTTGGGACTGACTGGTTTCTTCAGAAAGTTCGTGCGGGATTATTCCAGGATAGTGAAACCATTGACATTGCTTACGCGTAAGGACCAGAAATGGGAATGGTCTGACGCTCACGAGGAAGCTTTCCAAAGAATAAGGAGTGAGCTGAGCCAACGTCCGATACTGGCACTGTATAATCCAGCAGCCGACTTCGAAGTTCATACTGATGTCAGCAATATTGGACTTGCCGGAACACTTGTATCACATCTGGCACAGAAAGGTATATTTTCTTTAGGAACAGTTAGAAGAAATCGAATACCAAATTGTAAAATTCCTGTCACCACACACAACCACGAGGTACATCTTATGAGTATGTTTGCAATTTGGAAGGCGTTGACGTATCCTGTGTAGCATGGAAGGATAACCGAACCGGATGCCATTTGTCTAGTTACACAGGTGTACTTCCAAAGACTACTATAAAGCGCTTCGATAGAAAGGTAAAACGTAAAATAGAAGTAGAGTGTCCAAATATTATTACAGAATTCAATCGCCACATGGGTGGCGTTGATCTTATGGACAGTCTTATTGGCCGATATAAGATTAAAATATAATTTAAATCTAAGAAATGGTATCTTGGGTTATTTTACCACATGCTGGACATGACACTTGTTAACGCATGGCTATTATATAAAAGAGTAAATCAGCAGCGTAAAGAAGATTTCTCCATGCGGCTAGCCGACTTTAGAACAGAAGTAGCTTATTGTTTGTGCAAAAGTGGAAGTAACACTATCAGTAAAAGAGGCAGACCATCTGATACAGAAAAGTTAATACAAGAAAAGAGACAACGCTCGGCAACGGCTTCTTACATTCGTCCAAAGGATGTAAGATTAGATGGATGGAATCATTGGCCAATATACACTGAAACAAGGCAAAGGTGCAAATTACCTGCATGCAAACAATTTTCGTACATTAAATGCAACAAATGCAGCTTATTTTTCTGTTTAAATAAAAATAATTATTGTTTCCTAAAATTTCATACCAGTTAAGCTTATACTATACTTTGTTATACAATAACCCCCTTGTATCAAATCTGCTACAACTATATTTTACAAAATAAAAACGTTTTAGAATAGAATATATTTTTTTAAATATTTTTTCCGAGTTCTGAACATAACATAATATTCAAGATTTTTTTTTGAGACCAATAAAAAAAATTGCGCGATATAGGGTTAATATAATTCCAGTACTTAAAACAGGGAACCTCCTTTTCCATACACCATACTGCCTTTCAACAACATTACGAGTTCTTATTTGGGACTCGTTGTATAAATTTTCTGCTGCTGTCTCAGTATGTTGTAGTGGCGTCATTAGATACGGCTCTATTGCATAACCAAACCTAATATTAAATATTGGCCAAATCTACCATTTTACAGTTCTTGTTTTAAATAGCTATTGTAAAAATAGTTTGATCGTGACAAGAACCTGGCCATCTAGCTACAACATTTCTAAATTTGCATCAGATACAGTTTGCACATTTAATGCGAAATAACCCTTCCTTGACCTAAATATTTCAGCATCATTTCCTCCAGGTGATTGTATTTTGATTAGGGTACAATCAGTAGCTCCAATAACCCGAGGAAATCTAGCTATTCTATAGAAATCTTCAACTATTCTACCTGCTTCAACTGCATCTTCTGGCATATGTATATACGCATCATAAAGTGAAGCTATAGCACTTGAAACACGCTTCACTATTCTACTTGCCGATGCTTTAGATACCCCCATAAAATCTCCTGCAGATATCAGCATACTTCCCGTTGCAAAAAATCGTAATGTGAGTAGCAACTGAATAATTGGTTGCACACAACCTCCTCTACAAAACAAAATAATGTAAGTATACTACTACTTCATTAATATTTAAAAATACAATTTACGTATTTGTGGGGTGAGATATTTGATGTTGAATTCGATTCAGTAATGTTGTTACAGTAGGTTTCGTTAATCTGAATCTACTAAAAAATTCAATATCATTATATTTATTTAGCCAATTTTTTTCTCTTTCTATATATTTTGCGATTTCTCATTACTATTTCATCATCAGATGAGGAACTTGAAGATGTATCCAGTAAATTATTCATATTTTACTAAATATTTACACACGTGTCAAACATACAAATTCAAATATATAAAACAAAATAACAAATATTACTTAGGTTATGTCTTTTTTTCGTTTGGACTCGTAAGGTATCCTGCGCTGTTCGTGATACATAAAGGACTGTTTAAAATGTAAAAGCGCTGAATTCGGCACTTTACTTTAAAGTTCAGATAAAGAATCCTTTCTTTCATTGTTTCGACCTTTGCTTGATGTAAATCCATATCACAAATAAATAAAACACACATAAGATGTTTTAGATTTACTCTTTATTATATTACACTTTATTATAAAGTGTAAATCTAAAACATCTTATGTGTGTTTTATTTATTTGTGAAAGAATCCTTTTTCTTTAAAATGTCATTATGAAACGCTATTTAAAGTTAAAGACCACTTTAATAATAAAGAACACTTTATTTTGATTATGAAACCGGGCGTAAGTACAGTTATTTTAAAAGTGTCGTGTTGTGATGTGAGCCCGGCCCTGAGGGCCACATCGGTGAGTCTTCACGCAGATATTGTCGTAGCGTTAAATAATGCACAAGTATGATAGGTTTAACATAGTTTAATAAACCAACACTTGATAACTATTTAACAAGATGGTAATTACATAATTAACAATATAGACAGTAGTCGAAAAGAGACTCTAACTCATTCGTACCGTCTGAGTATTGTTACTCTGTACTAAGACTGTCTCTCGACTGACTCTGATAAGACTCCGGATGGGATGTCTTATATATCGTTAGAGTGATCTCCTTTTCGACTATATGTCCTTACTCTAAATAAACAAGAGTGTTGAAAGTGTGTAACGTACCTTGCGAATGCTTGTGTATGTAAGTTATGTCGGGCGAGGTCATGTTTGGATATAACATGCATTAAACACGAGCCCGCGCCTTGACTTAGATAAACGCTACACTGCATTGCTTAATTGGGTTATCACACCTTCCAACAGGAGGAAAAAGAAAACAAACATGATTTGTTTGCTTTTCTTTTTGTTAGAAATTCCTATATCTATTTCTATATCTATCTATATCTCATATAAATGTGATAGATTTACTTATTATCTAAAACATCTTATATTAACTTAAAATCTGTGCACTATAATGTTCTTTGTTCCGTATACGGCTTCTAGGGTTGTTGCATATAGTAAAATATTCTTATCTAAATATTACACATAAAAATGTTTGAGACGATTCTTATGAATCTCAATGTATTTGTCGCCTATTTGAATTGTTACATTCGGTGGCTTGTTTGTTTCAGTAATGGTATAAGGACCATTATACAATGTCTCGAGTTTACTTCCTGCTTCATTTTTTACTAAGATTTGGTCTCCAACACAGAAGTGTGTGGGTTTTCGATTATTGTTAAGTTTATTTTGTCTTTCAACTTTAGATTGAATTAAATTGTATTTTGCCTCATTTAGGGCTGTTTGTAATCTATATTTAAACTCTGCGGTATAATTATTGAAATTATAAAGTGGCTCTATCGCGTTTGTCAACGATGAGGGTCGTGGATTGTGTTTACCAAAGACTAATTCGTGTGGGATATATTTTGTTTCTGTGTGCACTGTGTTGTTGAATGCAAAACACCAATAAGGTATCCACGTTGACCAATTGTCTTTGTGGTTATTCAGTTGAATACGTAAATACGCTCCCAGGTGTTTGTGTGTGTTCTCTAATGCGTCTAACGTTTCGTGGTGGTATGCAGTTGATTTTAGCTGCTGTATGCCTAAAAGAGAGCATGTTTCCTTAAAAACTGTAGCCATGAATTCTGTCCCCTGGTCGGAAGCTATCTGTTCGGGAATAGCGTACCTTAGTATAAAGTTCTCGACCAGAGCTTTGGCTACTGTGGAAGCTTCTTTGTTTTTAATGGGATAGGCTTCTACGAATTTCGTTAGCTCGCATTGGAGTGTCAGAACATATTTGTTCTCCTCTTGGTCTTGGTTTAATGGACCTAATAAATCTACAAAAATCTTCTGGAAGGCGTATGACGATGTTGTTGTGACTTTGATTGGTTCCTTATTGGGTATAGAGTGCTTGTATTTTTGGCAATCACTACATCGTTTCACAAATGATTCGATGTCGTGTTTAAGTTTCGGCCAAAAGTAAAATCTTTTGATTTTGTTGAAAGTTCTATTTACCCCACTATGTCCTCCTGTGGGTAACATGTGGTAGTCGTTGATTATTAGTTGCTGTGTCTCGTAGTCTTCAATTCTTTGCACTCCTCCAATTACATTTACCTTTAAATGGTTTGGCTCTCTCTTACTCCATGGAATAATTTTTCTCAGGAAGTCGCTGTTCCTGGAATTATCTTTGACTATACATATTTCCTGTATGTCTTGTTCCGCGCAGAACTCTTGGAGTGTAGTTAACAAGCGCATGTACTGCTGACGACTTGTTATTCCTACAGTCTCCTTCATAACAATCGTGAGAGCATCTTCGTCGTATAGGAATATCTCCTTAAAACGCATGCTTGTTTCGTTACGACGTTGGAGTGTATTGAAGCTTGCCTTGTCTATCACCTGAAGTTCGATAGATCCCGCTGGTCTTTTCAACAGCTCCACGACCCCGGGGTGATCAATCCTGGAACCGGTGGAATCTGCGGTTGCTGGTCTTGTACTGGCGCCATCGGCAGCTGACTGTCTTGACTGATATCTGGTCGTGACAAAGATGCTGTCGGTAGCTCCACTACTAACCTTCTTTAAGTCGTTGGAATCTATCTCTATTCGGGATAAGGCGTCTGCAACTACGTTTTGGGAACCCTTGATATAATTAATGATGAAATCATATTCCTCCAATACTAGTCTGAATTTTGTAAGACGACTCGATGGATTGGTCATTCCAAACAAATATATCAGTGGCCTGTGGTCTGTAAAGATTTTAAATTTACGACCATATAAGTAAGGCCTAAAATGCTTGACTGCCCAGACAACCGCTAATAATTCTTTCTCAATTGTGCAGTAATTCCTTTCTGCCTTGTTTAAGGACCGACTGGCGTAAGCAATTGGCCTGTCGTTGCTGTTTGAGAGTACTGCTCCAATTGAATAGCCAGATGCATCAGTTTTTAAAACAAACATGTTGTCTGCATCAAAATTAGGATATTGCAAAATTGGTGGTGTCTGTAGGGCTAGTTTAAGATCTTCGAATGCCTTTTGTTCCACATCGGACCACGAAAATGGTATGTTCTTCTTTGAAAGGTTGTTCAAAGGGGTCGCGATGTTGGCAAAGTTTGGAATGAAGCGCCTGTAATAGTTAGCGAATGCAACGAAACGTTTCACGTCCTTCGCGTTTTTTGGGAACTGTGTATTCCACTAAAGCTTTTACGTTGGACGGGTCTGGTGAGACGCTGTCTGCAGAAATGACGTGTCCCAGATATAATATTTCCTTTCTTAGAAAATCGCATTTGCTTGGGTTGAGTTTCAGATTAACGCTTCTAAGTCGTTCAAATACTTTAACTAAATTTGAATTATGCTGCCGAAAACTATGAGGTCGTCTAGGTATATGAAACATTGTTCGTAATTTAGGCCTGACATTGCTATTGTCATGGCTCGAGAAAAAGCACTACTACTAGTCTTTAGTCCCATTGGAAGTCGGCACATTTGGTACTGATCTTTACCGGTTGTGAAGGCTGTATAAGGACGGCTTTTCGGTTCTAGCTCGATTTGATGATAACCTTGGGCTAGGTCCAAATGAGAAAAATAGACTGCACCTGAAAGTGAGTCCAAGATCTCATTGATCGAAGGCAGTGGGAATTTGTCATCGACTATCTGCTTGTTTAACAGGCGGTAGTCGATCACCATTCTCCACTTCTGGTTTCCGTCTTTATCCTTCTTTTTGGGTACTAATAGTAAAGGCGAAGACCAAGCTGATTTGGCTTTCTCTATTATACAGTCAGACAAAAGTTTGTCCTCTTGTCTGTCGATCTCATGTTTTTGGGCGTGTGGCAATCTATAGGGCTTGGAATACATTGGATTTATATGTGAATTAACCTGTATGTCTCCCCTGTATATATTTGTGTTTGTAAGCTTGTCTGACTCAAGGTAGAAAATATCACAATATTTTGCAAGAATCTTTTGCATTGCAATATTCTCTTCCTGGTTCAAGTGCGATGTGTTTACTATTTGTAAAATTTTGCTGACGCGCTCGACGCATTTCCGACCGTTATTACTGAATGTGCAAACGTTGAAATTTTCAAGGTCTGCAAACATCGGAGAAAAATTCCTCAATGTCGCGTCGCTAGCTCTTGTGTTTAACACGCGCACAGGTACTATGCCTTTCCTTGGAGATACAACAGTACTCGCAATAAATACACCAGGGGTTACTTCTTCGGGTAATATTACAGTCTTTACGTGTGTTTATTTTAAACTCTTTAATTACTTCGCATCTCGCGGGTATGTTTGTGACCGTATTTTTGTCGGAATGAAGCGGTAAGGTTATTTTCTGACCTTCTATCGAAAGTGCTAGATTGTATTTCTCGTAATCTAATATTGCATGGTATTTGTTTAAAATATCTGCACCGATAATACCGACGAATGAATTGTTTATACTATCTAAAATCGCAAACTTATGATTGACCTTGTACTCGCTTAGTTCAATTGTTACAACTGCTGACCCAATTGTTTTTGCTTGTCCGTTTATACCGATTATGTTTATTCTGTCAGCTTTATTAATATTTATGTTTGTACGTTTATTGTTTATAAACATAAAGCTTATTGATGCTCCGCTGTCAACCAGAAATGGATGCTCTCTATTAATCAAAACGTATTTTAATGTAATTTAGGCCTCCGAGGTTAAAACTATACGGGGGTGCATTCGTTTTTAGTTGACAGTCTTTTGAAAAAACTGGAATTCGCGCTTTCCTTCGTTATTAGGGGTAGCAGCATTTGTAGATGCTGAAAAAACTTTATTGTGACTGCCGCGATGATCACGTCGTGGAAATTTTTTCCTATATTCGTAATTGTGTTTGTTACTGCTAAACTGAGAGTTTTTGTATTTACTACCGTGATTCGGGTGTCTGTATTTATTGTACTTAACATGTGAATTAGTATTCGGTGACTTTTTTGAAAAATGAAAAACGGAATTACTTGGATTGACGATTTCTTCGTTCGTAGCTTCCTGAATTGCTTCGGAAAGTGTGTTCGGGTTGCGCGTTTTTATTAAAATTCTTGTATTAGCGTCCCGAAGTCCATTTGCGAATATATTGATCGCGACCTTTTCGTTCACTTCGCGAAATTTGTCGATTAGTGTTTCGTCTTCGTTTGCTTGCGCTATGGTTAGATGTGAGAGAAGCTCTTCTACTGTTTCTCCGTACTCTTTGATAGATTTCGCGACTTGCTTCGCGTTGTGTAATTGAGTGGTTATTGCCGTAATTGAGTTTTTCGTAATGAAATGACTTTTTAAATCCGCGATTAATGCGGTAGTACTTGTATATGATTTACGTAGCCTTAATTTCGCTTTTGCCGATAACCGAGTTTTAAGAACGTAATTTATTAAATTCTCTTTTCCCGCGTCATCTAATAATGATTCATACAATTCAATTGCATCTATAAGTTGATATGTGACCTCCTCTTTGCCATTCATGACAGGTAATAAACTCGAGGCAGTGCGTAAATCGAATTTTTCAGCCATTTTAATAGGTTTATAGGTAATAGGTATACTTCTGACACAATTTTTGGTTGATTCTAATATGTTCGAACTATGCGACACTTTATTAAAATTGTCTTTTAACTCGTTTAGTCTATGTTTAAAATTGTCTATTTGCGCTAAATAATATTTTTATCACTCCTTATATTAGCATTGTCCTTTTTTAAATTAATAACAAATACCTTGACTTCGTCTTGAAGTAGAGTAAATCGATCCGGGGTGGACATAGGGTGGCCTAGACTTTCTCTTGGCTCCGGTGGAACTCCATCTGGACCTGGGCGGTGAGTGCCTTCGTCATCCTCCGGTTTACGTGCTTGTATACACCGTAGCAGCAGCAGGAGACCAGGATGGTGATGACTCCCACGAATGCCACTATTCCGAGGATGTCGACCGTGTCCACGCTGTTCTTCACGTTACTGCCCGCTATGATGACTTCTTCCTTAAACGCGTAATTGCCCATTTTTGGTTTACCAGTCTGCCATATATGCTTGACGGCTCGTTCCGGTCTTTCCACTTACTTTCTTTAGCCTTAAGTGGCTGGCAGAATCGCCATGTGATGTGAGCCCGGCCCTGAGGGCCACATCGGTGAGTGTTCACGCAGATATTGTCGTAGCGTTAAATAATGCACAAGTATGATAGGTTTAACATAGTTTAATAAACCAACACTTATAACTATTTAACAAGATGGTAATTACATAATTAACAATATAGACAGTAGTCGAAAAGAGACTCTAACTCATTCGTACCGTCTGAGTATTGTTACTCTGTACTAAGACTGTCTCTCGACTGACTCTGATAAGACTCCGGATGGGAGTCTTATATATCGTTACAGTGATCTCCTTTTCGACTATATGTCCTTACTCTAAATAAACAAGAGTGTTGAAAGTGTGTAACGTACCTTGCGAATGCTTGTGTATGTAAGTTATGTCGGGCGAGGTCATGTTTGGATATAACATGCATTATACACGAGCCCGCGCCTTGACTTAGATAAACGGCACACTGCATTGCTTAATTGGGTTATCACAGTGTATTTGTAGAAAACATTTCAGAAGCGGGATTAGAAACCGAATAGTGTGCCGAAAAATTATCAAAAAAATACATAGCGTGCGAGTGGCGTCGTGATCGTGAAAAGTTTAGCGGGAAAATAAACAAGCGTGGTTGTGTTCCTAAAAATATCTGAACTGTTATATTAGTACCTTTGTGTGCGCTATTGTATTTTAGAGGGAATATTGAGCAAACAAGATGTCAGAAAATAATAATGCAACGGGTGGTGATGTAAATCATTTATCCAAAGAAGCAGTTAGAAAAATTGTTGGTATTGTGGAGCCGACGCCGCCCACAAATGAAACTGATACAGCTGTAACACAAGTGACAAAATTGGTCGAAATGATGCTAAACGAAAATAAAAAGAAAGAGTGAATTCTTAAAGAAAGTTTGGGGAACAAGACTGAAATAGTAATTTTCAAGTGATGCCCGATTTAACAACGGATATGGGTAGCTTGGAGGGTAGTATTGGTGCAAAGGAATGGTTGGGAAAAAGTAGGCAGTTGATTTATAGGTGGCCAGATGCATATGCTCTAGAAGTTGCAGATATAGAAATAAACTTAGCTAAGGCAACAATGACTTTAGTAGTAGTACCAGATGAAGCACAAACTATCCCTAATCCCATTTACAGAACAGACCCGCGTTACTTATAGTCAAGAGAGGTGAAACTTTCCGTCTCTTTGATGAGAATAAGCTTGATGATACTTCTGTTGTGGAAACTATAAAATTGCCAAGCTCATCGACAATCAAGGTGAACATGTGGTCGAAAGGAATGTCAATTATTCCATCAAATTTTTTAGGCTTTATTACAATGGAAACGGATGCAGAAAAGAACACTGACTTCATGATGGAACCCCACACAGTAGGTAGTCAATTTTTACCAAGATGTCTTGTACGAACTGATGAATTTGCAGAGACAGTATTGCCTATGTGCAACCAAACTGTAAATAAGATAATCGTAGGAGATGGCGAAAGAGTATCGTGAGGATTTGTGTGCAAGAATGAAGAAGGTGATCATCCAAACAAAGAAATTGAATGGAAAAAGAGTACAGCAAGAACAGACGAAATACTAAGGAAGTGCTTTAGATTCAAGGTCAACTGAATATATAGAAGAGAAATAAGTGTTATTTTATTATTTATGTTAATGATAACAAAAAGCTGTTCATTGAAGAAATACATAGGGATGAGGTCTTATGGAAATCGGTAATGCTGCCAGTTTTAAAAGAATTTTATATTCTCGGCTGTTGTTGCAGATACTTCTTGGTGAAACATTTTAACTTCATACAGTAAATAATAAAAATAAATTAAAACACTTGGCTTGTTTCACTATGAGATTTATTTAAATTCTCTAACAATTGTTTCGGCTGTTATGCCATTCTCAAAGAGATCTATAAATCTAACTTAAAGACTATCGCACTTGTTCTTATATGTTGTCTGTTCTTGTGTGTAGTGGGGGTGGTACTATTTAAGTTAGATTTATAGATCTCTTTGGGAATGGCATAACAGCCGAAACAATTGTTAGAGAATTTAAATAAATCTCATAGTGAAACAAGCCAAGTGTTTTAATTTATTTTTATTATTTACTGTATGAAGAATTTTATACATGTTGTGTAGCACCAGAAATAATTAGAGGAACTATTATGAAATGAAGAAAATGAAAATTTACCACACATTTTGGAGGCAATGGCTAATAAAAAAAATAGACCAAAAACTAATAAAAGTGTACAAAAAAACGTGGAATCCAAACATGAAGAGTTTATTATTGTAGTTATTGATAATCATGATTGAAATTAACATTGCTTGTAGTATTTTTGAAGTTTCAACGGCTCAAGTTTTGACCTTGAATATGACTGTTATTGTGCTCCAACAAATTTACAAAAAGATTTTGAATTGTTAGATAAATTTTGTGCGATGTTCAAATTTGTTCGTTGTAGATATAATACTATAGTTACAGATGGGACACTAATTTAATAAATAATGACCAAGCAATGTATCAGAAAATTAAGACAGAATCAGTAGGAAAAGATAAGGAAAAATTACATTTTCTGATGATCAGTCCCATGTGACATCGAAATACAATAGGTAATAATCGAAACGAAGAAAATCACGCATTCCAGTCGAACACAGTAAAAGTTCAACCCAATTTGTAAAAGCGTCAAAGAATACCTTCGAAATATAAAAATTATATTATGTAATTGTTATAAGTTTATGTTATGAGTACGTTATTTTACAATTAAATTTTTAAATAAATGTATATTGCTTTTGTTTTTAATAAGGTAGTGTTACTACTGGACTAATCTAAGCCGAACATCTAAAATGTAGTATTTTTTTTGTGTAATATTCCGTTTCGATTCTGGAAATTATATTAATAAATAAATTAATAAAACAATTCTGTCACAAACAAGCAATTCTTATTCATTACCTAATTTCGTTAACCAAATAGTTTACCATGTGTTGAACAAGATTATATATAAAAGGAGAATAGTCCATAATTTTAATTCCATCAAGTACAGCTGCGAGCAATAAATTTTGGTAGTCAATGTCAGTGTAAAATTTGAGAAAATTGTCACAATGTAGATTTTTGGATTTTTAGAAACTGGAGTCTCTGAAGCTATAGTAGCATCTCGTCTAGGACTTGCAAAAAGTTCCGTAAATATTATTAACATGTGACAGATTAAATTATAGGTTATTACCATTACGACCGTTTCACAATACAGCAACTTACATTTTGTTAAAGTATATGACACGCTAAGGAATGAATATTTAAAGGTAAAACTTTTCTTCAGACCCCTAGCACTGCAGCTTAGTGGATTAATATTTTATAAAAATTTGAGGACATTGTTATACTTAAAATTCGACCCAGGTACAATTTAATTCAGCTATATATTATTTACTAATTATCGTACTACTTGAATAGGGAATATGCATGCATTTTATAATTTTGATTGTCTACAATTTTCGAACAATATACTGTTAGTAATTAGTAACAAAACTCTTACTTTAATGAAAATAAATTATTTCAAATAAATATTCGCAATTAAAAATAGCAAAATATTTAAAATATTTCGTCAACTTGAGAACGCTACGCTATTGGCCAACGCCATTGTGACGTACAAACATAGTACACATCACTGCACGTAAAGGGTAAATACAATGTTAAAGTGGAGGTAAACGAACGGCATTTGCACTTCAAAAACAGTTTTTTTTTCCTAAAGTATATATATTCTTGTGTCACTGACTATAAATTTAATACTTGTAAAAATATTGAAAATGGAAGAAGGATTTACTAAGGTCCAATCTGATAAACTTCCAAAAGTGAACTCATTAATGGTTGCTGCTTTCTTTCAAGAAAATATCTGTTTTATTTCCAGTGAAATGAGAGGAGTAAAAACACAGGAGGTAAATGCAAATACATACATATTACCTATTTATAATAATTTCGCCATTACTTATATGTAAGTTTTATGCACATTTTGGTTTGTTACAGGGCATCAAGGGAAGAGTACGGAGATTTATTACAAGAGTGTAAAAGTTTGAAATTATTAGCATTAAACAAATGAGAATTTTGAATACAGTGTTCCGCGAATAATTTCAAACTTTTACACTCTTGTAATAAGGGTAAAAGGCTTGACTTCTTAGAAATTTTAGAAATTAAAAAAGCCATAAATCTCAACAGACAGGTCACAAACACGCAGTTGGATTTTTTAAACACCCCCACAATCGATGCTGTAATAAACCTTTTCAAAAAATAACGCATAAATATTGGTAGGAGTATACTTTTTACTTAGTTTACATGACTCTTCGAGAATGACTGAATAAGTCGAAACATATGTCAGAGATATTTTAAATACATTTTGTGAAACAAATATACCAAGTGTTTTATTTAGTAAATTATTCATTATGTTTCACCAAGAGCCAACCGTGAATTCTATACATTATAGTAACGTTAATTGTTAATGAGGTCGCAGAAGTAGTTGAATCTGTGCAATGCCACAATTGTCCTGCATCGGAAGGTTTGTAGATTTAAAATTGCCAACAATTATTGTATCATATTTGTTGCTATTATTTTAGGTGGATGTAAACATGCGACAGCAGTATTAATGTGGGTCCACCGTAGAAGTGAAGAACCAGCTACCACATCTACAGAAAGCTACTGGAAAAATTCAACTCTTTCTAAAATTGGGACATCTCTTAAATACATAAAAGTCAGTGAATTTGATTCCAACAAGCTTGATCCGGGAACTGTCAAAACAATACTTCTAGAGAAGACGCTGCAAGAGATGGCAAAACGAAATGTGAATTCACAATTATTGAAGCACTCACAGTATTACAAAGTGCTACCCACTTTGTCATTGTCACTTCTTCAACTGATAATTAAATTTAATGGGAGTGGTGGCATTGATTGTGATGATATTGTATTATTTTCAAAATTGATAATGGATGAAAGTATCTGCAAAAAAATTGAAAAATTAACGCAATCACAATATAGAAGTGAAATGTGGCACGAACTACGTTATGAACGAATAATAGCATCAAAAATCTATGATGTTATACACTGCAAGAAATCAGAAGGTACTGTAGTGGAAAGTATTCTAGGTGCTTATAAAGTACCTGATACTCCTGCATTGCAAAGAGGACGAACATTAGAAACTAGAGTTTTGGAAGAAGCAGAGAAACAAATAAAAAAGAAAAAAAATTTTTAAAATGTGGCATTTTATTGTGTATAGATTACCCATATCTAAGCGCAACACCAGATGGCGTAACCGAAGAATGTGTGGTAGAAGTTAAGTGTCCTACATCTGAAAAGACTTTTAAAAAATATATTTTAAGTGATAATAGTATAAGTGCTAAATGTCAAAAAAGTCAAGTTGCATCGCTGGTCGAGGGCGGACATGCTTTGTGCGCCCCGATAATAAGTGAAACAATAACTGTAATAAGACAATAAGATCGAAGTCTTAAGTAAGGGGAAGTGCCCCGCAATCAAAGTGAAACAGTAAAGTCGAATTATAATGATGCAGTTGGTTAATTAGTAGTTGTTGCCGAGGGATCGTCGTTGTGCGCGGCTGTGCAGTATCCTTAAGCGCGAGTGGGACTGAGGAAGGCGTTCAACGATACAAAGTAATAAGTGATAGCCGGTACTGGTAATAGTGACCGGCTAAGTTAAAAGTTGGACTTCGGTCCCATTTTAAATATACATTTTAAAATAACAATCGACAAATCGCTCGCCTGGGAGACTTTTAAGACAGAAATTTCCGAATACGGTCATTTTTTTAACATCTGCCGAAGTTTGTCACAGACTTTCTCTTCGGCAACAACAAGTGACTCGGATCATACGGGAAAAAGAAAAATAGTAATTTGTATGGAAATTTTTCTTCTAGAATAAATTGGGAGGTTCTAGTCTTTTTTTTTGTTTGGCGGCGGGGCGTTTCGCCGAACGTCTATTTTGTGCGCGCGGGTCCCTGTGACGTCACGGGCTCCCACCGGTTTTAACATCGAACTGAAAGTGTCGTGCCGGCTTTGGGAATCATCTCGGGGTATTTGGCCGGTCCTGCGGTTTAATCTGGGGGGGGGGTCATTTTTCTAATAGCGTTTCCCCCCCCCCCCCTTCCGGTCGGCCGAAAAAATAGCTTTTTCCTGCATAACACCTTTGGGCACGACCCGGGGTGGTCCCAGTGATAAAACCGCGAAGTGCCGTTTTTGCGCATGCGCACAACACCTAGGCGTGCGCAGTGCGGTGCGGGCGGTGCAGCACGGTGGGAGCAACCGCAATAACTATCTTCGACGCGGCGGGAATTGGATGCGCAGTGAACCTGTTTGTGCGCAGACCGCCGTGTCCGGGACCCGACGCGGGTGCGCGTGTGGCGCCATGTTCTCGGCCGGATTTCGACGAGACTATTTGCCTTGACCGGCAACTCTCTGGGCGCAGGAGTACTTTTTTTAACTCTAACTATAGGCTGGCGAGAAAATACCGCCTGCGCCACCTAGAATCGCGTGTGTGTGCGATAACAGTATAAGTGCTAATAGTGATAATAGTATAATAGTGATAATAGTATAAGTGCTAAATGTAGAAGCCAAATTCAAATGTATATCGCCAACAAAAGGAGAAAAGGATAGAAGAAACACATGTGTGTCATTTTTGAACAGGGGTAATATAATTTCAGTTCCTTAAAACTGAGTGTATACGTAGCCTTATAAAGTGTTTAGCGATTCTTTGTGATGATTCTTAAAATTGTCATAATCCTGTAAATGGTTTCTGTTGGATTAATAAATTATTATTACACCAAAAGTTAAAAAACGCATTTAATACAAATTGATTAGTCGTATACATAAAACACCTTAAAATAACAATAATAATAATAATAAGTTTGTGTTGCCTCTCCTGAATTTGAAAGAAATCATAAAATTATTATTTTAAAAATAGATTACGATAAAGATTATGTTAATGATACATTGAAAATAGCAGAAAAATTTTGGAAAGTAAATATTTTTCCTAAACTATATTCATCTGTACAAACTTAATTCAAATAGAGGTAAGGTAAAATAAATAAATATATTGATATATTGTCTTTTATTTATCATTGAATTGTACAAAGCTCTATCACAGGGATGCACAGACTTATCTCGTATAAATATAGACAGTGGGCTGCAGTATGCGCATCGTTGCTCTATCACAAATTTAAAGAAATGCAAAAATTTATTTTCTTACAAGTGGTCCTTGTAAGTTTACCAACGCAGCAGCGATATTGATGACATCATCAGTTAAGGGAATATGTTAAGGGAAATTGTGTATGCAAGAGTGAGGTTTCAAAAATTTAAATTCCCTAATTCTTCTTATAGTTCGTTCGATGTGGATACGTAAACTGGCAATTCTTTTTGTTTCGATAACTTCTTGCTTAGAAAGTTTTTGTTTGTTTACAACACTTGGAGGTCTAATCAATTTACATCCAAGCGCTGTTAATAAATGCTCCATATGTTTAAAACCCCTATCAGCCATAACCGATGCACCAGGTGGAAGTATGTTTAAGTAACTGCATTCTTCTGTTAACAGTGTATCAGTTATTCTTCCAGAGAAACCTTGCGATATAAAATTAATTATTCCGTCAGGAGTAGAAGATATCAAATACTTTATTGTGTTGCATTTTTTGTGTTCTGACCATGTTAAAGCTTGTTTTATTGGATCACTTGGTTTCTGGATTTCAATTTCCAGTGCATCAATTATAGATTATACCTTAATATATCGAGCTCTAAACGCTAGCGGCAAATTTTGAATAATAGTTTCTGGTTTAGGCCAAAATATAAAACATTTCAGATATTTTGCTATAACTGCCACATACTTTGAAAATATTTTACTTGCATGGGAAGAACTTATCCCAAAATCATCAGCAAGTTCAACAAAAGTTTTATTCAATCGAATTTTCATCAAAACCAATAATATATTTTTTATAGATATACTAGTTGTTTCACTTATCAGCTTCACAATAAAATAACAGTTTTCAGGAACACCAATGTAATGACGAGGGTTTCTTTCTATTATTTCAATGGTCCTGGATGTTGATGTAGATTTCAACAATTCGGTTTGATATTTCGTTGAGAGGGCATCACTTTCACTAGCCGTAGATGCTTTATATGTTTCAGTACTATCACTGGTAGAAGTACTAGAAATAGAAATTTGTTCTACAGTTCTACTTTTGAAAATCTCCCTTTATGAATATTTTTATGTGTTATTGGTGATGTTGAAACATTTATGGTAGTTTTAAACGGTGACGAAGCAGAATTTGTAGTAGATGGTTTTACTTGGACATATTTGCTTCGGACATGTGGTTTTATAATTATTTGTGTTGAAACATGTTTTGGCTCAAGTTAAACTATATGTGATATCGACAAGTAATTAAAACAATTAATACAATATATCAATTAACCTCATTTTATGAAACAATCAAGGTCGTTGTGGCACCTTTAAAAATCGGCAAAATTTAAAAAAAAATTAATCACAATCTACTGGTATACAGTAGCAACTTTTGCGCTCCCAAGCTCATTGATATCAAAAAAAAAATTTTTTCGCTCCACCCTACTGTTTAATGTAAAATATTTTGAGTATAGAGACCTAGTATTTTATCGAAATTTTTGAAGATATAATTTCAAAGTAATTGATTAGTATAATACAAAAGTATTTTTAATAATATAAAAAATATTATTAAAAATGGGGTGTGAAGAACGTTTTAATACAGTGTTTAATTCTTCTTATTAAAAATTAATGATGATCTTGGAGTAGGTCCAAGCACCAGTGGAGCTGCCGAGTTATTTCAACAATGCTACGTATGCATGCTAACAGTCCATAAAAAAGATATATCTGAAAAAATACATAAATGAACTTGTATTGTGTTCTTCACACACCATTTTTAATAATATTTTTTATATTATTAAAAATACTTTTGTATTATACAAATTTAGTGAGGTTTTACGCACTCAAGTATGTTTCAAATTATGTTGTCATATACACATTCGGCTCACGCCGACAAGTAGTGAAGACACGAGAATAGTTTTTTATAGATACGGTGGTTACCGACTATAAAAAACACGTCTAGTTCGGCTGTTATTATATAGACAGCGCTGAATATTCCTTCACGCTCTGTCTGAATAATTTCGGCTAGATAGTAACGTAGTTATGTTTGTTTTGAATGTGTCTCTTCTCCAACAGGGGCGTACCGACGAACATGTAGAAATGTGAAATACGTATCTACGTCTTTGGAGAAGATACATTCAAAAATACATAAATGAACTTGTATTGTGTTCTTCACACCCCATTTTTAATAATATTTTTTATATTATTAAAAATACTTTTGTATTATATAAATTTAGTGAGGTTTTACCCACTTAAGTATGTTTCAAATTATGTTGTAATTAAGGCAACTCTCTTGATATTTCTATTTGCAAACTATCGATGTAGGCATACAGTGACATCTATACGTGATACGTGATATTGGTGATAGAGTCCGTTTTGTTAATGAATCGTCTAGTATCAAAACCCCTTAAATCCACTTTTGGCGTAAAATGAGTTAGATACGGCAAAAGTTTCTTTATAAAATGGCCTACGGACGTGGGTATTTGAATGGTTGCAAAACCCACCAAGTTCCTTGTAAAATGTACTTTAAAATGTGGCTTCAGATTCAAACGCCACTAAATCCGTTTCAGTTTACTTTCAAATGCCCCTAAATCCACAGTAGCCAATCAGACAACGCTAACGTAAACGACGTTGATATTGTGACGGCAGTGCTGTACAAAGTTTATGCGGTGAAAGACCTGCCGTCGTTTAGAGAACGAACAGCTGCTTGTGCTAATTTTGTTATTTTCGATTTAAATTCCTTCGCGATTGTTAATAAAATAAAATAATGTCGGATATTGGAAAACATATTGAAGTTGTAAGTACAGGTAAAGCTAGAAAGCGAAAGCGTAACCCAGATCTTTGGAAAAGGCATGTACAAAAGTCCAGCCGGTAATGAACCACGATGTTTATCATTTTTAATAAAGATTTTAGGTGATCCTTTTTTATTTATAGGTATGTAGCTTCAGATTTACCACAATACCCGAAATGCAAACATTATACGAAATCATATAAATGCAGCACGTTAACTATGATGGATGTTAAACAGTTTCACAGTAACTTTTATAAAAATCAAACTAAAGTTAACCAAGACAACTTTATTATAAAGTACTCACAAATTGCAATACCCAATCGTCGCCGAAACATGAAAGGCAAATCCAGTCGAAAATTCTCCAGCAAATATTTGATTACCAAATGCAATTATCAAGAGGTACCGGTCTGTCATCAAGCTTTTGTAACAGTACTCTGCATTGGCCTAGATAGAGTTAAGGGCGTTCTAAACCGACATTTTGTAAGTGGTAGTATGGCAAAAGAAGCTCGAGGTGGAAATAGAAAAGGAGCAATGTTTCAAGACAAGAAAGAAGCAGTTATTAAATTTATAAAAATGTTCAAAGCAGTTGAGTCCCATTACTGCCGCAGCAAAACGGCTTGCAGAGAGTACTTACCCAGTGAACTCAATATTCGGAAATTATACAAAATGTATAAAGTAGAAGCTGCTCCTGCAGTTCAAGTAAAAGAGAGCTATTTCCGTACGGTTTTTAATACCCACTTCAACATAGGTTTTGGCTCCCCACGAACAGATGTTTGTTCCAAATGTTTGGAACTTAAAGAGAAAATGAAAGAAGAAAAATATGCTTCAAAGAAACAGCAACTGCTGACCGAACTTCGAATGCACAAACTCAGGGCGAAAGCCTTTTTTGCAGCGTTAAGGGAGAAAAAAGAAGATTTACTAACCATAAGTTTTGATTGTCAGAAGAACCTCACCCTACCAAAAATTCCTGACCAAAGTGTGTATTATACTAGGCAACTATACATCTATAACTTTACAGTAGTCACAGGAGATTCTCATGCTTCATTAACACCAGAAAATGTGCGAATTTTTGCGTGGACAGAAGAAAAATATCCCAAGGGATCAAATGAGATAGCAAGCGCAGTTTTCTTTGCATTAAACAATAGCAATCTCGATGGTATTAGAAATTACGACTTGTGGCTTACGGCTGCGGAGGCCAGAATAAGAATACCACAATGATAGCAATGTGCTTAAAATGGCTAAGTACGTCGTCAGTTCAAGAAATGGAATTGATCTTTCCGGTTGTTGGTCATTCATATATTCCTCCAGACCGAGTGTTCGCTCGCATTGAAAAAGTGATAAGAGGAAGGGAGCAAATAGTAGAACCTAATGAATACCTTGAGATATTTAAACAACACGGAACCGTAACTGAACTAGGCAAAGATGTGCCTGTTATGGACTGGAAATCTGCAACCCAAGAAATTTTAAAACCACCGGGTAATTGGCATTTTAAGTTTAATATGTCCAAAAGGTATATTTTGAAGCGAGGTAGGAATAACACTGTAAGCATAAGAGGAGAACAAAGTTACAAGTCCGACCTGGGGACATATAAATCCGTATGCAAACGGGGAAAATGTTTGAATGCACTAAATCCACATCCATTACAAAGCGGAATACCGCCAAAAATCAAAAAGCTTGAAGATGTGGCATCGCTCCTAACAAAACATTATGGAGCTGAATGGAAAGATGTGGAAAAATTGAATTATTACAAACAAGTTTTAGAGCAGCACCTTGAAGGAAATGTAATTGAGCAAAATAATGAAGAAGTTGATGAACCGGAAATTATTAATGATCTGTGTGAAATTGTAGAAGATGTTCCAGACCTAATAGTTTAATAATAGTTTGTACCTTTTCGTTTTTAGTTTACAGGATTGCTTTGTTTTCTTTTCTTAATAAAAATTTGGTGTTTCTTTGATGCGTTCTTTTTAATTTTTGTTACGAGTCAAACCACACTAAATCCACTTTATCCAATTTCAAATTCCATTAAATCCAACAGTTGGTTTCAAACGCCACTAACTCCATTATTATTTTCAAAATTGTGGGTTTATTATAAACAAAAATGTTGTGTTTGTTGCAGTTTATTGACCAGGTAATGTAAACAAATCACCAAAATAACATTCATTAAGTAGTTACTGCCAGAAGTTAGTTAAACAGTTTTTAGTGATTTCTGAACATTTCACTCAACTGGATTTAAAGGGTTTTGATACTAGACGATTCTTTAGTCGAATTTTGCTATAATTTGTTGAAATGTAAAAGGAAAAAGGTTGCAAATGAGTATTATATTTTCTTTGTGATCGATTTCTTTCCTGAAATTTATTCAATGTGGGATAATTGGAATATTCTTCTGAACATGTTTTTTTTTCTATAATGACGTAGATCCAGCTTCATATAAAACTGGTCATGGAGTGGGCTTTGATCTCATTTATTGTGCTCTTGTTATAATGTCTAAGTGGTTGTTCCCTGGTTTTGGTAAAGAATCATCTTAAAAGTTAGAATTTGCTAAAACAGGGATTCTGTTCGAAATAGCGGGTTTGCAATTCCAACTCAGTTATAGAAAGTAACGAGGTATTGTAATACAGTTATTTTCTCGTGTAAATACACGGATCAATGTAGATGAAAATCCTTATCATGCGGACATCGGCCATGTTTGTGATTACAAACATGTTTTGAACTAGGTAAGTGTTTTCGAGAATATCTTGTAGGATTTTTTGTTATTTCGATGAGAATTGGTTCCATTAATTAGTTCGAGTATTTCATTATTTTTATATTTTTTTTCTCTTCTTATATAAAAGGGCAAGCACGTGGTACGGGCGTTTTAACCCCCAAAAATAAAGTTAATCACCGTATTCTGGACATGAGGTAACAATTCCAGAGATTTGGAACGCCATGAAAAAGGCAGGGGAGGATTGGTTTACAAGTTTTCTAAAACGACACCAGTCTCTATTATAAGAACACCTGAAGCTACAAGCTAGCCACGAGCGTCAAGTTTCAACGTAAATAATGTCAATAAATTCTTTAACAATTTAGATGAAGTTTTAAAAAGAAAGAACTTTGAGGCTGCAGACATTTGGAACGTTGACGAAACTGGCGTGACAACGGTTCAGAAGCCTAAGAAAGTGATCGCTAGACGCGGCTTTAAACTGGTTGGAAGAATTACCTCAGCTGAGAGGGGTACCTTAGTAACCATAGCAGTTGCTGTTTCAGCCAGCGGCAACTCAGTGCCCCGATTTTGTATATTTCCAAAGGTTAATTTTTGTGATCATTTCCTACAAGATACTCCTATTGGCAGTTCAGAAAAACCCCAATCCATCGGGATGAATGAATGAGCTTGGCTTTATTAAATTTGCAAAACATTTCGTCAAGTACTCACGATCATCGAAAGAAAGGCCGATATTACTTCTTCTTGATAATCACGATTCCCACTTATCTATTGAAACCATAGATTACTTTAAGGATAATAGAGTTATTTTATTATGGTTTCCACCTTACTGCAGCCATAAGTTGCAGCCTCTGGATCAGAGCGTTTAACGTCCGTTGAAAAAACATATCAATACAAACAACTGCCGATGGATGGATTACAAATAATCCCGGACAGACTATGACAATTTATTCCATTCCAAGCATTGTAAAAACTGCATTACCTTTGGCTTGTACCTCAACAAATATTAAGACAGGATTCGCTGAAACAAATAGTATAGAAAATGCAAGTTGTGCTGAGTCTAATCAACCACAATATTTCAGAAAAAAACCTTCTGGAGGCAGGTCCTTCGACTGCGTTGGACAATGTGGAAAACAGTCTATCAACAGAAAATAATAGAATTCATGTTAATCCAGAAGATGTTCGTCCGTTTCCCAAAGCTGGAGAAAGAGTAGCAACAGAAAATAAGAAAAGAAGAACTATCGCGGTTTTAACAGATACTCCAATTAAAGAGGCTTTGCAGGAAGCAAAAGAAAATATTAAGAAAAGAAAAAAGAGAAAAAGGACAAAAACAGTCAGAGAGGAAGCTGTAAAACGGGCAGAAAGAAATGTGTTTGCAGATGATGACAATAAATTCACCGACTCAGAAGATGACTATTTTTGTCTCGTATGTCTCGAAAATTGTACAAATAGTCGCCGCAAAGAAAAGTGGATTCAATGTACCCGTTGTAAACAATGGGGTCATGAAACATGCACACATGGAAATTCTACATTTTATACCTGGGGGAATTGGTACGCCGAAGATGAAAATTAGAGTTTTATTCAAAATTTTGCATGTTTTTAAAAGCTAGGATCAGCTTTGTTATATATACAGGCTGATTAAAAAATTGGAGCTTTATTTTTAACTGAAAATAGTACACACAAAATTACAAATGAAAAAAATAAGTGATAAACCGGGTTATTATTGACCTTTTGGTTTGGCCTATATATTTCAAAAAGCCTTGCAAAAGACTAGGACCCAAAGGTGTTAAGCAACTTGGCGCTAAAACATCGGGTGAAAGGGGAAAAACAGTTACTGTTATTTGCTGTTTCAACGCCTCGGGCACCTGCTATGTTCCGCCAATGTTTATATTTCCCCAGAGCAGAATGATAAATACTTTAACAAAAAATGGACCATCTAATGCAATTTATTCTTGTTCTAAAAGCGGCTGGAGCAACGATAACCTTTTTTACCAGTGGTGGAACACTTCAAGAAGACCGTGAAGCCATCACGAGAGCAACCAGTTCTACTATTGTTAGACAACCATTCCAGTCACATTTCCTTAGCAATTTTTGATTACTGCAAAGAACACGGTATTATGCTCCTCACAATACCGCCTCATACATCACACAGGCTGCAGCCGCTAGATGTAAGTTTTTACGGCCCATTAAAATCAGCACTCCACAGACAATGTGACTATTACCTAACAATGGCGGAAAGAATTACACAATACGATTTAGCAGAAATATTCAATAAAGCCTATACTCTTGTTGCAACAATGAATAAATAAAGCCCAATCAGGATTTGACGCAACAGGAATATGGCCCTACCAGCCAGATAAATTTACTGATGAAGATTTTCTAGCAGCTTCTCATCATCTTCCAATTGTGACTGATGATGAGTCACTTTCTACTTCTTCAGGCTGTGTTGGATCCTTTAAGTGACTTGAAGTTCCTGTTGACCCTGTTCCTGGTACATCTGTTAGTTTTGAAGAGTTGAGTCCACTCCCGCAACCATTTACAGTCAATTAGTCACGTGTTCGCAAGAAGCAAAAGTCTGAGATATTGACAGAAACACCAAACAGAGAAAAATTGGAAGAAGCGGAAGCTAAAAAAGCAGACAGGTAAAAAAGCACTTAGCAGAAAAAGAAAGAAAAAGTCACAGTAAAATTAAAAACGACCGCAAAAAAGGACCAAAAAGAAAAGTCTTCGAAAACAGTGAATCAGAAGATATTTCAGAGACTGCAGTATGTGATGATGATGTAGTAGACGATATCGAGTCAGACAACGAGATTTGCATTATTTATGGTGAAGGCAGTATAAAAGATGAAATGTGGTTCAAATGCTCGATTTGTAAGAAATGGGCACATTCACTGTGTACGGGAGAGGATGGTCCTGAAGGATATGTTTGCGATTTGTGCGATACATACAATTTTATTTATTTTTGTTTTAGAAAGATTTAAATTTTCGAGAAATTATGTTTAGTTACACCAAAACTTAATTTTTTATACAGTTTAATGTACAAGGATAATAATACATATAATGTTTAATAAAGTTTGTTAATAAAAAATCATAACTAATTTCCTTTTTCAAGGTTTTTTTTTGTTTTTAGTCAATTGTATGAATGCGCACAATTAACCTCCACGTGCGCACCATTAGCCGCATACGGAGGTAATTGTGCGCAGTGCTACTTTTTTTATATTATTTTTCACTACCACCATATAAATTTTTACAAAAAATCTAAAGCGGATTATTATAGCTAAATACTTAAAGTATCTTGGCACAAAATCTGGAAATCTAAATTTGTTTAATTTAGAAAATATAGCAGTTTAGCCTTAAGTGCGCACAATTACCCGACTCCCCCCTAATTTATTGGAACTTTTCCGATTTAAGTAAATATTTGACTTTCTCTCAACCCATATCGCAGAAAGTGGAACAGGACGAGCAAGAATCTTATAAGTGGAATCACTCCAGCACCTTGATGTTTCTTGGTTTATTCAAGCAGTATAGAAATCAAGTCGGTAGTTTAAAAATAAAAAGTTTGAAAAGAATGTTTGAGGAAATTGCGCTTCAGATGACAACAGAAACAAAAAGGAAAATATTCCCAGCAAATTGTGAAAATAGATGGAAACACCTAGAAAGAATGTACAAGAAATACATCGATAATAACAGACAGACTGGTAGGGGTAGGCGTGACTTTGAATATAATGAGGTCATGGATGATATTTTAGCATGCAAAAAAAATATTAATCCAGTGATATTATCTACTGATACTGTTTCTGAATTGGCAGAAATAGAAAATATGACAAATAATATAATAAATTATGACCAACCTGAATCAGGACCTTCTACATTTAAAAATAATAAGTATGTAGAATCCATAAGTAAGTCAACTAAATCTGTAAATGTGAAAAGCATCATAACGAACAAAACTAAAAAGTACAGAGCAGATGTTCTTGCAGGAATCCGAAAAGATAGGATGGACTATTATCAAGTCTGGATATAGAAGAACGAAAGCTTGCAGAAAAAATAAAGATATGCAACATTTTACAGGAAAGAAATAATTTACAAAAAATATTTATTAAGAAACAACTACATTGTAATATTAATGATATATTAAGTTGATTTATATAATTTAAAAATCCTTTTTTCTATGATATTTCCTAGTATTTAGCTGTGATTTCAAGATTACTTTTTTTATTTAATTTTCTTTAGAATAGTTTTTATTTTACCTTTTTAAAGAATACTATTTATTTTTCTTATTTTCTGGAATAACCTTTTTATTTCTATATACTTTTTGACACTGCTAGGTATGGTGATATCCTTGTATTTATTAGAAATAAATTTTGTTTTAAATGTTTTTATTGTTTTATTTTACATTAAATACCCATTACAAAAGTCTAAAATACAAAAAAATGTAGTAAATAAAACAAAAGTATTTAATAGTGAAGAACTAGTTTTATTTATATTTGCATAAGCAAAGTGGCCATAATTTCACTTCTTTTTGCTATGCCATTTCTGTCACCATTATCATCAGCCTCTTCGTTTGGGGCACCCACAGGATTGACAGGGATTTCTTCTTCAATGATGAAATTATCATTTATGGCCATGTTATGTAAGACAGCACAAAAGCTCTTATGAAGTGAACAATATCTGGAATGCTTCTTAATTTTATATGATACAGTTGTCTAAATTTTTGCTCTAGTATTCCAAAGCAATGTTCAATAATATATCTGTTCTTTGATAAAATATAATTATAATTTCTATGACGTCTAGTTAACTGGCCTCTGTCTTTAAAAGGAGTTAGGAGATGTGTCAGACAAGGATATCCAGAATCTCCTATAATACACAACTCACCACATTTTGCATGCAGTGTTTGACTCAAAGGGGAAACTCTAAAAACACTGCTATCGTGAACTGAGCATGGAAATCCGACAAATATATCAGTTATCCTTCTTTTATGGTCACATACAACTTGGGTCTGAAAACATGAATTGAAAAAAATAATTTGCTGCTCAATTTACATATATTTTTACATAATGTATTTATATATGTAGCATACTCTAAATAAATAAGTTGATTTATGGAATTACCTGTATAGAATAAAAACTTTTACGGTTGAAATATGAATCTGGATCTTCTGTTGGTCTATCAATTTTTATATGTGTTCCATCGATTACACCCAGAACATTTGGAAAACCTCTTTGACGAAAAGCTCTCTCTACTTAAATTTTTTCATCATCAGTTGGCCATTTAATAATGTGTTGCGACATATTACTTAAAAAATAGGTGACTCTTAATAATTTTATGTAAGATACTTTTACTCATATGAAATCTATCTGCGACATCCCTAAATGAAGCAGCTTCGTTGCCAGCAAACCATAAAAATATTGTAATTATTTTTAAGGGACTTATTTTCTGTGAATGTCCTTGTTGGTAATGGAAATATTCTGATACTTCAAATTGTTCTGCTAGCCGCAGAGTTACTTCTCTACTCACACGAAAATGTTCAAAATAATGTCGATCTTCAAGATGTGGTAACAATTTCTTCAAAAAAATTTGTGGTTTTTGGAACTTCTAATATCTCAAGCAGTTCTTCCAACTCTTCATCACTTGATGTAAAATTGTCAGACATCTAAAATTTCGCTCTTATAAGTATATATTTATCTAGTAACAATATATATAAACAAAATAAAAACCTATCTTTAAGTTGTACCTTTAATTTGCTATAATAAAAAAATAAAACTATAATAGACCATAACGATTCCAACCAATTCTCTAATTTCAACAATTACTTATCTCAGAATTCAGAGCGCATGGTTAGGATATATAATTCTCACCGTTTATTCGGGATCTAAAGAACGTGTAACGAACTTATTCGGGATTTAAGAAGTTTTTGTTTGACCGTTAATACCTAATATGTTTACTGTGTCAGCTTTATCAATATTTATGTTTTGATGTATGCTATTTACAAATATAACACTAATTGAAGCGCCGCTGTCAACTAGAAACGTACGCTCTTTATTATTATAACGTATTTGAATGTAATTCAGGCCGCCGAGATTAAAAATGCAAGGTGCTATATTCGTTTTTAGTTGACAGTCTTTTGAAAAAACTGAAATTCGCGTTTTCCCTCGTTGTCGGGGGTAGCCGTATTTGGAATTGCTGAGAATATTCTGTTGTTTCCGACGCGATTATCACGCCTTGGAAATTTTCTCTTATTGTCATAATTGTGACTATTGTTACCGGACTGAAAGTTCCTTTGTTTATGACCGTGGTTTTGATGTTTATATTTCCTATACCGATTGTCCCTAGCGTGTGAATTTGTATGCGGTGTTCTTCTCGAAAAATGAAAAACAGGGTTAGTATTCGGGTTGATTATCTGTTCATTTGCAGCTTCTTGAATGGCCGCCGACAGTGTATCAGGGTTACGAGCCTTTATTAGGATTCTAGCATTTGTGTCGCGAAGTCCGTTCGCGAATATATTGATCGCGATTTTCTCGTTGACATCGCGAAACTTGTCGATTAGTGTTTCGTCACTGTCTGCCTGCGCTATAGTCAGATGGGAAAGTAATTCCTCGATTGTTTCTCCGTATTCTTTTATTATTTTCGAGCCTTGTCCCGCGTTATGAAGTTGCGTAGTTAGCGCCGTGATTGATTTTTTTGTTGTAAAATAATTTTTTTTAAATCCGCTATTAGGCCGGCATTGTTGGTGTATGTTTTACGTAACCTTAATTTTGCCTTTGCAGATAAGCAAGTTTTTAGAATGTAATTTGTTAAATTTTCTTTTCCCGCGCCATCTAACAAGGAATCGTACAATTCGATCGAATCTATTAATTGAAGTGTCATTTCCTCTTTACCGTTCATGACAGGTAACAAACTTGCGGCAGTGCGTAAATCGAATTTTTCGGCCATATTATTAGATTTTACACTTATGCTACTTAATCTATTATTTAGAATCTCCACATCTTCATTTAAATTAATAGTTACACTTTTAATGCAATTTTTGGTAGATTCTATGATAACTAAGCTATGCGATAACTTATTAAAATTGTCTTTGAGTTCCTTTAATTTACGTCTGTGTCTATCTACGCGAGTTTGCGCTCGATTATATTTTTATCACTTCTAACACTAACATTGTCTTTCTTTAAATTAATATGAAATACCTTTACTTCTTCCTGGAGTTGAAGAAACTGTTCCGGGGCGGACATGAAGGTAACCTAGACTTTCTCCTGGCTCCGGCTGAACTCCCTCTGGACCTGAGCTGAGAGGGCCTTTGTCATCCTCTGGTTTACAAGCTTGTAAACACTGTAGCAGCAGCAGGAGATTACCATGAGGACGACTCCCACAACTGCTAATATGCCGAGGATGTCGACCGTGTCCACGTTGTTCGTCACGTTTGCGTTGTTGCCCGCTATGACGACTTCTTCCTTCGCCGCGTAATTCCCCATCTTCGTAGATTTACCATTAATTTGGATGGTTCGTTCCGGTCTTCCACTTACTTTATTCAGCCTTAAGTGGCTGGCAGGATCGCCATGTGATGTGACCTGGTCCCGGAGGACACATCGCTGCGTTGGCACGCAGATTCACCAATATAATAAATGATAGACGGTCAGCGTTTGGATAACGATATATAATTAAATAACACCATAACAAAGATTCAACAATAACAATATAACATAGTAATGAATAGACACTAGTCTTAAGGAGGGTTTCTATGATACACTCTCTCGGACTAGTCTCTGTTAGACTCTGTGTGTGTGTCTGTATCTCGAGATCTAGTAGGATCTCCTTATATGTCCGAGCATGTCCTCCTTTAGCCTAGTGGCCTAGTTACAAGATCAACAAAGTGGTGAAAGATTGTAACATACCGAGACCGGTCTCGTACCTTGAAGGAGATGTGTTTTCGATACTTGACCCGGTTTGGTTACCGCATAGCATAAGAGGACTAACTTAAAACAAAATGCATTGTCACCTATAAATTTGCCAGGTGAAGTAACGGGTGTTTTTTATAGAGGTATAAAACTTTAAGTTGGCAAAACTTTTTTAAGTGGCGGCCATTTTGTCAGCCGTCAAGTGATTTATGTTTAGTTTGGTTTGGCATTTCAACATGAATAGACTGACGCCTGAACAACGCTTCCAAATTGTGCAAATGTATTTTGAAAAGCATGGTTCTGTTCGAAATACGTATCGCGCACTACGTCCATTTTACGGTTAACATAATCGTCCATCAGAGCAATTAATTCGATTAACTATGGAACGTTTTCGAACCACGTTTACTCTAAATGATAATACGCATCCACAGAGACGTCGTATAGTGCGAACAGAAGAAGTCATTGCTGCTGTAGAGCGTAGCGTACAGGAAGACCCGACTCAGTCTATCCGCCATCGTGCACAGGAATTGGATATGTGTCCATCCACTTTATGGAAGATTTTGCGGAAAGATCTTGGTTTGCGTGCTTACAAAATCCAACTCGTGCAAGAATAGAAGCCACACGATCACCTAGCAAGGCGTAGATTCGGTGAATGGGCCCAAAACAAGATTGCCGTTGATCCCGATTTTCATAGGCGAATTTTGTTTAGCGATGAAGCTCACTTTTGTTTGAATGGATACGTCAATAAACAAAACTGCCGTATTTGGAGTGATGGTAATCCTCAAGTGTATGTTGAGACACCGTTACATCCAGAAAAACTGACTGTTTGGTGTGCTTTATGGGCTGGTGGAATCATTGGTCCGTACTTCTTTAAAAACGATGCTGGTCAGAACGTTACAGTCAATGGTGACCGCTATAGAGCCATGATTACTGACTTTTTCGTTCATCAATTGAACAACCATGATGTGCAGGACCTGTGGTTTTAACAAGACGGCGCAACATGTCACACAGCTCGTGCCACAATTGATTTATTGAAGTCAACGTTTGGTAACCGCATAGTTTCACGTTTCGGACCCGTGAATTGGCCTCCAAGATCGTGCGATTTAACGCCGCTAGACTATTTTCTGTGGGGATATGTGAAGTCGCTAGTCTACGCCGATAAGCCCGAAACGATTGACCACTTGGAGGACAACATTCGCCGCGTTATTTCCGATATACGGCCACAAATGTTGGAAAAAATCATCGAAAATTGGACCTCCAGATTAGACTATGTCCGAGCCAGCCGTGGCGGTCATATGCCAGAAGTTATATTTAAATTATAATGCCAGAAGATTATCTTTCGAATAAAGTAAATTTCATGTCAATTTAAAAAATTCATGTTTGTTTTATTCCATTTCAAAGTTCTATACCTCTATAAAAAACACACTTTATTACTGGAATTTGTCTAGTATATAATAAATATTCATACAATTTAATAGAAGCAAAAGTATGTTGTTGTTGAAATCCGAGGAGTAAATATGTAAATTAATTTAAAATATTTGTAAGAATTTGTAATAAAAATCCTTTATGTACCAAGTACTTTTTATGTAGAATTATATGGAAAAATTGTACAAATAATACGTTCATGTTTACCACAGTTATGTACACAAAATGATGTAAAACAGTTATTGAGAAAAGTCACAATCAAATTTATACCTGTTGTATCCGTTTGTATATTTACTATATTAATAGATTTAATTTTAGATTTTTATATGCAGTGTTGGGTAAAGAACATAAATAAAATATTAAAATTGTAGATTTAAGAAATGTAAATAATGTTATTAAAGAAAAGGCTTTCTTAAAATATAGAAAATTAAGATATAAGAAATTAAAAAATTAATTTAGAATGTTTACTAAGAATTTTTAATAAATATGTTTTATGTTTAACATTGTATTATTTCTCTATGCTGTATAACAGTGATTTAAAACTTCAAAACCATGGCACTTCTGCATCCGTATATAATTACACATATTCTTGGATGGATTCTATAGAACAAGTAATTATCAATAAATATTTTAGAATGATTTGTGGTCACGCTCAAAATCGAGAACGAAGTTGTCGAATATACATTACTCTTGTTTGCATAGGTAAACAAGAGTAAAACGATATTCGACAACGATATTCTTCCTCGATTTTGAAGGTCTCCTAATTTAGCGGTCAAATTTATTTACCTTTAAACTAATATTTAAAACTGCCGCCAATTCTTACTACTAGCGCCAGGGTCGACTGGGAGAGCAATTCGAAAGTTTGACGCATGCGCAAGAAATTGCGATGTTGCAAATGTATTTATATATTATCAATGGACTATAGTGTGGGAACATTATAAAGTGACATAAACAATCACTTCAAACTTTTCAGATAAGTCTACAGATGAAGTCTCAGTGTACGCCCCAGAAAAATTTAAAAATAAATTTTCATTTTGTTCCTCACTCTCTTCAATTTCAGCTTCACTAGCAAGTACACTTTCTTGTTCCTCCTTCTGTTTCTCGGCTTCAACCTCATCATGAAGTTGATCTGTAAGTTTTCTAGCCATTCGTTGTTTTTGTTCTCTTCCAATTCTTTCATCGAATACTGAAAGGGCGACGCATTCCTCATTTAGATACTATAAATGGTTTAAAAATTTCAGTATAGAAATATTAGCAATTGTCTCGTTAATTTTTTTGAATTCTAGTAAACTTCTTAAAAAATTAATATCATTTAAAGGAGCTTCTGCAGCGGCAGGCGCAGAAAACCACGCTCTCATATATACGCGATAAACACACTTATTTCTCCAATTAGTATAAGAACCTTCTTTCCAATATATGCAAATTGCTTTCGAAATAAAAAGATTTTCAAGCAGTAAATACTTTTGGTCATCCACATTGCTAAGTGGTATGGTCCAGGCGACCTAAAATTTACATTTTCCATCTTTTCTCTAAGAAAAATGAGAGTCAGTTGAAGCAGTTCTTTGTAGTCGTCACGTGGTTGATCCTCTTCTAGTTAAGTTTTCCTTAAGTAATGTAATAATTATTGCAGCTACATTTAGTGTCTGCCGTAAAATCATGGTATTTTGTCTTATCAATGGTGTGCCATTCAGTTTTGAACTGTTTAAGCAAAGCAATTTCTGGACCAGACGTTACTATTAATTTGGTCCTTAAAAATACCTCTGCCACCACTACCTCAAAGATGTGATGTCGACATGGTAGCCATAAAATATCACGTCCTTTTGTTCAAGCAAACTTGCAGCACCTTTTAACTATCCGGTATTTGATGCTGTAGTATCAAAACAAAAAGCCTGAATCTTCTCTTCCATATTCCACTCTTCCACTATATCAAACACAGCAGAACAGGCTTCTATGCCTTCACCCGATGTAAGTCCAGGTACACCTAATAAGTGTTCAAAATTTACGCTAACCGCAATCACAGGAAGTCGATCAATATTTTTGTTTTCTGTTAAATGAGGAAGTAATTTCGAATCCCAATGCAGCTCAATAAAACTGACTTTATTAACGCATATCTTTCTGCTCGAAAATTCTCTCTACTTCGTTTGGTCGAAGACCGGTTTAAAACATATTCGCTAATATCAAATGGTACCGCTTCCACCACCGCACTTACACTATGTACTGCATTCCGATCACTTATTCTGTATTTATCCAAAGCAGGAGCAAGACGAGGAGTTATTATAGTTTTCCTAGCTCTTTTACTATTAGACGAATCAGCTGCGTCTTCCGCTTTCTTATTCTTATTTGTTTTTACAGTTTCTGTTGCACTATTATCTTCCTCGGTACTTTTCGCTTCACATTCATTAAATTCGACAACTGGCTATCTTGTTTACATAATAAACTAAGATTTTAAAACTCCTACCTTTTTTCCTCTGCGGTTATTCGTTCCTCTTTCCGTTTTTTCATTTGCGTTAATTTTAGATCGACTCCCAACATACAACCAGGCCAACCTTTCTGTCTCTGCATAATTAAAAATTATCTGTCTTCAGGAATTTTTATATCATTCAAAGCGTTCGAGGTCGCAATATTAAACAGATCACTCAAACCCTCAGTTTGCCCCTCCCTCTGTAGTTCACTCTTCCGTTTTTTTGATTTTTCTAAATCTCGCAACGTATTATACAGCTCTTGTAATTTTATAATACAATTTGAACGATTTTGTGTTGGGATTCTAGCTTTTTTCCAGAATACATTCACTTCATCAACACCAAACTAGCACTGTCATAGAGCTTTAAATTTACTATTCTCATGTTATAAAAAGCACACTCAAAACATCTCCTTTAGAGGGCAATTTACTGGTTCTTATTTGACTGTTCATTGAGCCAACCAAATAAACACATTTTCAGGAGCCGGATATATTAACCTAACTTTTGTTGTGAAATGGAACAATAATTATCTTGAATAATCCTTATTAACGCGCAAGACAATACACATACACGCCTTTTATCGCTTTCTGACATATGAAGGAAATACGCAGGGGTATTTCCCTTAAATTGACGTGTTTAAAACATAATTGTTAGACAAGGATAAAAGATGTCAAGTTTGCGAACTTTTCAATAGGTGGCAGAATGGATAGTAAACTTTCAATTACCGGCAATTAGAATATTTGCTTTAACGACAGTTAATAATTTTAACCAATTAAGACCAACGTTGACATTTTTTGACACCATTTTTGTTGTGTTTATTAAACCTTTGTTATATATTTTTTTTTTATTATAGAAAATTCAGTTTACTTGTTTGCACTTTTTATTTTTTTCTTTATTGTGCTTTACTTGTGCCAATGTGTAGTTAATTTTTTATCATATTCCATTTTTTGAAAGTTTACAACAAATCAACAAATTTACATAAAACAATTATTACAATTATTTTAGCATTGACAGCAATAATTTTATTGTTACTTCAAAGAGTGTACTTGATATTTGCATCTACACTGTTTTTTGTATAAATTTAACTTATTAATATTATTTAATAATTAAAAAAGATGAAAGGGGTATCTTAAGCATTTTAATAGAAGCTAATAATCATCCAGCTAGGGCCGGAGGAGTTATGGTAGCAGACTGCCTAGGTCAGCATAAGGAGAATTAGCATATCAGTAAAATACTTAGAATTAAGATAAAGTAATAAAACGTGTATAATAATATTTGAATTAAATAAAGTTAGTAGGTAATTAGCTGCAGAACTGTAAGAACGTGTTTTTGTTCATAAAAACAAATTTGTTAAATTTAGTTGATTTTTTAAAGTTAATTAAGTAACATCAAAGTTTAACTGGCGCAGTTAGTAGGATACCGTAACGGGGTAATTAAATAAAATCTTTAAATATTTCGGTTCGTATTTACGATCTGTACGGTATACCTAGTGAACGAAAACATCGAGTGCTGTGAAATTAAAAGTTTTGCAGCACATCGAAGCGACAGCAGCCACGGCAGTTGATTACTGAAGAGGAGATCTACAATTGACTTCCAGGACCTACAATTGGACCAAGGACCTAAAATTGGACCTCCGGGTATCTCAAAATCGACACCCACCACACACACATTCCCACAACAATAGGAAACGAAGAAGAACACAAATGTACTTCGCAACGGCTTTAATGTAAGTCAGTTTTGAAACAATTTCATTTCCTGTCAGAAAATAAATCCTCTCGCACAAACATTTCATTTTAGTTTAAGTAAGCTTGTGTATATATATTAATTGTATGTCAGATTCGGAAAGTGAATTATCTGTTGCATCAAGTTGTTTGTCAAACGATAATACAAAATCCGATTCAGAATACGCGAACCCCGATTTAGACGAAATTAGTTTAACAGAAATATCAAACAGATTAAGCTGTATAACGTTAAATAACGAATCAAACGAAATGACGAATTACACAGTGAAAGATGTCACCAAAAACAATATTGGCTTAATACCTGTTTACGATAGCGATCCTAACACTTTGTCCATGTATATAAGCACTTGCGAATATCTAATTACAACTTTCGGAAATCAGAATAATGCGGAAGATCCGATCAATCGAAGTTATCGGGAAAAGCCTTGCAATTAGTTAGTAGCAGAGAAACAATAGAATCGTGGACGGATTTAAAAAAAAATTTACAACTTAATTTTTGTGATCAGAGATCAGAAAGATGTTTGTTACAAGATTTAATGCAGATGCAACCATTAAGAGGTGAAACAGCCTACAATTTCGGTGAGCGCTGTAAAAATTTATTAAACCTTTTACTAACTAGGGTTAAAATGTCAGAAAAAGACGCAGATAAACGAGTAGTAAAAACCGAATTACACAATGATACAGTATTACAAACGTATTTACGTGGAATTGCTCAATTTGGTGATATAGGTCATAGAGTTAGGTTTAAGGTTAGGAACCCAGAAAATATAGAAACCGCGATGTCCTGTATTTTAGAGGAAGAAAATTTTAATTATTTTGTAAGACAACCGAATAATGTAAACAAATCAGAGTTTAGACCAATTAAACAACAAATACCATTGCGACAAAATTCAGTACCTAGCACTAGTAGAGAAATACAACTTTCATTTAATAATGTACATGTTCCACAATTTCAAAATTCAAATCGAACATATTCACAATTTGTAAATCGACCGTATTCACAAGTTGCAATTCGACCACCTCCACAATATGTAAATCAATTTGTTAATCGACCACCAATGCAAAATCAGTGGAAACCGCAACAAACAGCGACACAATCTTTCAAATTCGCGAAATCACCAGGTCAATTAGAACAGAAACGCCAACCGAAACAAACACCGATGGAATTAGGGAGTATGATGACACGAAGGACACAACCACCTTTAAAGATGGAAGAATTATTTTACCAAAGTGAAGAACAAAACGGCGATACAGAAGAAGGAAATGTATCACACGACTACGGAGAAGACGAAGCAGCAGGAATCGATGAATACTATGAAGAGTACGACAACGTCGAAAACCAGGATTTTCGTACACCAGCCTCGGAGGATACTCAGAATTAGAGAGGGACGAATATCAAGACGAAATTGAAAACGTAAAATTAAATGTAAACGCTTCATCAAAATTACCATATATTATGTTACAGGAAATTAATTCTAGATTTTTAATTGATACGGGTTCATCAAAATCAATGATTAGCACACAAAAGGTAAACGAATATTTCACGAATTATGTTATTAATGAACCATTTACAGTTCAAACTGCACATGTTATTACAAAACACGACTTTGTAATTGAAATACCAAGTTTGAAAACTTTCAAAGTGGCAGGGGAAACGTTAAAATTTCATGTATTCGATTTTTCAAATAATTATGATGGATTAATTGGGGTAAACTTAATGAAACAATTAGAAGCGGTAATAGATGTACCGAATGAACTACTAAAAACAAAATTTGTGGAAATCAAAATATTTTGGGAAAATACTAAAATCATTGTAATTGTAAAAATTCCTATAACCAAAAATTATAGCGATGTTTTAATAAATCATCAGACAATTACACCGGGCGTAGAAATTCCAAACACTCTAGCTAAAGCAAGAGATTTTCATGTTATTACAGAAGCTGTAAATTTTAACGATTATGAAGTAAATATATAGAAATAGAAAAACCAATAGTAGCGGAAATTTATCAAACGGAAACACACAACAATTTTGAAACTTGTTTAAGTCCAAGACAAATAGGCAAAATTCAATTCGATAACGTTGGAGAAAAGCTACGTTTAAATCATTTAAATGACGAAGAAAAACGCGAAATTCAAAATTTATGTATAAAATACAAAGACATATGTTATAGCGAAAATCTACCTTTAACATTTACTAACAGTGTAAAACATACGTTACATATGAAAGACGAAACACCGATTTATTTAAGAGCATATAGAAAAACTCCTCAACAACGTGAAGAAATAAGAAGTCAAGTAAACGATCTACTAAAATAAGACATTATACAAGAAAGTTGTAGCCCATGGTCGGCACCAGTGAGTGTAGTACCAAAGAAAATGGACGCCTCAGGTAAAATAAAATATCGTATGGTAATAGACTATAGACGATTAAATGACCAAACGATCGACGACAAATATCCAATACCAAACATTCACGATATATTGGACAAATTAGGACGAGCACAATATTTTACCAGTTTAAGGTATGGTTTCACTTGCGCGTCCGGCGGTAACCTCCGACGGTAACCGCTGTCGGTAATGCTCTGCTTCAATGAATATTAGGTGGCGCTGTTTTCGTTTAAGCGTCTCACCGACGCGATCCCACGGGGGTATAAGTTAAATTGCCAGAATTGTACTATTGTTTTTAGTAGGCGACCATTTGATAGGTGCGCTGATTGTAATCAATTTTGTAATTTTTTCTTTTTTTTTAAGTTTCTAAATATGTTGGTATCGTTGTACAAAGATGCATACGCCATTTTTGTTTATTTTACCTGATTTTAATATTGCTAATTCTGTTTATTTCGCTTAGTAGTTCTATTACTGTATTGGGAATATATACCTTAATTGGATTATATTTCCTTTGATATTTTGTATATATAGTTAAATTTAAAATTAGTGTGTATATAATATGTGTATAATATGTGTGTATATAATATAATACATTATTTTTTATTAATTTATTTTATGAATCATGTTAAAAACGTAATATAAATAAATTTGTTTAGAATATGAAGAAATTATTTCACTTGTTACAATAGAAACAAATACATGAATATATTGAAAGTCCCATTCACAATAGTTAAATAATGCTAAATTCACTATTACAACTTGTCCCCATTTTTTATGTCGCCCATGGTACCACCCACTGTTAACATATATTTGTGTCGTGGAAGTGAATCTAGTGAAAGAACCAGAGGAGCAGATACTATGATGAATGAAACTAACACGTGTGAAACTATAAGTAGATACTGAAAGCAATAAAACACATCTATTTGTTCTGTTCATGTACGGTATCCGCCAAAATAAACAGTACCGAAACTCAGGGTGCTATGGAGTTGCTTACATAATATACATTTGTCATTATTGACTTAATTGTCATTAGTTGACATATCAATGTTACGCTGTAGTTGAATTTGAATTAAAAATGGTTTTAACTACGACAGAAAAAGTGTTCTTGGCAGAACATTATTTTCACTCATACGGAAATGGTCGCAATGAAGGTCCAAGCGTATAGCAGGTGTCAGTAAGATATCTACAAGAGTTTAATAAAGTAGCCACCAGCAAAAGCGTGATATTAGCCGTTGTTGAGAAATTTCGTCGTACTGGTCGTGTATTGTACCAGCTTACAGTTTCTTCAGGTCGTCGAAAAACAATGTGTACTTACTGCACGTAAACTCAATATGTGTGAAACATCTACGCGCCAGCTGTTCAAATCAATTTGTGGTTATCCGTACTGTATTCAAGTTGGACAACTACTAAACGCTGCGGACAAACGCATAAAGGAAATTTACTGTGGTCGCATATTATATAGCTTAATTTGCGAGATTTCAGAATTCTAGAAAAACATATGATTTTCAGACGAGATTCACGTTCATCTTAACAGCTATATTAATCGACAAACAATTCGGTTCCTTGGAACGTACTAATGTTATTGTACAGAAACCACTCCACAGTGTCCGATTTATAATTTGGTGCGCGGTTTCTGGTCATGGGATAATTGGTTCATATTTCCTTGAAGACGATAATCATTCACTTACTGTCAACCAAGACTGTTACAGAGAGAACATTTTTGTACCTTTTGTGAGAGATTTACAGAACTTTTTTCGAGCACGAAATCTATTGGTGCGCACACAATGGTTTCAACAAGCCAACGAGCCATACAGCTGCGCGCACCCTAAACTTAATCCGTCAGTATTTTGATGATAGAATAATTTCCCGGAGAACAGACTTAGAATATCCTTCTCATTTATTGGATCTGACACCACCTGATGCATATATTTGAGGTATGATGAAAGACAAAATATTTCGCTCAGAAAATCCGCCGGAGAATTTGCAGAACTCTGAGAAATAATACAAACATTTTTCCGACAGTTACGTCAACCACTTTTTATAAATATGTTTAGTGACTTAAAAATCTATATGAAGATTGTTTGCGTCGTAATGGTGAATATTTTGAACATTTAAATTTAAAAAAATTAAAAAGTAAATATAATTTTTATTTTCGGTACTTTTTATTATGACTGATATTGTATTAGAAGATACTCCTATGATTGCTGACATAATCATTCACGAACCTCCTATTCAGGTTTCTTCTTTAACTGAAACGACAGCGAACTATATACAACAAAATGACTTGGATAAAGGCCAAACATTAAGCATCGAAAAAAAATCACTTCAACTGCGGAGAAATAAAATCAGAATAAAATTGTAATTTCTAATATTAAAGTTCCCACGCCATTTGAAAAAACATTTGTTTTGGCCAGGCCCAAAAACAGTTTCTGTGCAAAGAAAGATAAAAAGAAAAGGTTTCAACAGTAGCAACGTCCTTTCAATGGCAACAATATTTGAAATCAAAGGATGAGAAGAAACGAAATGAAGAGAAAAAGAAAATGCAAAGGCAGGAGGAAAGAAATAGAAAACAAGTGAAACAAGATATTCAAAGAAAAAAACTTGTAAGAGTGATGATGCACATCAGACCAGTGCCGTTTAGCCAACAAATAACAATCAAGATTACCAATTATATGACTTTGTGGTGGCAGTATAGAACGGCCAACATTATTTAGGAAAAATAATTGTTATTAAAGACGAAAATGATTACCTTCAATATGAAGTAACTCATATGGAAAAAAGGGAAATCAATTAGTTCTGGCTAGAGAAATTTGATATTGTTCTTCACGGAAATAATGAAAATATTTAAAAAAACATTTGCACCCAAGCTAAAAAATAAAAGAGGCCTCCTTGTAGTAGATGAAATTTCCAATTTTAGGATTTGAAATAATTATTTATTACATTTTACGTACGACATTTTATTACATATGCTTACACTTACATGCAGTCTAAGCAAGTACCAAACACATACTGAATACCTTTTATTAGTTCTAATGCTATACAAGCAGCATTAGAACTAATAAAAAGCATTCAGTATGTTTCATTATGAAACAGACATGTAAATAATTTACACATCTGTAACTGTATCATGGACAATACACCTCGTATTTTCGGCATTAACTTCTGCTTAAGCTTCATAATGAAACAAAAGCGTTATACGTGCAATTAACGTATAGATATATTTAAAACCTTTTTGTACATTCAGTATGTGTTTGGTACTTGCTGAGACTGCATGTAAGTGTAAGCATACGTAATAAAATGTCGTCGAAACATAAATCGAGAAAACGACCGTTGTCAGACGAAGTGAATAAGTTTATTATTATACTGATTTCATACATTTTACATTTTATGTATACATACAACGCTGCTATAATATGTACTATTCTCATTTTTCGTGTGTTTATGCATATTAGTTTAATAGCAGAAAACCAAATGTATATTTAATTATTTCTGATAGAATAAATGTCTCTACTTCTATATTTATATCGGTAACAAGCTCATGTTGCGTCCCTATTCTATCGCATATTCTAATATATTACGAATTACACTCCCATACCGGCGCTCATGGCGCGCACGGAAATTGGTCTGCTCTAGTCATAAGTCATTGCAAACTATAAGATTATGTAGAGAACATGGTATAAATGTAATAACCCTACCACCCCATACCACCAACCGGAGGCAGGCTCTCGACTTGACAGTTTTTGGTCCTTTAAGATTATATTTAAACCAGGACATGGTTGACAAACAATCTAGAACAACTTATCACAGAATATGTTATACTTTAAAAATGATCCTTATACCGTTTGGGCATTTTTAATAATTTATTTAAATTAATTGCTAATTCTAAGTCATCATAGGCTATTTCAAAATTCAATATTATCGTTTAATATAATTTATTTACTTTATTGCTAATTATCGAACATCATAGGCTGTTTCAAACTCTAATATCTTTTTAGGTAAACAGGACATCGTTATATTTTTTATTAGAATTTTGTAAACATATTAGGATGGTTTAACTTGTCAAATAACCATTTTTCACTTAATTTAAGTCTTGACATTTTTGGTTTGTTTGGAGAGCCATCTAGGCGAGACTCTTTTAAAGTCTTTGGTCTAGATCGCTGTAACGTTTTGTATAATTTTATTCATTGCTAAAACCCTTAATTAATGCGAATTAATTAATGAATTTTTTATGTTGGCTTCCTCAATTGCTTTTAATCATGCCATGATATCCGAGTAATTATCAATCTTTTATTTCAATATCCCGTATTGGGGTAGTACTTTTTTTGTGTTAATAATGACGTATCAGTTTATTCTGCTTAAATTAACGGACCATCATTCTTGGCGTCATCATTCTCACTGCGATATTCATTCTTACAACATCGCAGTTGAGAGCACCTACGTTAAATACAGCGTAAATACGAACCCGGAGGAAAGATATATCACCAAAACCGTAACGAATATAACTCTGAAGAATAACTTCAAAAGAAGATGTACGCCGCAGCAACGACAAGACGCAGAAATTATCATTAGCCAAACAACCGACGAAGAAGATATCCAAAACCTTCTACAAAGGCAACCACAGATATTCATCATCGATCCCGTCCAGCCAACATGTGAAATAGAATTATTAGTATCGCCCGAAGAAAATGAAGAAGAAGAAGATACAAGCCCGGCAAACCCGCCCGACAACAACTCGGATCACATAATCAACGTCCAACTCCAAAACGATTTTAAAATGGCGAAGAAAACGGCAAAAAAACAAAAAACAGACCACGCAAATACACCTATCGAAACAAAAAACGCATACAGTGTCCTCGAGAAAACAATCACAGAGGAAAAAATGGAAGAAGAAACTGAAATCACTCCACAACCTTCAACTTCATACAACAGCACTCCCAGGGTAAGTGATAAGACACACACTATACTTAACACAAAAACTGAAACAAAAAATACACACAAAGTCGCACCAATTATCATAATCGAAAAAGACAAATGGACATACATACGACAATTACTTAAAACTAATAACATCAACACGACAGAAAGCAAAATGGTGAAACCAGGAATTCACATAGAACCGACAACTGACGAAGACTACAGAAAACTAAAACACACTCTAGACAACGAACATATACAATACTACACTTTTCAATTGAGAAGTGAAAAGACATTAAAGGTGGTGATGCGTGGCATTCCCACCTTTATCACCGAAACTGACATCACAGACGACTTGACGGACCAAGGATACCCGACTTTAAAAATCAAACGGATGAACGGCAAACACGGAATACCAGCACCACTTGTATTAATCGAACTGACGAGACAATACAAGTCAATCTACAACTTACGCGACTGCTGCGGACTGACGATCAAAATAGAACAACTAAACAAACGGACTGACATTATACAATGCCACAAGTGCCAGACTTTCGGACATCACCAACGGAATTGCAACATAAACTACAAATGTATGAAATGCGGAGACGGACATTCGACACATCTATGTACTAAAACAAAAACAACCCCACCAAAGTGTGCAAACTGCGGTGGTCCTCATCTATCCACTTTCATTAACTGTCCCAATAACCCAAACAATCCTACAAATAAAACCACACCTCAACCTAAATACGTACCAGCACCACCCCCAACAAGTAATCCATGGACACAAAGACAAAACAAGACAAAACTTAACACAGTTGACGAATTAGCACTTGCCTTGGGCAATATGCTAATGACACTACACTCGACTAACGCAACAAACGAACAAATACGACACTTCGTTACACAGACACAGACAATAATAACACTATACAACAAAACACATTAAACACACAACTGAAACGAAAAAAAAAAAAAAAAAATGTAAACGCGACTGACGCACAGACTGCACAAACAAAACACGTGACAACAAAAACAAACACAACAACGCACGATATTAATCAGACACAAACACATCACAACCCTGGGAGATACTTAACAACGGAGTGGAAATGGAGGCAATCTTCGACCACGATTCAAAATTCAAAGACTCATGAAAATTCTTGGCGTTCTCTTCTTAAGAGTTCCGCTTTGAAGTCAGTCGACGAGTGTAAAACTAGAAAGTCAATTTGAGTTGAAACAGTGTTATCTGTTCTGCATGAATGCAGGCTTTGACAAATTGGCTTTATTTCATATAAATTCACTAGTGTAGTGTTATTTAGTCGAGGATATTTTTACCCGGACTTGAAAGTTTTACGGCCACGTGTTTGCTTCAGGTGAGTTCTGAGATAAGGGGACGGCTGTAATTATATCACGGCATTGTTCTCCATTTCGTTATTTTACTCTGGAATTTTCCACTCATTTTTTTTTCTTTTTCTCATTTATTTAGGGCTGTTAGTATCTGCTAATGTTAGTATCGGCTAATGTTAGTATCTGCTAATAACGGCAATGCAGGCGGAATTGCGTTAGACTGGCTATGCTGTGAATTTCGTAGGTGAAATCTACCAAATAGACGAGAGGTCGATTCATCCGTAGACATCTAATCACCCGGACACAGGCAATCAGCGTAATCGGATCTAAGGATCATCTGTCACTCCAGGTAGTGTGTAGTAACATTTTTGTGACGGAGTCCCGGAAAACAATATAGTGATTTTGGAGGAACGCATGGCATTCTAAAACATGGTGTTCTACTTACAATTTTATTTTTTTTTGTTCTCTTGCCTCATTGTAAAATTTACTAAGTTCATTTTCATATATTAATCGCGTAATCAGTTTTCTTTTTTTCTTTTCTTTTTTTTTAATAATATCAATCTCGCATACCAGATTGTTTAAAGTAAAGAAATTTTAGTAAATTAAAGTTGTTAGTATTTTTTTATCAGTAACGGATTCCGATGTAATTTTAATATCTAAATTTTGTTTAAAGAAATATCTTTTCCATTTATTTGGTAATCATTCATCACTATAGAATAACATTCTAGTTAATTTTTTTATATATCTTAAACACATTATTTTTGCATATACAGGCTGAACCTGTTTTTGATTACTATCTGATTGGAGTATCCAATTATGTGAATACACTGTCAGTTACGTATTTATTGAATTATTAATTTCTATTTGTGTGTACCACCTAAGTACGTATTGCATATATTGTGTGTATCGAACCTGTGTAAGGTTCATTAAAGCTTTAATGGATTACCGATGCAATATCATATAGTTTAGGTACGCTATTATTTGATCAATAGTATTCCAACTGTTTAATAGTATTTTGTTGCTCGATACATTACCCCTCTGGTATAATATATATTTTTTTGTTCTTCTTAAATAATAAATATAGTTATTGTTATGAACTCTTGTTTTTTTTTTTGATTGTCAACTTATTTGGTATTTATCCACTTACTACGGCAGAGTCTGTGTTCTCTGTTGGCTAAAGGTAAACATAGTGTCGCCTTTTTTATGTAAGAACCTCCCCTCAACTCGCCTCTTAACTGAGTTAGCCCTTTAGCCAAAAGATCTCCGGGGCAACCATAAAGTTGAAGGTAAGTTGTGTAAATTTAGGATAATATTTGTCGGCGTAAGTCTAGTGCTGGTGGGGGCATATAGCAATGATATGGGTCTCATGACAGGTGCTGCATTTATGAAAGCTGCAACTCCGAGCAACATCACCAGTGGATTTCAGAAGAGCGGAAAACTCCGTCTTGATCCAAATGTATTCTCTGTTGTAGACTTTGAACCAGCTAATGCTATAATGCTCATGAAATTCCTTGCTCATCCTCCAGCGTTCAGAATAATGCTCATCAAGTTTCCCAGGATAATTTGGTCATTGAAAAAGAGGCCAATGTTTCAATAATTAAACTTTGGCCACTTCCGAAAGCCAAACATCAACCATCTACTAAAACACGGCAACAGCAAAAAGCAGAAATAATTACAAGCTCGCCCTATGAAAATATATGTATATTATTTACCATGTTTACTCTTGCCCCCGATCTGCGAGGCAAAAGGAAACATACAATGTTTTAGTTTAATTAGTATACAGCAAACGCTCGATAATGTAAACACTCGATATTGGCAACATTGCGCTAATGTGAACACAAAATTCGTACTATAGGATTATATGGAACGCTCGATAACATAAACATGTTGTAGATTCGATAACGTAAACAGTTCGGCGAAGACGATGATCAATCCCAGAATTACCCAGTTATGTAGGGGAGTCCCCGATTTATGAAGCATATAATTCATATTTGAACTTAATTGTGTCTGTATATTACTCCTTGCTAATAGCAAACACAGATGCTTAGTTGCATGTCGGTACATGTGTAGTTTTGAATTAGCTACAAGTTTATTGGGTGAGGTTCTATTCAATATAAACATTCCTCTTTGTTCTTTAATACACGATTGTAAACCTTATTTTGATTTATTATTCGAGCTTTTACAAATAGTTTACAATTGCGTGAGTTTATATGCATCGTTAGAACTATGGCATCCGCGTCCAGTAATGGAAGTGTTTAAAATTAAGTGATAAAGTAAAAATCTTAGATGAGGTAGTACTTGGTGCAGGAGTGACACAGTTATCAACAAGATATGGTGTGTCAAAGGCAAGAACCTGTAAGATTAACCGTTTGAAAACGCAAATTTTACGAAGAACTTGCAATACATTTGGAGGTCCGGGAAATCGAAAAACTTTAAAAAATGCGAAATGCCTAAGATGGAAAACTGCCTGTATAAATGGTTTGAAAAACAACGTGAAGACCATGTCCCAATTAGCGACGAAATAATTAAAGAGAGGGCTAAGCTGCTAAATGAAAAACTGAAGGAGATTGAACATTTCGTAAACAGTGATGGTTGACTACAAAGGTTCAAAAAAAGATTTGGAATTCGATCGTTGTCTATATCTGGTGAAAAATTATCAGCACAACCACAATTAATACAACCGTTCAAAGAAAAATTGATGGAAAAAATTAAGGAGCTAAATTTAAATATGGACCAAATTTACAACGCTGATGAAAGCGGCCTTTAGTGGAAAATGTTACCTCAGAAAACCTTTTTTGCTGCTTCATTTTTTTTTAATGAAATCTGTCCCGGGTAGAAAACCCGAAAAACAACGAATAACATTTCTACCCTGCACCAAAGTGGTTCACACAAAATAAAGCCACTGATAATAGGAAAAGCAAAAAATTCACGCTCATTTAAAAATGCTAATATCCCTCTTGATTATGACTATTCAAAAACCGCTTGGATGACCTGCAATATATTCCTGGAATGGTTCAACAAGCGCTTTGTCCCTAAGGTATAACAATGAATCTGTAATCACAAATGCTCTATATATAGTTTAACGATAATCAATTTGCAGGTAAAAGATTTCCTGGAAAAGCAGATGTTACCTATAAAAGCGTTGTTACTATTAGATAATGCACCAAGTAATCCTCCAGAGCAACAACTGAGAAGCAAGGATGTCATGTACATGCCGCCCAACGTAACTCCATTAATCCAACCAATGGACCAAAATGTAATAAGACTCGCCAAGCTATACTGCCGAAAGTTTCTACTTTCGTCTGTTTTATCAAAGAATACTGAAAACATTTTCGAGACTTTGAAACAAATAACATTACGAGAAGCGGTTTTGAATTTGTACATGACCTGGCATGCACTTAATCAGCAAACAATTCAAAAATGTTGGGATAATCTCTTTTGGACCAGCGACGAAGATGAAGACGATATATCTTTAAGCGTAATTAGAGAACAATTGCAATCAGATGCTGATGTTCTTCTTAATGCATCATTGGATGTTGTTAATTTGTTGCAAATTGTGAATCCTAACTCTTTTGTACACAAGGTGATATCAATGTATGCAAGGAAGATAAGCAGTTGAATGATGTAAATGAGGAAGAAGATACGGACAGTGATGAGGAGTATCTTTATTCCGTTGAAGTTGCAACTGTAGTGACTGACGCGCAAGCAATACAAGTTTTTAACCAAGCTTTAGATTGGGCTGAAAGAAAAGAAGAATTATACGCTGATATTTTAGTTCTCCGCAAATTACGGGCGCAGGCATTGGAAGACAATGCTAAGCGCAAATTTACGCAGACTAGGATAGCAGATTATCTTTCTTCTAAATAACAAATACTTTAAGTGGTTTGAGCATTTTTCTTATTTTTATTTTAGTGTATTAAAGGTTTCCTTTAATAATTTGCTTGTTAATGAAATCACGTTCGCTAATGTAAACATTTCGATAATGTGAAACACCCTCGGTGAATTAGTTCACGTTATCGAGCGTTCGCTGTATCTTGTTTATAAGTGCAGCACCATTTCTGCTAAGTGTTATATTTGTTGTATGAAGTACCTTTAGTATTGTTCTATTAAATTTCATTCAACTCGAATACAAAAAAAATATTTCAAATATATGCCTTAACCGGTTACTCTAGAACGGTTACGGTAGAACCCCATATGGAAAAAGTGCGTAAGAAAGTGTATGAACATGTTGAGCCAAGTGTGACAGCTATGGAAACAAAACCACCGACATCATTCAATATTGCGGAACAGGCTATCAGACCTATAATGCCAGAATCATTACTTTTAGCTAATGAGAAATATGTGAAACCAATACGGATACATTCTCTCAAAGAAAATAAATGTATGACAAATTTAAATATAAACGCTTTTTTCTCAGCTTCAGCTAAGTTTTTTTTTAGATATTTAGAAAAAATTGTACTCCATCTTTCTGTTACAAGACGAGCTCTTGTTACTTGGAATCCAGTCTCTCTAGTGGTAGAATTGGTTAGTGCGTAGTAGGAGATATTAGTTCAAATCCTACCTGGAGTACAAACTTCTAAATTGTATTCTAAAAACAAAATTGACATACGCAGAAAGCCTGTATGTATGTTTTCGGTTTAATTATGTCGTTTAATTTTTGTGGTGAGTTATTTACAAAACAACATATTTTATCCAAGGGCTACAGTTACCCTATACAGAAACATTTTAAAAAACTTGAAGAAACAGTTACAGTATCATCAGCAAAAGAAAACATCCTATCAACAGAGATAGCATTAAGCATTTTGGAAAAATTACCGCCAACTATAGTAATGTTCATACAATGTCTGATCGAGAACTCTATACGGAAGAAGGACAGAATATTTAGTCTGGAAGATAAGGTATTGTCATTGTCATTATAAAAGGTGTCCCAATATGAACTTGGCGATTTAAATTTCACATTATTTTCAAATAAGGTAACTTAGCAACCTAATATTTGGTATATGTCATCTATAAACTTGTAAAAGTCATCATGCAACGTTTCACGACTGAAGAACGTATCCAAATTGTTCAAATTTATTATGAAAATGGTCGTTCCATTACGAACACAATTCGTCGACTACGCGTTGTTTTTCATCAGAATCATATTCCCAGCAATACGGCAATTAGAAATTTAATGGCAAAATTTGAGCGAACTGGTTCTGTTCTCGATGTAAAGACACCACTACGTCCTCCTAACGTTCGGTCAGTTGAAAATATCGATATGGTGAATGAAAGTGTTACCGAAAGTCCAAAAACTTCAATTCGTCATCGGTCACAGCAATTGGCCATCTCAAGATCATCTCTGCAACGAATTTTAACAAAAGACCTTCGGCTACACGCATACAAGATCCAGTTAACACAAGAATTGAAGCCCAGGGACCATCACCACCGCCGTATCTTTGCCAATTGGATTTTGGAGCAAACTGATTTTGATGACGAATTCTGTAAGCGAATCATATTCACTGACGAAGCCCATTTTCACATAGGGGATTACGTAAATAAACAAAACTGCCGCATTTGGGGGCGTGAAAATCCTCGAGATTATTGAAAAACCCATGCACCCACTACGTGTCACTGTATGGTGCGGTTTCTTGGCCAATGGTGTTCTTGGACCTTACTTTTTTGAAAATGAGAATGGAGAAGCAGAAACTGTAAATGGGGAGCAGTATCGACAGATGTTGAATAACTTTCTATGGCCTCGTTTGGAAGATATGGACCTCAACAATCTTTACTTTCAACAAGATGGGGCCACTTGTCACACTGCCAGGGAAACTCTAAATTTACTGCAGGAGAAATTCCCTCGCCGTGTGATTTCTCGTAATGGTGACGTGGATTGGCCTGCAAGATCCTGCGACATAACACCGCTGGACTTTTTCCTTTGGGGTTTCCTTAAGGATCAAGTCTACACAAATAATCCACAGACAATTGATGAATTAAAAAATAACATTCGTGCGGCTATTGGCGAGATTAACTTGCATATGTGTGATAAAGTCATTGAAAATTTTAGAAAAAGAATCGCTGTGTGCAATAGAAGTCACGGTGGACATTTATCCGATATCTTGTTCCACATATAATTTTAGGGTTTCTATTTTATGTTTACGTTAATAAATCGTTGAATTTCTACGCATGTTATTTGGAATTTAAATCGCCAAGTTCCTGTTGGGACACCTTATATAAACAAAATCGGAAAAGTTACAAATTGCCATCCAAAGTGTTCACACTACCCAGTAGTTCAACATTACAAAAGTTAATATCTAAATTCAACTTACAACTAGCTATTTCCGCATCAATATTGAAACATTTAAAATCCAGAGTACATAATATGAAGGAAAAGAGTAAGATTTGTAGCATCATGTTCGATGAAATGACTCTTTCACCTAATTTTGAGTATATTTAACATAAAGTGGAAGGTTTTGAAGACGATGGTACCAACAGAACAAAAAAGATTGCGAATCATGTGCAGTTGTATATGCACCTGCAATAGTGCGATATCGTTTGTCAAATAGACGATTGCTCTGGACATCTGATGAATATCCAAAAATTATTAACTGAACAAATTGCAGACACCAACGCGGCAGAAACTTGGCTGATGCCCATGTTACTAGCTGATTGCAATATGTTGCAACCACTAAACAAATATGCTCTGGGATACGTTAGTGGTTGGATTGCAAAAAACCCTTTCAAAATTTAAAGAATATAATGATGAATCCTCTTTACATTATTGTAATATAAATTTCTTGGAAGTACTTACTAGTATTTATAATATATGCCACAAAGTTTTCTCTTTATATTTAAATAAACCGAATTTAATAGCAAATATAAAAAGTGTAATAGTACAAGAGGTAAACTTTAATTTAAAATTCTGTGTCCACGAAGAAAATTTGAAGCAAATTAACTTAAATAAATATATAAGTTGCTAGTATATAATTACATTAACAGATTAAATAATTTACTAATTGGAAAAGAAACTGATGTTAAAGTTATTTTCAAAAGGAAACATACATATACATAAATAATAAAGGTCTTGGTAAGATCTAATAAATCTTGCAATCACGCTTATCGGATCTAGGAAAATTTCCCGAAGATAATTCACCGACGAAAAATTCCTGGACAACAATTCCTCGATAAAAAATTTCCCGACCGGAAAGTTCCCCGACAGTAACATTTCTCGATAAGCAATTCAACGAACAGAAAATTTCCCGACTATAACGCACTTCACTTCACTTCGCAACGTAATTCGTCGATGGTTCAGCGGCAGTTTGTCTTCTATGTGTATTATTAAAAAGTTTACAAGAAATACCTACTTCATTATATTATATTATAATCATCATATCATATAATCATATTATAATCCGGGGATGACAAAAAAGAGCAATGTATCATTGAGTAATGTTCATTCTTAATATAAGATCAAAGGTCTTGCAAATCATCTAAATAAAGCATGTCTTTTTGAACCAACCAATATAAATCTATATTAATTTAAAAACTAATGAATATATATTATCATTCATCGTGTAATGTCATTCATTAGCTTTGGTTACTTCTTCATTCCAAGCAAGATTAAATAAAGGTTACAAAATATTTTTCTACTCGCGAATAAACAAAATATGTTTATACAAACAATCAAACAATATATCATAACAATTGACCATTATACGACAGGCCATTTTACAGACAGGCATTCATATAGGCGTGTCAGCGCAAGGACGTAATTCTAAATGTTAGGCAATGATAATGATATACCGAATCTATTATTATTAACAAATAAGGTTTTATAAGACAGTTGAACCTTTCTTTCAATATTAACATGTAATAGTAATTTGTTCATATCCTCCACTAATGTTTGTACAGCGCAAACTTTGATACAGACAAATTTTTTAATACAAGTAATGTAAATATACTATTGTATATATTATATCGTTGTATACACAATATTTATTATACGTATATATATATATATATATATATATATATATATATATATATATATATAAATAAAATATGAAAACATGTATACAGACACATAATAAATAAATATCCCACATGTATAAAATCTATAGTTAACAGTTTTATGCATGATAAGAATACTTAGTTATAAAAGAATGGCAATCTCTTCATAGTGTTTATTTCGAAAAAGTCTGTGCAACAGTTAACATCGTGAAATGGCTGTTGAATTTGTGCTTAGTGAGAAAAGGAAGAAGAAGTTGTTGCTTGATGGTTATTTATACCAAAAAGATAAAGGAGACGAAAAAGTGTTTTGGAGATGTGACTACTACTACAAAGTGAAGTGCAATGCTCGAGTTACAACTCTTGGAGAGACGGTTCTTAAGAAAACTGGAGAACATAACCATGTTGCAGATGCCAGAGAAGTAGAAAAAACGAAACTTTATAATAAGATACATGAACACGCGATCAGTACCCAAGATGCACCACAATCATGTCATCTCTACTGCATTAATTGGACTTGGCCAGGCTACTGCAGCATGTTTGCCAAAAGTTTCCAGCATGAAGAGAACTATAAGAAATGTTCGTAAAAAAAAAGAAGCTGCCCCGGCTTTGCCACTCCATCGAAGAGAGATCATTTTTCCGCAAGAATACACGTTAACAGAAAACGGAGAAACTTTTTTACTATACGATTCTGGACCAAATGACGATAGAATGCTGATTTTTAGTACAAGAAGAAATATTTCACTTCTATCTCAAAGCGGACATTGGTACGCGGACGGGACATTTAAAACAGTGCCACACTTGTTTTGTCAACTGTTTACAATACATGGGTTACAGAAAAATATTTCAATTCCAATTGTATATGTGCTCTTACCGGACAAAACAAAAAATACCTACATTCGATTGCTGCAAAAGTTAAAAGAATTTATGCCTGGAGTGTGACCAACCATCATTCTCACGGATTTCGAAACTGGCATGATAAGTGCTTTTTCCGAAGAATTTCCAGCTTCACAGCATCGTGGTTGCTTCTTCCATTTTTCACAGTGAATCCTTAGAAAGATTCAATCAGAAGGCTTAAGGAACCAGTACGAAACCGATGCGGAATTTGCACTGAAACTGAAGTTACTGCCAGCGCTAGCATTTGTGCCCACAGCAAATGTAGTAGATGCGTTTGAGACGATTTGCGAAGAAAATATGCTACCCGACAACGCCTAACCAATTGTGGACTACTTCGAGGACACCTGGATTGGACGGCCGCAAAGACGCCAACGTCGCCGCTCATCACGATTTCCTCATGATATGTGGAATTGTTACGAAACTGTGGTAGAAGGACTACCAAAAACGAACAATTCGATAGAAGGGTGGCATCGAGCTTTTGAAACGCAAGTTTCAGCAGACCATCCCAATATATGGAAGTTTATTAAAGCTATACAATGGGAACAGAGTTAACATGAGCTTCAGATAGAGCAATACGTAGGAGGTGCTGAAGGCCCTCCCGGTCGTAAAAAGCACCGAGATTGTGCTGAACGAATAGGAGCCCTTGTAAGGACATATGATGGGAGTAACCTTGCCGATTACTTGCGTGGGATAGCCCACAACTTAGCTCATTAGTGACACAAAATAAAAACCAACAAAAATGTAAAAAAAAGGCAAACAAAAAATTAAAATAACCAAAAAAAAATTTAGAAATAAAAAATAAAAACTTCAAAAAAAAACTTATTGTCGGGAAATTTTCCATTCGTTGAATTGTTTGACGGGAAATGATACTGTCGGGGAATTTTCGTGTCGTGGATTTTTTTGTCGAGGAATTGTTATCGAGGAATCTTTCGTCGGTGAACTGTTGACGGGTAATTTTCCGGCTCCCTACTTATCTACTACTTTGGTTTTGGGAGTATCTACTCTCCAGTTACCAACACAATGTGTTTTATTCAACTTCTAAAAATAACGAAACTTATGGATTTTAGATTCTTCCGATGCTCTGTATATAAAGAAAAAGTGTGCTAATTTATATTCACATGATGGGAATCCATATCACATGAGATATCTATTTTCACACTATGAGTTTTATTTCAATTCTTAAATAATTACTTTTTAATTACAAATTGAAAAACCCAGCTATCTTTAGATGCTCCTGATACCTACTCTCTACATGCAATCTAAAAATGTCTGTGTTATATGTTCTGTTTATAACAGGCAATTTTTATAAAGTTAATATTACTAATTAATCATATACGTTTAATCTTAGCTCTTTATTTATGATCTTCAAAGTTCATCATATTCAGCATTTTATATGGACCTGAATTCATTATAAAGATTGTCGAATTCAGCATGGTGCATGTTCATTTTTAAAAAGAAATAAAGAAAATTAATTATAGCAAAATTAATAATTAATTCAAAACTAAAAATGTGAGTCTCAACTAAAGATTCAACTTTTAAATGTACGAATTACTTGTTGAAAATGAAATTTTTTAAAAATAATTTATATTATCTATAAAAATAAATTGTGACCGTTGCTTTCAAAGATTTTGTGGAAAAAGTCCTCTTTTTCAGTCCGATTTTCTCTGTATATATAGGGGTAATCATAAAGTAAGGGATATACTTTAAAGTCTTATATAATTTTAAGAAATCAAGCTAGTAGCAAAAAGTAAATGGAATCTAGTTGCTTTTAGATTTGGATTTTACTGTATCTATGAAAAACAAAAGAGTTGTCATTACAATTGTTGACATGAGTGTCAAAACAAAATTATTCAATTTAGAGTTTTATTTTGAAATTAAAACTCAAGTAGACGACTCAAACTGTAATAGCATGGATTTACAAACAGAATTGGTTTAGTGTTATTATGAATGCGGCAGAAATTACACCGCTGGATTACGAAGATTACGCACGAGAATGGGTTTCAGAGCGGGGCCCTGTCAAATGAAAGCGTACCGCAATTTGATACAAAAATTGGAAAGAACAGTATCCTATAACTGACCTACCAAGATCGGGAAGACCAAGAATTAGTGATGTCCAAGTACAGAGGTTCTTCATGAAAATCAGGACTTAGGAAAAGGTAATCTACTAGCAATCAGCAGTGCAAATACGATATCCAAACGATATACCAAGGTTTGGAAAATTTTACGCAAAATTTTGAATTAAAAGAGGCAGATTTGGCCACTAGGTAGGGATTTCTCTTTGCGAGTAATGGCTCAGATGGAAATTGAACCCGCATGGTTATCCCGTATTTTATGGACAGATGAGGCACATTTTACTCTGAATGGTGGAGGTCAATACTCAAAACTGTAGAATCTGGTCTGCAGAAAATCCACAAAAAATCATTCAACAAGGCCTTCATGACAATAAAGTCACCGTTTGGTGGGGTTTTACAGCTGATTTTATCATTGGTCCGTATTTCTACGAGGAAATGTAGAATGGAGAAGCCGTATCTGTAACTATAAACGGTGAACGATACTTGCAAATTTTAAGAGATTATGTTATTCCACAGCTGCAAAACGAGCACCACGGAATTGAAAACATCATTTTTATGCAGCATGGAACACCCCCTCACATTTTCCGACCAGTCAAAGAATTGTTAACCAACGTTTTTCAAGATCGTGTGTTAAGCAGACATTTCACAAATTCATGGCCATCAAGATCACCTGATCTTAACCCAGCAGATTACTGGCTGTGGGGTTATTTAAAAAGTTGAGTGTTTAGAAGACGACCAACAACGCTACAAGAACTAAAAGACAATATCAGAAATGTTACGGAATTCTGTGTACAATTTAGAGGACAGGTTGGTACTCTTACAACAACAAAATGGAGGTCATATTGAGCAATTGCTGTAACTGGTTTTGTGCATAATAAATCCCATTTCTTAAGCAATTAGACTTCATTTATTTTTTATCAACTTAATTTGTTAAAAAGTTATAATTTAAAATATATCCCGTATTTTATGATAACCTGTTATCTTCCTCGTGACATCGACACTTTTTCCAGTCGTAAAATAGTATTCTTTCGTCCCTTTTTCCGAGCTATGTTTTATATTTCAAACTTGTGTTCTTTCGTTAAATTTTAAATATTTTATTATATCGAATAGCCAATCAGATTAATACTATTATGCAAGCATCATACCATGTTTTTTTTAAGTTTCCTTAAATCACAGATAATTGAAATTGCTAAATCAAATACAGGAATTCTAAACGCGTTGCGAATGCCGCGACGGATATTGAATGGATAAGATGTTACGCTCGAAAATTACCTAGAGACCATTCGGGAATTTTTATTGAATTTATTTCGTTACTTGCTTGCGTTAAGTCAACATAGGCCTTTCATATTTCACCTTTTTCGTTTATTATTATTTTATTCATTTTTGTTATTAATTATCAATCGTTTTGGGCATCTTCAAACTTGGTTTATTCTTAAAAATTTATTTATGTTCTAATATTTTGGTTGTTGCTATATCCGTATTCCTTTTCCCGGTCTTTTTTTTATATACCTGGACGCAGGCCGACATTTTTCGAAGTAATATGCTTAGTCACGTTATGTTTTAACATTCACTATTAATTCAATTTTTGATACTCTTTGATCAATTCTTTTATTGTGTTAATTTTTCTTTGAATTTTGCGAAACCATTTGGGTGTCTTACTTGACTAATTAACCCTTTTATTAACGTAATTTTGCGTACACCTTTTTCTTTCGCTTCTAGCGCCATCTTTACAACTTTTGGTTTATCTTTCAATTACAGTTTTCTTGACATTTGTTTAATTAATTTATCTTTTATCCTTAATTGCGGTGTTTTAATTATCGTATAATTTTTAACAGTTAAAGGCTAGAACACCTGGTTTCTAGCATTCGATTAGTATTTTATAATCAAGCTGGTCGTCAGCTTCACTGATAATCAGTTGCAGATTTTGTAGAGCTATTTTGCGTGGCAAGTTCCTTCAGACGAGCCTACGCTTTGTTATCTTCAATTACTTGGGGGAACGACTCTCATTAATATTTCATATTTTAAACTGTATATTCTTATTGTAAAGAAACGTAAAATTTCGTATACTTAATTTGTGTTCTGCTTATTTCTAGTTGGGATTGTGTCCTAGTAAATTCTGTTTAATCGATATATTTATATCTGTATATACAGGGTGTCAACCCGACGAGTGAATTTTGTCAATAGAAGTTCACTGTTTTACGCCTGGTGCGTTCCTCTTGTTAACTATATTTAATTTAAAAAAAAACTGAGAGCCTTGTTACAGTTTTCATCTCTAGCTTAAATACAGTTTTGGCGCTTATATTTTGAAATTATATTATCTTATTATTTGTTTATTAACTTCTTAAATTTGAATTTTGGCAAACTTTGATCTATTTTGTTAGTCTATTGATAATTTGTGTTCTACGACAACTGATATCTAATCTTTTAATATATTGAACCTACTTCTTGTTAATAATCTTTGTTATTGTTTACATCTTGTGTGTGTTTGATTTCTTACCTACAAGTGTTGCGAAAAGCAAAGGTCCGTTTATATCTGCAACAAGTAACAAGGGGCTGTCTCTCTGGTTTATTTTGAAGCTACCAGGGTCCCACCTGCATCCGTATTATTGGGGAAACTCTGCAGGGTCTCTAATACGGTGGTGTCCTACCTACATCAAGCGACTTTGGACTCGCGACACTCTACGTACTAGACTGAGTTAGCCGGCAGAGTACATTCCTGGGGACGACCATCTTCAGGTAGGTTCAGGCCAGAGGAGAAGAGCAAGCAGAACATCGCGCAACCTCCTTATTACTTGCGTCATTTTAATTTGGTCGCGTTGTGGCAGCAAAGCTATGCGTTCATTATTAATATAACATCTATGCCAGAAGGCTTATCGCATGCGGAAGAAAAGCAATTCTTGAAATTGGCTTCATACGGATTCTTGAAAAATAAACATGAGGAGCGTATTTTAACATTCTGGTTGAAAATGCAACAGGTGTAGCTAGTTTTAACAGAGAAAGTCTGAAATACAGCGCCTTTTCCAACTTCATTATGTGAAATTGATTTTTCAGCATTTGTAGACATTAATTCAAAAAAGGAAACAGGCTTTTGGATGTGGAACCGCATCTCAGATTAAAATGAAAAACCAGGTAACCAAATTATGATCTGCCCTCTCAACATAAATAATTTCATCATTCTCATTGATTATAATGAATATTGTTTATATCTTTTATTTGATTTATATTTCATTATAAGGTAATTTTATTTTTCGTCTATTATTTTGAAAAACGGAAAAAATAAATATATTTTCATTATTATTAATCCATTCGATCCCACTGTACTCGCTTGAGTACATAAAAACGTCAACTTTGTGACGCTATATCTCTCATGTTACTAGTTTTTTTAAAGAGATTTTTGTTGACATATTAGTTAAGAGTGTAGAGAATGAAAATATATAAATGATAAACAACAAAAATATAACGGTAAATTTGCAAATTCTTTTTTGTCAACAGTGTTTTTCGTTTTTGTAATTTTTTGCACTTTTCGTTGTAACTTGATGTCTATCACTTCTGCTTGAAATTAATTGGTGGCAAATTTAAGTGTAAATCAAATTAAACATATCTATGTTTAAATATTTAAAAAAATATATATAAAAAATTGTGAAAAGAGGTTTTTGGTAAGCATAAATATTGGTGCACTCGCTTGAGTACAACGGGACAATGTATGTGTGATATTTTTTGTGTTGATTTTAGCTTTCTGCCTGCGATGGATGTTAGAACATTTTATGGTAAAAGATTTGAAAACATTGCCGCTGCCACTGATTATGCTACAAATCAAAGTCGTTAAAATTTTGATTTTACTATCATTCCTCCAAATACTGACCGCGAAACAGACGAGGAGGAAATTGATGAAGGCAATTTATTTCGTGATGATCTGCCAAATGATATTCCAGGCGAATTGGAATTACTTTGCAGTAGCGACAGCGAAGATGACATCCCATTAGCAGACTTGAGAAAACATCTATTAGCACCAAGAGAAATAAAATGGAGAAAAAGGTCAATGAATATGGATATGCCTAGTACCAACTTCTTTGAAACTTTGAAGCATGAAATGAATATATCACTGCAAGGTAAAACACCTGTAGATGTATTTGAAAAATTTTTTGATGGTGATGTTGTGCAGCTAATTGTCACGCAAACAGTGAAGTACGCCTTTCAACATAATATGCATACCTTCCATTTCACCGAAGAAGAGCTCAAAGTGTTCATTGGAATTCTCCTGTACAGTGGTTATCACACCATGCCAAGGGAGCGTATGTACTGGCACGAAGATACGCACTTACCTTTTATTTCCAACAATATGTCGCGTAATCGTTTTCAAGAAATTAAAAGTTACATACACCTTGCCGATAACTCTGAACTGGATTTAAGTGATAAAATGGCGAAAATTAGACCACTTTCCAAACTCTTATGCGAAAAGTTTTGTCAATTTGGATACATGCACCAAAATCTCTCAATTGACGAGTCAATGGTCAAATATTTTGGAAGTCATTCCGCCAAACAATTTATTAGAGGAAAACCAGTTAGGTAAGGTTTTAAAAAATGGATGCTTTCCAGCAGTTGCAGTTATTTATACCAGTTTGATACGTATTGCGGAGCTAAAGCAGTTGAGAGTCAATGCCAACAGCTACATTAGGATCAAGAGTAGTTATTGATCTCATAAAAAATATTTCTCAGCCTACAGACCACATATTGTTTTTTGATAACTTTTTCACTTCGTATGATCTTTTGTGCCTTTTAAAACAAAAGGGATTCAGGGCAACAGGAACTGTTCGAGACCGAAGGACAAAAAATTGTCCTCTACTGCCAAAAAAAGTGCTACAAAAAGAAGAGCGTGGAAAATTTGATTACAGGTAAACAAGTAATTATGAATATTCCTTTTATAGTATAATGAACCTTTTGTCATAATAACAGGTATGCCGATTCCGGAATTCTTTTCGTAAAATGGAACGATAACAGTGTAGAAATGATGGTGGCAATGATTAACTCGTGTGTCGTAAATGCCTGGAAGCTTTATAAGAGTAGCAACAATAGCAACATTGATCTCTTGAATTTCCAACGAGAAATTGTCCGGTATTACCTACGAAACTATGCCATACGTGCAAAAGAACCAAGATGTTCTACTACATCGTCCATAGCAACATCGGCAGGAAACCACTTTCCAAAACGTATACAAAATCAGCTAAGATGCAAAGTATGTCACAATAGAGTTCGATGGATTTGCGAGCTTTGCAACGTGACACTTTGCGTAGAAAAGGACTGTTTTAAAAAATTTCATACCGAATCTATAAATATGCATAATAATAATTAATTTAATATTGTTTTACTTGCGTTCCAAAATGTCTCAATATATGAATAAAAGTGAATTTTAATTAAAATCTATATGTATTTCAAGTTAGCTTAATAGGAACTTTTGCATCCACATTGTCCCATTGGACTCGTATGAGTACAGGTTATAAAACACTTTTCAAAAAAAAAAATTTATTTGATCTTCATATTATTATTATTTGAGTCCTACTAAGATGAATTTTACAAACAGAAATGCGATTTTTTTGTTTTAAAGATGGTTGGGATCTAATGGGTTAAAATATATATAATTTTGACAAGGAGTACTTAATGTTACGTCAATTATAGAAGAGGTACACATATGTCGAAAGTTTGGGAAACACTGCCCTAAATTAATGGTTAAAAACTCATCCACCTAATAGTTGCTTGTCTTGCAATTGTGCTAACAAGTAGTCAAAATTTGGTATCACCATGTCTCAAATTTTTTGAATATGAAACATCTAAGAATAAACAAGATAATAAAACTTTGGATGGTGCCTGGCTAAGATTCTTATTTAATAGCGCACTCTTACATGAAAAGGTAAGTTAAGAGACTAAATACTATATACCATGTCAATTAAAATCTACGAATTTAATTTAAAATGAGAACTTGAATTTTATGGACAATTCACGACCAAGAGGGGTGGCCCTCCTATTAGGCCCGGCCTCAATAAAAGGGGGAACAATTCTCAACGAGGCAATTAACTAGAGTCCATCCCTAAGGAACAATTTGGCTTCAGGCCGGAACTTTTGTGTGACTTCCAGCTACTGAGATTAACGGAGGCAATCAGGAACGGTTTCGAGCAGCGGGAAACAAGGGCGGCCGTATTTTTGGACATGGCTTCTGCCTTCGACACGGTGGCCTGCTGCATAAAATGCCGGTACTGGGAATTGGCCCTGGACTGGTGTGGCTGGTAAGTCCCTACGTAAGCAATAGAAAATTCCGCATTCGGTGTGGAGACGTAGCCTCGGATACGAGACCGATCCGAGCTGGTGTTCCCCAACGATCAATGGTGGCGCCAGAATGATTTATAGGACCTGTCACCAGGGAGACTTATGCATCCCGAATATATAATCAATGTAAACATATCGCTGATATGGAGGAGTCGGTGATAGCGAGACAACTATTAAACCACTTCATTTATTCAGATACCCAGGCGATAATCTGCCAGCGGGTCAGCGATATGGACTCCCTCAATGAAATTTTGCGAAGATTAGACGATTTTGCAGAAAGTAATCATGGACAGTTCCCATTATCTCTGCGTAGTCCCAACTATCGTCAGTATAATCCACCAAATCATCACCCAAATAATTACAATACATCACCAAATCAGCCATCCGGATCTCAACATTCTCTTAATAATCATTGTTATGTTCACACAAAAATGAAGAAAAGACGGTTTACTTTAAATATATATTAATTATATTATATTTATAATATTGTTATAATTTATTGTCAAATTCGTTTTGAAATAAGTGTTTATAACTCTTGCAGACTCTTACTGGCTCTTACTGTTAATTTAACATAGTTATATATTAGTAGATAAGAAAAATATCTCTAGTACTGAATCAAAGGTCGTACGTTAAATCAAATTAAGTTCTTAGAATTTTCATAAGAAGAGAAACAATTTATTTAATAATATTAACTGTACTAATCGATATTTTTCCTTTGTTAATATTCAAGTTATCAATGGGAAAATTACATACATATAATATTGTGTAAATATCTAGTGAATACAGCAAATAGATAACGTAATGTTTAACAATGGTAGTGATAAATTCATGAGATGTATCTAAATAATATGAATACAATAAACTTGATATACAAAAATGAAAGTTAATATTTTAAGTAATATATTCGAAAACAAGGTACATTACAAAGATACTAAATTAAAATATAAAGTAATATATTAATATATAACATCACCCATCGCATCACAACAGACAGTCAATAATCCTAATTACAATTATCGATCTAATTACAATAATAATTCTCCAACGAACAACACTAATCATAATCATCGTCCGATTAATCCGAACATTTCACCTACAAAATACAACAATTATAATCAGAGACCTTACGAATCTAACTGTTATAACAATTATAACAATAACCAGCCTGCAAGAAGAGGTATGTACCATTACCAGAATAGAAGCCGAGGGCGAGTAAACAATTACAGCAGGAGACCTAGATCGCCATCGTTCTTGCCAGCCGAGCAGGAAGGCGTACAAAAAAAAAACGCCAATTTCAGAAACAGATTTGTACACCACCCCAACTCCTGGCCCCTCTTCCAAAAACAACTAAACGACATCGACTGTAACTACCCTTTTAAATTACATAATATTACCTTCTATCAAGCACCTGAAGAATTTATACTAATCGACGATACTGGATCTCAAAATATCGACACTCACACTCTTCCCATTATAAAAATAAAATTCTCCAACATTGTATTAAATTGTTTAATAGACACTGGGGCAGAAATAACATTAATTGAAGAAAGGAAGGCTATATCAATAGACAATTATGAAAAGAAAATAATTAAAACCAAAGGTACCGATTTAATTGCTGCTAATGGAAAACGTATGGGGAAAATACATAAAAGAATATGCACAGAAATTGCTTTTAAAGAAAAGGAATACTACATACAGTGTTACATCATTGAAAGATTGCATTATTGGGATCGATAACATTAGAAGTTTGAAGATGATATTGGATTTTAAAAAGAAAATAATTAAAATATATATATATAGATATTGAAATCACTATGGAAAGACAATTAACTGAGGAGGAAGTTAATAAATATGACAATTAGCCCTTGTGTCGATACATATAAATGAGACAAAGCCACCGGCTGGTTAGAAGATTGATGATGAAAAGGAGAGCCAAGACACAGACCAAGAGAACAAAGACTTGGATGTTTAAATAAAGGTGATAAAATTTTTTTAAAGAGTCATTATAAATTTAGTAGATAATAAATATATGCAAATAAATACTGTGAGTTTGATTGTAGATTTATCAGGATTCATACCAATTTATTTATATTTAAAATAATTATGTAACTAATTTATTTTCTGTTGAATATTTTTTGTCGAAAGAAAAATTAAATATAGTAAACAATTGATCTGGATAATTAACATTTATTGGAATTTGTTTATTAACACACCTTTATAATTTTGACACTGGACATTATATTATTAAAATTATTGCGTTTTTTGTGTTTATATTACGTTCAGTGTTCACCTTTACGTTTGACGTTACGTTCTATATACATGTTTACGTTCACAAAGACATGTTGATGATGATAAAATAAGGTTTATATTTGAAGGGGTCTATAGCAGATACCCTCAGGGGTGGACTTGAGAGCCACCCTCAAAAAATTGGTAAACAATATTTATTAATGTTTTTTCATAAATAAATTAGTGATAGAAATTAGTAAAAACAGCTAGAAGTAAAATTAGAAAATATATTTATTTTTAGAGGTTCACGATTTCCTGGTATTTCAAAAATTGAATTTTTTATCTAATTTTGAGGTTTGAATGAGTGAAAATGAGCGCTTTTAGGCAAATGTGTTAAAAATGAGTATAAACAGCACTAAATTTAGAAAATATGTCTATTTTTAGTGGTTCACAATTTAGTGGTTACTCAGAAAATTGGATTTTTATGTTGATTTTTGGTTTGTACGAGCAAAAATTGATAAAAAAACATGGTTTTTGATATAAATGTGTTAAAATAATGATAATGATGACTAGAATTTAAGTAAAATGTGCTGCAAAATCGATAAATATTTCTGAATTTGTGCGTTCAAAATTATGCGGTCCGAAACCGGCGTTTTATAGACTACTTTCCTTAGATATAAATATTGAAGTTGGTGAAACAATTCTAACACATGGAATTCTGTTAAATTCCTTGGTCTCGTTGTGTGAATACCATTCTGCTGTCCACGCACGATACATGCTTTTGTCAGAAAAATAAACTAAACTAAACTATGATCAAGAGCAGGGGTGTTGTCCACCAAAGCCCATTCAAGCCACGCCGCTTAGCAAAAATTACCGACATTTGCTTTGAACTGCCTCCGCATCAAGAGTATTCACCCAATTTAGCTTCCTCGAATTTTCATCTGTTCCCAAAACTCAAAACTTTTCTGATTAGACAAAAATTTGAGTGCAACGAAGAAGTCATCCAACGGGACACTGTTTCTGCGTAGGTTTAAATTGTGACTATCGTGTTGAAGAAATAATGGAGAATGAACCACAAACATCTGTTCGACATTTGAGTCAACAAATAAACCTTTCTGTTGGTATAACTCACAAGTTATTAAAAAAAGATATGCAACTTTATCCATACCGTGTCACAGCAGTACAAGAATTGTTAGAAATTGATTACCCACGTAGACTACAGTTTTGTAATTGGTTTGTAAATATGAACAAAAATGGAGAACTTTTGCAAAGAGTCATCTTTACTGATGAAGCATGGTTTTATAAAACGGGATACCTAAATTCACAAAATACAAGAATTTAGAGTAGTGAAAATCCACATGTAATTAATGAAGAATCGCTACATCCAGAGAAAATTGGTGTTTGGGCAGCGATAAGCCAAAGGCAAATAATTGGACCAATATTTTTTCAGGGAACGTTAACTGCTCAAAGGTACCGTACGGAAATTTTACAACCATTTGTCAATCAGTTGCATGATGATGAACTTCAAAATGCATATTTCGAACAAGACGGAGCACCTTGTCACTGTACTGCAGAATATTTGGATTATTTAAGAGAATTTTGAAGAGAAATACTGAAATTGCCTGGCCTGCACGTTCATGCGATTTAACACCTTGCGACTTCTTTTTGTGGCCTTATCTAAAAAATAACATATTTCGAACACCTATATTGAATTTGAATCATAGGATGCTACAGAGAATCGAACAGAAATGCATGGAAATTAATAACAATCCAGTAATGTTGCAGAATATCATCAGAAATTTTGAACGGAGGATTTTAAAGTGCATTGATCTTGAAGGACAACATTTTCAACATTTGTTATAGTTTTCAATAAATACCTATTATTTGTTATTTATTTGTACGTATGAAACTGCCAAAATATACGACTTCGTAGGTTAAGTAGTGAATTTTAATTTACGACATACTTCAAAATGTTCTCAGAATCACATGCTACTAGATTGACTTTTCAAATGAACACTTGTTATTATTACTGTCGTGAGCAAAAACAGCTGGACACTGTTTCTGCGTGGGTTTAAATTGTGACTACTTAAGTGGCTATCTTTACTCATAATAGTAAGTCAGGAATTGTCAAAAATGTGTCTTATTGACATTTATTAAACATTTTTAAAATAAATGTAAATAAAAATTACTAAAAATGATAGAGAAAGATTATTTATTAAATTAAAATAATTATTACATTAAAATAATTAGTATTTCGTCATTCCACCGTTATTATTAACTGCATATAATCTTGTAGACATTGAAGCGACAATATTTTGTACAACATTTATAGAAATTTGATGCCAAGCATTTTGAACAATCTCCCAAAATTCTTCCTGGGTAGAAGCTCTATCTCATTAATTCCCATACATTTTCAATGGGATTTAGATAAGGACTATAGGGCTGGATATCTCAAGTTTAAATTTCATCCTCTTGTAACCATTGTGTTACAAGATAAGACAGGAAATTGTGTTGTTCTTATAGCTTCCTTTAATGTTTTGAAAGGGTTGTGCCTAATCTCAGTAACTAATGTTTCGTCTTCCTGCGTATTCGAAATTTTCTTACGTCCGGAAATTATTTTCCGATTTAAATTATCCTCTTTCCTCCATTTTTTTCATATATTCTTGCGGCTGAACTTTTACCAATATTAAATTGAACCGATACACTTCTGAATGATTTCCCATTTTTCAAACTAGTAACAATTCTGGCTTTGTCAGTTTTCGAAAGATGCGGCATTTTCAATTTTTAATTAGCAACTATGATATATAATTTTAAGTAAAGTTTGAAAGTTAATCAAATATCGTCAAAATAACAACGCTAAAAAATAAAGGAAATTGACATAACGATTTTGACACTGTCCCGATTTTTTTGCTTACGACAGTACCTTTACGAAAACCTTTTCTTAGTCGTTTGTTGAAAATACTTCATGTTATTTTAATAAATAAATTGTAATCGATTCTATGTAAAACGCTAATGTATATTATTATTTCAAATCACCAAGTATTTGAATAAATTTCGCAACGTGTTGATTGTAAGTTTAATTTTTTTAAATTAAATCAAATCGTTTAAACAATAATCTCTAACGGCCGTTTGACACGGCATAAATTTTGTTATAAAGTTTACAATACAAAATATTATTAAATTTATTTGTAAAATTAATAGCGTGTCACACACAATTATTTTATGTAAAATTTTATATAAAAATTATATAGTAAAACTGCGCGTACGGGCGATGCTGGCGGCGTGACGAGGTTGGGTTTTAGGTATCACGTGGGAAGTTGGCTCAGAACATTAAACAAATAATACTGTAGTGAGCAAAAAAAACGGGACAATGCCAAAATCGTTATGTCAATTTCCTTTATTTTTTAGCGTTGTAATTTTGACATTTGATTAACTTTCAAACTCTACGTCATATTATATATCATAGTTGCTAATGCAAAATTGAAAATTCCGCATCTTTCGAAATTGCGAGAAAATGTTGATATAGATAGCAGTGAATTTGAGTGGACAGATAAGTAGGCACAAATATTAAATTAGATGATTATAGTGTACATGGAATGGAGAAAACGGCAGATAGGATAGGAACGCAGACAAGTGATGAAGTAGAAGTTAGAGAAGAATTATATACCCTCAGGTCAGTCAATAATATTGATGATATTAAGGAAGTTATTAGTCATCAAAACATTCAATATCCAATGATCCCCCAAAAATTGATAAACATATATTATATGATAACATTACATTGATAAATGATGATATAGTATTCGCTAGAAACTACCAACACCCCATAAAAATAGACAATGAGAGCCCTTTGACCAGCAAAAATTACCCCATACCATTTCATTATCAAGAGAAAGTTAATTTTGAACTAGCTAGATTAGAAGAATCGGGAATAATAGAAAAATCTAATACTTATTTCATAAACCCTATTGTGATCGTACAAAAGAAAGATTCTACCCTTAGAATATGTTTGGATGCGAGATCTTTAAACAAACGCATCAAGCCTGAATTTGAGATGCCTCAGAATATTGACATTCTTTTAACTAAATGCGGACATAAAAAGTTTTGTAAACATAAAAGTCGGAAAGTGCAGATTTCTGTCGAAGAGGTCTATCAAAGAAAAGGAGATGGCGCGAAAAGCGGTGGAATTTAATTGAGCAAGTAAAAATTACATAAGACAATATTAAACAAAAGAAGATGCGTCTAGATGAACTATAATTCATAGTAAAAATTCCTACATTAATAGTTTGAATATCGGAGTAACAATTTACGAGATAGAAGTGAAAATCTTGCGAGCATGTCAGAAAGGGAATTACAAGGAGATGGCCGCTTTGCTATTGTACATAGGCTTCCAAAATAAATTGAACGAGTGAAATTTAGTTGAAATTATCAAGGTTTGGAAGAGTCTAAGCTGTTCGATAATTAGGGATTTTAGCAAATAAAATATCATTTAGCGTAGAATATTAGCTTTGAATAGGCTACGAGGGTTTGAAGAAAACAAGATTAGAGTAAAATTGATCTAAAATAGGCAATAAGCAGGAGAATGATTTAGTATACGTAACAGTACTATTGCAAAACAGAAGCTAGAGCTGCACCACCGCAAAGCTGAAAGTGCTTTTAAGCTGATGAAAAAAGACACAACAGATGCACAGTTGCCTGACAGTCGTATGTGTTGCTTGAGCGTAGACTTACAACAAGTCCTTTTCCTACCTACACTAACGCACAGTGATATGTTTTACTTAAGTCAGCTCAGTTGCTATAATCTAGGAATCCACTACAACAATACAAATACTGGGTATATTAATCTATGGAATGAAGGAGTAGCAGGCAGAGGAGGAAACGAAGTTGCCTCTTGTATATTGCGGTTTCTGAATAGTAGTGTGGTCAAAGACAAACACGTTATTATTTGGACAGACAACTGCGCTGGCCAAAATAAAAATAAAATAATGCTATTTCTATATATATATTTGCAGGCCCATGGGGTATTTGATGTTATAGAACACAAATTCCTCATAAGTGGTCACAGCTTTATGGCTTGCGATCGCGATTTTGCACATATCGAAATGAGAAAAAGGGTCATGAAGGCTATGATTCCTGAAGATCTACACAATGTTATTAAATCCGCAGTTTATCATCCCCCTTTCGAAATTGTTGACATGGAAAAGCATGGATTCTGGAATATAAAGGAGGCAGCAGAAGCTTTGATTGATATCAAAAATTTAAATATTAGCAAGGCAGTCATGCTTCGTGTAGAGCGAGAAAACCCTTGCACTGTTAAAGTCAAAGAAACTTTTAGTGAGTTTGAGCCTTGGAGGGATGTTAATGTTTTGAAAAGAGTAAATCTATCTCAGACGTGAAGAGCACAAATCTACTGCTTTTGCCGCCGGATAACAAAATAACAGACAACAAAAAAAAATCATTAGCATCAATGATTAACTTTCTGGAAAAGGAAGAACACAAAGAATACTACAGAAACCTATTACACATTTAAATACTCTTGTAATGTTTACTTCTGTTGTTTTTTGTAAACGATGTTTAATACACATTACTTACTGACTTGGTGATTATTGTTTTTAACTTTCTATAAGTTTTTATAACGTTATCGCTGGACATAGAGACATATCTTTTTAATATGGTACTTCGATTGTTTCTAAATTTAAAAAAAATATATTTTAATATCTCTTTTTCAAACTAAAGTATTTTAATATTGACTTGATACAACACATCTATAAACCTAGTCCAATGCTTAGCTTGATCCAGAATAGTTATTTATTAACGCCAATCAACGCAACATGCAATAATAATCGTTTTTTGATAATATCTCGGTTTTATACTTTTGGCACTTGGCCTATTTGAACCGGGCACGCTTCATTTATTTGGCTTTATTATACATTACAGCTTCACTGTATTTTATCATTTGGCTTTGTATTTATTATAAGGCCCTTTAAAACATCTATTACATTTGACGAACCAAGGCTTTATATTAATTACCGGCCTCACTATATTTCATCATTTGCCGCTATTACATTTGGCGCCCAACGTGGGGCTGTATTAGACGTGCTCAAGAGAAAATTAACTATAGAATAAAACTAGAGAGAAAATAAGATAGAAACCAGGAAGAACTGTATTTTAAAACTATGTTTATTCAAGGTACATAACATTTATTATGTTGTGTTTGTGAATCTGTATTTTTGTTTGTTTAGTGGACTTCTTATGCATTAGGTCATTCATTAATACTGGGGAACCGGAATTTGTAAGTTATTTTTTATTAAGGGTAATTGTTTTTATAATTAACTTTGAAATAATAAGTTCAAAATAATTGAAACAAATATAATTTTGCCAGATAACAATTTATTTACCTAATATTTATTTAAAACAATATCACTACTAAAATCTAAATATTTACAAATTTATTCAAACAAAATGGATAAACGCACCAGAAGCAAATCACGGGACAACAACGAAGGTAGAGAAAATCAGGATGAACAGGGGGACACTTCAACAACAAACATACCACCGGCAACACCAAACGAGGAAGCACCAATAAACCTCAATACTTTAACCGCGCTATTCGAAAACTTAACCAAAAGTATAGACAAAAAATAGAAACGCAAGAAACAAACTTAAAACAAATCATAACAGGCAATAACGTAAAACAAGAAACTAATTTAAAACAATTCATAGCAGATAGTAACAAAAATATAGAAACAAATTTAACACAAAAATTAGACCCCAATAACGAAAAATTAAACCAAAAACTAGACTCTAATAATATTAAACTAGACCAACTTAAGCAAGATAAAGAGGAAATTAAAGAAGATATAAAAGGATTAAAGGAGAGCCAGACGAAAATGGAAGAAAGAATTCAGCAAACCTTAGAAGAAAGCGAGATAAAATGTCTATTAAAAATGGATGAAGCCCTTAATATCCAAACTTTACAATGGGCTAAACAATTGGAAACTACGTCTCAGGAAATATATGAAAAAACTGATAATAAGATCATAACAGCTAATACGGAAATAAAAACAGAACTTATAAAGTCTTTCAACGAAAAACACGCTAGATTCGAAAACAAATTAAATGATTATAATCTAAGCAACGAAATCACTTCGTTAAATTTAAAACAGAATCTTTCCGACAGCATGAATACCAAGATTGGGGAACACAGAACATGTTGTGAACAAGAGTTCAACGCAGTTAAAGATAATCTTGACACAATAAAAATTAACCAGGACAAAAATAACAGAAAATACGAATCCGAACTAAGAACTATGGAAACCAAGTTCAAACGTTATGCCGCTTCTGCCAGTTATATAAACACTGGAGGTCCGACAATTAAGATTGAGAATCTTACACATTTTGATGGGGACATAACACATGTACACCCCATGTTGTACTTTAGTGGTATCGAACGATATTTAACCGACATACACGACAACAAACAAAAGATGGACGTCATTCGTGTAACCCTCAAAGACAGCGCTCAAGAATGGTTTTTACGCATCGAGGATCATTGCGAGGATGTTGACCAATTTGTGACTCTTTTTAAAAGAAACTTCTGGGACGAAGCTCAGCAGAACAGAGCGAAGATAAGGTTATTAACAGGGAAATATCGAGTAGGTTCTGTTACCAGGGAAATGTATGCTTCGAGGATTTATAATCTCTGTAAACACATCGCAGACATGGACGAATCAGTAATAGCAAGACAATTGGTAAACCACTTTATATACTCCGATAACCAAGCGATAATCTGTCAACGAGTTAGCGATATGGACTCATTAATAGAAATCTTACGACGATTAGACGACTTCGCTGAGAGTAACCGTGGACAGTTTCCTCAAACTCAACGAAACACTAACAATCGCCCACACAACTCACCTAATTTTCACCCTAATAACAATTATCAGCCAACTCAAAATCAATTATCCGGATCTCATCAATATCAGAATAACCGTCCTCAAAATCACCAACAAACACTCCCGTATAACAACAACCGAAATAAGTATAATAATCCTCCAGCGAATAACACGAATTACAATAATCGACCAAACCATTATGACAACTCTTCGAACAATAATGCAAATTATAATAATAGACAAAATAATCCAAATAGTTCACCCTCAAAATACAACAATGATAACGATCAGCGTCCATATGAATATAATCGGTATAATAACTATAACAATTACCATAATCAGCCTGCGAGAAGAGGCATGGATAATTATCAGAATGGGAGCCGAGGGGAGTAAATAACTACAGCAGGAGACCTAGATCGCCTCCACCCTCATTAGCAGAACTGGACGACGTACAAAAAAAACGCCGATTGCAGAAACGGATCTGTACGCCGATCCGACTCCGGGCTCCTCGTCCCAGAACAATTAGACAACTTCGACTGTAACTACCCTTTTAAAATACATCAAATAACATTCTACCAACCTCCTGAAGAATTCATATCTATCGAAGACACTGGATCACAAAACATCGACACACACTCCCTTCCTGTTATAAAAATAAAATTTTCAAACGTAATATTAAACTGTCTAGTAGATACTGGGGCCGAAATAACGCTAATCGAAGAAAAGAAGGCAATGTTAATAAATAATTACGAGAAGAAAATCATTAAAACTAAAGGAACCGACTTAATTGCTGCAAATGGAAAGAAAATGGGTAAAATACAAAAGAGAATATGTACTGAAATTGGGATAAAAGGAAAAGAATACTATATACAATGCTATATCATAGAGAAACTACAATATGATTGCATCATTGGGATTGACAATATAAAAAGCTTAAAAATGATATTGGATTTTAAAAGAAAAATAATAAAGATAGACGACGTAGAGATTACAATGGAAAGGCAATTATCTGAGGAGGAAGTGAATAATTATAATAATTTTAAAGAGAAGTCTTTACACAAAGAAATAAATTTTATATTGCAAGAGAATATGGATATAAATAGTAGCGAAATTGAGTGGATAAATAGGAAAGAAGGCACAAATATTGAAATAATTAATAATAATATATATGGAATGGAGAAAACGGCAGATGGAATAGGAATGCAAATAGATGAAGAAGCAGAAGTTAGAAAGGAATTATATACCCTCAAGCCGGTTAATGATGTAAATGATATCAAAGAAATAATAAATCAACAAAATATACAATATCCAATGATCCCACACAAATTAATAAAAATATTATCAAACAACATCACTTTAATAAACGACGATATAGTATTCGCCCGAAATTATCAACATCCAATCAAAATAGACAACGATAGTCCTTTATCCAGAAAAAATTACCCAGTACCCTTTCATTACCAAGAGAAAGTCAACAATGAACTTGCAAGATTAGAAAAGTCTGGTATAATAGAGAAATCAAACACGTATTTTATTAATCCGATTGTGATAGTACAGAAGAAAGATTCAACACTTAGAATATGTTTAGATGCGAGATCGTTAAACAAGCGCATCAAGCCTGAATTCGAAATGCCCCAGAACATCGATATACTTTTAACAAAATGTGGACACAAAAAGTTTTATAGCAAACTTGATCTAAAAAACGCTTTTTGGCTGATCAATCTAGAGCCAGACTCACGCAAATATTGTGGATTTTTAATAAATGGAGTCGTTTACCAGTTTCGAGTCTGTCCTTTTGGTCTAAAAACTTCACCAGCTGCACTAATTAATTTATAACTTCTCATGTAGATTTAACGCAATTTTCACATTCATTTGCATTTATAATTGTACACCTAGCGTATCTATTTCATTTGTCGGCCCAACTTAGGGGTAATTATAAGTACATTTATTTGGCTTTATTATACATTACAGCTTCACTGTATTTTATCATTTGGCTTTGTATTTATTATAAGGCCCTTTAAAACATCTATTACATTTGACGAACCAAGGCTTTATATTAATTACCGGCCTCACTATATTTCATCATTTGCCGCTATTACAATATATATATATATATATATATATATATATATATATATATATATATATATATATATCAGTAGCACAGAGGTAAACTGTCGTATCTCCATATTAGGCCAATTTTGAGGTTACTTCAGTTTACTACACAAACGACCCTTAACTTTCGAATGGTAAAGGATCGTAAGCGTAAATGCAGTAGTTTACGAGATATACGCGTTAGGAACAGTAGTATCTCCAATATTCAAGGAAGTAAACAATAGCATCTCCATCCGCGATAGTGCGCATGTATAGGACACTCAATTTGCGTAGAGGTAAATAGTCATATCTCCAATATTGGAAGTGCTTTATGTTGTCCACGTGATTAAATTATAAATCGTCAATTACAAGGATGGATAGATCCAGAAAGCTTGTGAGAATGGCTTTGGAGACAACTAAAAACGATGAAAAAAGATGCGGTAAGTGATACTGTTCAACAAAGTAATAATTAATATGCACACTGAAGTGAAGACAATTTTGAGGTTAAGATTTAAATAATTTCTTTTTATTACTTTTGCACTTGAATAAAATTTAAACTCGTGGCAGTTAAATACGCTAAATCACCAAACAAATAAAACAATCCCTTTCTTAACTTTGAAGCTATGACTGTTTATCTCACACATAAATTTCATTTTAGAAATTTCAGCAGATACCTCGGTCCCTATAAAAGACAGTGTACAGAAAATTACTATTCTTGACAATGTAAGGCTAAATGACATCAAATATGGTAAGTAAGCCATTTTTTTTTAAAAAATAACAATAGCGAAAGTACACTTTTCTTTAACCAAGTACTTAGGAGAGACGATTATTCGCCTTATACATAGATTTTATTTTAGAAAACACAACAGATGTGCCTAGTTCACAACACTGCATGAGGAAACCTGATAATAGATTTACCGAGTTCCAAGAAATCTAAAATGAACAGGTACTAATGGAAGGTGATTTGGAACAAGGACATTGTCAAATTGAACTTACTGCTTCAAATACTTTAGCAGCGATAGCTTGCAACCAAGATGATATGTCTGTTTCCGAATTTGATCTTGAGGATAATTTGCCACTCTCACATTGGGCTGGAGAAGTTACTGAAAACATGCATGGTGTTACAAATAACACTAAAAAAAAGGAGGTAAGGAAACAGGAAAAAAAAGTTGACCAATGGAAGGCAACCAAGAGAGCAATTAAAACATTATCTGGAGAAGAGCATATTTCTAAAAATGGCAGATTAATACGGGAGAAATCTATAAAACCAGCATGTGGAGACTGCAAGAAAAAGTGTTCAGAGAAAATTGATGAAAAAGTGCGAAAAGAGATATTTAGTAGTTACTGGGATGCGTTAAAAAATTGGGATGTAAAGAGGCAATACATACTATCCAATGTCACTAGTAAACCTCCAAAACGAGAACGCCCTAAAGATTATAGCAGAAATGGCCAAAGAAAGCAAACCATTTTCTATTATTTTAATATAAGCCATACGAGAATAGAAGTCTGCAAAGTGTTTTTTCTGAACACATCAGGAATTTCAGAAACTGTAGTAAGGACGGCTCTGAAAAAGGGAAACGTAGGCGGTTTTGTTGCTCGCGATATGAGAGGTCAGCATATACCTCCAAACAAACTGCAGGAAAGTGCTCTAGACCGAGTTAGAGCCCATATCGCATTATTCCCGGTATATGAGTCATTATAGCCGCGGCAAAAGTGCTAAAAGTTACCTGGGAAGTGATTAAATACCAAGAGACTTTACGAATTGTACAAACAGAAGTGTATAGAAGATGGTATTCCACAAAAAGAAATAGTAAAGCATTGGGCTTATAAGCGTGTCTTTTATCGGGATTTTAATTTAGGATTTAAGAAACCTTCGAACGACACCTGTGATGTTTGCGATAGATTTGTCCTGGAACTAAAAAATGAGTTTTTGGACGATAACCATAAACAAGAAATCCAACGATTACGATGCGCATCTTAAGAAGGCCGAAAGACGCTACCAAGAAAAAAGTCATGACAAAGAAAAATATAGAAGCATGGAAAAAACTAAGGTCATAATGTTGGATCTACAAAAATGCTTGCCTACTCCGTACCTCTCAAACTGCAAAAGTTTCTACTTGCTCAAATTATGGACCTATAAATCTGATAATATATGATGCTACAGAAAAGAAAAGCCTACTGTGTAACTTGAGACGAATCAAAAGCTGGAAGGGGCGGAAATGAAGTTGCTTCAGGATTATTGAAATGGGCAGAAAACGTCATTGCTAGAAGTGAAATCGAAACTTTAATAATATGGTCGGACAATTGTCCGAGCCAAAACCGAAACATAATGGTGCTAATGAATTATTTTTGGCTATTAAATGTATGTCCTTCTCTGAAAATTGTTGCTCATAAATTTCTATTACGTGGTCATACTCATATGGAGGCCGACCATGTCCATGCTTTAATTGAAAGAGCGGTAAAGCATCAGCCAACAATGGAAATTGTAAGTCCTTGGGACTGGGAGCAGCTTATCCGTGCTTCTGGTGCAACAGTTTTTAGTATGGAAGTAGAACATTTTAAAAATTTTTCAGTTTTGTACAATTCTCCAGGTGCGCCTTTTAAAAACAAGAAACAAAACACCGAAAAAGGACAGTTTCTAATATCAACAGCTGTTTGGCTCGAGGCACGTGCTGGATCATCACCTTCGATTATTTACTATAAAACAAAACTAGAAGAACAAACTTTTAAAACTGTAAATTTTAGCAGTTCTGTTAGACATCCTTTAATACATCCTGATAACTTACCTGCTGTACGAAATAGTCCAAAAGGGATTAGCAAGAAGAAAAATGACCACTTGATAACGCTTCTTCAATGGGTTCCACAAACATTTCATAATTATTATGAAAATATGCCTATAGCATCAAATGTAGGTGATGATGAATAAACGTTGTGTTAATTTTCTTTTGTAGAACTATTTGGATATTGTTTGCAGTTAAAAATAAATATATATTTTTTAATAATAAAATAGTAAATTTATTTTCACCTGTTATTTGGTGATGAGGTAAACAGTTGTAAGTCCACAAAATCATGCTACATTTATGAGATGCGTATATATTACAAATTACATCGTGTCATGCAGATCGTACTTGTACAAAGTTGAAGACTACAATCTTCTGCTAATTTCTGTTTTTTTTTTTTAAATTCTCCTTTACATGTGGAATAAAACTTCTTTCGTAATTTTCTCGAGATTTCTTAAAATGGATATACGACAGTTTACCTCTGTGCTACTGATATATATATATATATTGTAGTGGTACAACCAGCTCAGGTATTCCAGCACCTACAATGGAAAGTACAGGTACACAATCAATATAAACACCTGTATAAACAATAAATTGGTGGACGGAATTTGTGAAACTAACATCGAAATGTAAATAAATTAATACGACGATAACTTTAAAATTCATCATTATCTTATTTTGATTTTAACTAACTTTTTATATTTTAATTTCATTTTTTCATTATTCAAATTATACGCGCGAAACAACAGGTATTTAATTTATCAACATCAGGTTTATATCGACGCTAGATAACCACGCCCACCAATTCAAAATTATATGAACCCCGCTAAAGCAAACTTTACGGTAGAAAACATTACTAAATTTATATTCAAATCATATTTTAGGTTAATGTAAAATATTAAATTAATTTTCCCTTTATGTTAAAATCAAAACATTGTATAAACTCACATTTTAAATTGATGTAATTAAACTAAAATTACGAGATTATTTCGATATAGAAATAAGGCTTTGGAATAAAAAATAAAACGCGATCGGCGTCATCTGATATAAAACTTTCAACATAAATGGCCGTTTTTGAGTGTACTTCCTTAAAATAAATTTTTAAAACATCTTTAAAGTGAAAATCTCCTACCTAGTATTGAATCATTCGATAACCAAATTAAAGGCCCACCTTTTGAAGAAAAAATCTCAAGAATACCTCAACGCAAACGTGAGATATCGTCCTAAGCATCATTTGAAGCAGAGAGCAGGGCAAGCCAACGATTTACACCACTCAACTCGACGAACTCCGCCAGAGACGGTGAACGAGGCCGTGCTTCCTGGTCTGCCGCATATCCACATATTGAGAAGTATATCAGATCTAGGAGATCAACATCAGGTTCACCTACAACGTTTATTCCAAATTATTTAATTTTAAAAGTTATAATTGCTCAAATTAATCGCTACAAATTATTATTTCATGTATCAAATTCAATTTTAAAGTAAGCATCAATTTAAAGCGTTGAATTTTACAGATATTTAGCTACAAATAAGCTTATACTCACCAAAATAATATAAGATATAAAAACTATTAAATATTTGTTTATTTTATCTCGTACACATAACCTCATCACCATTTCCCACATGTGCACTTATTAATTTCAATTTTTGTCACATCTTGTATAATTTATATAATATTAAATACAGTTTCCTATTTTTATCTCTCAATTTTGTTGTTACAGTTTTCTTATTTTTGTGATATTAAATTTTTATTTATTTATCTAATTCAATCTTTTATTTGTGAAGTGTGATTGTTGTGTTTGAGTGGAGAATACACTGATTGGTTTGTAGCTGCAAATAATACACCTGACCGACCGTGAACCCTGAGATTATTAAAAATTAACTTTTACACTCAAGCTCTACCGCAATTAGCTAGTTATATTAAAAAGGGTCAGATAGCGTTGATTCGACTAAGGATATTTGTATATTGGCGCCCACATTTTAAATTTAAAATCATTAACCTTTCATTCTTTTAGATTTTCAATTTTTATAATTAATTCATATACTATATTCTTAGTTAAATCCTACTCAGCGCATCGATTGGCACTTTACATTTGACGCCCGAACGTGAAGGCCAAGTATTATCCTGCAGTTATAAAAATAGTGCTCAACCAACTTTTACACAGACAGATATTTGTTTAAAAAATTTGTGAACTGTATTAGGTATTTATGTGTATTGTGTTGTGTATCTGATTTGTCCATTGTATAGCTAAATCAATATCACATTTTACGAGGGAACCTCAACTTTAACCGGGATATTCAGGAATAAAAGGTTAGTGAAAGGGAAAATCAACTTGTGGGTATTTATTGTTTTCAATTCTTGCCAATTTATATTAATTTTGTGTGGCATATAACTATTCTGATTAATATCTAAATTCATACTTCTTTAATATCAATTATAATAATTCTTATCAATTTTTCAAAAAAAAAAAATAAATAATAAATTCTTTCTTATTCTATAACAAATAAATTAACATTAACATGGACACCAGACATCGATCAAAGGCAACAAAAGATAATGTTGATGAGGACAGGTCCGAGCAAGGAGATATTCCAGTAGCTCAAACATCCGGATCTGAAGTGGTAAGTTCTCCAGAGGATAGCCAGGTAATGAAAATGTTAAACGCTCTAATGTTACAAATGAATCAAATGACTAATAAAATAGACACTACCAATAACAAGCTAGATGCTAATAACCTTGACTTAACTAATAAAATAGAAACCACTAATAATGAATTGAAAAATAATAACATTGACATGAATAACAAACTAGATGCTAATAACCTTGACTTAACTAATAAAATAGAAACCACTAATAATGAATTGAAAAATAATAACATTGACATGAATAACAAACTAGATTTTACAAATAATAAATTGGATATAACGATCAAAAACCTAAAACAAGATAACATTGATTTAAAACAAGAATTAAATAACTTGAGTAGTAATTTAATAACTAAATTAGAAACCAACATGCAACACATTAATGAAAAATTCGAACTTAACAACGCCAATATAGACAACAAATTAAGTGCTTTTAAAATCGATCTGGAGGGAAAAATAGCAGAAATCTCCATCGCACAAAAAGTTATGGAGGAAAATGAGTTAAAATATTTAATTAAACTGGACGAAACAGTCAATCTTCTAAATTCACAGTGGGCAAAACGATTAGGCAAAACCAACAAAATAGAATCCAATAACATTGAAAAACGATTAGACTTAAATAACATAATAGGATCTAGTTACAACAATATAAGCAAGAACTTAGATATCACAAAAAACATAATAGAAGCTAAACGCAATGAACAAAATAACAAGATAGATTTCAAAAATGCCGATCAAAAACCAACCAATAATAAAACAATTAATACACATAAAGAGGTACTGGATAAGAATACAATCAATAATATGCACAATATTAATAATAAGGAGACAACTAAGATAATACAAAATCATAATACTAACATACCGCTTAGAAGAAAAACTAAACCCAATTTTCCTAATCAATTTTTAATAAACGACAAAGAATATCAGAACTTTTTAATAAACAATGCAAGGGAGAATAATAACTTTAACATAGGGAAGACGGGGATTAATAACGTTAATATTAACTTATCCCATATTAACATCAAGAATATTAATCATAATTATGCAACCAACAACACACAATCAAAAATCACGTACATACAAAACATAGCTTTAATTTCAACAAACTTAATTATACATGATAACACAAATAAAATATTAAATAAAGAAGGCATGATAAACAACTCTGTAATATATGAATACTTAAATAATAACAATTTCCTTAATAATATATCCAATATAAAAATCAATACTAATATACACATTCACACAAAAATTATAAATACATACTCACTAATTAACAAAAACCTCCATAAATCTCAAGGTAGAGGCAACATGATATTTCTACACAGGGATAACAACATTGATATCTTTAAAATAGTTCGTCGAAAAATAAATATTTAAAAAAAACGATGACAGAATCTCGATGTTCTAATACACACGATGATGAACAAAGCAGAATACGGGGATACGAGTTATAATTACAGATAAATTAAAACAATTACACTTAGATTAAACATAAACAAAGAGATGATAAACACAATTTAATACGAAAGAAAGAACACAATATGATACAATAAATGAACATATAACAAGTCAAATAATAATGTATAAATTAAAGAGAAAACAAACATAACTGGAGCTCAAATATATCTACTAAATATCTATAATTAAGAGTTATATACTCTGAGAAAAAGAAGGTAACATCACATATTCAGATGATGAAAATAAATTACAATAGAACAATTATTTAAAATAATATTGGTATTATCAATAGAGTTTAAAAGGGGAACCAATTCACTTATAAACATGCGAAAGGTAAATAATGAAAGTTTAAACGTATTAGTATTGAAAAAGAGAGAGTATGATTGAATAAATAATAAAGGAGTGTAGATATGACATAAGAGGGACTAGGTAAAGATTTTAAAGTTAGAAGGACTTAATATATGATAGGGGTGTATAGAATTATATGAAAATAAATGAATTATTATTATTATGAAAATATTAAAATATAGACAAAAGTGTCTTCTTATAAGGTAGAAAATATATATTACTGAATGGCATTTTACGATAAGAGAAGTGAAGGTGAATGTAACGTCTTGTATGTATAATGAAAGTATTATTTATTATGGAAGATAAAGCTTAGATCAGTATATCAATTATAATTAAAGATTAAGAATAACTAGTTATAAAAAGAATTATTAAGCATGTACCATCAATGAAAGAAATAAACAAAATACCCTAACAATTATAACACTACAGTCAAATACCTGAATATTTAATGTAATTAGTACATGAAGTATATAACACCAATTTTTAAACACAGAGAAAAGCCCAGTATTACAACTATGTTACAGATCGAACAACAATACATTATAAAGTATAACACTAATAAAGAAAGATTTAACTAACACAAAAATATTACTAATACATATATACAAACTAAATATAAGAAACCTTATTAAAAGATATATAATAATGCTATTAAAATGTATGGAATATGTAACATTTATAAAGATATAATAAAACATAAAAGAAGTTAATAAACAAAACGAATACAGAAAGTATAATGAATATAAAGACAAATATTATAAAAAGAAACGAGATTTTTAAAATAAATAATCATGATTTACAATTAAAAAAAAAGTTTGAAGTGAATAATAAATAATTTATATATTAGAAAAGAGAATTACATAATAATTATTATTTTGTTCCAAGTTGAATTTGTTTATTTGTTTTTTTTTAAATATGTTGACACATGATGAGGGAGATAAACAAGTTGATGTTCTTAATTCATTTTCCATATCTGGGAAAAGAAATAACTTCAGTACATTCGTTTTTCTTTTGACGGGGATAATGTAGTGGTACAACCAGCTCAGGTATTCCAGCACCTACAATGGAAAGTACAGGTACACAATCAATATAAACACCTGTATAAACAATAAATTGGTGGACGGAATTTGTGAAACTAACATCGAAATGTAAATAAATTAATACGACGATAACTTTAAAATTCATCATTATCTTATTTTGATTTTAACTAACTTTTTATATTTTAATTTCATTTTTTCATTATTCAAATTATACGCGCGAAACAACAGGTATTTAATTTATCAACATCAGGTTTATATCGACGCTAGATAACCACGCCCACCAATTCAAAATTATATGAACCCCGCTAAAGCAAACTTTACGGTAGAAAACATTACTAAATTTATATTCAAATCATATTTTAGGTTAATGTAAAATATTAAATTAATTTTCCCTTTATGTTAAAATCAAAACATTGTATAAACTCACATTTTAAATTGATGTAATTAAACTAAAATTACGAGATTATTTCGATATAGAAATAAGGCTTTGGAATAAAAAATAAAACGCGATCGGCGTCATCTGATATAAAACTTTCAACATAAATGGCCGTTTTTGAGTGTACTTCCTTAAAATAAATTTTTAAAACATCTTTAAAGTGAAAATCTCCTACCTAGTATTGAATCATTCGATAACCAAATTAAAGGCCCACCTTTTGAAGAAAAAATCTCAAGAATACCTCAACGCAAACGTGAGATATCGTCCTAAGCATCATTTGAAGCAGAGAGCAGGGCAAGCCAACGATTTACACCACTCAACTCGACGAACTCCGCCAGAGACGGTGAACGAGGCCGTGCTTCCTGGTCTGCCGCATATCCACATATTGAGAAGTATATCAGATCTAGGAGATCAACATCAGGTTCACCTACAACGTTTATTCCAAATTATTTAATTTTAAAAGTTATAATTGCTCAAATTAATCGCTACAAATTATTATTTCATGTATCAAATTCAATTTTAAAGTAAGCATCAATTTAAAGCGTTGAATTTTACAGATATTTAGCTACAAATAAGCTTATACTCACCAAAATAATATAAGATATAAAAACTATTAAATATTTGTTTATTTTATCTCGTACACATAACCTCATCACCATTTCCCACATGTGCACTTATTAATTTCAATTTTTGTCACATCTTGTATAATTTATATAATATTAAATACAGTTTCCTATTTTTATCTCTCAATTTTGTTGTTACAGTTTTCTTATTTTTGTGATATTAAATTTTTATTTATTTATCTAATTCAATCTTTTATTTGTGAAGTGTGATTGTTGTGTTTGAGTGGAGAATACACTGATTGGTTTGTAGCTGCAAATAATACACCTGACCGACCGTGAACCCTGAGATTATTAAAAATTAACTTTTACACTCAAGCTCTACCGCAATTAGCTAGTTATATTAAAAAGGGTCAGATAGCGTTGATTCGACTAAGGATATTTGTATATTGGCGCCCACATTTTAAATTTAAAATCATTAACCTTTCATTCTTTTAGATTTTCAATTTTTATAATTAATTCATATACTATATTCTTAGTTAAATCCTACTCAGCGCATCGATTGGCACTTTACAATATATATATATATATATATATATATATATATATATATATATATATATATGTATATATATATATATATATGTATATAAATATAATAACTTCGTGACCTTGGTATGATATGGTAAACCTAATCAGTAGGCGATTAAAGGTCTGTATATTACTTCAAAATATATGTATTTAAAAAACTCTACATATGTATATATATATATATATATATATATATATATATATATATATATATATCCTGCTATTATTGTTGCATCCTCTAGTAGGCAATTTACATTTGTTATTGCGTCCATAGCATTACTACGTCCGTATATCAGACGCAATATTGTCACTGTTCATTTTCTAAGGTATCAGGGTACTTTTCATTTCAAATTTCCCATCAAACATGTCACTATAGCAATTACTTTGAATAGTATTTCATACATCACTGTTCTTATAGGTATTTAAATTGCTGGTGGCAAAACCGTAAACATTCTGTGGACATAATATTGGTTGTAATTTGTACGAAAAGAATACTTTGAGTTCAAAGAAATTCCGCTAGAGGTGGATTTTGCAATATACATATTTGTATATAGTTCTCATAATTTGCGCATTTTATTGATTCCACAATTTGGCAACTATGTATTCACTTACATAAATGTAGAAGTTGTGAATATTCGAGTTGATGCTCAGTTACGCATGTTTGTTCATGCGCTGAAAATCTGAAGAAAAATACGGTAAGTAAAAATATGTAAGTATTTTTGATTAGAATGTAGGTATGTAATGTTTTCCATAATATTACCAGCTTTTTATATTTTAAGGTTATAATTTCACGACAAATATTTCAAATAAATAATGGATCGTCTCTTTCCTCCGAAATATGTAAGTTTTAGAAATATTTTATCTAACTAATTCGATACAAAACTGAAATTGAGTTGAATTGAAATAAATTTTTTTAGAAGTTGAATAAATTGTCAGTTATTAAAAATAATTTTGATCTAAATTTTCAATTGAAGTTTCATATATAATTTAATTAAATAATTTGCTACTAAAATTAAGAAATAAAATTTTAATTATAATTAATAATTTGATCAATTTTTAGTATAGCTATATAATTCTAATTTTCAGACAAGAAAAAAATCAAGGTTGTTTTGTATTCTATACATCATTGAAATGAAATATAATTATTTATTTTTTGTTGAAGTTAAATAAATGTTCACATTTTTGTAATTTTATAAAACAAGTTATGTTTATTTTGATGGAGATTTTATATTCAAGTTTTATATAGTGCGATCAATATGTAAGAGAAAAATTTATTGCCAATGTAAACACCAATTTTCGTTAAGTAGTTTTCTTCTTTTAGAAAAAGCACACATATTCTATAACATTCTATAACAGTCTTGGTTGATTTATATAGATTATCTTTAATATCTTCCAAAACAACTTTATAATGCTGAATCAAGAAACATGAGAAGATATGAAATTTTGTAAAATACATTTTATGATAAAAAATTGCGTGTTTCAGAACTTATTTTATATGGATTAAATAATTAATCATTTACTACTAAAATCAATAAATTAGTTTGCAAAAATAAAAATTTGATTTATTTTTAGTATGCATGTACCACTCACAATTATATCACAAGAAAGAAACAAAGATGGTTTTGTAACAAACCATTATCACCGGCTCAAAAGAAGGACCCTTTGTCTAATTTATTTTCAGACAAGAGTATTGCTTCCTACGTAAGTCTCCACAATTATGATTAGTTTTATCCAAAATTAGTTTTATTTTAGAATACAAGTTTATCACAAAACGAAGGGGATCCATTTCATGCCTCTGATTATGAAGATTCGCTATACGTCCCAAGCGATGATGACTTCTGTGATATTTTTAATAATAAATTGGTTATATAATTATTTTTTAGGTGAGAGCGCCACAAACTGAAAAGAGTTACCACGAGATTAGGAAGTCACAAAACATATTCTGTTCCTCAGTCAACTGGAACTGCATATTTGAAAACACACGATAAAAGTGTTAAGTGCAACATAAAATTAAGTCATACAGAGATTTTGAAGAAGTTTTGAAAAATAATGATAATAATTTAATTATTCAAAATGCAACAGTTGTTTCTACGAATGGCAACCCTTCACAATCGGTAATACCTGACAATAATAAACAGCGTTTTGAAAACTTTAATAATTCCGGAACTCAAAAAAGCTCATTGAAACAAACGTATAAAAGAAAACCTGATTTTTGTTATTTTTGTGAAACGCAAATCTTAAAATTTTGCTCGGCACATGACAAGAAATCGTTCAGCTAATATTGAAGTGCCGGAAATACTTTCAAAATCTGTTAAAAGCAAGGAGCGTAGAAAGTTTACTAGCCAAGCTTAGAAATAAGGGTAATTATTTGAGAAATTCACACGAATGCTTCGAACCAGTTCGACAGTCATATTTACAAAGTACAACTGTATTACCTTGTGGTAATTGTCTTGGATTCTTCTCATCTAAACTTTTATATAAACATAGAAAACATTGTGGGGCTAATATTGACAATAGCGCTCAAATTTCCGGGCAAAACAAACTTGTAGCCCATTTGAAAGTGGACGAACAATTGAAACGAGAAGTATTTCCTCATATGCGTGCTGATAAGGTGTCTTTGGAAGCTAAAAAAGACAAATTAATTTGTGCGTTTGGCGCTAGGTATTTAAAAACACATAGAGATAAACACTTTATAAATGTGACATCACGAAAAATGCGCGAACTTGCAAAAATATTATATTAAAAAAGCATGAACCGTCAATATTAAATATGTTTGAAGCATTACAACCACAGTATTTTGATCTTCTCGTAGAAGCTACGAAGGTAGTGTCTAAATACGATATAGAGCAAAATGTTTATGAAGCGCCTACATTTGCGATGATCATTTCAACTTCTCTAAAACAATGTTGTGAAATCGCCATAACTTTGGTCCTTAAAAAGCAATATGCAACTGTTGCATCAGCCGACGCAGAAGCAAATCTAAAGACAATGATCCACTTATTTAGATCTAACTGGAAATTTGAAGTATCAAGTCAGGCTGCCAACAATTTAAACTTGAATAAGTGGAACAAAGTAACAATTATTCCATTAGCCAGTGACCTGAAACTACTAAGGCAATATTTAATAAATATAGCTGATGGTGCATTGCAGAAGCTTGCTCGAAACGCAAAAGATGTGTCAGCTTATAATTCTCTAATGGAATCTGCTTATTGTGAGTTATTTTGCTGAATCGTAAACGTCCAGGTGAACTTCAAAGAATGTTGTTGCATACCTACGTAAATTCTAATTCAGAAAAAAATAGTTATGAGGAATTTAATAGTGCAATATCGTTTACTGAACACAGATTTTACTAAAGAAACTTAAAAGAGTAGTTATACGAGGTAAGAGAGGGAGAGGTGTTCCAGTACTGTTTAGTTCCGACGTACAAGAACACATAAAAGTGTTAATAAAAATAAGACCAAATTTCGTACCGAAAGAAAATACCTATTTATTCGGCAAACCCAATCTTGTAACTCCAATAAGTGGATACAAAAAGTACACAAAGATGTGCAGTGCCAAAAATCCCTCAGCCATAACCACGACACGGCTTAGGAAACACTTGGCTACCCTTTCATAATTATTTACACTCAATGAAAATGAAATAGAGCAATTGGCTACCTTTATGGGTCACACACTCGGAGTTCATAAGAGCTCCTACATTTACCAGACAGCGAAGATATCAAAATTACTATTATTAATGGAACAAGGACTAGCCAGTCGATTTAAAGGAAAATCATTAGATGATATACACCTTGATATGGAAGAAGATTTGCTGACGGTATCAAACAGCCGTGATGAACATGATGAAGAAATAGATGATAGAAAAATAATTGAATCTACCGTAATTCCTCCCACTGCACGGGATGATAATCTACCACCCTCCTCATCAAAATTTACTGTAAAACAGGGGAAAAAAAGAAAACTTTTTCCCTGGACTAACAAACAGAAAACAATTGTTAAAACATATTTCCAGAATATTAAAAAGAAAAAAACACCGAAACGGAATGAATGCGAAGAGTTGAAACTAAAACATCCTGAGCTACTCAATAATAAAGATTGGTTAAAAATTAAAGTTTTTATTCAAAATCAATATAGAAAGAAATCTGTGTCTGAGGATGATGATTAATATTTTTATGTTTCCTTATATTTTCCTAATAATTAAATTATCATCCAAAACATTTTTAATTTTAGTTAAAATACGAGTATCAAAATGTTATATATGAATATTCTGTTTTGAGGAATTAATAAAATATTTTTTATATTTGGTATACCTGTCTTTTATTTTTATGATTAAGTAAATACTTTTTGATATAAATGCCATAATTTCAATAGATAAAGGCTGTATAAGAAATTTGCAGATATGTTCTATTAAAGTTAAATGAAATTAGTTTCAATAACGATCATCCGGTATATGTATTAAAATCCACCTCTAAAACATATCAAGATGTGAGTATACTATACTAATTGGTTGAGAGTGGTTGTACGACTGTTACAAAACTCACTGAATATAATATTTTTGGATTATACCACGTTTGTACAAACTGAGTTTTTTTTAATCAGTTGGCAGTAATGAATGAGTTATGAAGAAATTTTCTGCTAATTAAATATCCTATCCAACAAAAAATTAATTTACGTTCAGTCTTATGTCGAAAAAGTATGTAAGTTTTTTCAAAACATTAGAACTCATTTATCCTGTTCAGACTGCATAATTTAATAAATATTCACAAAAAAACTGTTAAGATCGGACTAGAGTGATACTACGTGACCGAAATATAAAAAATTCTTTACATTAAAATTAACTAATACTTTTGTGTTCCTTATAAATTTTCATCAAATACAATTTTTGCGCCGTCATATAGAATTTTACACACTATAATAATTTCTATATCCATTTTGATTTTTACCGACCAAGTATCATCATCTATGAGTATATTACTATGTAATAGTTTTAATATAATGTTATATAATAAATAATAATTTAGGGCGAAAGGAATGAAGAATAGAAAAATAAAAATTCTTCTCGGTTTTAGTGTAAGACATTCAATTCAGATTTCTTGAAGCTTCATTGCAGTACATGTATTCTAGCAAACGACAGACATATACGATGTGGTAACGTTGCTGGACGCACTAAAAAGTATATACAGGAGCTTGTAAAGTACGTTAAATGAAAGAAAAATATACGTCTGATGCAATATCATACGCGATAAGAAAAGAATCAGCATCATATGTGAAATAAAACTAAAAGTGTATACCAGATGTTTAATGGATTTTCGTACATAGGGATTTTACATGCAGGACTAAAATAATTTGCGAATATTCCCTCCCCTAATTATTTTAAAGGAAAATGTTTAACACAAAAGTTGTGGACAAAAAAAAATGTATCTTAATTCTTTGTTATTTATTTTCTAACACCTTCTGGACCTGCTAGACTTGAAGAAAAAGTATTAGGAATGAACCGATAAATAGTACTAGCCATGAATCCTGACAGCAATAAATGTCACGTTTTGACAAACAAAATAAGTTTGCTGATTCTTAAAATGAATTCCTATAACCAAGAAGAGAAAGTCAACTTTATTAAATGGTACTACTCTGGATTGTCTTTTAGGGACATACAAGCAACTTTTGCTGGATTCTACCCGGAGCGACCAATTCTAAATTTGAACACCCTGAATAGAATTGTTAGGCACTTTGAGACCAACGGCACTGTTAATAAGAAATGTAAGTGCCAGAAAGTAACAGCTGGTGCAAGTAGAGAGAAGGTAGATAGATGCCGTTCTCTTAAGCGTTGCAGAGAACAAAAATGTCTCCTTAAGACAAATAGGTAATAATTTGGGGATTCATTTTACTACTGCTCAGAAAATTTTAAAGAGTCAAGATCGGCAGTTTCGGTCTTATAAATACGAAAAGCACCAAAAAATTTTCGAGGAGGATAAAGAAAAAAGAATGCAGTCTTGTGAAATAATGATGGATATGGGCAATGATGACCGAAACTTTTTATCTAGGATTTTATTCAGCGATGAGTGTCGATTTCAGTTAACTGGTGAACCAAATCAACAAAATTATCGCTACTGGAGCACACAAAATGAACATTTAACGTTGCAGACTCATACGCAATACCGGGTAGTGTCAATGTTTGGGCTGGCATACTAGGTCCTCACATAATTGGACCGTTCTTTATTGTAGACCGCTTAACTGGTGCTGCGTATTTAAATTTTTTGCAAGAAGTCGGGCCAGCTATCGACGAATTGGGAATTAATTACGAATTTTGGTACCAACATGATGGATGTCCGGCGCATTACCAGCGCGATGTTGGAGACTACTTAAATCATGTATTCCCAAATCGCTGGATAGGTCGAAGTGGAGAAATTCATTGGCCTCCAAGATCTCCGGATCTTTCACCAAATGATTTTTTTCTGTGTGGCACATTGCATGATCGGCTATACAATGGGAGGACGTATCAAAATGTGGACGCTTTAAGAGCTGCAATACTTGCAGAATGTCGTCAAATATCATACTATCAACTGGCCGCAACTAGAAGAAATTTTTACGACAGATTGGGGTACTGCTCAGCTGTCAACGGAGACTTGTTTGAGCATTTAATTTAGTTATTACAACTACCTTTATTACCACGTTCAATAAAATTTTAAAATCTCTTCAGCAGGTTTTTTCTTTTCTGCAAACGACTTAAAACCTATGCTTAAAACAAATTTAAACGCCTCTACTAAAATTGTCACATTCTTTTTTTAAATGAAAGAATTTTGTTACTTTGGTTGTCACACGTCACGGCTTTTGCTATTTTGTATCATTTCTTCAATTCTTTTTGCTTTAATTGTGAAGTCCCGGAGGCTGTTAATAAGCAAAGAAGAAAAAAAAGGGGAACTATTAATTAATGCTCTACAACTTTTGTGTTTAACATTTTCCTATAAAATAATCAGGGGAGGGAATATTCGCAAATTATTAGTTCTGCATGTAAAATCCCTATGTACGAAAATCCATTCTACACCCGGTATATCATAATAAATATATAGCAATATCGACGTCATTTTCACGGTGAGAATGACATGATAAATGATATATCTGTAGTAGTGTTCTACCATTCGTACTTTTTCTGATAGACGCAATAAAGCTGGATTATGAAAGGATGCAATAATAATAGCAGAATGCATATGTATATATATATATATATATATATATATATATATATATATATATATATATATATATATATATATATATATATTCATATTCTTTTACAGTAATCTTATATTCACCTTTATGTTTTTCTTATTTTAATTATAGAATTTCATTGCGTATTATATATATATATATATATATATATATATATATAAAACCAACCTTTTTCAAAAGATATGTCGATGATTGCATAATGGTGCTACCAGAAAATGAAATAAACAATGTACAAAATAGTTTCAACAATTTCCATCCAAATTTAAACTTTACCATTGAAATAGAAAAAAACAACTCCATAAACTACTTAGACCTAACACTGATAAAAACAAACAACAACATACAAACAAAATGGTACACTAAACCAACCACATCCGGCAGATATGTAAACTTTTTTTCAAACCAACCCCTAGCCCACAAAAAAAATGTAGTAACAGAGTTAGTAGACAGAGTCTTAAATATCACTAATCCAGTTTTCAGACCAACAGTACTAAATAAAGTAAAAACAATTTTAACAGAAAACAATTATCCACCACAATTTATACAAAAAATTATAAAACAAAGACTTAATAAAATTTATAACAAAACAAACGGTCACAACAAAAACAAAAAAACCAATGAATTAACATATATCCCCACACCCTATATAACTGGATTATCCGAAAAACTAGACAATCTAAAATAAATACGTTTTTTTAGTACATAATTAATATTTTCAAGTTGTTTCAGACATGTAATGTTTGTAATGTATTTTGTTATATGAAAAAAGAATAAAAATTGACTCACTCAAAATAGTGGTGTTTTTTGAAAATCATCACTTATAATGAATTTCGCTTATAACGAACCTTTTTTGCCGGTCCCTTGGAGTTCGCTATAACCGGACATTACTGTATATAATTCGTCAGAATTATGATTGTATTAGTTTTAAACATAATTCTCGATACAGTGACAAAATAAACTAAAAATAAAACCAAGGTAAATGTCTCGGCTACCTATATTATTTTGTGATTTACTCTTCAAAATTGTATCAATTCTTTCAGAATCTAATTTACGTCAATTATAATAAGGTCAATATATCAAGCGTTCAACACAAAATTCATGAGATTTTCTATGGTGGACCTAAAAATCCGTCATATTGATTGTGTTTACTTCATCCATACCATCAATACTTGACACAAATATTTAAAAAAAAATACATATATTTTACAAGTTTTTCAAAATTTTTAATACTCTATTTCAAATTATTTATTTTCAAGCGTTATTTTTTTATAATGCGTCCCTGTTGCAATTAAAAATCTAAACAATAGGTTGGTCGATATTAACAAGTTAAAAAATGGCAATTTTTTTTAACCTAAACATATAATTTAGTTACTAATTTACAGTGAACACGTAAAGATTGGAATAAATTTCATAAAAATTCAAAACATTCAAAAGCGTTCGGACCGATTAATTTTTATTTATGTAGGATATCACATGTATTTCCAAATACATGTTATACCTTATAGCAAAATTGACCTGCCTTTTCAAAATCTCTTACGATTGCAATTATTAAACCTGGACAAACGAAAAGATATACGATATGACCTTATTGTGTATATGTAGCAATTTGGATAAATGTTTTTTTTTCACACAAATAGAATTTCTGTAGAATACCGTTCTATTGTGTTGTCATATATTAATATTCCGATTACGTGTCCGAATATTGACGTATCACAACACAATAGAAGCATTCACTTTAAGTTCGGTATTTTACTGAAATTTTGTTTGTGGGGGGAAAAAATATATATTTTATATATGACCAAATGTAACATATATACGTTGTTTTCCCTCTATTTTGTCCAAGTTTACTAATAAATCTAATAATGCACGGCAAATAAATAACAAACAATATGCGATTAGTTATGTTATCTGTATTCTGTCTCTTTCAAACTTTTAATGTTATTTAAAAGTTATTTTGTTTAATTTATATAAATAAAAACTTCTCTATTTACATTTTGTAATTAAGTTATTGTCTTAAATATTTAGAAAATCCATTGAATTTCGGTAAAGAATATGTCATATTTGCTGTATTCAGAATTTAATGTAGAATTTAAAAATTTGTATACATGAAATTTCCTAAATTATTATAGAAATTATTCCAATCGTCATGTGCAGCAGTATTACGGCTCATCATTTTCAATAATTGATTACATATGTTAACAATTGTCAGTGAATATTTTTCTATTTTAACATGATAGTGCTGATAGTACTATTTATTTATTATTATTATTATTATTATACCTATATATACAATTCTCTAAGGCGGAAAAGTTACTCACAGAAAGCCATTTACCTTCAAAGAAAAATAGAAACTGGTTTTGTAACAGAGGTTTTTCACCAGTACCTGAAAATGATCAGAAATCATTTTCTCTAAATAATGACGATAAATATAAAGAAGTAGACTTTTATGGCGACCAGGTAAATATTTTTTAGACTTTTGTCTACAGCTACATCAATGATCTTATATTCAACAGAATTTATCGCCTGCAGATGATTCCGATGTAGACCCGACTTATTTTCCCAGAAACGATGAAGCGGTAAGTTTACCAAGTAGATACAATATGCCGGTACATAATTATTTAATAATTTATTGGACATGTTAATGATTGCCATAGTGAATATTTTTTTAATTAAAAAAAAAGTTACTTATTATTACTTAAATATTGGAGTACTTTTCAATTCAAGTAAATATTTTGATCGGGTCTACAATTGTGCGATAGGAAGTTTTGTTTCATGCAAAGTTTGAAACAAAATATCTTAGAACAAAACTTTTTTCGTGCAGATGTGCATAAAAGAAAAAACAACATTTTATTAGACACCTTTTTCAGAATGAAAGTTCGGATGCATGTACCCCAGAAAAAAAGAAGTATATAAATGGCTCTTCATTTAATAGTATACAAACATTGCAACATGATGTAACTACAGTCACTCATTCGCGGGAAAGAGAAATTACAAATATAAGAAACTCACCAGCCTTTAGTCCAGATAGACTTGAGTTAGGTCCTAAAAAAATAGTTTCTACGAAACGTAAAATTATTAGAAAACCAGATTTTTGTTATTTTGTGCGATAGGAAGTTTTGTTTCATGCAAAGTTTGAAACAAAATATCTTAGAACAAAACTTTTTTCGTGCAGATGTGCATAAAAGAAAAAACAACATTTTATTAGACACCTTTTTCAGAATGAAAGTTCGGATGCATGTACCCCAGAAAAAAAGAAGTATATAAATGGCTCTTCATTTAATAGTATACAAACATTGCAACATGATGTAACTACAGTCACTCATTCGCGGGAAAGAGAAATTACAAATATAAGAAACTCACCAGCCTTTAGTCCAGATAGACTTGAGTTAGGTCCTAAAAAAATAGTTTCTACGAAACGTAAAATTATTAGAAAACCAGATTTTTGTTATTTTTGTGAAGTAGAAGTACAAAATTTTGCAAGACATATTGTAAGAAATCATTCATTAGAAAATGAAGTTAAAAAAATAATGTCGTTGCCTAAAAGTACTACAGAAAGGAAACATTTAATTAATTTACTTCGCAAAAAAGGCAATTATTTACAGAATGCTAGTAACTGCTTCAAACATGTACGGAAATCATATCTAACAGACCAGTCATATTTACCTTGCAATAACTGCTTAGGATTTTACTCAAAGAATTCCCTATATCGTCACCAGAAAACATGTTTAAAAGATTCAAAGAGACACAATTCGCAAGTTGATGGACAAAATTTGTTACTTGCTCATATTAGAATAGATGAACAATTAAAACAACAAGTTTTTCCACGAATGAGGGCGGACAAAATATCGCTTGAGGCAAAACAAGATCATTTAATATGTGCGTTTGGGGCAAGATATTTGAAAATACATAGAGAAAGACATCACATAAATGTCACTTCCCGTAAAATGCGAGAACTATCAAAAATACTATTAGAAGTAAAAAAACAAGAACCGCGAATAAGAAATATGTTTGACGCTTTACAGCCTGAGCATTTTGATTTATTTGTTCAAGCAACTAAAACACTAGCACGTTATGACTCATATAATGATGCATATGGTGCGCCAACATTCGCAATGAATATTGCTACATCATTAAAACAATGTTTTGATATAGCTATTACTCTGGCATTAAAAAGGCAAACAAATCATTTAACTGTTCCATTTGCCGTCGCGGAAGCACAATTGAAAACTATGATTCATTTGTTCACCAGCAATTGGATATACGATATTTCCAGTCAAGCGGCTAACAATTTAAATCTTAACAAGTGGAATAAAATAACAATTGTACCCTTGGCTTCAGATTTAAAACTTCTTAAACAATATTTAGTGAAAGTAGCAAATGATGCTATTAGTAATCTTTCAAAAGACGAAAGTGATGTAAAGTCTTACAAAATATTATTGGAATCCGTATTTTGTAGAGTAATTTTATTAAATCGCAAGCGACCTGGCGAATTACAGAGGATGCTAGTACAAACATATATTAATTCAGGAAATACCCGTCATTATGAAGAATTTAGTGAAGCTATTTCTGTGACAGAAAAAGTATTACTCAATAAGCTCAAACGTGTTGTTATAAGAGGTAAGCGCGACAAAGGCGTTCCAGTTTTATTTAGCAGCGATATTCAGCAATATATTAACAAGCTACTGGAAGTAAGATCGAAATTTGTAAGCGCGGATAACCTATATCTGTTTGGCAATCCTGGATTATCGACACCTATTAGTGGATACAAAGTACTCGACAAATATGCAAAGAATTGTGGTGCTCAAAATCCTATGGCTATTACATGTACAAGGCTTAGAAAACATCTTGCAACATTAACACAAATTTTTAATATGAGTGATAATGAAGTAGAGCAATTAGCTACGTTCTTGGGACATACCACTGGAATTCATAAAAAATCATACAGGTTACCAGATGATGTGTATCAAACTGCTAAGATTTCAAAATTACTTCTTTTAATGGAAAGCGGGCGCGCGGGTTCATTTAAAGGCAAGTCGTTGGATGAAATTGAAGTCGATTTAGAAGAAGATTTATTACAGGGCATAGATAATAATAATGAAAGTGACGAAGAAATAGATATAAATGCATTTACTGATAAATGTACGCCCTCCACCGAAGACCACACCTCCGAGAGTTCCAATGAACTTACAAAAACGTCCAAGAAAAGAGAACTGATACCGTGGACCTTAGCTCAAAAGAAAGTCGCAAAAGAATTTTTCAAAAAGAATATAGAGAGAAAGAAAGCAGTTAGAAGAATGGAATGTCAGGAACTAATAGAGAAATACCCTGAATTATTGAGCAATAAATCATGGAAGAAAGTAAAAGTATTTGTTCAGAATGAATATTGCAGAAAGAAGTAGTAGTGTAGATTTCATTGTAATATTATATGAATCAAATACATCTTTTGTTATACAATACCAAAGGAATCATGTAAATTTTTTATAAGAAAATACAGGGTGCGGCAAAAAGGTAGGTAGGATTTCAAATAGTGGTTGCTCGCTTTGTAAAACCGGCAACACTGTGCGCGCGGTCGCGTTAGGTAGACAAAAGTATGCAATTTTCAGTTATCGACATAGCTTGGAGCGGAGTGCATCGTGCTTTCGTTGTCGAGTTTATTAGAAATAGGGAATCTGTAATAGCGACGCAGCGTGCCTTCCGTAATCAGTTTGATGTTGTTCGGCATGGCGCGGTTCCGGATGGAATAACAATTCGTCGGTGGGTTCTAAACTTCAGGGAAACAGGTTCTGCGCTTAAACGAAAATCTACTGGCCGACCAAGGACAGTAAGAGCACCGGAAAATGTGAATGCAGTAAGAGATTCCGTACAACAGTCTCCTAGGCGTTCAGCTCATAGGCATGCAGCTGCTTTGGGAATTTCCGATAGAAGTGTTCGAAGAATTTTACACAACTCACTTCAAATGCATCCGTACAAAATGATGGTAGTGCAGGAATTAAGAGAAAGAGATTTTGAAACCCGTACAAATTCATGCCGGGATATTCTTCAAAACATTCCCCGAGGCGCTGTATTCATGTCTAGCGATGAAGCTCACTTTCATCTATCGGGTACCGTAAACAAGCAAAATTTCCGTTATTGGTCGGCAAATAATCCACAGGAATTACATGAGCGACCACTTCACAGTCCAAAGGTTACCGTCTGGTGTGCAATATCTGAATTCGGCGTGTGGGGCCTTTACTTTTTCGAAGAAGATGGAATAACGGTAACAGTCAACGGAGATCGATATTTTGATATGATTAACAATTTCCTGCGTCCAAAAGTTAACGAGTTGAACGAAAATCACCGAGAACATCTTTGGTTCCAGCAGGATGGTGCTACATCGCACACCACGCGTCGTTCACTTAATCTTCTTCAAGACATGTTCCCAAACAAAGTGGTGTCTTTACGGGGTGATCTCGCCTGGCCACCGCGTTCGCCTGATTTGTCGCCTTGCGACTTTTTTCTTTGGGGTTACCTCAAATCGAGAGTTTTTACACATCGTCCGCGGACTTTGGAAGAATTAAAGGCAGCCATAAGACAAGAAATTGCCGCAATTTCCCAAGAAATTATCCATCGGGTAATGACGCGCTTCCGTGAGAACCTACAAGAGTGCATCGACAATAATGGCCGTCATTTAAAAGATATCATTTTTAAAAAATAACGCTCCTGAATGGCATGAAATGTAGATTTAAGAAATAAAATATGAAATGTTTGGTTTATGTGGTTTGGTTTTTATTGACATCTCAAATAGTACCTATCATTTTGCCGCACCCTGTACATAATTCATAAATACATAAAATATTTGAATAAATTATTATTATAAGTTTTATTTTCAAACAACGATCGCATATTGTTTTAGATATACATATCTTTGAAATTAAATTTTTTCTTTTTAAATTTCGGCGGCATGAAAGTGAAAATCTTAACCATTTGTGAGCCCGTACAAACCATATTTATATCGATAGTAGTATAAGGTAGGGTGTCTCATGTTGAAAAAAAGGCAAATTCCAAAGTCTAAAAGTACTGTTTTTTCAAATGAAATGACTTGTATATTATTGAATAGTTAAATGTACAATTAAATTCAAATGATGTAATGTTTTCATACATCTAATTATTTTAAATTTCAAAAGGATGTGGCCAGGAATTAAAAACAATAGTTACATTAAATTTATGCAGTTACTAGTATTATATTCCTTAGTTTGGATTAGCAAGAGTCAGAACCAATACAAAAACAATTAATATTTATGATGGCAACTAAGTTAGCCAAAGTATCAAACTTACTTGTATCCAAATGTGTATGAAATTATACATATGCTTTGTGGATTGCCGTAATAATTTACCTAATGCAACGATGCATTATAATAAAAAAAAATTCAAAACCTCTTTTATCTTATAAATACACGTAGGTTGTGTCAACGTTGGTGCTTTATTATTTTTATTAAACAAGTATCGATATACAGAAGGAAATGAAAAATTATTCTAATAGTGATAATTCAAATTACGAGAGAATGTAAAAAAATCGTTCAATTAAATTAATTTTTCGTATTCGTGAGGCACAATTTTGACACACAAACTTTTGATAACTTTTATCAGGAATTAATTCCAAAACGTAAAATATTCTTTTATACATATAATAACTCAACAGAGGTTAAAGGTATAGGAAACCATTATACATATATTATAAAACTCGAGCTGATCAATTTGAAAAATATACATATATATGTATATTATGTATACAGGGTGTCATTTTGAAAACGTACCACGCTCTATATTTCGGCCCCTATAGAAATTCCAAAAATATGCAAAAACACGTCAAACTTATTTTTAAGGGGGACATTTTGTAGGCTGGTTTTCAATTAAATTACATCAACCCTCTAGCGGGGGTGGACATAACCTCTAAAAATTTAAATGGAAATGGGGGTTGAGTGATACCTCATTTTAAAGGTCGTTTACCCGCTTTTCAAAAATGCTAAATTCTTGCCTTTTCTTTTTAGCAGTTCGCAAGATATTTGGTGAAAACTGTAAAGAAGTTTAGGTATCAAAAACACTTTGTGATATTGCTTTAATGAATTAAAATAAATGAAATTGAGGTATTACATAATGGTAAATTTTTAAACTATTTTTACTTCTAATATCCAACGAAATAATAAAGCGCGTACTATTCAGTTAAACATTATTATTGGAAAGAATGTGATTTACCTAAACTAGTACTTGTGATAGTCGTACAGGTAGTTTAACGTAGAAAAAAAAGAGCCCTGGTTTAAGCATTCTTGACATTCTTGTCAATTTTTTCTTTATTTGTCACTCCATTTATTTTAGCCAAAATTACTTTATTGTAAAATTAGTTTTGCGAGGTAAAAGTTGCGATTTTATTACATTATTTTTAAAAATGGTGTTTACACTTCAACAAAGAATTGAAATTATTCTTATTTATGGGGAATGTGGAAGATGCGCAAGAAGAACGTCAAGAATGTTTAATGAAAGGTATCCGAATAGTAATTTAAATCATAAGTATGTTCTACAATTAGTCGCTAAGTTTAGTGAAACTGGTTCCGTTGCTAACAAAAAAAGAAATATTAGCCGTGTCTTGGATGAAGCAGCACAAATAGAAGTATTAGGCACCTTTACTGCAGAACCCTCCACATCACTTCGCATTGTGGCACGCCAAGTAGGAATGTCTCACGAAACAGTAAGGAAAGCACTAAAGTTAAATAAGTTTCACCCCTATAAAATGCAAATTCTACAACAGCTTTTTGACGACGATTTCGACAGAAGGATTGAATTTTGTGAAACAATGACGGATTTTATAAATGAAAACCAAAATATTTTGCACAATATTTGCTTTACTGATGAGTGTACTTTTTTTCTTAATGGGCATGTTAACAAGCAAAATTGCCACTACTGGAGCGATGAAAATCCGCGACTTTTTAGGGAAGGTCACACACAGTATCCAGAAAAAGTGAACGTTTGGGCTGGTATCCTTGGGAATACTATTATTGGACCTTCATTCATTGAAGGAAATCTAACTGGTGAGCTCTACTTAAATTTGCTTGAAGAAATAATAGACCCCTTAATAACAACTAGTTTGGAAAATCAAATTGACGCGGCCGGTAACATGGTTTTGCAAGAAGATCTTCTACACTTCCAACAAGATGGAGCTCCACCACACTACTATCTTCCAGTTAGACAGTGGCTAAATGATAGATGGATTGGTCGAAGAGGAGCAATAGAATGGCCACCACGATCACCCGACTTATCGCCTCTAGATTTCTTCCTATGGGGGCATCTAAAATCGATTGTTTATAAAACACCGTCTCGAGATTTGCAAGATTTAAAGAGAAGAATAACAGCTACATGTAGATAACTTCAGGCAGAAGTGTTTCGAAATGTTAGAGAGGAGTTTGAGAGTAGACTTTATCACTGTTTAGAAAATAATGGACAACATTTCGAAAATTTTATAAAATAAGTTACTTTTTATTAGTTTTTTTAATGTTTTATTGCAAAACACTTGATACTTGTATGTTCATGGTTTGACTTGATTTCTTCAAAAGTATTAAAAATAAAGGACAAGAATTTAGCATTTTTGAAAAGCGGGTTAAACGACCTTTAAAATGAGGTATCACTCAACCCCCATTTCCATTTAAATTTTTAGAGGTTATGTCCACCCCCGCTAGAGGGTTGATGTAATTTAATTGAAAACCAGCCTACAAAATGTCCCCCTTAAAAATAAGTTTGACGTGTTTTTGCATATTTTTGGAATTTCTATAGGGGCCGGAATATAGAGGGTGGTACGTTTTCAAAATGACACCCTGTATAAAAATATCATAGATATGAGTCTATTAATAATAGTGACGAAATATCATGTATCATTCCATTTAAAATGTAATATAAAATATAACATTACATTTAAAATAAGTAAGACAAATATACCTGTGTGTCTATAACGGATTTAATACTATTATCATCTAAGAATTTTTTTTTAAATTTGGCTACATGGTGGAAGCAACATTGCACCTGATATATCAGAGAATATACACTTTGGACGCTGTATAACATGTAAAATGAAACGAAAATATACAAGTGGACGTAATAGTGTTTGTTATCTGAAATGACTTAGTATTGATAGCGGAATGAAAAAAGATGTATATTTTAAAATTATAGATAGAGAAATGAGGAGCGAAAGCAACAATTGTGTTTTTCATATTAGCGATATACACCAACTTTAAATTTCTCTATCTCACTTATTTCTAGGAGACGCAATATGGTATGCAAAGTGTAATGACGCAATATTGATACCGGGATGTATATATATATATATATATATATATATATATATATATATATATATATATAGGGCAATCCAAATTAAGTGTTCACCATTGATAACTTTGTTATTATTAAAGATACAAGATTGTTTAAATTAGCAAACTAGTAGTACTTTTAACGCTCTTTAAGATGGAAGAATTAAAAAAAAAAGAGCAGCGCGTTTTCGAGTTTTCCCGAAAAATATGTTTTTTTCAAATGGAAACCCCTGTATATTATATCATTTTCTGTTAGAAATTCAATTTTTAAACAAAAAATCTTATAAGAATTTTTTTACTGGGATTAAAAATACTTGAGTTATAGTGAATAAACAAAAACAATTAAGTCAAGTGCATTTCTATGTTTCTATGATAACGACGTTAATTCTTTCTAGTAAACGTCAAATATTAGTACAGTTTTATTAGTCTTTCACTCATAAATTTCATTTTGCTAGTTATTAATTTGACAAAAAAATTATTTTTACCCATGCAGAAAAGTGTGATATGTTAGAATCTTATTTAGTGTGCAGAAAATCCTCTAGTAGGGCAAAAGAACACTACGCTGAATTATATCCACTCCGAACACAACCAAATGAGCAATTTTTTCTGAGACTGTACCGAAAATTTAGAGGCAATGAGAGTGTTTTTGCCAAAACAAGGACAAGAAGGACTTTTATAATAAGCGAGGCCACGGAAATTCTAGTTCTTGCATATTTTGAGGCCAACCGTGAGAATTCCATACTAGATATTATCAAGGAATCTGATTTGAGTCACGGTACTGTGCATAGGATTCTGAAGAAACACAAATTCATTACTTATAAGTACAAACCAGTTCAAGTTTTCTTGCCAGGGGATCCAGAGAGAAGAATGTTTTTTTGCCACTGGTATCTTAACTTTTGTCGCCAAAATGTAAACAACTTTCGTTATATTTTATGGACCGATGAATCAAATTTCTCAAATTCTGGAATGTACAATACAAAAAATCATCATTACTGGTCAAAGGAAAATCTTCTTTTAGTACATCCAAGACGCCCGCAAGTCCGTTACAGTTTTAATGTTTGGTGCGGTTTAATTGGTTCAAGGATTGTTGGTCCTTTCTTTTATGAGGGTACATAGAATTTTTGACTGAAATTTTGAATAATTTCTTAGACGATATTGATCTCATAAGTAGACAGAATCTGCATTTTCAGCAGGATGGCGCACCTGCGCACAACTACAGAGGTACTCATCAAATTTTAAATACTATTTTTAACAATTCATGGATAGGAACAAATGGTCCTATTCAGTGGCCTCCCCGATCGCCAGATTTAACACCGCTTGATTTTTTTTATGGGGTTATTTAAAGACAGAGATTTATAAGCAAATGTACGAAAACGTAAACGCCCTAAAAATTGCAGTTAGTGAAAAGATAAACCAAATAGATGGTAGGACCATACTAAAAGCAGTTCGACAAGTTCAGAAACGTGTTCAAAAATGTATTGAACAACAAGGTGGTATTTTTGAACATCTTCTATGAAAAAATCAGTGATTTTTATTTTCTTTTAATGATATGTTTATGTATAAAATAAAGTTTATAAAAATTATTTAGCTGTTTTTGTTTATACATTATAACTCAAGTGTTTTTAATCCCAGTAAAAAAGTTCTTATAAGATTTTTTGTTTAAAAATTGAATTTCTAACAGAAAATGATATAATATACCGGGGTTTCCATTTGAAAAAAAAAACATATTTTTCGGGAAAACTCGAAAACGCACTGCTCATTTGTTTTTTTTTAATTCTTCCATCTTAAAGAGCGTTAAAAGTACTACTAGTTTGCTAATTTAAACAATCTTGTATCTTTAATAATAACAAAGTTACCAATGGTGAACACTTAATTTGGATTGCCCTGTATATATATAATATATATGTTTACATCTTACAGTAGTTAGGTCCTCATAGAAAACAGCAATAAATCATCTCCCAGAAAGACTGAATATATATATATATGATTTTATTCATGTATATAACATATTTCGTCATCCTAATAACGTATCTCACAAAAAAATTAATTTAAGATTTCTAATTTGCACAAGTTATCCTATCTTTACATCCTCCGACTATAGCACTGTATTTGTGTCATCTGGATATATACATGGTTAACAAATTCACTATCCTTGGGTCATCCAGATTATACGAATTGTAAGAATTACAGAGGTTAGGTAACCCGGCGGTGTTGTCGTAGTTTACTTGGAAGGCCAGTAAATAAAACCTATTCGAATTATCTTTTCCCATGTCTGTCCATATGTTTAGGGTGTTTAGATAATACATTTTTTTACAGTGCCTTAGTATAACGCTGCCGGTTCTAGATTGTGGAAGTGTGTTTATAATTTACTTTTTGCTTATAGTAAAGTGCAAAATAAAATAGGTAGGTATGTACTAAGGAGGGAACAAAAACTGTAGGTTTTGCTGATGACATCGCCCTAGTTGTCACAGCAAAAGGAGAGGAAAACTTAATGAACGTGGCCAATACGGCAATATTAAGGATCGTCGAGTGGCTGAAGACGACACAGTTGGAACTTGCCCCTGAAAAAACAGGCCGCCCTATTAACAACTAGGCGAAAAATTGCGCCCATCGAATTTGAGGTCGAGGGATTCAAAATACGTCCCTGCAGGGAACTAAAATACCTGGGTGTGAGGCTGGACACGAAGAGTACTTTTGCTGCTCACGTCAGGCACGTCGTGACGAAAGTTGAACGAACTATTGGGGCCCTATCAGGCTTGATGCCAAACATTGGCGGACCAACGGCATCCAAGAGGAAATTGCTGGGAGGTGTTGTAAACTCAACAATATTGAACGCAGCGCCGGTTTGAGGCAGAGCTGCAAAAAAACCAGAAGCTGACCGCAAAGTTAACAAGTGTCCAACGTCTGACTAGTATTAGAATAGCCAGTGCTTATAGAACCATTTCGGCGGAGGGGGTCGGTGTAATTGCGAGCATCCCTCCGGTAGCTCTGTTAATCAAGGAGAGGGAGGAGAGATATGCTGGAGCCTCAAAACTCGCCCCCAGAGAACAATTGCTTGGGAGATGGCAGGAAGCATGGAAGAACGGCAAAAACGCAGCGTGGACACGAAGGCTAATCCCGGAAATCCAGAAGTGGATACAAAGACCTTACGGGGACTTAAACTATTTTATTACGCAGGCGCTGTCTGGCCATGGCTGCTTCCGCAGCTATCTGTACAGCAGAAGAAGAGCGACCACTGACGCGTGTGATTATTGTGGAGGTATTGATGATGCGGAGCATACACTCTTTGTGTGTCCAAAGTGGGAGAACTTTCGAAATGAGTATACTGCAGAAACGGGAAAAACTTTTAATGAAGACAGTATGATGAAGAACCTAATGGGATCCAAAGTTCAATGGCTGTTAGTCTCCAAAACCATACGAAGCATCATTGCGACTAAGGAGCATGACCAAAGATAGGAGACTAAAGATGAATATATAGACAACGCCAGCACCGAAGTAATGCGCAAGCGGGTTCCGGTGCGAGGTGTGCAAGACGACTGGAGGAGGGGTTTTTAGTCGGTATAACCCGACACTACCCACGATCAACATCTGTGTGGGTGTCTTGATTTAAGATTTTCCCCTCCTCGGTAAAATTAAAAAAAAAAAAAAAAAAAAAAGGTATGTACTAAGTGTCTATTAAATTATTAGATATCATATAATGATCAATAAAAACAGCATATTAAGAGACTTACTAGATTAGCATCTTATGCACCAAAAGGCAAATATGCTGAACTTATATAATTTATATATTACTTGTTAGTACAGTCAGTTTACAGTTTAACAAACTTAGATTAGAAGAAATTGTGTGTACATCTCGTGAATTACAATATGAAAATATTTAATATTCGCCAAATAATCTCCCTACAACTTCCCGCCAATTTCTTTAATGTAGTAATGTAATCACATCAGAATAAATTATTGGAGACAAATATATTAAAATCCAAAAAATTTATTCTTTTTGTTTTCCTAATGAAATACATTTTTCATGACTGTTAATATTTGTATCGTATTTATATGTGTAATTATACAAAATGCAACGTTTTCTTTAATATTGAAAAATGAAAACCGTAGAAGAATATTTTCAATCAAAAATTTCAAAACGTAAAATATTTTTTCATAAATAATTATTTATTTTAATAAAGTCTTTTTAAATAATCTACATAATAGATATTTAATAGTTAGTAACCCCCACCCCCCTCATAATTTGTGCCTTATTTTATAGATGTACGTATCTATTCGTAATATTGAATACATTTCTGACGATGCCACTGTAGTGGGCGAAACAATTGTCAAGTTTTTATATACATTAGTTAATATCAGAATTAATTTCGGTTAAGTTTATTAGATAGGCCTATGAATGGCCTATATTATTATTAATAACGCCCTGTTGAAAAAGAAATACAAATATAAATGCTGATATTTAACTAAATTAGGATTTTTTAAAATTAAAGACACACATATACTTTATTTTTTTTGTATTTGAACAGAACTATTGAATATCATTTATATATCTTTTGGCGCGAAAATAAATTCCTAAAAGATACTGCCAAGTGTAATAAGTCTCAAATTCTGACGCTTTGACAATGCAATACAGATGTCTATTTTACTTGTATTTTATTTTTTAGGATGAATCAACAAACTTTTGAGTTTCCATCGGAAGATGTACGTAGATATACTGCAAATATTTTAACTGTTTGTTAACCTGTATTTATTTACAGTATAGTATTTGCTCTTCTAACTACAATAAGAAACTAGACAGTAGATGGTTTTGCAATAAATCTTCTTTCACCACAGGGTACATATTCTGACAAAGACAAAATTATTACGTCAACTGGTGATTTATTACAAAATGTATCGGAAGAATTCATTATTTCGGATGGCGAATCTTCGATCACGGACACTGTAGCAGATTCTGATTATAATCCTTCGGGAAGTGGTAGTTCTTCTGTAGGTTTAATTTTATCGCTTTTATGAGATTATTGTTAATTTATGAATATTTTTTTAGGAAATATCTTCAACTTCTCCTCAAATATTCTGTTCATCCGATGATCTCTCTTTTCATGAAAGTTTAGACGATGACAAAAATAACGAACTTGTTTCTCAAAGCTTTGCAACGATAATGCCTCTGGATAACAATGACGAATATTTGACTTCTAAAAGCACTGACAATAACGTAAAGAAGGTTCACTCTCGCTCTAAGAAGACAGTCTTTTGTTACTATTGTGAATCACACGTACAGCATTTTCCTAGGCATTTATTTAGGAACCACAAAAGTGAACTAGAAGTTCAGAAGATTTTAGCATTGCCCTCTCTTAGTAAGGAAAGAAAAAGCTTGCTTTATTCTCTAAGAAAGAAAGGCAATTATCTAACTAGCAATGACGTAACCAAACCAGTTAGAAAAGGTGCAGAGACTACTAAATACCAACCATGCACATATTGCTTAGGTTTTTATTCTGCCAAGAATCTATGGCGGCATCGTAAGCAATGTGATGCAAATCCAGAAAAAGGAACATCTACAAAAAATTCTCAAGCCGATGCGCAAAATTTTTTATTGCGTCATTTAAGAGTTGACGATCACTTAAAAATGGACGTTTTTCCTCGCATGAGAGCTGATGAAATTTCTCTCATTGCTAAAAAGGATCCACTTATATGTGCATTTGCTTCAAGATACTTGAAAATTTATAGAGAAAAGCATTTTATTCTGGTCGCCTCAAGGAAAATGAGAGAATTGTCTAGACTTCTTATTGAGTCAAAAAAAATAAAGGCCTCTATTAAAGATCTCTTCAATGCTCTTAAACCTGAATATTATGATGTTTTAGTTTCTGCGACAAAAGCTGCTTCAAAATACGATATTCAAAATCAGTGCTATCAAGCTCCCACATTTGCTTTGAATATGGGTACAACTTTAAAACAGTGTTGTGATATAGCACTTGTACAGGTACTAAATAAATCTCAAACACTTCCAAATATAGAGTCAGCAAGTACTGAAGCTGAATTAAAAACATTAATTCAATTAATACAAGGCAACTGGAAATTCAATGTGTCCAGTCAAGCACCAAGCGATTTGAGTCTCCAAAAATGGAACAAAATAAGTATTGTGCCGCTTGCTAGCGATATTAAATTATTGAAAGAGTGTTTCATTAGAAAAGCTAATGCCTCTTTATCAGTATTGAAAAAAAGCCCTCAAAATAAAGAAACATATACTATTTTGTTACAAACTATATACTGTCGGTTATTATTGTTGAACAGAAGACGTCCTGGCGAACTTCAGAGACTTTTGATTAGTACCTATACATCTGCAATGCGAAATCAAAACACACAAGCTTATGAAGAATTTTCAGAAGTTATTTCTGAAACGGAAAGAATTTTAATGAACAGCTTCAGAAGAATTGTCATAAAAGGTAAGAGGACGGGGTGTGCCAGTTCTAATAAGTAGAGATGTTCAAGAGCATTTAGACATAATTTTAAAATGTAGAGAACAAATGTCTGAAAGACCAAATAACTACGTATTTGGAAACACAAGTTCAGGTGAACCAATTGTTGGCTTTAAGGTATTGCGAAAATATGTGACATTTTGTAAAGCCAAAAATCCAGATGCTCTTACTTACACCCGACTTAGGAAGCACTTAGCCACCCTGACACAGTTATTCAATATGACTGAAAATGATATGGAACAACTGGCATCATTTATGGGTCACACATTAGGAATTCATCGAACATCTTACAGACTTCCTGATGATGTTTACCAAACAGCAAAGATATCAAAGCTGCTTATTCTTATGGAAAAGGGTAAAGCTGGCCAATTTAAAGGGAAAAATTTGGACGAAATTAATTTGAATTTGGATGAAAATTTAATGGAACAAACTGATAGTGGTTTAGACGAGAAAGTAGTTTTGTTACAAGAAGATGAGGCTATGGACGAACATGAAATGAATACATCCATTGAGCAACGAAAGGAAATAAAAAAACGTTGACGGGACCGAAAAGAGTACTTGAAGCGTGCCCGGTTCAAATAGGCCAAGTGCCAAAAATTACATTTTTGAGCTTTTGCTTTAGAAACATTCTATATACCAACGGACATGTCCTGTAAAGATGCCAACTCCCAATGTAATTTCTTTATAGTTTAAAAATCATGTCATAGATGGCAGTATGTGTATGTGCCAGGTTAATTCTCTCAGAACAAGCTAAGTGCCAATTGTCAGATCAGCTTTTCTAACCCTATTTTAACGAATGTTTGCGCGTGTTTCTGCAAGTGACTTTGTGCCTCATATAAAGTGATAACCAATGGATAATAAGAAACAAAAAATCCGTGGACGACAGAGGGAAGTACAAAGTAAGCTAAGGATATCTGGGAAGAATTATGCAACGAGAAGTAACAAAATTGTCTCCAAAAAAGCGGAACCAAAAAAAAAGGTTAGAGTCTTTACTAATAATTTTCAGTTTCATTACTAAACAATATTTTTTTAGTTGTCCTGTAAATGCTATTTCTCATGTAAAAATCTTTCTTATGAAAGAAGACTAGAGTTATTTAAAAAGTTCTATGATGAAACCGCACCTATTCAAGGCACCTACCTGATGAATTTGATTAGTGTGTTACCAATAAAAAGACGACGCCATGGAAATTATAATGACCCATCAGAAAGTCATCGCCAGGGCACTATGGCCTACACAGTTCCAGATGGAACTGGTCGGATGGTTCGAGTTTGTAAATCAATGTTTATGGACATTTTTGCGGTATCAAAAATGAAACTTCAAACAATAATAAGAAACAAGAAAAGCGGAGAAACTTCCTTTACTGATAAACGAACATGTCATAAGTTGAAAAAGTTTACTACAGAAGACAAGAACATGGTGAAGCAACACATATTGTCTATTCCTCGCCAAGAAAGTCATTATTCAAGGTCGCACACTTCTAAAGAGTATTTAAGCCCAGATCTTAATATTCATCGTTTATTTAAAGCTTTTGCTGAAAAATATCCGGAAACCAATATTTCGTATAAGTTTTACAGCCGAGTTTTTAGAGAACACTTTCCAAATTTGAAATTTCACCTCCCCAGAAACGACACTTGCCGAGTGTGTGATAGACTCACTTGTGAGGCTAGAGCTGAGTTACAGAGCAGTACTATTGCAAAACAGAAGCTAGAGCTGCACCACCGCAAAGCTGAAAGTGCTTTTAAGCTGATGAAAAAAGACACCACAGATGCACAGTTGCCTGGCAGTCGTATGTGTTGCTTGAGCGTAGACTTACAACAAGTCCTTTTCCTACCTGCACTAACGCACAGTGATATGTTTTACTTAAGTCAGCTCAGTTGCTATAATCTAGGAATCCACTACAACAATACAAATACTGGGTATATGAATCTATGGAATGAAGGAGTAGCAGGCAGAGGAGGAAACGAAGTTGCCTCTTGGATATTGCGGTTTCTGAATAGTAGTGTGGTCAAAGACAAACACGTTATTATTTGGACAGACAACTGCGCTGGGCAAAATAAAAATAAAATAATGCTTTTTCTATATATATATTTGCAGGCCCATGGGGTATTTGATGTTATAGAACACAAATTCCTCATAAGTGGTCACAGCTTTATGGCTTGCGATCGCGATTTTACACATACCGAAATGAGAAAAAGGGTCATGAAGGCTATGATTCCTGAAGATCTTTTTAATATGGTACTTCGATTGTTTCTAAATTTAAAAAAAAAATATATTTTAATATCTCTTTTTCAAACTAAAGTATTTTAATATTGACTTGATACAACACATCTATAAACCTAGTCCAATGCTTAGCTTAATCCAGAATAGTTATTTATTAACGCCAATCAACGCAACATGCAATAATAATCGTTTTTTGATAATATCTCGGTTTTATACTTTTGGCACTTGGCCTATTTGAACCGGGCACGCTTCACTTGTTCCGTGGACAGAAAACCAAAAAAGGTAGTTATTAACTATTTAAAATCCCAATTAAAGAAAAACGACCTCCAAAGAAAAGTGAATGCGAAGATCTAATTTCAAGCCAGCCTGAATTATTACAAAATAAAAATTGGCTAAAAATAAAAGTTTTTGTGCAGAACAAATACAGACTCAATAACAAATAATTCCTCAGTTACTTGTGCTATTTTACTTATGTTTTGCTTAAAATTATTCTATAAAATAATGTTGTATATAGCTTCAGTCCGACAAAAATAATTTTTATACAAACGTGTTTATATGTAATAATAAATAAAGATTTCTAAAACTGTAAAATTTTTTTTAGATGATCTCGAATAGGCATAATGACTACTGTTATTAAAATTTCCATATTTAATAGAGAGTAACTGTTTTACCACATTGTGAAGGCACTTATCTAACAAAAGTTTTCAATACAAATTGCTAAATTTTGTTTGGTCACAAGTGAAAACCAAATTTATAAAGTTAAAATACTGCTTTCTTTTTTTTTGATATACATACACTCAAGATTAATTTAATTCCAACAAAAAGCAAACACGGAAATTTTGTCTAAGAAAAGGTATTCGAACCGTCGCATAACCATTCAAAATAAACATCGATTGTGTACATAATGCTGTTTCTGATCGTAATAAATCATCCACACAAAAAATGTTACATTGTATATAGAAACATGTACAGATTGTTACAAATCGAGTAGTATACGAGCTTCGTGAAGGCCAGAACGACATGCAAACTGACTGAGATTAGCATGCGAGAGAGAAATGGATAGATAGAATACTATTACAACAAAACTGTATTGAACAACTGGAATTCGAACTTATACTATCATAAGAACATGCCTGATGTAAGACGAGAAAGGATAGTATACATTTCTTTCTTGTCTTACATCAGGAATTTGCCTGTGCGCCAGTCGATCACTGGCACTTGTAGTGATGGAATGTTGAGTACAGCGCGCTTGCGCAAGTAGAGACCACTTCTGCCACATACGCTAACCTGTAGGTTATTCATTCTCTAGTAAGAATTCGTTCGCGTAATATTTTCGCGCAATACGTTTTCCAAAATGAATTATTATTCACCTGAAGAAAAATTACAGATAATAAAATATTTTTATGACGGAAATTCCTTAGCAGCCGTTCGCGATTTGTTTTCGGGACAAGTTCCTGATAGATCCATTGCTGACTTATCCCCAGATGATTTTTTTTCTTTGCGGATATTTAAAAAAATCAATACATGGTAATCAAATAAGGCGACCTACTAATTTAGAAATATTACGGTAGAAACATTGCATAATGTCAGAATGTCTTTTTAACGTCATTTTATAATCATCTGGAGTTTCGCTTAGCACAAGAAGGTTGTATCTTCGAGCACTTAATTTAAAGTTAAGTGTTGATATTAAATTAACTTATTTTATTATTAGAATTTATTTATTTTTTTGAATATTTGTGATTTTTTTTATGTTATCAGAAAGTATTTATTTGTTTATCATGTTTAGCAGTATTATTTAGTTACACATTTTTCTATGTTGTTAGAGTTAATAATCCGCTCTGTTCACATGTAAAGTGAATGGGACTTTACAATGCCACAATATTACCGCGAGAATTAATCATCCTAATGTTTTTTTAGGGCATTGGGTAATCTTACGCACAGTAAATTCTATTATATTGTAATGTTTTTCTCCACTAACACTATTAATTAAAAGCGATATATTTATTTGCTAAGATATTTTTTATTGTTTTATATTTAATACAATAGTTTTCATTCAATATATTTTGTTTTGTTCAGAATAAAATATGTCTTGAATTGTTATACAGTATGTCCCCGGATCGACTTTAAAAGAGGAAAAAACTTCTTATTTTTGATTTCTCAGAAAATTTCACTCTTGATGATTTACTCTGCTTGTTTTCAAACCCCCAAAACACAAATGACTTTTTATTGAACTCGAACGGTTCTCGAGATATCATTTTCTTGCTAGAAAATATACAAATTGAGTTCAAGTTTTATTTAATAAATTTAACAAGTAATGGTAAAATGAAATAAAATTCTCAAAAAGCTAAACTATTAATTTTCTATTCAAATAATGCTCCTCCTTTTTCGGCACAGATTTTAATGCGAGCTCTAAATTTATTGAAACTGCGTCTTATTTCTAAGATTGATAAGGACTGGACTGCATTTTGTATCCTATTTTTTAATTGCTCTTCATCATTGTCTAGTGGCTTACTTACACAATTTGTTTTAAACGACCCCACAGATAAAAGTCCATTATTGTAAGATCAGGACTTCTCGGTGGCCATAAAATGGGACCATCTCTTCCTATCCAGTTATCATGGAACTCTGTATTGAGCCACTAGCGAACAATGCCGGCATAATGAGCAGGGCACCCATCGTGCTCCATTCGGTAGTTTAAGGGCAATTCATCCAGTTCATCAGTTAAACAATTTTGCAACATTTCCAAATATCAATTACGGTTTAAATTTTGATCAAAAAAATATTGGCCAATAATGCCATGGTATAAAACTGCACACCACACTTAACTTTTTTAAAATATTGTCTGCGACAAGAAAAGTTTGGATTCATCTCACTCCAGTACCGGCAACAATTTTTTTCCTCCTTTAAAGTCGATCCGGAGACATACTGTATATCAGGGGTGGCCAACAAGTCGATCGCGATCGACCGGTCGATCGCGAGACCAATTTTGGTCGATCACTCGCAAGTTCGGGGTTTGCGAAAAGTATCTCATAAAAACTTTTAACTTAAAAAGTACAAATACTTTTTATTCAAATGTTTTCTGTGATTAGCTCATAGAAAGGATATAATTTTTATATTATCATTATTTTTATTAGTTTGTTTTGACATTTGAAATGGTTTTATTAAGTTCTTTTTCTTTGCACTTTTGCAATTCTGTTTTCTATTTAAAGCTTTTGTCGGTAGATAACTTTTTTGCTGCTGCTACTTTTTGCTACCTATATAAAATTTATTTGAATTGGGATATTACAAAATCAGCATAATACTTCGGCTTATGATAAAAACTTATACAATACATATAAAAACGTATATAAATGATGTTTATTTAATAAATCTGAAATACAGTGCGTTTAAAATTGACTTGTATTTACACTTCTGAGAAATTTATGACTATTAAAATAATAACATTTAAATTGCATGCCATTAGGATTAATTCTTGGAATCTAATTTTGCAGAATATAGTGTTAAATTTTCATTCTGAAGTTAGTGTTTGTACGCTACAGTCAATTTCTCTTGCGGATTGTTTCATTTGTAAGTATTAATGAAATATTAGTGTTCTTTAAATTAATTGTGCAAGTATATAAGAGATATATTTTAAATAAAATTATTTAAATCTTAATTAAATATTTATAAGCATTATTTAAAATAATAATTTAATTATTCGCAACTATTAAGTATGATTAGCTATTTCGTTTATCGGCTAAACCTACACCAGGTATTAATTGTAATTTATATTGTTACTGTTTAATACTTTTATTACATGCCCTATTATTAAGTCGTATATTTTTTGCATTTTAGTATACCTATTTATGAACATGGATAGCAAACCAAAAAAATCGAAAACATATCATTTCAATGAAGAATGGGAAATTAACTATTTTTTTACGATGGTGAATGATAAATGTTGCTGCTTAATATGTCTTAGCTCGATAGCCATTGCTAAAAAGGGTAATTTGGAGAGACATTTCTTATCTTTACATAACAAGTATCAAACAGATTATCCACCAAATTCCGAATTACGAAAACGTAAAGTTCGGGATCTTAAAACTCAATTAACAAATCAACAAAATATTTTCAAAAAGCCAATATTGAAGTCACAAGCAGTAACAACTGCATCCTTCAAAGTAAGCTATCTATTAGCTAAAAAATGTAAACCATTTTCTGATGGTGAATTTGTAAAGGAAATGTTCTTGGAAATCTCGGATTCCCTTTTTAATGATTTTAAGAACAAGAGCGAAATTACTGCTGCAATTCAAGATCTACAACTGTCCCGAAACACAGTGATGCGACGAATCGAAAAGATGGGTGGAAATTTAAAGGAACAGTTACAAAATGATATTAACAGATGCTCTTGTTTTTCTCTTCAATGTGATGAATCGACAGATATAAGTGATACTGCACAGTTACTTGTTTTCATTCGTTTAGTTTTTGAAGATTTTACATCTAAAGAAGAATTGTTGGGTATGATTTCTTTGAAAGAAAGGACTAGAGGTGTAGATATATTCAACGGGTTTAAAAGTCTGCTTAATGATAAGAAAGTACCTCTTTTTAAATTAGTTTCAATAACAACGGATGGCGCAGCTGCAATGATAGGCCGCAAAAATGGATTTATAGCCCTATGTCGAAATGACGATGAATTCCCAGATTTTTTGAGTTACCACTGTATAATTCACCAGCAAGTATTATCCAGCAAGAGACTAAATACAAAAGAAGTAATGGACGTCGCGTTTGAAATTGTTAATTCAATTCGTGGAAGTTCTCTCAAACGTCGTCTTTTTCAACTAAAACTCGATGAAGGTCAGTCTGATTTATTATTGCATACTGATGTAAGATGGCTAAGTAGAGGTAAATTTCTGCAACGATTTCGTGATTTATTGCCTGAAATAATAGAATTTCTTAATGAACAAGAGAAAAAATATGCATATTTAAATGACAAAACCTGGCTTAGTGACTTAGCATTCCTTACAGATTTTACTTCCATATTAAGCCATTTAAATTTAGAATTACAAGGTAAAAATAAAACAATAATTGATATGATTAGCAGCATAGATGCATATAAAACCAAATTTATTTTGTTGATAGAAGATTTACAACAAAATAATATGAACCATTTTCCAAATATGGCAGACAACTTACAAAAAAATAAAAATATTATTTATGAGATTGACAAGTACGTGGCCGAAATACAAAATGTAATGGAAGATTTTGAGAAGCGATTCCAAGATTTTAAAAAAATTAAAGAAATTGTGGAATTTACATCTTTTCCTTTCAAAAAAGATTTAATTGTGAAGGAAATTAGCAAAAAAATTGCAGACTTATTTGATATGGAGCAAAACGCCTTGGAAAATGAAATTATAATTTTACAATCTGATTTAATCTTACAAGCCAGAAAATTTGAAGAAAATTTTTGGAAATATGTTAACCGAGAAAAGTATCCCAATATTATCAAATGTAGCGAATATATTTATTCTTGCTTTGGATCTACGTATCTGTGCGAATCGGCATTTTCATATTTACAATTAACTAAAACTAAACTTCGTTCCGTCCTGACCGATTCTCATACTGAGGACTCATTGTTATTGTCTTTGTCAGGATATACTCCAAATTATGATGCACTAGTAAAGGAAATGCAAACTCAGGTTTCTCATTAATTTAAAAAGTTTGAATGAATAAATGTTATTAATAAGTGCTCATGTTGTTTTAATTCCTCTGGACATAAGTTTTTTAACCCATTAAATAAATACTCATGTATGTAGATTATTTACCCCTTAATCATGGAGCTCGCCAAAGTGCACGTCGGTATAAAAGCACATTGCAAAAACATCCCCTTCTTACCTAAAAAATAGGTCGATCGCGACACAATTTATAAATAAAAAGTAGATCTTATGTGCACCAAAGTTGGCCACACCTGCTGTATATGATCTTATATCGCAGAGTTTACTGCAGTGCAATCGACCATTACCATACTATTCGCTTTCCTTTCAAACAGTATGTACCAAACGAAATATAACAAAGTGTGCATCTAAATACACTAATAAAGTTACTTAAAGCTTCTATTAGAATTCATGTTTAGTTTAATTTTTTAATAGAGTTATTCAACAGAAACATCTAGATTTAAGTGATATATAAACTGGTCAGACTGTGTGGGAAACGATAGTTTGCCTGAATGCGTTAACCGTTTTTACAAAACAAGAAAAAATCATTTCCAATATTAATATTCTATCTGATAGTATCGTTACAAATTATTAGTAGAATTCTAAGAAAAAATAATTGTCTGACTTCTATGATATAATACCAATACAACTTTAAAATATTGGAATAAGAAGGGCCAATTATACGTTTTAAATGTCATCAAACCACCATTGAAACACTAAATGAACTGATTACGGTGTTGTCAATACTTTGGAGGACTCATCCACTGTGTATTTGAAATTAAATATATGAAATATATATACTGAACCACTTTGAAATGGGAACATATTATATACACGGTATATACGAACGATAGTCACACCAACTGCCGATACGGCTAGGCTCGCAACTAGGATATTCAAACTATCGAAAAAAACGTCATAGGTCATCTACTTGAAATTGTTTGATATTGAAAAAAAGATCTTTGTATTTAAACCAGTAAGTGTTCAATGTGTAAGGAAACTTTCCTTTTAAGCATGAATTTTAGATAAACACTCCATTAGTTGAGATTATTGGTAAAAGAGACACGAACCAGCCGTTTTTAGTCGCTCAAGGATATAATGTATCTGCCATCAGTCAGTATAATATAATTGTTGACGGAAGGCACATTCCATGCCCAACTGGATGCAGTGCTGTGAAAGCATTTGAACCGCTATTCATGTGCTATTATGTTTTTAACGTTAAATACGATTTAGGTTTAAAACACTTTTGGCAATTTGTCCAAACTTATTATTTTAAAATTTTAGAAGAGGATGTTGTATATACTGCCAAAATGATAGAGCTAAGAACTAGAATTCAAAATAATTCTGAGTAGTTGTTTTTAGTAAACTATGTTAGAATACGCACCTGTTGATACTTTTAACTTTTACTGTTAATTTAGCCAAAACCAAAGAATGTATTCATGTTACAAATGTTCAAATATTACTTTTAGTATTAATGATCACATCAAACATTTACGTTTGGTGCATTTTTTGTTCGATCACTTTAAATTAAACATATTGCAGTGGATTTTTCCTGGAAGAAAGAAACAAAAGAAGATATGAAAATTATAGTATTTATGTATATTTTATTCCAGATAAATAATTATGAAAATTTAAAATTTTATATAACAATTTATTATAATGTGTATTTTGGTCCACGATTGTAGGACGCACGGGCCTATTTTGATGTTCGTAGTTCGCGCCAAGCTGGAAGTTGTAATAGTATGTAGATATATATATCTTGTCGCTATTTTGATTTTATTTTATATTTAGGTAGGGGTAGCTTGCTGTTTCCTGCTTCATCATGCCTTAGAGACTGAGTAGTTTTTATACAGATAGGTTGTTTTTTAAGATTGGATAAAACTTAATTTTATCTAATGTAAATTTTGAATAATTACGGTGTGTGTTTTTGATAGTGTGTTGATGTAATTTAAAAATTCATTACGTATTATTATGAGTATTTAAAACTTGTAATTTGAATTAAATGACCTATCTGGAGTCTCTCTTCTAATAGTTTTTGTGACGTGACGTATACAAAACTGAATGTATGTATTTTTAATATTATATTTATATCTATATTTGTAGTGATAATTCTATTGAAATCTGAAGCTTCTTAAATTTATAATTTTAGTTTGTAATATTTTGTAATCATTTAAAATATTAACAAAACGTATTAGACTGTTTTTTTTTGAATATAGTTTTTGTTCATATAAGTTATCGTAGTATGTTAGGAAGCGGGAAAACTTGTTTGTTACATGCTTGAGATATTGCGCATGAACAATTTTGGATGCGTGCGAAAATAGAGAAAGTTCTATTTGACGTTTGATTTTTGAGGGGATCAAGTAATTGATGACAGCTAATAAATTTTGTTTATGTTTATATTTAGATCTTTGTTCGGGATTCATTTAAGAGTTTTTTTATCTCATGTACGAGTCTTATTTACATGAGTTTTTCTTTAAGTTTGCGGCGTAATAAGTCACAATCCTGCTTTATACTTGATAAAGTAGAATTTTTTTTTTCTTTTTTGAATTATATGTATGTGGCGTTAATGTTAGTTTTATTTCTTGAATTAATCCTTATTATTTTTCTCCATACCACATATTCGAGAGAATAAACCCTGAAGATTAAGAAGCTCAAGGAAGGTGACCCAACTGAGACAGTCCGGCAAAACTACTGTGGATTGTGAACATAAGTCAATAAGCAATTAAAATCACAATTCACAGCAATATGTTGCGGAATGCTAAATCGTTTTGTTCATTTTAATAATTTCAATGGTTACCGAAAGCACTTACAAAAGCACTATTTTAGCACTAAGTCGCCCTGTGATACCGCTGCAGTTAATGTGGAGTTCCCTTTTAGTACACCAGAACATATTAAAGACGAATCTAGTAACGAAAGGTGTGATAGCACTTCTGTCAATGAAAATTTAGATGAAGACATTTGTGACCATGATTCCTGTATGTCAAATTCTATAGAATTATCTGATATATTCAATATGTTTTGTATGTCACTTATGAAGTTATCACTTCCACGTACTACGAAAAATATTTTATTTAATATCATTAATGATTTCATTGATAATATGTTTGAATACTTAACAAATAATGCATTAAATGACAAATGCAAAAACTACATTGTACAATCTTTTTATTGCAAATATAGACTAGAATTTACTAAAGTAAGTTCCAGATATAAAGGAAATAAGCACTTTAAAACTTTCAAATACGTTCAACCAAAAGAAATTGTTATTGGAATGCCATCAGATAATGTATTTGATTTAAACCAGGTCTATATCGAAAAGAATATTCCGCGTACATTTCAATACATACCCATTATAGTCACCTTAAAATTTCTTTTGCCAAAGTATAGAGAAATGTTTGAGCAAAATACAGATAATGCTAATCATGGATCATATCTTTCCAATAACCAATTGTTTCTAAATAAAAAGTATTTTGTACAAATTCAACTGTATTAAGATGACTTCGAAACAGCAAATCCTCTGGGAAGTAAAGTAGTAAGTCATAAAATGGGTGCATTTTATTTCACCATAAAGAATCTTCATTATGCTATGAACAGCAAATTAAACAATAATTTAGTGGCTTTGTTCTTTGTGCAAGATTTAAAAGAACCTAATATCTCCATTAACACAATTTTGAAACCATTAGTAGATGATATCAAACTTTTGGAAAGTGACGGAATTGCCGCAGACGGCTTTGATGAACAGGTATATGGTACCTTAGTATCACTTTGTCATGATAATCTTGCTGCAAATTGTTTACATGGAATGGTGGTCGTTTCAGGCTAATTACTACTGTAGAATGTGATAAGAACACAAGAATGCATTACAGACTATGTGTTCTTCGAAATTTGCAAAACTTAGAAATAGTAGCAATTATGAAGAACACTGTTTAGGGGTACCTGAAAATAATCCAATTTATGGAATTAAAACAAGAAGTATACTTAATGATCAATATTTCAAATTATGCGACTCGATGTCAGTGGATATAATGCATGACATTCTTGAGGGAGTTATACCTTTAGAAGTAAAACTTTTTATTAAGGAACTCGTAAATACTAAAATTATATCTCTTTACGAACTAAATGAGCGAATAAAACTGTTTAAATATGGGGAAGTCAATAGATGTATAAAACCAAGTCCTATAAATTTAGACAAATCCGGAAATTTAATAGGTCAGCGAGCCATGTAGTCATGGTGTTTAATACGTTACTTGTCACTAATATGTAATGATTTAATAACTTCTGAATTATATCCAAAATACAATGTCCTTATTATGTTATTAGAACTAATGGCCATTTGTTTTGCACCCAAAATTCCGAAAGCAGAGATACAAAATTTAGAATTTCTTATTGAAAAACATCACAGATTATTTACGTCCACTTTTGATACAACATTATCTCCAATGCAACATTTTATCACCCATTACCCAACAGTAATAAATAAAATGGGACCATTAATACAGTTATGGTGTATGAAGCTAAACATGCTGTTTTAAAGACATTGGCCGCGGTCACTAGACGTACTTGCTAGGTAGCTGCTAGCAAGCTGCTTGCAATCACCATGGTGACCGGTTGTTTATAATTCAAAACATGATTGCTGCGGTGGCCATATTTGCAAGCGTAAAAATTTTGTGCTTGCTGTCGATGCAAGCAGCTAGCAAAGCGTTTTGATTGGTTTAAAATTTTAAAAGTTACGTCGTTAAACACCAGGAGTACGCTTAGTTTATGTTGTTCGTTCATTTCATTTTGTTTTGGCGAAAGGTTGTTTCTTTTTTTACTATTTGTTCAGGTTTATTAAAATTTTTGTTTATTAAACGGTATTTGTAGTTGATTCAGCCATGTCTACGCAATCTTATCTGTATGAAAATACAATGTATAATATTACTGAAAGTGAGGACATACACAAATTATTATTAGAAGGTAAAAATTTCTGTAAGAGATTTACCTAAATATTGAAATATTGTTAATAATTGCAGATGATAAATATTTTCAAAATTATTTAGATAATAATTTAAATGCAACTGAGGTTTCCATCCCAGATGTGCCCATGGATGAGAAAAGAAATGGTAAGAATTCATGGGAAATACCGTACATATCAATAATTAAGATATAAAGTTGTAGATCAATTCGGAATTTTTACTTGGACGAAAGAAAATATAAAATTACTAACAACTGCGTATTTGAAGAGGAAAAAAGAATTTAGGGATCCGCGTCGAAAAAAGGTGAATCTGTGGAGAGATATCCAGAAGGAGTTCCAACAGCATGGATATGATATAAGCGAGAGTATATTGGATAAAAAATTTAGGAATATGAAGTTTCACAACAAAAAAAATTGTAGATAATAAAAAAACAAAAACTGGACAGGGAAGAATTAGTTGGGAATATTTTGATATATTTGAGGAAATATTTGCAGACAAAACAATTAATCCTGGCCCCGTAATTTCTTCTTTTAATTCTAGTTCTCAAACAACAAAATGCCCATCACCTTCAAGTTCTATTCAAAACCACCCTACTTTGCCCACGCCCCTACTATCTATGCCTTCACATACAATATCACACAATATATCAAACCACTCCCATTCACTTTCTACTACGTCCCAACCTATATTTATATCCCTTCCCAGTACATCTGCATCTATTTCATCATGTTCTCAAAGAACTACTAATTCTTCCCACGCACCCACAGATTCTACAAGTGAGAACTCTAGTATACCAGACAGCTTTTTGAACACAACAACTTCACAAAAACGAAAATGTGACAATATGAGGGCATTAAAAAGTGCAAGACAGCGAGTTGATAATATTGAAGAAAGAAGGGTGGCTGCTATCGAAAAGCTGTCTGAAGAACTCGCAGAACATAATAGGATTCAGCGGGAAAGGAATGAACTAATCAAACAAATTTACAAAATAAATTGAACTTTTTTTACAAAATAAATAATTATACACTCAAATACTGTGTTTATTTTTATTATATAATTTTATATTACAGTCACATGTTGCAAATATTGACCAATTGTCTTTTTTCTTCAGCAGGCCCTCTGTCATGTTGAACAGCATCCGCAACGATGCCATTATGATTTTCTATATCTATATCAATAGCATAATCATCTGCTGGATTGCCCTGCTGCTATATAAAATTGTGCAAAACAGTTGCGGCAGCAACTATTTTAATGGCTACTTCTGGATGCTTCACATCCAAATATTTTAGTCTTCGAAATTTTATTTTTAATCATCCAAAAGCTCTTTCTATTGTAGAACGAACGCTTGATAATTTCCTATTAAACGTGTATTGTGCTTCTGTTAGATGGCTATTATCCTGATAAGGTTTCATCAAATTTATTATTAATGGATAAGCAGAATCTCCAATTATATGTTTATGTACAGGTAATAGTGGATTATCATTTGTAAGTCTCTCATATAATGGGCTTAACCGGAAAACTCTAGCATCATGCATTCTACCAGGTTGTCCAACATTTACGTCTATAAATTTTGCTGTGTCATCACATACCCCTATAATTTAATTTTTCATATAATTCGTTTCAAAAATATTACTAGTTATAACAAACCTTGTAGAATTATGGAATGGTGCTGCTTTCTATTATAATAATCGATGGCATTCCCTTCTGGTTGCTTTATTGGAATGTGACAACCATCAATAACACCAACAATACCAGGAATTCCTCGAGAGCGGTTTTGAAAAACCTTAAAAGAAAGTTTAGCAACATTCTAATAAATCTCATGTTGAACTTACATTAATGGTATGGATATGATTCTGAGGCCATCGGATGTATTCACCCATCAATTGGCAAATCAAATTGACGATCTCATAAAAGATTTTGTGCCCTGAACTTTTTGGTAGGCCAAATCGGTCACTGGCCGCTAAAAAACTTTCAGGCTTGCTTAGTAACCAAATAGAAAACAACATTTTCTTTTCTGAAGGTATAATTCTGTGATTTTCTTCATCGATATTTCCTATTTGGTTGAGCAGTATCTAAAAACGAAATACATAAATGAAGTCTTTAATAATTATGGCCTGGAATTTAAGAACTAATGATTTCATACTCTATATAACAACATAGTTACCTCAAATGTTTGACGAGACATTCTAAAATGTTCGCTAAATTGGAAATCTGTATAATTTGGCACCGTCACTTCATAATAGTTTTGGTTTCTTATAACCTCATTTTGGTCACGTTCTCGGATGTCTCCATTATACGGGTCGACCAAATCTAGCGCCAAATGGACAATACCGTCAACATTCAAGTCGTTTTCATTTAATATAAAATCCATCAACAAACTATTATTTTCCATTTTACTTTTTGAATTTTGAATGTTCGTAGCTTTTGACAGTACAAGTAAACACAAATGAAAATAACCAATCAACAACGAAGGTGTAACGCCAACGTTTAGTTCTAAAGCAGAGCGTTCACTAACATATATTGCCAACGCAAGCTGATTGCGCTAGCAAGCATAAGCGGCTATTTTCTAGTGACCGCGGCCATTGGCACAGAAGCTTCGAAATTTCAAAAATATTAGTAAAACTTTGGCAACAAGGATTCAAGAAATGACAATATTTAATAGACATAATTATTCCTTGAATAATTATGATTTAGAGTTTCCATCTACAACTTCTATAAATTTCGATGATTATGAATACAAAGATCTTATTAGACAAAATGTTGAAGATTTTGAAGACAATGTTCAAATTATACGACCAAAATGGCTGAAATATGGATTTCTCTACAAAAGAGGCTGGATATTATGTACTGGCAAAATTATCGGTGTCAATTTCCCCCAATTTGAGGAAATAATGGATATTATTGTTACCGAAAATAGTCCGTTCTTTGTAACACGTCTATGGAATACTCTAGAATTTAGTAGATCATTATATTCGTACAAACTAAAACCAAACGAGAACATTAAACATATTATTGCTTTAAAACAATTAGAGTATAGGGAGCCTTATGATTTACATCAACCACATACTATTACCGAATCAAGGGCAATGTATTTAGTGCCAAAATACAATTATTATTTTGAAAATAACTAATACCCTTCCCTGTAAATAATATACACTTATTTTTCATAATGTAACATTTGCTACATCCGTAAAATAATCTTGTTAGAATATGTACACATAGAATATAGTGTTTACTGTGTATATGCAGTGCCTTTCACAATTAATGCCTTCTCTTGCGAACATTAACTTTTAATATCTTTAGATAATATTTTAAATTCAAAACATTTTATACTCAAGATCTAAGTTTCCATTACTTGATTGTTTAAAACATACTATTTGAGATGCTTTTTTTTACATTAATAATCGACGAAGGAGATACTTGTTGAAACTTCATTATATAGATATAATAAAACACAGTTGTATAGTTTCAAAATAATATATAATGGTAACACACTACATATGTTTCACCACACTGTGGCTTCATCAAACGTTGCTTTTAATACAAAAGAAAAGAATCTGATATCAAAAGGATTTAAATTTAACCTGAATCCCAACATTAATGAAAAACACCTAAAAAACCTAGCGGTAGAAGCAGACTTAGCCCTAAGCAAACAGACAGATAATATTGCCAATAAATATATAACAAAGAACATTATTGAAAATTATAAACCACCCCATAATTATAACAGAGATATCAATACACTAAAATCAATAAAACAAAAAACATTAGACAACAATATCATATTTACCACAGCAGACAAAGGCAACACTGTTGTAGCGATCCCAGAGACAGATAACATAATGAAAGTTCAAGAATTTATAAATAATAACTCCTTCACTAAACTAAAATCCGACCCCACCAATAAATATCAAAAACTACTAAAACAAACCATAAATAAGTCAGAAGCACTGATTAATAATAATTTAAGAACAAAATTAACTATTATGAACCCACAACCACCTAAATTATACGGTCTAATTAAATTACATAAAGACAATTTACCGATACGACCAGTAGTATCTTATGTAAAAGCCCCATGTAGAAATTTGTCAAAATATTTAATAAACCTTATCCTTGAACATACTAAATTCAAATCCAACTTTTCAATTAAGAATTCTCACGACTTAATAAATAAAATCTCAAATATAGATTTACCTAACAATTGTAAATTATTATCTTTCGACGTCACTAATCTATTTACAAGTATTCCACCCCAGGACGTAATAAACATAATCTCCTTAAATTTGAACAAAAACAAGACCAATCCCACTGTTACAATGGAACTTTTAAATTTACTAGAAATGTGTTTAAACCAAAACTATTGTCAATTTCAACATGAATTTTATAAACAAACAGAGGGACTAGCCATGGGAAATCCCCTAAGTTGGTTACTCTCTGACATATTCTTAAATCATTTAGAAAACATAATAAGCCAACACCCGTTGTTCAAACATTGTATTTACTGGATAAGATATGTGGATGACATATTAGTTTCTTTTAACGGTACAGACAGACAATTAAAATCTCTACATAATTACATTAACACTATTCACCCAAACATCAAATTTACCATTGAAATAGAAGAAAATAAATCCATAAACTTTCTAGATCTCACTATAACACACACAACTAAAAAACATGAATTTTCTATCTACCACAAACCTACACATACAGACACAACTATACACGCACATTCGTTTCACCCCATTACACACAAATTATCTGCTTATCAATCAATGCTTCACAGACTAATTAACGTCCCGTTGAGTAAAGAAAACTTCGATATAGAATTAAATAGAATACACGTTATAGCGCTAAATAACGGTTTCACCATAAATTTAATTAATAATATTCTAAAAAAAACTACAGAAATCTAAAACGATATCTTCAATTTACCCCACAGTAAAAAACAATAGAACTTTAGTTATAATTCTATCACATACATCGGTACAATTTCAAACAAAGTAGGAAACTTAATAAAAACAAGTAAAGAAGAGACCATTTCATTCAAAACCAACAATTCCTTACAAAACGCTATAAAAAACAACAAAGATAAAACGGACAATAGATTAAACTCAGGGGTTTACAAGTTGACATGCGAAGATTGTAAAAAATTGTATGTCGGACAAACAGGACGGACATTTGATATTAGAATGAAAGAACATGAAAGAAGCCACAGAGACAAGAAGACAGACTCAACTTTTGCCAATCATTGCCTAGAACATAATCACAAATTAAACACTAATTTTAAAACTTTGCATGTTCTAGATAAAAGCAAAAAACTTAATATGTTAGAAAGTTTAGAAATTAACAAATATAATAAATTAGGTATAATTTTAAATGACCAACTAGACATAAATAACTCCCCCCTACTAAACTTAAAACTCATACATGTCCACCCCCTCTTAGAATTAGATTAGTTCTGTACTTTGTATTGATATATATAAGATCTAATTGATATTTTGAATTAGTATATTCATCCACCTGATGAAGCCACAGTGTGGTGAAACATATGTAGTGTGTTAACATTATATATTATTTTGAAACTATACAACTGTGTTTTATTATATCTATCTTTTTTTTTACGTTTGGAGGGTACATTAATTATGAAAGGCACTGTACGTAAGCCCTATCTCTGTTGTTGGAGGAGAATGCAAACATCCACTCCACAAAAATTGTTTAGTTATACGCTTTTCTATATATGGTAGTTTAATGTAGAATAAATATACAATAATAATATACATACATATTTCTTTTGTATAGTTGTTTTTATTAGTATAGGTTTTTATATGTATGTAGTACAAAGTACAAAAAAATACAGTAATGATATACATATTCCATTTATATAGCTATTTTATTTTCTCCTGTTCAAAATAGGTACCTACCAAAATAATTTTAGATGCAAAATAAAATATTTTGTTTTAAATTTAAATAATGTACAGCTCAAGTTACAGTATTTATGGTTTCTTATTTTGAATACTAAATACACTTACGCCCGCTATTATCAACTTTTATTAAATGCACATTTAGTTAAAAGACATTTAAATTAAATGCTCTTTTAACTTGACTTTGGTATTATGAATGAAGTTGAACCAATATTTAGTTAAGTGTCGAATATTCGAAGGTTGGTACAACATCATAGGTTAAAATTCACTTGTAATTGAACATTTGACATAAGACAACGTCATAATATAGTCAATATAATTTAGTAATATGGCCTCAAAAAGATCTCGTGGGAAAAATTTCAGTGAAGAAGATACTCTGTATCTTCTAAACCTTGCAGAAAAATATAAACATATTATTGAAAATAAATTGACAAATGCTGTAGCAAGTCAAGAGAAGGTAAGGTTACTTTTCTATTACATATTTATTATATCTAATCTCTACATATCCTTTAAAGAGTGCAACATGGAAGTGTATTGCCAATCTTTATAATGCCAGTCATCCATTGTGCATAAGGTCTGCAGATAAGTTAAGTGCGAAGTATGAAAATTTAAAACATCAGGCACGGAAGTATGCTGCAGACAACAAGCAAGAAATATATAAAACAGGTGGTGGACCATCGGAAGCAACGAATAATATTATATTAGAAACAGTTTTAAATATAATAAATAAAATAACTGTTGTGTGATAGTACTCCTGAACTATTGTCCAATGGTACTTGTGTTCTCACCGGAATATGTGGTAATGAAGAAATATTCATTGAGAACACTGAAATGACTGAAGCAACATCTGTAACACACACTCCCACGTCTTCAACACAATTGACAACACATGTCCCATCACCCCCGACAGATACCTCAATAGCACCTACACATACTGCAACATCAACGATGCATATTACACCAGTTCCTCCTATCCCAAGTCCCCATAGAAAACAAACTACACATACATTTCAAAAGCGGAAACGGAATGAAAGAAAAAAGGTGGATATCGTTTTAGATGCCAAAGAGAAATTTTATAATGCCAAAACAAGACTGCTAGAACTGGAATGTGAACAAAAGGCAGAAGATTTAATAAATAAGAAGTTGCAAAATCGATTGCTACAACAGGAAATTGAAGAAAAGATAGAAACTAAACAAATACGTTTAGCATTACTATCAGAAGAGTTAGAGGAAAAAAGGTTACTGAATGAAGAAAAAAGAGCTGCTTTAAGTAATAAATAGCATATTACTGAAAATTGCTTTCTTAAAAGTATTATACATATTACCATTGTATGTAATCTTTTGTTACCAGAATTTTTTTATTTTAATATATATTTATATTCAATTCTATTTGTTTGTTTTTTGTACTAGAAATAAAACAATACATTGGTAAAATATATAAAAATTGTTTATTAGGTTAATATAACAGAATATTTACAATAAATTTTGAAAATAATTATCAATTAGCCTTCGACGAACATTGTTATCATCGACACCTTCATTAATATAATTTTCTGCTGCTGCATCAATAATGTCTTCGTCAATAGGTGTGGGCTCTTTCATATCTATTGCGATATTGTGTAGCACAGCTATAGCTACCACAATAACCTTGGCCAAGTTACTATTAATTCGCATGCCTAAAGATAATACTGGAAATCTTCTTTTCCAAATACCATACTGCCGTTCAACAGTATTACGGGTTTTTATGTGGCATTTATTATACAGCTCCTCAGCTGGATTATTTGTTTGCAGCAGCGGAGTTAATAAATAATTCGAATTTTTATATCCATTGTCTCCAAGAAGAAAACAATCTCTATATTAGCCACTTTCAAGTACATTTTTTAATCGACTATTATTGAAAATTGTCTGGTCGTGTGTTGATCCAGGCCATCTTGATACAAGGTTAATGATTTTTAAATTGTGATCACACACCGTTTGGACATTGTAGGAAAAGTAGCCTTTTCTGTTGCGGTATACTTCCGCATCATTTTGTCCTACAAACAAAGTTCTTGCATAAACATTAACAACATATGATTAACAAACTTCTTACCTGGTGACTGAATATTTATGTGTACAATCAATCGTTCCAATTACTTTTGGAAATTTGTAAATTTTATAAAAACCAGCATGAACTTCAGTTATTTCATCAATACCTTCAGACATTTTGATATATTCTGAGCTCAGTTGTGCAATTGCAGTAGTCACTTTCTTTATTATTCGTCCTACTGTTGCTTTTGTGACACCAGCAATATCACCTGCAGATATCAGCATGCAGCCCGATGCAAAAAAACTTAATGTCAATAATAATTGCTGCATTGGCGATAAACAACGGTTTCTTAATGAAACGAATTTTATTTGATTCTCAATATGAGATAAAATAATTTCAACAGTTCTTTTGGTGAACCTGAATCTATGAAAGAATTCTTCATCTGACAATTCATCAAAATGTGTTTTTCTTATTTTAAATATTTTTGGCTGTCTTCGTCTTCGCACAATTTCAAATAATTCTTCATCAGATGACGATGTAAAATCAGTAGAACTAGAATCCATTTCAACGAAATAATACTGAATAGTAACACAACAAACAACACAAATTACCACAACAAGCAACGCTAAACGCTTATGAATATCGAATATCACTTATAAGATATTGGTTATATTTTTTTTCTTTTGACATTTTATCAATACGCATGCGTCAACATAAACGGCATTTTAAGTTTTGTTAAATGGTCATTTTCTAGCATTTAAATTTAAAAGGAGATTTGATGTTAAATCTCATTTAAACGTGTTTATAATACAGTTGAGGGTTATTAAAAGGACTTTTTAAATAAAACTAGTTTTAAATGTATTGATAATACCGGGCATTAATCTTTCATAAGATTAGCAGTGTTTTACATATTTCACATTGTGCTCAGCAATTTTTTTTTTGTTTAACAATTGTATTGATGTAAGGGAAATACCAAAATGTACTGGAGCCACTACAATTCATTAAAAGATTTTTAATTTCCATTTTGTAATAATATTGAGATATTTCTCTTGCTAACACAATAACATTGTCAAATGTCGAAATGTATGCCTCTGATTATGTTGATCACATACCTAAGTGTCGATGTTTTCCAAAGAGAATTAATTCAATATATTACGTTACTATTTAAAGATGTTTCCGCCATAACAGGTAAGTAGAATCCAATAACTATAAATATTTACACTAAATTGTGTACATAATATATAATTAAAATAGAGTAAAATATATGCTCTCTAGAACGTGTAAAACTAGTGTAAATATATTAACACTACCTAGAGAATACTTTACTCTCGGTTTTACTCGAACGCTATGTGTTAATATTTCACTTTAAAACAAGTGGACCTGTATAAACACCAGCTAGTGTAAAATATTTACTCTATATTTTTTACTGTGTACATTGGTTGACTCATGTCCTTCTTATGAGTGTGTTCGACTTTGGGTAAATGAGTTTAAGCGTGGCAGAACAAGCATTAAAGATGCACCACGTCCTGGAGCCCCGAAATCAGCTGTGACACCCGAAATCATTGATAAAGTCCATGATTTGATTTTAGCCGATAGACGAGTGAAGGTGCGCGAGTTAGCGAAAGCCACAGGCATCTCAACTGAGCGAGTTCACTTCGTTTTGCATAAAGAATTGCACATGCAAAAACTGTGCGCAAGATGGGTGCCGCGTTTACTCACTCAAGAGCAAAAGCGAATTCGCATGCGAATATCTGCCGACAATTTGCAAGTATTTCAGAAGAATGTAGTTGAGTTTTTTCGCCCTTTTGTGACAATGGACGAAACTTGGATACACCACTATATCCCGGAAACAAACAGCAGTCGAAACAATGGATTGCCCGTAGCGAATCGGCTCCGAAAAAAGCGAAATGCGTTCCATCCGCTGGAAAGGTCATGGCGTCAGTTTTTTTGGGACGCAAAGGGAATTCTCCTAATTGACTACCTTGAAAAGGGAAAAACCATTACCGGAGAATACTATGCATCACTGTTGGACCGATTAGAGGCGGCAATAACAGAGAAACGCCCGGGAATGGTAAAGAAAAAGGTGTTGTTTCACCAAGACACCAAGACAATGCCCCCGTGCATTCAAGTCATGTCGCTCAGCAAAAATTGGCCGAGGTACGATTTCAACTGCTTCCGCATCCTGCGTATTCGCCAGATCTAGCTCCTTCGGACTACCATCTATTCCCGAAACTAAAAACTTTTCTGGCAGGACGAAAGTTTGAGTCTAATGAAGATGTCATACAGAAAGCAAACCAGTATTTTGAAAGCATCGAAGCAATTCATTTCCGTGAAGGAATCGCGAAGCTGGAAAAACGTTGGGCAAGTGCGTTGAACTTCGAGGGGACTATGTCGAAAAATAAAATACGTTGCAAAACTCAAATTGTTTTCTTTCATAGCAAACCAAGTTAATTGTCAAACCACCCTCGTACGTATAAAAATAATAAACACCCCCAACCACAATTTACATCATCAGGATTTTGAAATTTATAATTATTATGAGTTACTATATAACTTTTTGGAATTAAAATTTTTTCTGGTAATGAATTACCAAATGAATCAAAGAAATTAACTAATTAATTAACACGTTAATCGCCACGATAATATCAGAAAAATTTTCACATGGGCCATGGTAACTTTATTAGATAATTTAGTTAAAATGTATCAAGGAAACTTAATGTATCACAGAAAAAAAAATTTTTTGCCAAAATTCCCGGAAAAACACTATTTTTTATGTCACACATATATGACTGACATGGCCCTATATTAAAACTTTTTTTCTCGACAAGCCGTGTCAGTCTTATATGTCTGACGCATCCAAACAAGATACAACAAGTATTAACCTGTTGTTTTGAACACAGCGTTGAACGCATTGTGTAGGAATCAGTGGTACGTGTATCATTTACCGAATAACACCTTGTTACTGTGACTATTTCTTTATAAATAAAATAAAATAAATTAATATAAATATAAATAATATTTATAATAATTTGTAAATATCTACAAATAATGGCAAAACGAAAGTTTCTAAGTGAAAGTGAATTGAAAGAGATTGCTGAAAATTTAAGCATATCTGATGAAGAGCACGAAGACTATAGTTCAGATGATTCAATAAATGATCCAAATTATAGTCCTTCGTTGAATGCAGATGAAGAAAATCTTCAACAATTTCTTCAAGATTTAGAGTCAGAAGAAAGTACAGAAAATATTGAAAATGACGAAATACTCGAGTGTGAATTTTATGAGTTTAGTGATGTTCAATGGAATGCTTATGAAGGTAGACATAAATGTTTTGATTTCATAGGAAAATCTGGTTTACAATTAGATTTGCCAAAAAATATTTCTGCTTTTGATACATTTACGTTATTTTTTTATGAAGAGGTTATAAATCTCATTGTTACTGAAACTAATATATATGCTGAACAAACAATTCAGCGTACTCGAACATCTCGACACAATCGTCTAAATAAATGGCATCCAACTAACTCTGAAGAAATAAGGTTTTTCGGCCTTTTTATGTGGATGGGATTAGTGCGAATGGGAAATATAACTTCTTATTGGTCGAACAAAGATATTTACAAAAATAGCATAGCTCCAAGCACCATGTCTCGAAACAGATTTGAAATATTATTACGCCTCCTACATTTTTCAAATAATGAAAATGCTATTCCCTGGTGATGCTGGTGACAGATTGGCAAAAATTAAACCGCTGTTAGATTTACTTGAAGCTAAATATAAAAAAGTGTTTGTTCCTGGTGAAAATTATGTAATTGGTGAAACTCTTGTTCCTTGGAGAGGCAGGCTAGTTTTCCGCCAATATATACCTAATAAGGCGCATAAGTATGGAATTAAACTTTTTAAGTTATGTACTTCAGAAGGATATACGTGGGCAAGCAAAATCTATTCTGGAAAATCTGAGATTTATGATAAAAATAACGGCTTAGCAGCAAAAGTATGTGAGGATCTTTCACAGGGGCTTCTAAATGAAGGGAGAACATTGTACGTAGACAATTTCTATACCAGCTACCCGCTAGCATTGAACTTTCTTCGTCAGAAGACGCATGTTGTGGGCACTGTAAGAGCAAATAAGAAGTTTATGCCAAAGGAAGTTATGAACGCAAAGTTGAAGAAAGGAGAAATGATAGCGAGAGAAGATAAGAATGGTAGTGTAGTACTTAACTGGCTAGATACCCGATATGTTAGAGTACTGACAACAAAACATGCTCCTGAAATGGTGGATATAAACGCAAATTCTGCTAGCATAAGTCGACAAAAAAATAAACAAAAACCACTCCCAATTTATGAATATAAAAAAGGTAAAGCAGGGATAGATATTTCTGATCAAATGGGTTCCTATGCAACTACTCTAAGAAAAGGAATAAAATGGTACAGGAAGTTAGCAATAGAATATGTTCTTGGAATATCAGTAGTAAATGCTTATATAATATATAAAATCAATAATAAAAGCAACATAGGAATTAGACAATTTCGGGAAAATTTGGTCACTGAAATGCTTAGCTTAAGCTCGGACAAAACTAAAAACCCAAAAATTTCAACTCATACGCTAAAAATAATGTATACTGCTGAAAAAAAGAAAATAAGAAGAATGTGCACTGGATGTTACGCTCAAATAAAAGAAGCAGAAGGTCGAGATGCAGCAAGAAAAAAGTTTCAACGTACTGCTCAGACTGCGAACAACAGCCCTTTTTTTGCATAGAATGTTTTGGACAGCATAATAAATGAATATAATTAATTATATCAAAATAAAAATTATTAAAATGTATTTTTTCAACTGAAACAATATACCATTATATAACTATGTTTATTTCATTTTATTGTTTGTAGTAAGCCAAGAAATTTTCAAGTTTTGTTCCTGATAGGCCAAGCTTTCGAAACATAATGCAAATGTATCGTTTGCGTCGGACATCTGTGATTGACGTGGCCTTCTACCAAATCGCGCACGTCAGACATATATGTCTGACATGGCTCATGTAGAACTTCTTAGCGTCAGACACATATGACATGGCGATTAACGTGTTAATATCATCTGCATACATAGCAACCCAATGTGTTCCTGCATTCCAATCCAAATTAAAAATATTATATTTATTTAAATTACCTATACCATATGTTAATAGTTTATCAGAACTTATGTTTATTTCTTTATTTGTAATTAATTTAAAAATGTTTTCCAAATCTACGTTTGACAACTGACTACCATCATCGTTCTTACATTTGTCAACAAAATAATTTAGGATAGTATTATTCATATCTTGACTGATAATAAATTCTTTTTTTTTCAAAGCGATGAATATTTACATGACTTACATTTATCATTTATAACCTTGAATAGTTCCTGAATATAATTATTATCAATTATAATATCAGTTTTCTTAGCATCATCTGCTCCAGCATTTTTATATGCTTTATATATAACATTTGTATTCCTTATACAAGGTGGCGCAAAACAAACTCCATTATTTCAGCGTGTGACTGGCAGGACTGATAGTATGATTGGAATTTAATATACCTGTCAGTGTAAACGTCATATCGTGCCGTTTCATTGGGCTAATAGCAATGGAACGGTGGTCAATTGAACAACGTGCTACAACAGTAAAACTATATTACGAAACACAATCTATCATACAAACACAACGACACTTTCGGAATAGGTTTCAAGTTCCAAGACGTGGACGGATTCCCACTAGTAAAACAATATTGAGTTGGATTCATAAATTTGCCAGAACCGGCAGCGTTTTAGACGAAAAACATGGTAGACCAAGGAGTGTACGCACCCAACAAAAATGTGGAGAGAGTTAGAGAAGCAGTCCGAGCAGCTCCACGTTTATCGGTACGAAGACAGGCGCCAGAGTTAGGACTTTCACGAAGAAGTACCCAAAGAATTATGCGCGAGTTAAAATTCCATCCTTATAAACTACAAATAGTGCAAAAATTACATCCTCAGGACAGACAAAATAGAGTACTTTTTTGCAATACTATGCTGCACATGTTAAACGAAACACCCGATATTAATTTGCTAATAATGTCCGACGAAGCACATTTTCATTTGTCCGGGTATGTAAACAAACAGAACATGCGCTTTTGGTCAACAGATAATCCACGGAATTTACACGAGCAACCACTGCATTCTCCAAAAGTAACTGTTTGGTGTGGAGTAACAAGGTCTAGAATAATTGGACCATACTTTTTCGAAGAAGGAAATCGTACCGTTACAGTTACTGCTGAACGGTACGTTAACATGCTGCAGCATTTTGTGATTCCTGAGCTACATAGGATTGGTGTTGACTCACGAAATGTTTATCTTCAACAGGATGGGGCGACGGCGCATACAGCGCGAATAAGTATGGCTGTAGTGAGGGAAACATTTGGCCATGTTATTTCACGTTTTGGTCAAACTCCGTGGCAGGCACGTTCGCCGGATTTAACAGTGCCAGATTTTTTCTTGTGGGGGTATTTGAAGCAGCAGGTATTTCGCCATCGCTACGATACCCTTCAAGAATTAAAAGAAAGCATTCGGAACGAAATACGCTTAATAAATCAAGAGCTTCTTAATAGAGTGTTCGAAAACTTTATAAATCGTTTAAGGCAATGTGCTGCCAACAACGGAAGCTATCTTACAGATGTAATATTCAGAACTTAAAACTGCATTACCAGGGCTTGAGAAATGTTTAGTTATTTCCTTTCTAACTTGTTCATAAATATAAAATATATTTGTGTAAAATAGTGGAGTTTGTTTTGCGCCACCTTGTATTATTTTTATATTCATCTTCAGTATTTCTACAAACTGCTTTCAATCTATTTTTATATTCTCTGAATGATTTGTGATCACATAATTTTGCTGAAAAACAAATACCATTTTTATTAATTGTATAAAATCCAGTTTTACTGTAATTCTTTAGACATTCATTAATTGTTTTATCATGAAGAGTAATATAATTTTCCAAGTCACTTATTATACTTTTATGAATAATTATTTCGCTGTAACTTGAATTCATTGCAGCTGGTATAAATGTACCAGTTTATTGAATATACAGGGTGGGGCAGAGGAACTTATTACAGTTGGCAGTCTTGAAGCGACGGCTGCTGTTACAAGGGTGGGGTTAAAGTCACCCGAGAGGGCGTGGCTTAAAGTTTATATCCTACTCGGTTCAGTCGCCATCATAAAGTGGACAAAGATTCAACGCGCGTTCGCAGTTGAGGCGTACTTTTCTAATGGTCATTCCATCATCGCTACGCAACGTGCATTCCGTGCCCGTTTCAATATTGCGCCCCGTGGCCGTGTTCCTTGCCGAGAGTCAATTGTTTTATGGGTAAAAACTTCAGAGACACTGGTAATGTGAAGAAGAAAAAACCTGGACCTCCACGAACAGTGAGAACACCTCAAAACATTGACATGGTAAGGCGTTCTGTTTTGCAATCTCCTAAGCGTTCTGCACGTAAACATGCAGCTGCTGTTGGAATGTCTGATCGTTCAATCAGACGAATCCTTCATGAGGAACTGAAATTCCATCCCTACAAATTGGCAGTGGTACAGGATCTCATCGCTCGTGATCTTGCTGCTCGACAAAATGCATGTGAGGCGCTACTCAACATTCCTCAGGACGCCATAGTTTTCTTCACTGATGAGGCTCACTTCCATCTTTCAGGATGTGTCAACAAGCAGAACATGCGTTATTGGAGCCCACAACCCCAGACAACTTCATCAACGTCCCTTACACTCGGGACGTGTTACTGTTTGGTGTGCGATATCGCAAGTTGGAATAATTGGTCCATGTTTTTTTGAAGAGAACAACCAGACAGTTACTGTGACTTCAGACCGATATGTCAATATGGTTCCAGAATTTTTCTAGCCAGCACTTGAAGAAATGGGTGTGGGGCAAGTCTGGTTCCAGCAGGACGGCGCCACGGCACATACCGCACGAGTGTCAATGACTGTTTTGCGGCAACACTTTCCAGGGCGGCTCATCACCTCGAGAGGCGATCTGCATTGGCCGGCGCGGTCCCCTGATTTAACCCCCTGCGACTACTTTCTGTGGGATTATCTCAAGTCATTGGTCTACAACGATCGTCCTAGGACCCTCATTGAATTAAAGAACAACATTCGTCACGCTGTTGCCAACATACCCGTGGATATGCTGCAGAGAGTTCACAATAACTTTCAAAATCGACTGAGACAGTGCATTCAAAATAATGGACGCTATTTGCTTGACATAATTTTTAAAACTTAGTAAACATAAATTTCCAATGCTATTCTATTCTTTATGTTGTTTTAAGAATAACATTTGTATTTGTACATATTTTGTTTTTATTGAGTAACCAAATAAGCAGGTCCCTCTGCCCCACCCTGTATATTACATGTTGTTTTCTGTCTTCCTTCTGTAAATAATTTTTCTGGTAAATCTGTTATACCATTTTTCTTGTGTGCATCATCAAATATATTAAGACTGTATGTTCTCAATTCATTTGGAATACTATCTGTTTCTTATCTAATATATATTAAAATATAAGAATTCAGAGAACTCGGCTTGCGCCTCGTGCGCTAAACAATTTTTTCGTGGATAAAATTGGTCTTATTCACTTATACCATAAATAGCTATTTTAAGTAATTTACATACGTAATAATTAAGCTTTATTAATTTTATGACTTATAAGTGTGTATATTGATTAAATAAAACAAACATTTATGTTAAATAAAACGCGCACAAAATTTTACCTCAGTTAAACGGAAAAATCGATTATCCAGAACGATCCCGGTCCTGATCGTCCCGGATAATCAATGCCCAACTGTATTTCTTAACTAATGATGGAAAAAAGTAAAACCACCACCTTTAAAAAATTGGGTGTCAACTTTAAAGGGATTTAAAATATTATTTGATAAAATAATAAGAGAATTGGGTTTTCAATATTTCTAGCCGCGCGTTTTCAATCAACACCCACTTGAGAACTATTTTAGCCAAATGGTGGTCGAAATATTAACCCCACATGTTCTGAATTTGCATCATATTTTAAGTTTTTGTTGGTCAATAATATGGTTTCAATCCATTCTGTAAATGCTAATTGTGAAAAAGATGACACTACAGAATACCTAGTCACACTGAAAGAATTTTTGACAACAGTATCAGAAGAAACAACTGAAAATATGCCTCTTATCGCCAATATTAATTACAGATCGATATAAGCAAGTTTTGAGGCTATGTCCTTTGTATCAGGATTTATAATAAAAAAGGAGTGATATCTGTCGGTAATTGTAACGAGTGTAGAGAAAGCATTGTTACGGAACAATGTGAAGAACACCACAGTTCAACAGAATTACTAGAATTTTCTCAACAAAGAAAGCTACAGTATTGCAATAAAGTGTTTTTTGGCAGTATGCAATTAATGTACAATTTTTGTATGATATCATTGTTTTAAAATTTGTTTTAAAAAGGACATTTACAAAATATTTTATGCAATAATTTCAAATGAAATTCGTTTTGAATACTTAATAAAGTGCGATAGCCACAAAGAGCAACTTTGTGCCGCTATCAGAAAAGAGTTTATTAAGAGTTTATCTTCAATTATTTGAAGGGAGCATTTTTTAGCAGGAAAAGAAACCAGGGAAGCTGCAGATATATTTCTTCAAAAGTGTTGGAAAAAGTATTTAAAATCAAAAAATAAATAATTTCACATTCATGTTTGATAATTTCTTATAAAATCGGCCCTTAATATAACAAATATTTGTACAATTCACTATTCAATTGAAAACTACCTGTTTTAATCTATGTATTTATGTATTCATATGTTTGATTCGATTAGATTTGAAATTCGTTAAGGGCCGAAAAATTCACTTACAACAGTTAATGTAGGCTTAATAAAATTAAAACTCATAGTGTACAAACGATTACTTAAAAAAATTATTTTTATTGGTGATATATATTTTGTGACAATGCCTAATTTTTTTAATTTTTTATTTTAATTTAAATAATGATTATTGTTTTTTTAATTACAATTATGTATTCTCAAAACGACCTAATCTGAAACAAAAATCTTAATATTCTTTTAGTGTCACAAAATTTGTTCGTGCAAGGAGCACTTCCAAGAAAATGATCGCTTGTTTCTTCGGCTGTACAGGACACATCGCAACAATTCCTTTAGAGCATTGACTCCCAAACTGGTTCAGGTGGACCCCCAGGGGTCCATGGGAGACTCGACGGGGGTCTACGTTGGCGTGACAAAAAAATGGGGGTTTACAATTCGTAAGCGGGGGTCCACGAAAATTTATCTGGTTTCGATAGTGAAGAACTAAAATGTTGGCTTGAGTTCACCTATCAATGTAGGCATATAATATTTTAAGAAGCTCAGCGACTGTTACTTGTAAAAACTTGCATATTCCATATTCAGTACGTGTCGAGACTTGCAAAGCGCTGCCGCTGCCGCCGTCCGCAATGCTTGTTCAGGCATGCAAAGGGACGAAGTACGACTTGTGGTGTGTGTGCTTGCAATATTGCATGAATTTGTTTGATTCTTCACCAATATAAATACGAATGCCACGGATAAACGTTACTCATTTGTTTCCCGAATTTCGAAAAGAAAAGTAAAGTAAAGTGAATCGATGTTATTATTTGCCACTGTCGGAAAAGTAAGTACTTACCTGCCTATTTGTTATACATACTTTTATTTTATTTATCTATTCATTTTACAATTTATTGTACACGTAAGTAAACAAAAAATGGACAAATTACAAAAAAATACGTAGGTACAAAAGGTGAGGCTTATTCCTAAAAGAAATCTCTTCCAACCCACCTGCGATAGGAGATATATTTATGTTGTAATAAGTATATTTGTAATGTTTGCGTGTAGTAGGTACGTATTAAAAATTAAATACTGAACAGTGCCATTATTAGATACTTCCACAAAAGAACAGAAAGCCGAGAAAGGTTGAACTTCTTGTCCCTACTTCATTAATAATTTTTTTATTACTCGACTGTGTGGTGGTTCACTAATAGTTAAATATATTTTCATAAATTTTACGTGTTGCCACCAACGCGGCGTAAAATTAATAGAGTGGCGAGTGATAAGGAGAGATCGTACGTTGAACCTCTCTGGTCTGAACCTACCTGATGATGTTATGTCCCCAGGAAGGTCTCTGCCGGCTAACTCTCTCTTGTTCCGGAGAGCGTCGCGGATTCAAGGCCGCGAGATGGAATATGGACGCCACCGTTATATCCACCTGCAGAGATAACGCTATAACGGGAGCAGGCGGGACCTGGTAGCTCCAACTTACACCAGAGGGTCAGCTTCCTTTCACTCGATGAAATGTAAGAAACTTTGCGAAACTCAAAACTAATGGGAAGGGATAAGAACGAAACACATTCAACAATACAACAACATTTATTAAATACACTATTTGGTAGTATCAAATTATCTAACAAAACGGCGATGCCAACGCTTACAAACTAGAAGCCAGATACGGTCTTTTTTCCTTGACACAATACTTTTGAAACACTAAAGGTGAAGCCTGATCAAATACAGTTTGAATACAAAGCGGGAGTAGAAATAAAATAGTAAGAGTCCGAAAACTATATTACTTCCCCCCGTATAAGCTTATCGAGAGACGTTATCGAGAGACGTGAGGGGTTAGCCCAAAACTATTCCACGGGTTGATGTTAATTAAATTTCATCAATCGAGAAAAGGATGTCTCGATGACGTAATTGCGTAAGATTCTGGGTAAGCAGAATCCCAAGAAAACGGTAGGTTACCTTTTATCTAAACCAAGGTTAAGCCCTGTTTACAAAAAAAAAATAAACAAAGTATGAATTAAAACCGAACATGAAAACAAAATCACCCGGTAGGAAACTTTTGGAGTACCCCCTGTATCACAGGTGAGCTAAATTCAGAATATCTAAATGTTTGAAGAAATAAATTAACAAAAATATAATTCTAGAATACCAATTCCGTATACGCAATTTTAATTCTGTACAGTAATTTTATATCAAACATGTAAAGTAAGATTACAGGTAAATCTATGATTAAAAATAACGACACAAACAATCATAGGCCCGTTCTGAAGGATTTGGGCCTTGATTTCGACTCTAATTTTATGCAGAAGACAGACAGTGAAGCTGACGGTCTTCAGGTTTTAATAATAGGTTCCTATTACAGAAACCGGGGAAAATTGGTGAACATAAACGGGTTTAAACTATATGCAGACTCGTAAGTCTCAATAAAACAAAATGAAATAAGGAAAAGAACCCCCCCCCCCCCCCCCCCCCAATGATCTGTATAACAAGATAAATTTTCACTCCTAATGAGTGTCTCTCTAAGAGGGTATAAGCTTGTAATTAAATTTAAAATTTAGGAAATTCTAATCGGTTCTTGTACCAAGTTGATCTTGTATAAATAGTACAGCAAATAATTAAAACAACACCTACTTCGATTGGGTTTTACAGACTGTAAACGTCCCCTCCAACTTAATTACCGCACACAGATGCAACTCGATGCTTTAATATTTCCCGGCCGTCCTCACAGCGACGCCATTTTGGGATAAAACAATATGGAAGTTCCGCGTCCTTCCTTCTATACAAAAAGGGTCTCACAGAATTTTTGTGCCCCTATTTCTCAGGATGTGGACGGCTTACAGGAACTCCAGATCTGCGTCGGAATATCTCGAACGGTCAAATTACGCCCTCAAAATAACCAGGATAAAATTTTCCGGAGGGACGCCTATCGCCTCACGGAAGGAAAACACCAAAATCTCCGTAAATCAGAGATTTGCACGTTAATAATAACGTACAAAAGAATCCTGTAAGTTCAAAAGGGATATAGAATAAATATTAAGAAGATTTCCTTACCTTTACCGCAAAGAACAAGTTTCTGTTCCACAAACCACAAACACGACTCAGCGCTAAGGGAGATTAAGCCATAATGGCGGCCGTTTCGATATAGAAGAACATGCCGGATTTACGTCATCGTAAATTCGGAAATTCAAGTAGAAAGGGAATTTAGTTTTCGAAATCTCGAGAATGATTTCAAATCGCATAATGTGTCGAATTATAACTAAAACGTAAAACTATTTAATGTCCAGAAACGAATATTTCATTTAGGAGTCGGCAAGTGAGATTCCTGTCGCAGAAGGCGAACATCGTAAAGGAGATGGCGCAATAAGCGGTGAAATTATATTTAGATTAGCATTAAATTTAAAAGGGCAAAATTAACGAAAGAAAATGCGTTTAGAAAATCTAAAATTCATAACAAAAATTCCTACATAATTAGTTTGTAATTCGGTAAGGCATTAAGCGAGTTATCAGTGAAAATCTTGCGATCATTTCGGAAAAGGGTAATTAAAAGATGGCCGCATGTTTAAAACATAGGCTTTCAGAATGAATTGAATGAATGTAAAGGGTTGACAATATAGTAGTTTAAGGGTCTAAACTGTTCGAGATATGAAGTTTAAAGCAAAAATAAAAACATTAGTTGAAATTTATTTACAAGTTATAGCTACGAGGGTTTTATGAGAAGTAATAGAGAAAACTTGCACTAATATAGGTCGTATGCAGGAAAGTGCATTTGTATGCGTAACAGTGTCTTTATATACTACATACTCGTAACGTGCGTCAAAATAATAAATAAATAATTAAAATCGCGAAGTTTTGATATCAAAATATTATTTACAAGTATTTTCTATCGAATTTACAGAAATATATCAAAATATAATTAATGAAAAAATGTTTTACATTACATTAAAATCGGTTCAGCCGTTTTCATAAAACTCAATTATTAATCTTAGCGATTTATTGCTTTTAATAATTAGAATCAGTTTGCCGCCGGTACTTAGTTTATTTCATTGCAATAATCAATTAATCCTGTTAAAATAGCCATATCCTGTTAAGTAAGACCGCCTTAAGATTACTACAACAAAGCTTTTTTTTTATTTACAGGTAGGTAACTGATACGAAACATGGCTGAATCTAAGAAGAAATGTCGACAGTGCAGTGTTGATTATTTAAAATTTTGTTTTCTTCCATCAAAGGCAGACAAGCGATTGCCCATATGCCTTTTATGCAACAAAGTTTTGAGCAATGACTCTATGAAACCATCGAAGCTCGAAGATCATCTAAGAAGGTGTCATCCTGAAAAAACAGGTAAAGATTTGAAATATTTTCAAACATTGAAGGAAAAATATGAAAAGAGACCCACTGTGTACAGTATGTTCGCTTCAACGTCGGAAAGTAACGATGATGGCTTGCGGGCATCTTACAATATCTGCTACGCTCGAAAATCATTTTAAGACCATACGGTAATTTATTTTGAAGTTATTTCATTATTTTCCTAGGTTTATCTATTTAGACTTTTCAAATTTCACCTTTTTCGTGAATTATTATTTTATTCATTTTTGTTGTTAATTTTCATACGTTTAGGGCTTCTTCAAACTTGGCTTACTCTTGAAATTTTCTTATGTTCAATTATTTTGGATGCCGCTATAACCGTATTTCTTCTGTTGGACACTCTCCGACATCTTGTATATTTAATGCTCAGTCACGTTGCATTTAGTATCTGTTTGTAAATCAGTTTTTGATTATTTTATTCAAATCTAATTTAGTAGAAATTCTTTTAGAATTTCGTGAATCTATCTTAGAGCCGATACGTCTTTTTATCTCATTTAATTTACTGTATTTGGTGTAATTAATTACTCTTGCTAGGAGCGCCGTCTCTCAACATTTGATTTAGCTGGCTTTTGCAGATTCCTTGACGTTCTTACCTTGTCTTTTCCAGCTTTATTACGATGTTTTAATTAGCGTACCTTCGCTTGATAGTTTGATTCTTCCCACCTATACCTAGTTAGTGAATATGCAAATTAAATTCCTTTCTTTTCAAAATTTACCAGTCTTTCGTTCTTGTTTATGACGTATGTCCGGCTTTTCCTTTTCTCGTGCCTAGACCGTTGGGCACTTGCTCTTAAGTCTTGGTAGCGCTAACTTGTGTTCTAATCTAGTGTGGTCTTATATATTTGCGGTAAGAAATATCATTATTTAATGTTTTAATTTTCGCTTATTCCGGTTCTTTTTCTACCTTAGGATTTTAATATTTTTATTGGAGCTATTATCCAAATTTTAAGTGCTATTTCTGCACACTTTCGTCGAGGGGATCTCGAGAGATTTACCACGTGGAGGTGGACATTTTTCCTCTTGGATTCGTAATTAATCCTCTCTACAAGGATTCGATAAACTACGTTCTACCGTGAGGAGAATCTTCGGAAATCCTCATTCCACTCCCAACGGAGATTTTGATTACTTCGGAGCTTCCAGTTCCGAGAAAACCGGATTCATATTCACGATGTCACAAGATGGCGACTAAACTCCATTAATCCTTAGAAGGAAACGACGTCCGTTCTACCGCTGCGAGGACATAAACGGGGTGAAATTGGGACTTAGAACAATTTTAATGTCAAGCTAAGTAGATGTTGTTATAACTTTTCTAAATTTAAGTGGGTTTTGATCAACCCCGATTTATCCTTTTTTTTTTTTTAATTCTAATTAATAGTTTAATTGTCTGTTTTATTAAAACTCTAGTAGGCACTAGAGAGAAGTTGTTCTCTTCTCTGTGCAACCTTTGTATATTTAAAATCTAAATTAAGTCAGCTTCAGGGCTTCACCTCATTACTTTGTCCGACAGGCTTTTATCGTTTGATTTCTAATTACCTTTTGTTAAATAATATCTGGTTGACTAGCTTCTCCAGCAGCCAGTAATTAGTGTGGATTATAGAACGAGGCTTAGAACCCTCAGTCGGGCCTTCGTTCGATTTAGAGATATATTTGGAATTACGTCAAAGATCTAGATAACCTTTATTTTACTCTGTAAATTTATTGTAAAGAACCTCAATTATGTATACCTAATTTGTGTTCTAATTATTATTGTCTGGATCTTAAATCGATTATATAACTTTAACTTTCATAAATTTCACACCTGTGTATACAGGGTTATGCAAACTTAACATGAGTACCTGTTTGTTTTAAGGAAAACTCTAGAATTTCTTGTTACCATTAAATTTGTAGGGTGGCTCATTAACTTTTGTAGCTGGAAGCTATTCATTTTGATTAGGTTTTTTTTTTCATTTCGATTAATACCACCTAGTCTTGGCTTTCTTAACTTTAAATATTTATCTGCGATGGGGTATTAATCTGTAAAATTTTATTTTATAAAGCCAGTTTCCTTTTATTACTTATTTCAACATTCAATAATTAACCTTAGTTTTTTCCCTTACCGAAACTTGTTAACTTATGTAATTCATTTAGCTTCTTAATTAATTTGCTTCTCATTTTATATTTAATATAACAGTTTGTGAATCTGATTTTGAAACTTATTGCTTGGATAATAACTGCTTAGTATTGAAATATTAGCAACTGGGCACTGAATTGTTTTACCATTGTTATTTGTATTCTTCGACATCATTAATTGGAACTTACTTGATATAAATTAAATCTTGTTATTGTTGTTAACTAGTGTTTTGTTTGTTTCCCTTTCCCGCAAGTGTTGAGATAAGCAAAGACTCTCGTTTATAACAGTGGCAAGTAATAGGGGGCTGTCTCTCTTGAGTTTGGTGCTACCTGAGCCCCACCCGCTTCCGAATATACGGGGTGAACCTTGTTGGATTTAATATTCGGTGGCGCCAACTTTACAGCAAGCGACCTTGGGACTCGCGCGCTCTTCGAATCAATTGAGCTAGTCGGCAGGGTGTTAACGATGGGACGTCCACCTTCAGGTAGGTCAGATCAAGAGAGGGAGGTTTTGCAGAACATCTTGCATCCTCCTTGTTGCTTGCCTATTGTTATTTTGGTCGCGTTGTGGTAGCATATCTCATTACTTATAGCGAAATCTGGAAAATCGCACACCATTGGAGAACAGTTAATTTTACCCGCTGTTGAAGAGGTTTTAAAAACTGTTCCGCACAAATCTCCATTTGACGTACTCAAAAGAATTCCTTTGAGTAACAACACTGTACAAAGACGTATTGACGAAATGAGCTCTGATATTGAAAGTTTCTTGTGTAATTATCTGCAAACAACTCATTTTTCTAAAAAATCAAAATCCCTTGAGGGTCCAAAAGTGCTAGTGGGCGATAATCTGGAATCCCACCTAAATGTAGCAGTGTTAAGACTATGTAAAAAATACAACATCAGATTTATATTTTTGCCAGCAAACTGTACTCACGTAACACAACCACTCGACATTAGTTTTTTTAGACCCCTCAAAATCTGTTGGAGAAAGATATTGACTGATTACAAGACAAAAAACCCTAGAGATAACACGGTTAATAAAGTAACATTCCCTGGATTATTGAAAAGGTTAATTGATGATATACAATTAAACGAAGAAAAAATATAAAAAGCGGTTTTCGAGCAGCGGGAATCTTCCCTTTTGACGTTGACCAGGTTTTAAAAAAAAACGATATGAAAATTCCGATACGAAGATTAATGATTCTCTCCCACAGTACTTGAAAGACCAACGAAAACCAAATGAATCCACGCCCAAAAGACGGAAAAGATGGTAAAAGTAGAACCAGGAAAGTCCGTAACATTAGAGGACCTTAATCTGGAGGTTTCCAAAGAAATAGTAGAAAGACCAGAAGAAGTTAGCGAAAGAGAACCATGCCCAGAAAATGATAACGAACCCTGCTCAGACAACGAACCCTGCTCGGACAACGAACCCGGCTCAGACAACGACAACGAGCCCTGCTCAGACAAAGAAAACGAACCATGTCAAAATGACATTCTGGAAGGAAAATATGTGGTGGTTGCTTTCCCTGGAAAAAAGAATACGAAACATTACGTTGGCCAGATAGAATTACAAGACAATCTTTTTAAAATAAAATTTCTGAGGTCTAAACCTCAACTTAATAAAGCTGACTTAAATAAATTTCATTTCCCGATTGTGGAAGACGTAAGCTATGTTTCAAAACAAGAAATAATACTAGTATTACCCACGCCAACTAATGTGTCTTCGTCTAGGCAGTTGTTTGTCTTTGATACAGATCTATCTGGTTTCAACTTTGTCTAACACTAAAAGAGTTTTAGGTACCTATTTTATTAAAAGTTCTGTGAAATGCAAATTACGTTCCTTTTTTATTTTTTATGAGTTATGTATTATGGGGGTTTTCCTAGTAATTAACGAGAAACAGCCTTAAGGCTGTTTCTCGTTAATTACTAGGAAAACCCCCATAATACATAACTCACGTATATGTTTCACAGTGTTACTCCCACCTTACTCAAATTATCTATTCGTATTTTAAGTAAACTTTTCTTGTTCGGTTGAGAATGAACTGTGAAGTTCGAAACAAATTTGTCCAAGCGTATATTGTAAATAAAATTGCAGTGAAACAAATAACCAAGTGTGAATTTTCTTTTACCTTTATCACCAGCCTTTATTACCTGTTTCACCAAGTGCCTAGCGAGACCTCAATCAATTATATAAAAAGAACGTAATACATAAAGTTAAATATATAGGAAATCTATGTAGCTGTTCACAATGACTTTACGTAATCGTGTTACCATTCGGTTCCCTCGGTTTGATTGAAGTTTTCAACGTTGTTTAAATCAAACCAAGCTTTCTCCGATCCGCCGTGCAAAGTAGTGACGCGAAGAACAGTGAGTGTCTAGTTTTGTGTATGACGGCCAGCCGTGATTCGCCCATTGCCAGTCGTCGACCGACCAATGAGGGGAAGGGGCGTGGCTTGCTACGCCCGAGCGTGGAAATAAATACAGCGCCTGGATCGGGCGAATGAGATCATTCGCACGCTATCGATGGCTCTGAGCACATCGGTAGTAATAGAATAAATACGACCGATATATTATATTATAATATATTTTACCGACAACGAAGCGAAACCAGAAGAAATGGCTGGCACCAACGACAACGCCCAAAGTTTAACACTGGACATAAAGAACATCAACACATACGAATACAATCGAGAACTTTGTCAAGACGATGCACAACGTCTTCGAAAACAAGATGAACGAGCTCAAGAAGAACGAAAAACCACCACGAAAGTCCAACAAACGACAGAAGACAGAATCTCCGGATATAGAAACGAGCAACATGTACGAAGCACGATCGACGAAGATACGAAGAAAGAAGAAACGACGCCAATGGACAGCAGCGAAGAAGAACCGACAGCCTCTACCTCCGCAGAGAAACTCGGGGTAAGTACCAATATCACAAAACACACAAACAGCACAAAACATACACAAAAACAGCAAACAACACAAACCAATTACCCAAAATGCCCTCTATCTCCCCAATTACAATCACTGACCCAACACAATGGCATCGAGTCCGAGAGATCATGAAAACAGACAGCATTCAATACACACAAAGTAGATCCGTCCCGGCCGGAGTCCAAATCACTCCAACAACAGAACAAGACTATCGCAATCGCAACCGAATTCTCAACGAAAAAGCCATTCAATCCTTCACATACCAACTCCGTAGTGAAAAAAAATTAAAAATCGTCATCAGAGGCGTACCCCAATTCCTGACCGACGAAGACATCAAAGCCGATCTAGATTCTAGAAACTATCTGATCGCAAAAATCACTAGGATGAACGGTAAAGACCGCCTTCCAGCCCCCCTTATTTTAATAGAATCCACACAGTTTGCGAATTAGAAGTAAAAGTAGAGTCCCTCAGACTTAGAACAGACATCGTACAGTGTCACAGATGTCAGAAATTCGGTCATCAACAGCGTACTTGCAACGTGAATTTCGCGTGCATGAAGTGCGGAGAGTCACACTCGACGCATGAATGCACAAAGCCGTCAACCACCCCCCCTAAATGCGCAAACTGTGGCGGAGCTCACCTCCCGTTCAGCTTATCATGCAAAAAGAATCCAAATAACCCAATAAACACACCAATACAAAAACACAAACTCATAGAAGCACCACTACCAAAAACACAACGCGTGGACTCAAAGACAACAGACAAATAACATCACCGCAACCACACCCACACCGACAACCCGGGAAAATACACCAAAACCAACACTTAACTCACACGAAAAAGCTGACGACACAATTGCACTCATGATTGGGAAACTATTCCTAACATTTAGCTCGACAAACCCTACACCCCAACAAACACAAAGCTTTTTCGAACAAACAAATGAACTTACAAAACTTTTCCACGCACGCAGACAATGAATCACAAACACAACATTAAAATAGCCTATTGGAATGCACAAAGCATAACACACAAAAAACATGAATTACACGTATTTTTAGACGAACACCAAATAGACGTAATGCTGCTAAATGAAACACATCTAAAACCAAGTCACTCATTAAAAATACAAAAATACAAAACATACAGACACGATAGGCCGGTACAAAAAGGCGGCGGAACCGCTATACTCGTACACGAAACAATAAAACACAGCGAACTTGAATACAAAACACTCGATATCATCGAAAACACAGGCATACAAGTAAACACAAAAAGGAGAAAGATAAACCTTTACGCAAGTTATCTTCCCTCCGGATTAGACATAGTAGAATCAGACATACAAACGATCTTCAATCAAAACACACCTACAATATTTGCGGGAGATTTTAACGCGAAACACCAAAACTGGAACTCGAAATTAGCCAATAAAAACGGTAAAAAACTAAAGAAAATAGCACAAGACAACAACCTCAATGTAATCGGGCCTGTGGAACCCACACACATACACATACCAACGGGTACTACTGACGTTTTAGACATAGCAATACTTAAAAACATACACACAACACATACAATAGAAACTATAAACGACCTCTCCTCAGATCATTTTCCAGTGATATTAACGCTTGACATGGACACAACTAGAACGAAAAAAACATTTAATAAGACAGACTGGGGAAAATTTAAAGAATCCCTAGTACTCAGAACAGTAAAAATTCACAACGCGAAAGACATCGATCAAGCAGTGATCACACTGGAAGATGACATAAAAAACGCAATCGCACAAACGACAAAAACTAAAACCATTGACACAAAACTTAACATCCCGACTGAACTAAAAATAAAAATACGACTCAAAAAAAACATACTTAAAGAATATAAAAGAACGCTAAATCCGGTAATAAAAACAAAATTAAACGCGATAACTAATGAAATAAAATCTGACATGATCGAACACTTTAACAAAAACTGGAATAACAAAATTGAATCCCTTAATACGCAAGATCAAACACTCTGGCAGATGACAAAAGCCCTAACAAACAAAAAAAACAAAATTCCACCGCTAAAAACCGCAAACGGACCGGCAGTAACTGATAAAGAAAAAGCAGACGAATTCGCGAACGCGTTAAAGAGACAATTCGAAACGAACCCAACAATACCGAAGCATAACACATTTACAAACCAAATTGAACGGCAACGAAATACAAAAATCGATATAACAGATGGAGAAATCGACGCCACAAATACCGACGAAGTGGAAAAAATAATTAAAAACCTTAAAAACCGAAACGCCCCGGGAGCGGACGGGATAACTAACTATGCAATAAAAAAACCTACCTAAAACCGGTATACAAATTATAACCGACATAATAAACGGAATAATAAAACACGGACACTATCCCGCGATATGGAAACACGCGCAGATAATAATGATCCACAAACCTGGAAAAACAACCGCAGATTACCGGCCAATCAGCTTACTTCCGTCAATAAGTAAGCTGGCAGAACGCGTAATACAGACAAGACTTGAAAATGAAGTCGAAAACAAAAACATAATCCCAAATTTTCAATACGGTTTCCGGAAAAACCACTCAACTACACAACAGGCACTAAGACTGACAGAACACATAACCGAAAAAATGAAGATATCGACATCAACGGGCGCAATCTTTCTTGACATTGAAAAGGCCTTCGACCGGGTTTGGCACGCCGGCCTCATACACAAAATGAAACATCACAAAATATCAAACACATTAATAAAAATAACCGACAACTATCTAAAGAACCGTACATTTAATGTCACAATCGGAAACGAAAAATCGACAATCGAACACATAGCAGCAGGAGTACCACAAGGATCCGTTCTCGGACCGCTCCTGTATAACATATACACTTCGGATATTCCCACAATAGAAAAATGTAATATCGCACAATACGCTATATACATAAGCAGCAGACGAACATCGTACATACACAAGCAGTTACAAAACAATCTAGTCCTCCTAAAAGACTGGTACGACAAATGGAAAATTAAAATTAACCCATTAAAAACCGCGGCAATTTACTACCAACACAGAAAACGACACAAAAGGCCGGACGAAGTCAAACTGGAAGGTCACACAATACACTGGCAGGAAAAAGTTAAATATCTCGGGGACACAATGGACTCACAACTAACATACACGGCACATATTAAAGAAATAAAACGAAAAATAGGGTTCACAACACACGCACTGTACCCGATACTAAACGGCAAAAGCAAACTAACACTGGAAAATAAAATATTAATAATAAAAACGATAATACTCGCGGGCGCAACATATGCCGGAGAAATATGGCATCAAGCCAGCGAAAAGCAAAGACAATCGGTACAAGGGAAAATAAACAAGGTTATTAGACTCGCGATAAATGCACCGCGATACATGACAAACGCGCAGATACATAAAGAGACGAAACTCGAAACACTGGAAACAATAATATGCAAACGAACACTAAAAACAATAGAAACAATACAGTCACACGAAAACCCCACAATAAGGAAAATAATAAACCCAAAACGGAGACTAATTAAAAAAGACGGACTTAAACAAATTAAAAGACGCGCAGAGGATAACGATATCCAATTAGCCGCGAAAAAAATCAAAAATTAACAGATAAACAGAGATCAACACAAACACACAAAAATGTAGCAAAACACACAGCATTCCATATAGGATAAACAATCGTAACACACAAACACACAACTACACACAATAACACAAAACATACACAACCCCGGGTAATGAAATTGGAGTGGAAATGGAGGCAACTCCGACCACCAAACAAACTCAAAAGGACTCATATAAAACGGGCGAATGATTACTTCTCTACGAGACCTTGCTACAGCTACAACTCCGAAATCCGACTACAATCGCTACAAGAATTTTTCTTCAGGAACTTTGTTAAGAAGGCAAGAACGCTGCACAACAGCAAGGAAGTTTTTCTTCTGATTCAACAACAGAACTTGGTAATTGTTCTTGTTTGTCATCAGTGATTCGACAATTCCAACACACGTAAGTGATTTTTATTTTAATTCATATTATTGCTTATGTGTTCCTTGCCTTGCCTTGCTTTCCGCCCGTCAGTCTCTGTTTGTTGTCGGACAGAATTCTGACTAAGTCCGAAGTGGACATAGAATAATTTTCTAACAGAAATTATTCTCCGACGATTTTTCTGCTGTAGGAAATAACTTCGGTTATTTCCTACAACGACAACATTTTCGCCTTCGTACCCTGTGAAACGTAAGTTTCCCAAACCCCGTTAATTTCTATTTACTACGCCCACACCTCGGCGTCAGTGTTAGAATCACCTCCAGTTTCGAGTGTGTTGGTGTTGCTGCCGACGACCGAAGAACAGTGTTTTACCCACCCAGTGCATTGGACGCTTACAACAACCGGTTTTTTATGCGAAGTGCTCTGTGCTTAGTTTCTCTTCTCCGCGGCGTCTCTGCGTGGCGAATAGTGCGCATAGTGCGGCGTGGGGTGCGCAAGCGCTCGTTTGTGGCGTGTGTTTGGGCGGACAGCTTGAAAAAAAACCGCAAGTATTTTATTTTATTATTATATGTTTTTTTTGTTCTCTCCCTGTATGTATATATATATGTACATATATATAGATATATACGAGATATGTATTTTGTTTTGTGCCTTGTAAATATTTTGATTCCTACCATTGTGCATGCTAGTATTAAGTTTCGAATTTATTTATGTTAACGTGTAAACTATTGATCCTTGCCCCGCATTTCTAGCGTCAATTTTTTTTTATTAATTATCATTACTATTTTTTTTTTATTTATTTTTTTTTTTTTTAAAGGAAAAAAACCTTTGCTTTGCGACCTTTTGGGTTGTGTATTTGTGTTTCATATATGTTTATATTTATTTAGTGTGTAAATAAATTTTTGTAAATATTTTTTTGTACAGTGAAACCTCTCTTTTATTTTTCTTACCTTGCCCTCGCCGTGAGTATCGAGTGTAGAGGCATTTCAACCCCCTTGTAGTGTGCCCTGGGCGCTCTGCTCTGAGAAACCGACGCCGCTTCCCGCGACGCCCCTTTTCTTGTTTTTTTTCTCTCTCCCTGTAGCCCGAGGGTAACAATCGTTATGTTACGTTCTCCGTACGTGCACCCGTAAAAAATACGTAAAGTTGAAATAAATTCAACTTTACGTAAATTTTACGCGTAAATTTAGTAGATTTAGTTTTTAGAAGGTGTCACAACTGTGTTAGTGTTCTGGTTTCTTTTTGTTGACCCTAAGTCCCATTGGTATCTTATTGTCTGTGTTTGGTGTGTATTTTAAATGCAATTATTAAAATAAGTTTATATTCCTATTGGTAGTCATACAAGACATTTATAACTGCGTGTGTTTGTTGTATATTTTAAAGACAATTACTAATACAGTTTATACAATTTACAAGAGTTATCGCGGTAAGTATCAACATAAATTAAAATCTGGTGATGGCTTCTATTCTACTCAATATTTTAATTAGCTAGAGGTGATGGAAAACTTAGATATAGTACTTTTAATTAACCTGGTGAGGCATAAGGAATATTTATATAATAAAGGTGATCGGAGCTTCAAAGATGTAGTGAAGAAGGAAAATGCTTGGAAACAAATAGCTGAAACGCTTAATTCAACAAGTATATTACATTCCAGTTACCAAATATAGAAACATATCTACAAAAGTATGTTATAGGTGAACTATGTGAAAAGGCGTGCAAAGGTTTGAAAGAGCGATATACTAGAGAAAGGAAGAAAACTTTGAAAAGTTGTTGTGGTTTTGGTGCTGCCGATAGTAAAGCCTGGGTCTGGTACGACGATATGAGCTTTATTGATGAGTTCATACAGCAAAGAAGGTATACAGATTATTTGTATAATAATATTATTGCAATATTATCTATCTATTTGTAGGAGATATGTCTTAAATACGAGTTTTGCCAGCGTAATCGATGAAAATAATTCGCCTTTGTCATCGTATAATGAAGGTAATAGTCTGCATATCAACACAATATGAAAAGAGAAACACACATTAAATAATTTGGTTTGTAGAATCGCAGGTAAGCACTGATGATGCTTACAAACAAGCAGAGAGCGAGGTATTCGACCTATGTAAGGTAGAATTGCCTGATTTATGCGGGCCTAGTACTTCATCTTCTGAAGATACTGCTCGTGAGGTTTCTCAAGGTAAACATGAAGGAAAGTCTGATACAAACAATAAACATTTCCTATTTTAGTGCAACAAATCTGCACCCCACCAAGCAAAAGACAAAAAACTGTGCATTTGCAAAAAAAACTCGAGCCAGTGAATATAGACAAAGAAATTCTAATGACACTAAACAATTTAAATAAAAGTGCTAGTGGTAATGTGCAACGAGAAAGTGAGAAAAAAGATTTTGGAAATCTTGTGGCATTTGAGCTGGCCCAAATGCAAGACAAAGTGAAAAGAAAAGAAATAAAAAGAAAAATAATGGAGTTAATATATAGTGAATATGTATAGTATAGTATATTTAATTTATATTTACTTATTATTATTAGTGTAGTATCGTATAGTATAGTATGGTATATACATATAGTTAATGTATTGTATAGTATATTTAATTTATATTTATATTTACTTATTATTATCATAGTGTAGTATAGTATAGTATGGTATATTAATATATAGTTAATTTTAGTTCATAGCTTTTGTATTTCTAAAATTTTTTTGTTATTTGTTCCTAAATATTCAAATTTAATTATCTAAAAAATATATTTGCTTAGGCTTATATCTACATTGATAATTTTCTTATGTCCGTTTCACATATTCAATTTGTCCTTCTTTAAATCCAGCTGGAGATAAGAAGTATTTTGCTAAATTGTTCCTCATTGTAATAGCAACAGCCGATGAATTGTTGCTCCCAAGTCTACTACAAGTTTCCATAATTGAAGTTTGAACTTCTTGTCTCCATCTTCCTAGAGCATCCTCGCCATCTACAAAGTTTGTTGGACAATAATGTTCTTTTGCTGGCTGCAATGATTTTATAAAATTATGAAGGACAACTGTAGCTTTGACTATATTGTCTACATTATCTGGCGAAGCGCATATTTCTCGATGGTAAATTCTCCATCTTGCCGCCAGTATACCGAAAGTATTTTCGATAACTCTTCGAGCCCTTGACATACGGTAGTTGAATACTGCCTTGCAAAAGTTCAACTTTATTCCAGCATATGGTCTCATTAATTTTGTAGATAAAGGAAATGCAGCATCGCCAACAAAAAAATAACTCATGTTTATGTCACTGTTAGGTAATGCTGCATTTTCTGGAATTGGTAACATATTGTTCTGGAATAATCTACCAAAAGTCGATGAACTATAAACGCCACCATCACTAACTGATCCATATGCTCCCACATCCACGTATATAAAATTATATTGAGCATCGCATACTCCCAATAGAACAATACTGAAATAGCCCTTGTAATTATAATAAAGAGATCCACTTTTAGGAGGTGCTGTTATTCGAATATGTTTGCCGTCAATGCTTCCAATACAATGAGGCACATTCCATATTTTATAAAAATCCTGTGTAATATTTAAAAACTGTTGTTTGGATAATTTTGCCATAACTATAGGGTGTATAATGTTCCATATTATCAACGTTGTTTCCTTAATTATCTCACATACAGTTGATTTGCCTATTTGATAACTATGTGCCAATGAGAAATAACTATCGCCCGTTGCTAAATATCTAATTAAACAAAAATGTGAAATATAGAATAGCACGTGCATATTTAACAAGCTTTACCTTAGGGTTATAAGAAGCCGCTGACTTGCAGATATTGGTTTTCGAATACTGTTCTTTGTTAAATGGGGTGCAATCTGATTTAGCAAATTGTCAAATAATGTTGGGGTCATTCGGGTATATGCAAAAAACCATTCCTGGTCATGCATTTTTAATTCTAACATTACCCTTCTAAATTCTCCTCGTTTTTCTCTATTAACATTTACAGGTCTAACCCACCAACGTCTTGCTTGTCTTTCAGATCGTCTTTTATTATCATTACTAACACGTTGACGTCTTCTTAATAAAAGCAACAATAAACATTGAGTAATAATTGGATTAGTCGTCACAGGATCCATCTCTATTACAAAATGCAATAAAATCTAATAAAATACTGGTATGCAATAAAATCAAATAAGATTCTAATACTAGATGTTATAACCTCAAATTGTAAACAAATGTCAAGAAATAAAAATGTCACTACCTTAGCGCTTGCGCATATTTTAAATTTTACGTTTGCTTTACGGTCATTCTGAACATACGTAAATTTTACGCTTTATGTATTTGTTGCGGCTTATGAGTTTTTTACGACTTACGCTCATTGTGAACAAGGACTTAGACAATACATAAAATCAAAGCCTGGTCGTTACGGCATAAAAGTCTGGGCACTTGCTGACGTAAAGACTTCCTATTTATGTAATCTTCAGGTTTACTGTGGTCGTCTTCCAATTGGAGTGAGGGAAAAAGAACAAGGAATGCGTGTAGTAAAAGATATGGTTGAACCATATTTCGGTAGCTGGAGAGGCATAACTACAGGTAATTTCTTTACAAGTGGAGCTTTAGCGAATTATTTGTTGAGCAAACGACTTACATTGCTTGGAACGGTTCGAAAAAATAAAACTGATACGCCACCTCAACTCAATGTAATCTCAAGACCAGTTCATTCATCCATGTTCGCTTTCACAATGGATGTAAGCATGGTATCGTACATTCCAAAAAAGGGCAGAATGGTTCATTTGTTGTCTACACAACATCAAGACGATAACGTATCTCCTGAAAGCGAAAATAAGCCTATTATGATACTAGACTACAACGAAACTAAAGGTGCAGTTGACAACGCAGATAAATTCGAGAATTTTCATGCGCTCGTAGAACACTACGATGGCCTTAGACTATTCATGAATATTCTAGATATATGTGCCATGAATACATTTGTAATATTCAATGAAAAACACCCCGAATGGAAAAAACAAATTAAAGCCAGATGTAGGTTGTTCTTGTTACAACCGGGAGACAAATTAACTCGTGGAAACATGGAAAAACGGGCTCAAAATAGAAAACTTCCAATATTTGTAAAAACAGCACTCCAGGATTGTGGTATTGCCTTAGCAGAAACAAATTTTGTTTCACAGAGAGATGAAGAAAGAACCACTTCGACAAAAAGGGGTAGATGCTATAAATGTCCAAGAGAACAAGACAAGAAGGTTAACATAAAATGTAAGGACTGTCACAAATTTGTTTGTGACGCACATAGAAAAAAAGAGACAGTGACGGTTTGTCTTCCATGGCTTTCATTAAAATAATGTTTTCCATTAATTTTCTTTTTTAAAGTTATATGGAATTTCAAAGCATTGTCAAATCTAATGTTTTTTAACACATTTTAGTTTTGTTCTAATATAAAAATAATTGTACAACCATCATATTATATGTAACTTCGATAAAATTCAATTTTAAGACTTTTTTTAAATTTTAATTTGTCTTAAAGTACCTTAAATCTAAAAAAAAATAGGGTCTCGACAGGACCCCACGTATGTGGTTACGTACGCATTAGTCTGTCATGCACACAAGGGTTAAGCTTAAAGGATCATTATATACCAATATTCGGTTACATAATCGTCTTTTTAGTGGCAATGCTCCATTAGCATAAATGTACCACTATTCTCCCAATTAAGTCGTTAAACAATCATTTAACTCTGTGTTTGACAATTCAACATAACCAAACATAACCTATATACCGACATTGATAAATCATAAATTATTTTATAATAAATACGAATTATACGTTGATAAAAATGAATAATTTCGATACAACTGATACGTCCAGCACCAGTTCGTCAGAAGATGAAGTAATAGTTGTTAGAAGACGTAAAATTTACAAAGAACGCAAAAATTATTTTGAACTTCTCGACAATCTAGAATTTTTTTATCGATTTCATTTAACCAAGCAAGCCGTAGAGGTTTACGAATACAAAAATTTCCTAATAATATGCCCGGATCAGATTGGGTAAACAAGTTTCTAGAACGACATCGTTCAAAGTTGACGCAGAGGTTTGGAGAAAACATTAAAAAATGTAGGGCTGCGGTTGATCATGCAACTATAAATCAGTACTTCGACAATCTGGATGAAACCCTTAGGGGTGTTAAACCTGCCGCAATAATTAACTATGACGAAACATGCTTTGTTGACGATGTTGGTAAAAAGAAAGTTGTTGTAAGAAGGGATTGTAAACATCCCGAGAGGATAACGGATACAACAAAAAATTCTACTTCGGTGATGTTTAGTGTTGCTGGCAATGGAACGATGCTCCCACCATTCATACTGTACAAGAGCGAGCATCTGTACGATACGTGGATGATGAATGGGCCACCAGGCGCCAGGTTAGATATGGGAGAAATCCGAGTGGATGGTTTGATCAAGCTCACTTCGAAGAGTGGTTTATCAAAATCGCAGTGCCTTATTTGAAAAAGCAAAATGGAACAAAGGTCGTGATAGGTGACAACTTAGCGTCTCATCTATCATTTAACGTTATTGAAATTTGTCGGGAAAACGACATTAAATTCTGTTTCCTACCTCCAAATTCAACACATTTGACCCAACCCCTTGATGTTGCAGTGTTTCGTCCGATAAAAATTAGTTGGCGAAAGACTTTAGAAAAGTGGAAAACTAAAAAAACACTTCCCAAACAATATTTTCCGCAGTTATTACAGAAATGTTTGGCTGATATAAAAAATCTTGAAAACAATATTTTATCTGGATTTTCTGCTGCTGGGATAGCACCTACAGTAGACAGACAAGTGCTGAAGCGAATACCGTGCCGGAAACCTCCTGCAAATGATGATGACAAATCTTTCAGCAACTTCGAAATCCCCGAAAAAACAAATGTCGACCGAAAAAGAAAAATTGATGTTAACCTGGTAAAAGCTTAACTGTGGATGATTTCCCTTCTACTAGCGGACAAAATATAAGAGAAATTGAAGAACCTCATGATGATGCAACAAATTCAGATGAAGAAACACAAGAAGATTTAGAAGAGAATGAGGATTTAGAAGAAGGCTTTTTTAAAGTGTCATCTATAAATGACCTGGAAATAGAAGATTGTATTGAAGTTAATTTGAAACCATAAATAAAACGAATAAATCCTATGTAGGAATAGTGAAAAAAATCAAGAAAGACAAAGCTGAAGTTTTATTTTTAAGGCCAAATAAAAAACAAGAAAACGCTTTTGTATTTCCAGTGGTTGAAGATTATTGTGAAATTACAATAAACCAAATTACTTGTAAACTGCCCAAACCAACCGTTTTAAGAAGGGGTGGTTTCAAATTTGCTACAAACATAAGGTTTTATAATAACCTGTAAAACTAAAATCCTACAATTTGTTAGAATAGATTTCTAAGTTAAAAATACATGGATACCCCTTCAGTCATACCTAATGACCCAGAACGGCAGAAAACCTGTACAATGAATCAATCATTAGGATTAAAAATACAGTGGAACGACAGTATGGTGTATGGAAAAGACGTTTTCCAATATTAAGATTAAAGAATGAGGATGAAGTTGGAAACGGTAATGAATGTTACTGTGGCAACAGCGATATTGCATAACATAGCACTGGACATGAACGAGGAAATTCCAGAGAACTGAAATGAAGTGGATGTAGATCAGGAGTAGAACCGCGCCGAATCGACAGTCCAATCGCCTCGACAGTGATATCAAGAGAGTATTTGTCGAGTCGGGCAATATTTGCTACTACGGTAAAACGCTTTAGCAATATTGACAACGAGGTCGTTTAAGATCGGTAAATCGATAACTTATCATCCTAAAAATGTTGGAGTTTTCGTTCTCGTGTTATGCTTATCGTAGCATTCACGTGGTTTACATGCTCATTTAAATTTCGTTTTATTAGTATTGTTATATTAAATTACGTTAAAACTGTATATACACATAGATGCCATTATGTTGCCAGTAAATATGGCATTATATATGATAGAAGAAATAGAAAGAAAGGAACGTATTCGGAATATCAAAATCGAAAGAAGAAATATGAGAAATGAAACGGATGTTTTCGCACTTAACGAATGCGAATTTAAAGTTTTAGGCTTTCACGTCAATTAGCAACAAATTTAATACATCTTTTGGTGCCGTTAATAAATACAAACAATCATCCCAATTCTTTGTCGGCGGAGTTAAAGATGTTTCTAATATTGTCATTTTATGCCACCGGCAGCTATCAAAAACTAATTCATCAAAGTTATAATATTTCTGTCAGCCAGCAAACCGTTTCCCACCGTTAAATTTCCAACAGAAGACGAAGAAAATCGCAGAGTGAAGGAATTATTTTGGAATGTAACGTGATTTTCTGGAGTATTAGGCGCGATAGACTGTACTCATATTCGAATACTAGCACCGGCAGTCCAGGAACATAATTACGTTAATCGTAAAGGATTTCGTTAAAAAAAAAACATTCAACTTGTAAGTATAAATATGCAAAGCCTAAAGAACGGCTAAATAAAATATTTTATTTCATATATGCGATTGTAACTTACGTATTTTATCAATTAACTTCTCAATATTTTATTTTAAAACGGACATGCTGAGTATTAGTTATTTACAGTTTTAGATATTCTGTTTAAGTATAAGCGAGGAAACAAAAATTTCCGAAAAATTCGGTAACTAACTATGAGATGGCGCTGTGTGAAAGCAATCTTAGACGCTATTGTATAGCTTGATGTTTCAATGATATACGCGTTAAACTTCATGTCGATCTATCAAGTAGTTTGTTGTGTACACTCATTCAAAGCAGAGTACTTTTGTCGATTCTTAAAAATGGACAATATAGAAATTCGTGCAGTGATTAGATACCTGTGGAAAAAGTATTCTTCGCCTAGAGAAATTCGTTACAATGCGCGTTACAGATTGGAATTCTTGATACCATTTGTAAATCTATTACAGGATGACAAATTACAGGAAAGCAGGAAGATGGAGGTCATGCACATACTACCAAATGAAAACATTGTTATTCTGAGAGAATTTTTTGGAGATCCAATTATTAGTTTAAATATTAAATACAAACACAATTTGGCCACCTCGTTCCTGCGATTTAACACCGTGCGATTTCTTTCTATGGCCGTACTTAAAAAAATATATTTTTGTAACACCTGTTTTTGATCTTAATGACCTGTAACAAAGTATCACTAATAAGATCGTAGAAATTAATAATACACCTTGAATCCCAGAAAATGTTATTAACTCTGTTAAGCGAAGAACTTTACGCTGTAGAGATGACGGCGGTAGCCATATTACGCACCTTATTTAATAAATATTGTTACGTAATAGACTGTGCTTTGTTCTTCCTTTGATTTAAACAATAGGGTAAACCCCACACGATAAATTCCAATGGATGGCTTCACAGATGACAAAGATTAAATCCTCCAATAAAAAAACGTTTTCTTTTCAGAACCAACACATTTGTATACAAAAAGGTTTAAGTATATCAATACGTTATTGCACGTATTACGCATTTGTTACAAATGAAACTGACATGCAATATACATATCTGTAACTGTACACATGGACAATACACCTCGTATTTTCAGCATTTACTTCTGCTTAAGACACGTGTTTCTGCCATCTATAGGCGTCGTCAGCTTCAATGATGGCAGAAACACGTGTCTTAAGCAGAAGTAAATGCGGAAAATACGATATTATCCATGTGTACAGTTACAGATATGTATATTGCATGTCTGTTTCATTTGCAACACATTTGTGTTAAAAGAAAAAAATAATGATTGCTTCAATGTCATACTTGTTGTTTTGTGTACTGCACTAATAAATTACTGTGTTTACTTTAATTACCAACCCTACGTTGGTCGCGTGGGCTGCATGTGTAGCCCAGGTCTGTATAAAATTGTGGTATACTGCCATCACTACAACTGTGCTTGTGTCATTTTAAGTATTCCTCAATAATATTACAATGTTTTACCCAGTGTACGCACATTGCTCAGTCTGCGTTAGTTAGTGAGCTAAGAGAGCGTAAGTTCTGTTATTTGTCTTGTAACAGAATCAACGAACATATACATAGAACAGCAACTAAATAATTACAGAAGTGAAAGAAATTTCAGGAAAGTCGATGAAAGGGAAATTCGTGCATATTTTGGTATACTTTTACTTATAGGAAGTCTGTGAAGTTCAAGACAAAATGTACAACAGTTTGATCATTCTAAGGATAGCGGCATCGAACTTTGCTACCTTGCCATGAGCGAGAAAATATTTCGATGTTGATTTTCTTTGATCAAAAACAACGTTAAATAAATGTTCTTTTATAAATATGACATCCAATTTATTTACTGTCAAAAGAACGAAAACGTCAATAAGTTGCTCCAGAACTGTCAACCGCTGAATAACAAAATATTGATGTTCATATATACAGTAAACCCTCGTTAACCCAAACTCGGATAAACCAAACACCTCATTAACCTTCCGTTAGTCGCGCATGGGTCTGATAATCCCATCATTTATAGAAAAGCGAACTACTTCCTAATAGATGGAGCCACGTGTATATCGTGTTGTGACATCTAACTGTACGTTATAACCTATCTGAATCTGCACGAATATTTCGATTTCATCAATCGATGCTAGTGTTTTTGATAGCTAATTGTGTATAGATCATCAATTGGGGCCAGTAGACCCACTGCGACCAGGTATGTTGTTTTTTTGGCCATTCAATAAGCGTGCCACATTTGCTAATTGAAGGGTTATGTTTATGCTTGCGCATTTACTAACGTTATTTATTAACTCTATAATCATAACCATTTGTTAATTTTATAATAATTAGAATGAACAAGAACATATTTGATCTCGAAAATCCGAACAATATAGAAGAAATACATCGTCTACTTTACGATGATGACGACTTTGGTGAAGAGGATTTCAACGAAAGTGACGATTCAGAAACAGAGGATTGTGTTGAAATGCGAGATGCCATGTCAGATACCGATCATGAGGTAGAGGGCAGTGAAAATGAAGAGAATCTAGAACTAGATAATACACATTTCTTTTATGGTGAGCAGCTACACGCTAGAAAAGAAGCGTTATTATTAGACCTATTTTTGTTTTCAGGGAAAATGGAACACAATGGAGAAAGCAGCCTTGGAAAAAGACACATAGTCGTCCTCAGAATATTATGAGAGTGTTACCGGGTGTAACACAGGCGGCAAGAGAAGCTAAAACCGAAATTGAATGCTGGAAACTCTTCTTTAGTGACGATATTTTAGATTTGATAGTTTGCTATATCTGGCAGGTGTTTTTCGTGGTGGGCGCCAAAACCTTCATGATATGTGGGCAACTGATGACCTTGGTATCAACATGTTTAGAATGGCGATGTCTGAAAAACGGTTTAGATTTTTAATCAGATGTATACGTTTTGACGAGAGGGCTTCAAGAGAAGATCGCAGGAAGTCTGACAAACTGGCAGCTGTTCACAATGTTTATCCGTAATTGTCAGCTACAATTATCTCTTGGTCCAAATGTAACAGTTGATGAACAGTTACCAGCTTTTCGAGGCCGCTGCGGCTTTCGGCAGTATATACCGTCCAAGCCTACCAAATATGGCTTGAAGATTTTTTGCCTATCTGATGCGAAGTTGTTTTATACTTCAAACATGGAATTATACTGCGGACATCAGCCCGAGGGTCCATACCGTCAAAACAATTCTGCTGAGGCTGTTGTTCTTAGGTTGGCTGAACCAATTTATGGATCTGGACGAAACATTACGGCCGACAATTGGTTCACTAGCTTGAGTCTAGTGCAAGAGTTAGAAAAGAAGAAACTATCATACGTAGGAACAATAAGAAAGAACAGACGGGAAATTCCATCGAACTTTGTAACAGCGGAAGGTCGTGAGCAATATGATAGCGTTTTTGGTTTTTCAAAAAATGAACCAATTGTATCATATGTTCCAAGCAGGAAAGCAGGAAAGACAGTTGTTCTATTATCAAGTCTTCATGTATCATCCAATGAAGTGTCTAATAACATACATAAAAAGCCGGAAATAATACTTCATTATAATGATACCAAGTCTGGGGTAGATGTGGTGGATAAGCTATGCGCTAGTTATAATGTGGCTAGAGCGACGAGAAGATGGCCTATGGTAATCTTTTACCATCTTTTGAATACAGCTGGAATAAACTCAAGAGTCATTTTTCTCGCGAATGGTAATCAATACTCAGATAGGCGGGCATATTTGAAAAAATTGGCTCTGACTTTATTATCCGGGCAGCTACAAAGGAGGTCGCTAATAACAAGTCTACCGGATGATCTGAAAAGTATGTTGAAGAAGTATAAACCGCAAGTAGTTACTAATAACGTTAAAACTGCTTCTGTTCCTACCAGCTCAAAAAGGAAACGATGTCAGCCTTGCTACCAAGCCTCTAAAAAAGACTGTCGTACCAAGTTTACATGTGAAAAATGTCACGTGTACCTATGTTTGAATCAAGATGTGAAAACAGTTTGTGAAAATTGCTTAATTTGTAATACCGCAGAAAATATAATAATGGATTCTGTATAATGTTCTCTTATATTGTATATTGTAATAAAATATTATTTTCTTTCTAATAAAAGTTAAGTAGTATGTTCACTTAATGTTAAAATGTTATATATAATGGATCTCCTATACATAAGGTAAACAGATAAGTGAAAAAATACAAAACCAACACCATGGGTTTATCAGTCCCATCGCGACTACTAACGTTGCAAACATCAGCGCGCCTAACGGAAGGTTAATACAAACTCAAAGTATGGTCCCGATTGTTCACCCTATACTTTTCATGTCTTTTATTTTCGCATAAGACGAATTCTCGTTAACACGAATTTCGAACACAGATTTTGTATCGAGCATCTTACTTACTCGCTTAACACGAATTTTACGTGTACGTATGTCGTCGAGTTTCTTCGTGCGTTCGTGTTCTAGCTTTGTATCATTGGCCAGTCGATCAGTTGTCGGTTAAATATGTAGTACATCGTACGTATCAGTTCACATAATGGCAGAACAAAAACCTAAACGTTCGCAAAAAGCATTGGACATTAAAACAAAAATTAAAATAGTTAATGAAGTTGACGAAGCTGAACTGAATAAAACCGCTATAGCAAATAAATTTAGTATTCCGAAATCCACTTTATATACAATAATTAAAAATCGGAATAAAATTGAAAATAATTTAGCATCCGGATCATTTGCTACAAAATGCAAACGAATGCGAACTGCGAAATATGAAGACATTGAGTATGAAATAATGGAGTGGTTCAACCATATAAGAGCATCTAATCTCCCAGTTTCTGGTCCTATTATTCAAGAAAAAGCCAAGGAGATTGCTTTAAAATATGGCATAGAAGATTTTAACTGTTCGAGTGGCTGGCTGTGGCGATTCCAGAAACGGCACGGTATTGTTTCACATGAAATGTGCGGTGAAGCAGTAAAAGTAAATGAAACTAGTTACTTCTTGGTTATCAGACTTTGAAATTATTAAGAAATCTTTCCTACCAAATATATTTAATGTGGATGAGACTGGAGTTTTTTATAATTTACTACCAGAAAAAACTTTGGACTTGAAAGGAAATCGATGTCATGGAGGAGCTAGAAGTAAGCAAAGACTAACCGTGGTATTGTGTTGTAATTCTGATGGATCAGAAAAACATAAAGCTTGGATAATTGGAAAATCGCAAAATCCACGATGTTTTAAAAACATTGACATGCAAAATTTATCTTCTGAATACACATCCCACAAAAGTTCATGGATTGATGCAAAAGCATTTAGAGAATGGCTTCTTAAGCTCAATCGCTGTATGACCGCACAACATAGAACAATTTTATTAACACTTGATAATTGTGCTGCTCACAAAGTAGAGGGTCTGGAACTGTCAAATATCAAAACATATTTCTTTCCTGCAAATACAACAAGTCGTCTACAGCCTCTTGATCAGGGTATAATTGCCAATTTAAAATCTCATTACAGAGCAAGATTAGTAAAATTTACTTTAAGAACATTGGAAACCGAAGGCAACGTTAAAAAATGGGATCCATTACAGGCTATACGCGGCATTGCTTCTGCGTGGAATGCGGTAACATCAGAAACAATAAAAAGATGTTTTCATAAAGCTTGGTCTTCCGAAATAAGCCAAGAGATAACTGACGTTGATATTTCACCACCAGAAGAATGGGCTCTCCTGACTACAACGCATCCTATAAACGTATCTTTTCAAGATTTTGTAGAGGTTGATTCAAATGTATTAGTTTGTTCAGAGCCATTACAAACAGAACCACTAGAAAATGATTCACCACAACTCGATTCGCAGACAATATCATCAGATGAAAGTGACGAAGAAATAACAAAACCTTCCAGAGCAGAAGTCAATTCAGCTTTATCGACTCTTCATAGATATGCTGCCACGTCTGATGTATCGCAAAAATTTGACTCATGTCTAGAATTTATTTCAACTGAGTGTACAATTAAAATGAGATCAGGCTTAGTTCAAAAAAGCATTTGTGACTTTTTCTCTAAATAATTACATATGCATGTACATATGTATGTATGTACATATAATTTATTTTTTGTTGACATTTATGTATGTTCAAGATTTTGTTTATTTGTGAACTTTATAGTTTATTTTTCATTTTTAATTAAAAACATTTTCTTTTATAATATATTTCTTGTTTTTTCAATAAAAGTGTTTTCTTTAAAACAGTTTATTTACTGACCTACATACATATTATCAATAAAAATAGAAAAAAAAATATGTAAACATCGTTTAACACGAACTTCCTTAGCACGTACTCCCGAAATATCGGTCCCTTCCAGTTTGTGTTAACGAGGGTTTACTGTATTCCAATATTATTTTCCCTAAACATCATTTTTTAACAAAAATTTATATAGTTCACAATTAATAAGTATAAACTTATGCTTGAAGTTCGATTAAAATGTAATGTTTTTTTAACCAACTCAAGCTACCCAATTAAAAAAAAATTGTTTCTTTGCAAAAATCACGTTAATAGAAAAAAAACTTTAGAACAGTAATATTTATATTTGTTACACAAGTTAGCATTCTGAAGTAACTTCTTGTTAACATTTCTTTTGACACTAAAACATACCTTAGCATTTATTTACGAAATATACTCTTATTAGAATGAATACATAGAAAATATAAGCGAAAATAGCATTAGTATAAATGAAGAATACTATACAATGGCCAGAAAATAGATGTTGTGTGTATTTGGACGAAAAACGTAACGTTTGGGGTAAGCAGTTATTATATATGCCTCTACCCAAATAGCTTCATTAGGATGCATTGCTTATCCAAGGGTCCTCTAGACGTGCCAATAATTATTTTTTGAATAACTTTCCGCATAGGTATGCCCTACCTTTACCCTTTTAATTTTAGAGTACGTGAACCACCATTAAGAAAGCTAAAGAGTACACGTTTCAATGTAACTAATAAACAGTCGATACCAAATACATTGAAAGTATGTACCGTGTGACGCACGAAATGTGATACATTGAAAATTGTTTATATAAATTTTAATAAACAAAACATGGCGATTGCTTTTTTACATTAATCATCAGAATCTGTATGCTTAGCGAGCGTGCAGTACATGTTCAATATGTCCACCTTGAAGACGTAGACGTTTCCAACCACACTGCGACACAAATCTTCTGTGATTCCCTAGAAAAATGTTATGATAGCCGCTCGCAGTTGCATCAGATTACGTCGTTTATTGCGGTAGACTGTCTCCTTCAAATATCACCACAAGAAATAATCACAGGGATTAATATCAGGGCTGTGTGGCAGACGTATTGGCCCGCCCTGAAAGCGTTCTGGATATCAAAGGTATATCACGCGGTGCCCGAAATGTTCGTGCAGGAAATCCAGAATAACTTTTGCTGTATGAGGACGAGCTCCGTCTTGCATGAACCTTTGTGACTCCATTGGTAACCCTGTTGCATAAAGTTGCGGAAGAAAATTGTTTGCAACACGTTCATGTAGCGCACTGTTAAGTGTCGTTAAAAAATTTTGGTCCAATGATTCGATGTCTAATCTGACATTTTGCTTATTGATGCTACCGTTCAGATGAACGTACACCTCATCAGAGAACCATGTGTTATTCACGGCATTATCATTTGCAAGAGCCGAAGTCGCAAACTGTAATCGCTGTACTTTGTCAATTTCCGTTAGTTCAGTATGAAGTATTCTGTGACGAGAACGACGTGAAATGCCCAATTCGGCTGAAACTCTCCTAGTGGATTTCCCAGGACTTTGTGTCAAAGCCACTCTCATAGCTTCGATATTCTCTGGAGTACGGACTGTCTTGGCACGAGTTCGCTTTTTCTCTAAAATACTGCCGCCAGTTTCAAATTTTGTGGTTAGTCTAGACACTATCTGTCTGTCCTCGCACGAAAATGAACACGAAAATACTCGCTGAGTCTCTGCTACACTCTTCGTTTCCACGTAAAATAACACAGTCTTGACTTTCTGTTCAAACGTTAACCGGCCATTGTCCGCCATTTTACAAAACTGGAGCGAACCATGTCCGAACTAAGGCGAATCGTCACAACATTCCAACGTTTCCAACCTGCAAATAAAATATTTATTAGAATGTATTACATTTGGTGCACCACCGTGTATATAAACTACAGTACCCAAATTGGATCAAAACACAAGCTGTTCAATCAACAGCCGAAACAACTAGTAAAATTGTTAGAATTAAATTAAGTGCATATATTTATTTTTAAAAAAGTGTTTATTTTTACAGTGATATCAAGAGCTAGTATATATAATGTTTTCACAAGACCACACTAAACATACACTGGTTTAAGTGTTACCTTACCAATACAGCCTTGTTCTAGCAATACGTACTGAAAAGGCACTACTGTGTCCGAGGGACAGTAACAGGCAAAAACTCAAGAAAATGAGGTAATGACATGTTTATAAAGTTTACCTTATTGTTGTATGTTATTAAGTTAATTTTAGACACACCCCAAAAGAATTACTTGGGTGACTTGTGACCCGCCAGTAAAGTCCTATCACTGCTCTACTCTAACAAGGCATCAAATTAAAACATTTCACAAAAATCTTTTTGCCAGCAATGAAAAAACCAAATAGAGACTGTTTTATAATTGAATGTAGCGAGGGTAAAAAATGCAGAAGATCCATTAATTATTTTGTCACTACAGATCACGGCGAAAAAATGCAAGCTTGCATTTTATTGAATCTCTTAATTGTGTCGAGAGCCATTATTGTCGAAGTGAAACAAGCAATAACACGTAATCGATATCGAACAGAAGACAATTTTAATCAATTTGATGATGAATATGTTCGTCGATATAGAATTACAAAACAATCTCTTCAAAATATTTTAGAACATACTATAAATTAACTTATTCACGACTCAAATAGGTAAGTATATGATGAAATATATTTGTATTGACAGATTGCTTATACTTTAAATTCAGATATATCTATCCAATATGGTTGTGGTATGTAGCATCTTTCTCTATTTTCTCCTAAACATATTACTGTAGTAAAAACATTAGTTCTTTCTAACTAACCGACCTTTTAAATTTTATGAATAATCACATAAATAGTAAATGTGCCAAGTTAATTTAATTGACGAGTAACTAACAGATACTTTACTGGAAGGTGAATAAACCGGGCCTAAGAGTAATTAATTTATTGATTAAAATATAAAAATATACAATTAGAGAAACAAAAGATATAATCTGTAAATGTGTTTCGTGTTTTTATAAGTTTTACATTTTATGCATTAGGCAACTCTTGCACCTAGGGTACTCATATAGTCTATTTACGATTGCAGACGAGTCATAGTCAGTAATATCAGACGCAGTAACATAAAATAACACACTAATATACCGGCGGCTAGAGATGGTTGCTCCAAACCGAACCTGTTCTTTTGAACCTAGTTCGCGTGCCGGAGCAGGTGCACCTAGTTCGCATTTTCCAAAAGAGTAGATCCGATTGAAACGATTCCGAGTCGTACAATTCCGATTCCGATCGTTCAAGTCGGAGCGTCCGAGAGTTGATCTCGCAGTTGCACCTACGCATTCGCATCGTATTATGTAAAAGATAGGTCCGCCTGGAACGAGTCCGACTAAGCGAAGCGAAATATGAGAAATAAACGGCGCAACTACTCCTATATGTATAAATAAATACAACTAGCAATTGTAGTTGCTGCGATTCCGAATAATTGTATATAGCAATTGTGCAACCAAATATATTTATTTTTTAATAATTAGTATGATTTCTAGTCATAAGAAAAACTAAATTTTTAGCTACACAAAAAAATATATAATAAAAAGTAAAAATAATAAGAACTAATACATAAAAAATAGTTTTAATTTTTGTATTTAAATCTAAATGAAGTCCATCGTTCATATTCAGGAAAACTAGTTTTTCTACTTTACTCGCACTTAACCGTGTTCTTCTTTCATTTAAAATATACCCCGCTTTAGAAAAAAGTCTCTCGCATGGAACTGAAGTAGCCATTGTACAACAAATTTCCTTTACAACGATACTTAGATTCGGGAATAAATATTCACTGTCCTTCGACCACTGAAATGGATCCTGATTTCGATCAGCCATTTCACACAACTTTTGTAACACATTCTATGGCCACATAAATTACATTTAGCAAAGTCTTTATCAACTACAGAAAAAAAATTCCATACAATACTGGTTTGCCTATTAGAACTCATTCTTAAATATTTATAAAATTTAAATTAAATTCCACAAAACTACAACCGACAACGACAATACTTATTATGCAACTAATCGAAATATATCCTATTTAGTAAAGGAAGGTAGAGAAAATACAAATAAACCAAGTGATGTGTTTATTTTAATACATCATACATTTATAGTCTTCACTTTTTTTAACAGTAACATTATGTCTCTCGACTAGACATTATATTTTTTGTATAAGAAATAGGCGATAATACTATATTTATGGTATTATTTTTGTAATTATTTTTTTGTGTATATCGTATGCACTTTAATTAAAAAAAAATTATAAATTGCAATCTGACACCTCATTCAAAATGTAATAAGTTAACTGCTATTTGTATATCCAAGCTGTGTGCCTAAGTAAACATAAAGATTACCCTGACTGATCGGACGCAAAATATGACTCATAATCAGTCGGTTTCGGAACTGATTTGTGCACCTAGTTTGCCGCACCTAGTTCGGAACTGGGATCCGGGTAGGTGCACCTACTCCGCTCAAGGAGTAGGTTATATCATCTCTACCGGCGGCATTTAGGATATCTTATGTTACCTGGCCTTCACAATGTCGTCAAAGTGTTATATCTATATACTAGTTAGTTGCATTTTAGTATGACAATTCTTCTTTTAAGAATTAAGAAATCATGCCTAAACCTCTCTGCAAGCACTAAAAAGATCTATTTTCTTCTATAATTACATATTATCTTTAAAATGTGTACCATAAGTAATCTATTAATAACTTCCATAAGGTATAGGTATATATTTGTTTTTTGTGGGTGGCAAATGCGTTAAACATCCACGTTTCAACTGTTCATAATATTTCTTATAGTCAACCAAGAGAGACCTCTGAGCAATTCAAAACAAGGACGCGACAAAAATAAACCTTGGTAAAGGTTGATAGTTTTGCACTGTGTGCAATTAGAAATAAATCAAACCCAAATTTCTCAAGAGAAAAATAAACTACCATCAATATAAAAAAAGTACTGAAAACAGTTTAATTACCATTTTTAATTCTTATTATTATAGCTTTATGAATGACAGTGGAGTCTATTATAAAGCTAAATGCGCCCATAATATGTTTGATCTTCAACCCACTAATATTACTATAATCTGGTAAATTACAAGACCTTAACAGAAATGAAAATGTTAATGGCACTTCGAAAACAATTATACATTGTTGTACCATTAGTTCTTTAAAAGAAAACTTCAAAGGATTTAATGAGAAAATTGGAATAAATTACAAGACACTGCAAAACCTAGCAAAAGCATGCTGCATAGAGTCACGAAAGTTAAAGAAAGACCGACAAAATATCCGATAAAATGAATTTTATGCATATAGCGTAGATCTACAGAAAGCTTTTAGTAGCATTAGAAAGAAGTATGTAAACGCCAAAAAGAAGAGGGCATGAAGGCATTATAGAAGTAATAAAGTCAATGTACAAATCCACAGTAAATATAATAACGACAAATAATAAGAAACCATACACGGACTATTGCAAGTATGTGTACATAACTCGATCTTGATTTCGATAGACGTGAATTAAGCTTTATAAGAGCGAAAGGGAATATTTTAGGTGAGAAACTGGAAAATGTAAAAAGCAGTACCATCGGAGTTATTTTACATAGATAATATGGCAGTAGTGGCAAAGTCAGTAAAAGAACTACAACATAATATAGACATTCTAAGCTAAGAATTAAAGATCAACTTAAAAAATAAACACTCAAAGACTAAGACTATTATTATAACAACAAAGCAAGAAAACCATAATATGATAATAGATGGACAGATGATAAAAGAAGTTAAAAGTTTCAAGTATTTGGGCAGAGTTATACAAGCAGATGGGAGATTGGAAATGGAAACTAATGACAGTGTAGGAAAAGTGGGGAAAATGTTCAATGTGCTGAAGAGGAAAAGAAAAAATACCTAAGACATAAAAGTAGAGATTATAAAGCAAGTGGTATCTCCAACACTAATACATGACAAGAAATAAAGATAGAAGTCATATAAATGCCACCTAAATGCGATTTCAGAGAAAAATTGAAGGAAAGACGCGAAGGGATCGAATAACAAACAACCATACAGAGAATTTTTAAGTATAGAAGATATTCACAAAAGAATACAGGATAGACATGGTGACACATATACAGGATTCCAAATAAAAGAATAACAAGGGAACTATATGAAGCAAGATCCTATGAAAAGAAAAGGAGAGGCAGACCCAGAAAAACATGGGAGAATGAAGTAAAACAAGGTGCAATAGAAAGAAATAGACAAAATTAAGAAATACATATATCCAAAAATAGGAAAGAATAGAAAGCAAAGATCTTAACTTGAAGTCTTACGTTGCAAGGTAGAAAGACAGGAATAGAATAAGATGAATTTTATATTAATTGATAATCGATTATTTTGAAATGCTACTTACTTCTGTTTTATTTCACCATTTCTTCAAAAATTACAAAAAGCCAACCAATGCAGTTAATGAGGACTGTAATCTCAATGACAGATATAATTAAATTGAAGTAGCAAAATGAAAAATTTAGTAGCTCTAGATTCTTTTAAAACAAATAAACAGTAATAGAAGAAAGTAAAGTAATGTGTGGTAACAGAAAACTTCTTATGGTTTGCAAATGGCATTAACAAGAAGAAAAAAGAATACATACACTGCTATTCAATAGTATTACATGCGAAGTGCTTTAAAATCACAAAAGCAAATCTGTATAATTTTGGATTTCTTGTCTAATTCAGATTATATTTAAGTATGTAATGAAATAATTACTAAATTCTTTGCAAATTCTAAACTTTGAAAATACAAAATCTTTTTACAACACAAAAAATTCTATAAATAAATGTACTAACCTGACATCTTTATGTTTATTTAATGGAATATTATTTAGAATAGATGATACATTTAAACCTTTATTTGTTTTAATAGGTTTTAAAATATCATGCTTTTTGTTGGATAGCAGTAAATCCTGAGCCCATATACACATCATTATCACCCATAAATGCCATAAAATTTGCAAGCTCTGATCCAGGATTATTGAACTTAGCTATCGTTGTATTTTCACTTATCATGTGTTCAGCTTTCAATCATCGAACATTAATAACTTGCATTAAATAGTTAGTAATTTCATTGATCAACTGGTAACATGTACAACACCATTAACGATTTTTTTTCCTCATGGCCACATAATGAACCATAGACCCAGATATAATGGCCTTTCTTTATTGATGGTAGGTTTGGTGAATTGCCCTAAAAAAAATAGGTTAAATTCTATATGTTAGCACACAGAAACACAAGATGCATATATACCATTCTTTTGTATCAAATATAAATTTTATTTGAAACAATTCAGTTTTTGATGCATATTTAGAAAATACGAGAATTCCACAGAATAAAAAAATTTCAATTAATTTATATAATATATTCAGTAAATATAACCGATTCTAACATTTATAGAAACAAATATGACATACTTATTCGGATTCCAACCAAATACAAGTTATTTTTCCAATATGATCTTCAACTTTATAAGTCATTTTGGCTAATTGGTAATCTTAGTCTCTTAAAATTCCACCTGAAATTAATAATTATTTAAATAGTTTACAAATATTTATTTGCTTACTATTGCTGCACCTAATCCGAAAAGTTTAACTTCATCTGAGCAATCATGTATTTGTCATACTGCAATATTCTGTATTCTTTGAATTATCTATAATAGCACTGAAATACACACACAAATTGATATTCTTCATTTTCTATTGTATATTATGGTAATACTCTTTTAGGACCGGGAGAATTTAATAGATTCGTTTCATTCATAAATCCACGGCCACTGATGCTATCTAATAACAAGCAAAAATGCCGTAATTTTTAAAGAATTCATGTTATTACAGATATTTATAAACTTACCCATAGCGTTTCTTGAATTTTATAAATATCAATGAAATAAATCTAAATAAAATTATGGATTATAAGAGGTTACAAATTGATTCAAATGAATAACACTCCAAATCACGTCCAAGCAAGCGTTAAATATAACAATGTAACCTTCAAATATAAACAATAAAAGCCGAAAACACTACACCATTTAGCGCCTCCAACAGTTAGAACAGTAACTAAATTTAAACCACGTTTAAAAAAGTATGATTTTTATAAAAATAACAGGATTATAATATTGCTGAACGACAATGATTTATGAAGTTTTGATCACTTCTATAATCACTAACCTTTATATAAATATATTGTTAATGTTCTAGCAGTACCCGGCAACTTCATGGAAAAAAAGTATCCGAAACTATAGACAAAGATAGTTATATCCTTGTCACATGATAAGGCATCAGTGAGAGGCAGTACTATCGATATTTATGTACTGTGAAAATTAAAATATTAAATTCGTATAACAGGTAATTAATTTAGCAGAAAATTTAATACAAACTGGAAAAATGATAAGAAGAATTTCTATCATTTTAACCAGTTTGTATGAAATTGCACACTAAATTAATTACAGTGCTATACATATTTTTTTATATAGCATGTACATACTGTCAGTAACGCTACTTATTTACAATTAAACTAGTTAATTGTAATTTGAGAATTTAATTAAAAATAATATTGTCCAATGTTTATATAACAAAATATTAAATTATTTACTTTGTTAAAAGTTGCAATACATAATGCAATAAAGTAATATATAACAGGTACACATAAAGTACAAACATTTTTTTTTAAATATTTTTATTTTATACATCAATTTGTTTTGGCAATAATATATGTACAATACAAATATCCAAAACATACTACCTTCTGTTTAAATTAATATTCCTATGAATAATATATCTACTTATACAAGCTAATTTATTTACAATAGGCGAATTATATATTCATAACTTTACATAACATTACTTGTCAAAAATATGTCTTGTATACTGTAACGCCAAAGAGTAACACTGAAACCACTAATGAGAGTGGAGAGAATGGGTGCTTTGGTGGTGTACACTCACCATTACTTTTAACCAAAATACAACATTGGCAGTTAATTGGTACGATAAAAAGACTAGTCAATTGCTGTGTACAAATAGAATCGTTGTTTACTTCTTGAGCGATTTCTTCTTCAACAAAACGTTTTTTGGAATATGTAAAATTGGAAATTCAATAACTTTAATACTCATTATTTTATATACATACTTAATTAGAATCCCGAAATAATGTAATAAGTAAAAATATTACAAGAATAATTTTAAACACCATGCTTCTTACTTTAAAGCTTGTATGCATAGGAATATTCTTATATAGTTAATTGACGGAGATACTTGTTGAAACTTCATTATAACGCTAAGAAATAAGTAATTAAACTTCTAGTTTCAAAAATTATTTTATTGTAAATACCACTACAATATTGTTTCGCCATACAATGGCTTCATCAGGTGGATGAAATACTGAATATGTACAATACAAGTTTGAATATTTATGTGAAAATTATTGGGGAAATGGTGGTGGAAAAATTTTTACAATCTTATATTTAATAGAGGGGAGTTGTTTAAATCTAGTTGGTCATTTAAAGCTAATCCTAAACTATTGTATCTATTAATTTCTAAGTTTTCTAACAGGTTAAGTTTTTTACTTTTTTCTTGAATGTGTAAAATTTTGAAATCTATATTAAATCTATGATTGATATCTATACAATGACTTGCGAAAGTTGAATCTGTTTTCTTTTCTTTATGGCTTCTCTCGTGTTCTTTCATCCTAATTTTGAATGTCCTCCCCGTTTGTCCTATGTATACCTTATTACAATCTTCGCATGTTAAATTGAATCGATTCTGCCTTTACTTGATGTAAATCCATATCAAATGATAAAAACACACAATGTTGTATTAGATTTACACTTTATTTAATAATATTTAATAATGACTATATAACAGCTGTTTCACCGTACAACGGTTTCTTCGGATATAACAAGCGGTACTATAAAACATTTTACTTAAACGTAAATATTTTTTATTTTATTACTTAATGGTATTCTCATAATATTTCGGTTTCCAATTTCTGAGAATACCATTAAGTAATAAAATAAAAAATATTTACGTTTAAGTAAAATGTTTTATAGTACCGCTTGTTATATCCGAAGAAACCGTTGTACGGTGAAACAGCTGTTATATAGTCATTATTAAATATTATTAAATAAAGTGTAAATCTAATACAACATTGTGTGTTTTTATCACTTCGCATGTTAACTCATATACACCAGAGTTTGATTCTTTGTCTATTTTATCTTTGTTTTTTTTTAATAATGTTCTGTATAGTATTGTCTGTTTTAAATTATATATGTTCGTTATTAAGTTTTTTAATGAAAGTACCAATTTTTTCCGAAATTATTCCTAAGTAAGTGATTGAATTATAGGAATTAACTATCTTGTATTTTAATTTTGGATAAACTAAGGAAAGGGTTTTAGATTTTTGTTGGCTATTTAGGATGTTATTGACATATACTCTATAAATATTGTATTAACCACAAACTTGAACAGACCAGTGACAAGGTTTAAAAATTAATCCGTGAACTATCCTTGTTTAACAAATGCAACAGCAATTTGTAACTACCTTTGTCACATACTTGATGAGGCATTAGTGAGAGGCGCTGATAAACGCAAATCATACGCATGCGCAACGCGTCCTATCAAATTTGATATGAACATTTGGTTTCTTTGAGCGGCAATTGAGGCCATTTTGAATTTTATAATTGCAAGCGTCTGTCGAGGTAGTTTGAAGTAGTTTTTTATATTATTCTTATCTTATGTAGTTATTGGTTTTAAGTATAGTGTATATATTTAAAGTTACAGTTTCAGTGTAGTGTAGGATAAACTTTAGAGTAATTATTTGTTAAATATATCGAATTTGAAGCACTGGCATTGTTAAGTGGAAACATGCAGAGTCATGTAAAAACAATCGTTTTTATTTTGTTTATTTGTTTGTAGGTGATCAGTGCTGCCAGGTTGGGCGATTTATCGCCGATTGGGCGACATAATGTTCTAAAATGCGTCTTCATTTATCATTTTTGCGATAATCGCAATTTGGGCGACATTTGTTTTGGATTCCGCGCAAATTGGGCGTTGATTATTCAGAGCAGATGAAATTATAATCCAGTTTTTTAAGCGTAATCGCAATCGGTGTAGTAATCTGTAATCCTTCAGTTATATTTGTTTTTGAGTTTGTATGTTACATATACTGTTTATTTCTGTACTTCACATACTGCTCGAATGTATTGATTGTACAACTTGCATAAGTTTTCCTAGCTTGTTTTTGTCAGTTTTCGTGTATGTGAATATATTTCCAAATAACAAATTGTGATAATGGGAAAGTATAGCAAGTATACAAAAAAGTACAATAAAACATGGGAATCTTTACCACAATTTAAAGGTAAATACTTAGGCTTATTAAAAAAGTTAAATAAAAATTGATTGTCTTATATTAGGCTGGCTTATAGAAGATGATGAAAAGAATATGGCATATTGCAAATTATGCAAGGTAAAATTACGGCCACATAAAACTGATTTACAAAGGCATGCAAAAAGGAAATTACATTTGCGAAATGTAACAAAATGTAACCCAGTACTGCATAAACAATCAACATTGGAGAATGTCACAATTGTTTCAAACAAAAGTAAAGAAATTGAAATAAAACTAGCTGCTTTTGTTGCAGTGCATACAAGTATTAGATAAATTGATTGTTTGAGTGAATTATTAGTCCTTACAGATAAAAGTAATAATTAACTTTTTGAAAATATGATATTACATAGAACCAAATGTGCAATGATTATTAAGAACGTAATAGCTCCATGTTTAAAACAGGATCTTAAAGATGATATTGGTGATAATTATTATTCACTTCTCATAGATGAATCAACTGATATTACGATAGTAAAATATTTATGTCTGTGTATTAAATATTTCAGTCTAAAAAATAATAAAATTATTTGTCGATATTTGGGGCTTTGTGAGATAACTTCATGTACAGCCCAAAATTTGGCAAAAGCTATTTTAGATTTTATAAAAAAGTTATGGTTTAGATATTAAAAATCTTATTGGACTAGGTACCGATGGTGCTAATAATTTATGTGGTAAAAGACATTCTGTGTACACATTATTAAAAGAAAAGAATCCAAAATTACAGCTAATCAAATGTGTAGCACATTCATTGCATCTTTGTGCATCAAAAGCTGCACAAACACTGCCTTCGAGTTTAGAATTTTTATGTAAAGAGGTTTGTATTTTTTATAAATATTTAGCAACTTTGTGATATAATGTTTTCAGGTTTATAATTGGTTTGCATATAGTGCATTACGACGAAGCACTTACAAAGAAATTTTTGACATAATCAATATAAATGAATCTAATAGATTTCATCACTTTTTAAGATATTCTGATACTAGATGGTTAGCAAGAGCAAATGTAGTAAAAGTAATAACAGATCAATGGGCTGAGCTAAAAGCATATTTTAATGTTGTCACTGAAAATTCTTATATAGTAAATACTTTGCAACAAATGTTAAATGATAATTCCCTCTATATATATTTAGTTATTGTGCATTCAATACTTTTTAATGTTAATATTGTCAATCTCTTATTTCAGCATGATAATGCAGATATGTTTAAAGTTCATTTGGAATTATATCATTTGCTTTTGAATTTCATGAGAATAATAATTAAACCTATATTTTTGTCAGACCTTCAAGATATGAATTATATAAACTTAAGAAAGATATCAGATACATTAGAAAACAATTTAGCTTTAATTGATGTAGACCTACTTGATTTTGGTTTAGTTTATCGATCAGCAGTAAGCAATTATAAAGTATAACCTGATGCTCAACTAACAACTTTCAAAGAAAAATGTAGAAATTTTATACTGCATTTGTGCAAAGAGGTAGTTGGTCGCATGCCTGAAAACGTGAAATTATTTAGTGTTATTCAATATTTACATCCACAATTTTGTTTAAACCAAACATCAAGAACAAAATTTCAAAATATTATTGAAAACATTGAATATAATAAAGATATATACCAGTTAGAATATGAATGGAATAATCTAGTCAACATTACATGGGATAAAACTTCATCATCTGAAGAGTTTTGGATATCCGTTTATCATTATAAAAACGCTGGGGGCGAAAAAATATTTATTAATATAGCGGAAGTAGCCCTGTCTGTTTTAAGTTTGCCATTGAGTAACGCTAGTGTAGAGAGAGTATTTTCTCATTTAAATATTATCAAAAATAAACTGAGAAACAGTATAAATTTAAAATTATTTAGATTTCATATTAAATATAAGGTATCACTTTATATCATCAAATACTTGTTGCAAAAGATTTGATGTGACAAAAGCAATGGTAAATAAATTTAATAATAATATGTACGACGATAAAAAAAATATAGAGAACGACATAAATGAAATAATTTCTCTTCTAGAAGCGGAAAGTTAATTCTAAAATTTTGAATGTTATTACAGTGTATTAATAATACTTTTATAATATATATATATTGAAGAATAAGTGTGTTTTTACCTTTATGTGGCGGTTATAGATATATAAAACAAAAACACAAATAATTTATCTTACTACTCCACGTCATATCTTGTATGCAAACATTAAATTTTGTAATTTTAAATTTCGCGGGAATATTTTGAATTTGCCTAAGATTTAAGTAAGCGATTTTGGGCGATATTTGTTTTACTAAGTGGCGACAATACTCCAGCAATAGTTGGCAGCTCTGTAGGTGATATAGAAAAATGGATTTCAAATGTTTTGTTTGTAGTTATGGGGAGGACGAAGTAGATAAAATGCGTTACTTTCCCAACAATCTAGAAAAGTGAGTATGTATTTGCTTATTTTTTTAAATACTTATATAGTCTACTATACAGTTTTTTTCTGTTGTATATTTGTAATCGTTTACTGTTGACTGACATATTTTGTTGAATGTAGGTCAAGAATTTGGAAAGAGGCAATGGGAATTATGTCAACTGATTCACTCCGCAACCACAGAATTTGCAGTTGATAGTTTATGCCTGATTCCTATCAAAGCTCGCTTTTGAACTGAAACGTGATGCAGTTCCAATACTTTATTTGATGACTACTTCATTCCCAGCTGTAACACAAGTCTCTGCTAATATTACAGAAGAACTTGCGGTAGCAGATTTATCTGTAGCCTTAACATCTTCAGCTTCTGATAACCACAGAGAGGTATTTGAAGAAATGCAACCCGGATAATCGAAACAACCAGATGAACTACTATCCTTTATCAGATGCATCAGCATCAAAGTAATGTTCTTTTTATACATTGCTGTTTATGGAATTTGAGCACTCTTAGTTATAGCCGCTAAAATTACCAATCTAATAATTACATTTATTTCCAATGAATTAACTATATAATCGGTTAAACACAATAATCTTAGTAAGAATTATTTATTTAAAGATGGGTTTTATTTCAGAGCTGCACACAAGAGTCAGTTATAATGTATCATTACATTAAAGCAATATTAAAGATGATCCTCAACTTTATGTTGTAAATGGTGAATGAATAAGCTAGATAATATATCAAGAGCATACAAAATTAAATTATACAGAAATTATATATATATATATATTTTAACTTATCTTTGATATATTGATATAATTCCAATATTGACTATTCAACCTTTATCATACTTGAATTTATCAATATGCAACATATGAAAAAAGAAACTTGTTTGTAAAACATCTTACTAAAATTAAAATATCATTGTTTTTATATCTAAAGTATATCATAATATGGCAGCTGCTTGAACACAATAAGCCGTTGGCTAGTGTATAAAGGAGCTATAAAAAGACTTTTGCACAACATTGTTTAAAATTATGTTTCTTTGTAGAATATTCATTGAATGAACTGGTGGGCTGAAAATAACAGCCAGGGAAAAGCTACCCTTTAATATTATAAAGAAAAAAGAAGATCACCTAAGAAAATTGAAGAAGGAGAGTAGACGGCATGCGAGTAATATGAAGGATTTATGAAGGAAAATTTGTAGCTCTACCCTCGAGAATAACACTTACAAGTTAACTGGAAAAAATTCAATTTGAAGCCGGAATCAATCCTCATTTATTTAGGTCTATCGATCATTGCTTGAAATGGAGGAGGAGGACTGAATTTGTATAATATCCTTTGATGAGATGGACATGAAACAACACATCCAATATGATGCTGCTGTTGCCGTATAAGAGGGTTTGAAGACTTTGGACATGAAAAATCCGAGAAGTTTGCAACCAAAGCCTTAACTTTTATGGAACAAGGTCTTCGTCTAATTGATAATTATAAGTTTTGTCCATGATTTGCAAATTTATATTTAGTTATTACTCATTGCACCCTATTTAGAAAGCACAGCAGTTGCTATTAGTATAAGAATATTCCTATGCATACAAACTTTAAAGTAAGAAGCATGGTGTTTGAAATTATTCTTGTAATATTTTTACTTATTATATTATTTCGGGATTCTAATTAAGTATATAAAATAATGAGTATTAAAGTTATTGAATTTCCAATTTTACATATTCCAAAAAACATTTTGTTGAAGAAGAAATCGTCAAGAAGTAAACAACGATTCTATTTGTCCACAGCAATTGACTAGTCTTTTTATCGTACCAATTAACTTCCGATGTTGTATTTTGGTTAAAAGTAATGGTGAGTGTACACCACCAAAGCACCCATTCTCTCCACTCTCATTAGTGGTTTCAGTGTTACTCTTTGGCGTTACAGTATACAAGACATATTTTTGACAAGTAATGTTATGTAAAGTTATGAATACAGTGTTGTTCCGTGACCTGTTGAGATAATCGGTAGAATGGTTCGTGAAAACTCGGTAGATTTTTTTATCCTTAGTTTAAAATCAAACAATTATATGAAAACAATTTTAATTTCTAAAATACATATAATAATAGTTATTAATAGTATCATATAACTAGTAAATATAATAAAAATGAAAATATATATGAAGCACACTAACAATAACTTATATTATTATATACATGATGTTTTATAAAACTAATGACGTTAATAATAATAGTAGTTAATAAACTCTACTCGTCAACAGGTATATTTTTTAATGTTTCTTCATTTATTTTCAATATCAATTTTTTGTCTATTTTAAAATCGAAACAGCTATTTTTATTTATATATGTCTTACTAAGAAGAAGTCCTGTGACTGTTTCCGTGCTTAATTTAGTACGTTGTTTAGTTTTCATTAAATTGATGGAGGAAAAAATTCGTTCCACATTTGCGGAAGAATGTGGTAAACACAACAAATTTTGAATAAAATTACATAATAATGGAAAGACATTCGATTCATCACCACGTTTTATTGCCCTGACACTAGCCCAGAATTCCAATATATCTGTGTTGAAATTTTGGCGTTCTGTGTAATTTCGTAATTGCCTCCATTCGCTATCTAAATTTTCAAGTTCGTTTTGTGGTATTAAATTCGGAAAAAGTAAAGCTATATCTGCTTATAGTTCCGCTTTTTACTATCTCGAGGTCAATGAAATTAAATTTTGTAAGTGGGTTGTTTTTTAGTGGAAATCTAGTCGTGATTTGTGAACAACTTTCAACGTAAAAATCCAAACAACGTAGTCACAAATATTTAATTTTTTCTGAACTCAATTTACCTTCTAGATAAATTCTAACATTTGCTCCTAATACAGATCTAATGCTTGATAATTATGTGAATTTTGAAATTCAATGTTTTCTAATTCTGTAGATAATAAATAGTTACGTTTTAGGAAACAGTCACAAATTGTTCGAAAAATATTGGATACACTATTATATAAAGTGTAAAGTTTTGGCGAATCTGATTGCATTTCACGATTTAGACTATTAAAGAGAGGTAAAACATAATCTAGAAATAATAGAAAGACTTTGGTTAGCGGATTATTTAAATGATCGAGTATGTTTTCAGCTGTTGAGACATCGCCATCTGCAACAGCAGTTGCAAAATATAATCTGAGCGGATTGTATTGTTCTAGAATTCGTTTAATAGCTGAATCAACAAGAGATACATTCAACCAAACATAACTACCTTGCTATCAACCAGAAATTATTAAGACAGAGCGTGAAAGAATATTCAGCGCTGTCTACATAACTGCCGAACTAAGCAACGTGTTTCTATAGACGGTAACAACCATATCTATAAAAAACTGTATTATCGTGTCTTCACTACTTGTCGGGCGGACCGAATGCGTATATAACAAAATAATTTGAAACATACATGAGTGGGTAAAAACCACACCAATTTGTATAATGCAAAAGTATTTTTAATAATATAAAATATTATTAAAAATGGGGTGTGAAGAGCACAATACAAGTTATATATTTGTGAATGTATCTCCTCTCCAGAGACGCAGATACGTATTTCACCTTTCTACAGGATCGTCGGTACGCCCCTGCTGGAGAAGAGATACATTCAACCAAACATAACTACCTTGCTATCAACCAGAAATTATTAAGACAGAGCGTGAAAGAATATTCAGCGCTGTCTACATAATAACTGCCGAACTAAGCAACGTGTTTCTATAGACGGTAACAACCATATCTATAAAAAACTGTATTATCGTGTCTTCACTACTTGTCGGGCGAACTGAAATGTATTCATAACATGATTATATAAAGTTTCCGCATTCGCACTATCTAATTTCACAAGAGCAAAAAAACAGTCTCTGATTAAATTGTGTTTTGCATACCTGACGACGACACAAAGATGTTTTATCGTTGAGCGATCTGTAGACTCGTCTATAATAAGGGAACATTTATTATATTTAATATCCTCACATATATTTTCGAAACATTCAGCACCTATGACATTTCGAACAATAGCTGTGGTTTTCTTTCTGGCGCACGATATGCCTTGAGCAATCCTTGAATCGGGACAAATGTTAGCTATTAATTTTGGCAAATGATCCATTACCAAAAATGGCAAATTATGTTCTGCAATAAATGCAGACAAGCGGATCTCGGCTAAAACCAAGATAATTAAAATTATTGTAAACATGAAATAATTTAAATAATCATACCTTCGGCAATATTATTCTTTATTTATATACAGTAAAACTCCTATTAAGCGACCACTGCCGGTTCTGCCCTAAAGTGGTCTTATACTGGAGTGGTCGTCTTGCAGAAAACATATGTACATAACTACCTCCCACTTTTTAACTTAACATTAATACATAATTGTTGTTTCATTCATTAATAATTACATATGTATATATATGTATACATACATATCAAAAAGCAGTAAATTTATTCAGAGATGCAACTACATATGTTGTAGGTAGCACATAATTAAACGAAATAATTTTAATTATATTTTTATTTTAAAGTAAATACATATGTATAAAAAAATGTGTACCTATAAATTTAGTATAAGACGTAAATAACATTTAAATAAATTCTCATTACATTTTATTTGAAATAGTCAAGAATAGATGGTTGAATCTTTCTTCCTTGCCTTGATAAAACTTCTTCTTCAAATAATGTTTCGGCATCAGACAATAAGCTATTTAACCGATTATTTCCTAGTTCTCTAGAAAGTCTTTTTAATGATCTTATGGAATTTAAACAATGTGATAATGGTATCACTTCCTCCGCTTCTTCTTCATCCTCAACAAGATTTTGACCTTCATTAGTATTGGTTGTCTCAATTTCGCGGATAAGTTCCTCCTCCCAATTTTCAGAGCCATCATCATATGTACGTTCTTCTTCGGCAAAATCAAAATCAATTAAGATATTAGCTCGTTCTGCGACTTCTGTAATATCTCTTCGGATGCTTTCCTGATTATCTTCTGCATTATCGTCGACTTCAGTTTTAATTCCACATGCTTGGAAACATTTCGAAATGGTATGTGATTTTACACCTGCCCATGCTTTATTTAACCATTTTAAAGAGTCACACAGATCAATTTTCTTCTGTAGTTCGTGAATGTTAGTCGCCTCATCCATTCTTGCAGCAAGTGCAGACAAAATCCTCTGACGATACGAAAGCTTGAAATTTTGAATAATGCCTTGGTCTAGCGGTTGTAGCTTGCTTGACGTATTAGCGGGAAGAAACTCCATTTTCACATTTGCTAGTTTTAAATCACTTGGATGGCAGGGTGCATTATCTAATAAAAGCAGGACATTTCTCTCTTCTTTTCTCATTTTCTCATCGAACTCTTTTACCCATTTAGTAAAAATGTCTCGCATCATCCATGATTTTTTATTTGCAAACCAGTGTACTCACAGAGTAGACATATCAAGGTTCTTAAAACATCGTGGTCTTAGTGACTTGTTGATGACAAGTGGAATTTCTTTTTCACCAGTAGCACTAGTACACAGTAAAATTGTAATTCGGTCTTTAGGTTTTTTACCACCGATACAATCAGCATGCCTTTGTGTAAGTGTTTTATTAGGAATTAGACGGAAAAAAAGAGCAGTCTCGTCAGCGTTGTAAATGTCCTTGGGTTCGTAATTTTCTGTAACATCAGGTAGTCGTACAATCCAATCAGTTATGTCATCGTCATTAACACTCGCTTTTTCGACACAAATAACACGAAAAACAATATTATTTCTAGTGCAAAAACTGCGTAACCAACCATTACTTCCAGTAAAATTTTTAATTTTTAAATTTGTTGCATAAAATCGGGCTTTTTCTTGTAAAATTGGGCCACTGATAGGTAAGCCACGTGAACGAGCACCCTGAAACCATGCTAAGGTTAAATCATTCACTTCTTTATAAGTTTGAAATGGATCACGTTTTAAATTTTTATTAGCATTTTGTTGCCACTTTAATTTCAGCTCGTTCTTCTTTTTTAAAATTCCCTGAATTTGGGTTTTGCCACATTTATACCGCCGGGCTAGTTCTCTTTGAGACACACCACTATCACTGTCTTTCATAACGTTTATTCTTTTTTCAAGAGTTAGCACTTCGTGTTTTTTACCCCGAGCAGACATTTTTTTGCGCTATTGCGTATGAGTTCTGTAGTTAAACTAAAAATATTATTGTACATACTAGCAAATGTTTTGTCATTTATTTTTCCCATATTTGAGTACACGTATAACGTACATATTGCTATGAACTGTGCCTTGGCTATATGGGTACAGTTCACTGCGAATGTCCGGTTGCTCAGTCGCTCAAACTTCAAGCTGGAATCTTCTTATCTCAGGTCTTGCTCTCGAACAAGCAAGAACGTGTCAAGAAAAACAATATATCATTAATAAAAAATCTCACTTTTCCTAATTAACATTTATTTAAAAAAAAATAAAAAAAAATCCCTTTACCGAATGTAAAGAGAGCTAAAGCAAATTAACAGTAGCTAGGAGGAAATAGTCTTTGTGATAATGACACGCACAAAGAGAAAAACCCCCTTTGACTCTCGAGCAAACATAAAACTAATAAATAATTAAGAAAATTGTTGTAGCTTCCTCCTGGTTTGAAGGAAGTCGGTATGTGTAGACCGAAGTATGTGTTGAAATAATACAATATTTTTTGTATTACACTAATATGTTTACAAGTTTAATCTTGGAGTTCCGTTAAATAAATGCTAAATGCAGTATCTGGTCTTAATACTAAAAACCGAGAAAAACTGGCTTATAAATAATATTTGCTCCTATTTAGATCACTGAGATCTTAGTAGGAGCTGTTTGTTAGATCACTGAGACCTAAGCTTTAACTCGAAGAGATCGTACTTGTAACTGTAGTGAGCTCTAAGAGATCTTGTTTGGAACTACTTCTTCATTACCTTATTTTTCGGCAAGAAAGTTTTCTCCCCGCCAGTCAAAGAGTGGGAGAAAACAATGAAAAAGAGTATACGCAAATTTCCATATAACCATTTTTGCCTTTCCAAGAAAAGTATATGCTGTATTTTCCGACGTCATAAATGTATTAAAATAAACAATATACGCCGGAAACCCTTAATTATAGAAAATAAAATACTTCTTAAAGTAATAAATATACAATGCACAGAGATAACCTAATGTTCGCAGAATCGCCTCGAAACAAATTATTAAATCTATTATAATAATATATAACAGGAAATATGTACAATAAAACTTATTCTATTATAATTATGCTTATTCAAATACATTATTTACATAATGGGTAGATTAACCAGAGTGTTTTGCCTGTAATAAAATAAATAGTTTTTACGACAGTAGAAAAATAAGACAATGAAGAAATGTAATACTTGGCCAGTCCTAAAGTAATTAACAATATTAAAGATATCTCAGAACTCCAAGACCTTTTCTATATACAATATATAATATTTACAATTTAAAAACTAGAATTAAATATATTATACCTACATCTAAATAAAACTAAAAATACAAAATTAAATCTATTTTGCCCGAGCATGCCGCCCACTTTGAAAGAGTCTCCTTTCAAGGAAAATATAATAACGACGTTCAAGCATTGTCACCATCGTTCGATATAGGAAGCACGCACAACTTTGTCGTCGGTCTCTGGAACACACCACGCACCGCCATCGCTTCCAAAAGTGCTCGCGAAGACGCTGAATGTATTGCCAACGAGACAACGTGTTGACCTTTAGATGTTCCACACTTGGCTCATCTAAGGAGGTTATTATGCCTCCAGTTAAAAAATGTGAAGGAGTTAGGAATAAAAGATCATTAGGATCACTGGAAATAGGAGTGTGATTTTTATGAATACGCGCTAGAAGATTGCTTTTGAATCGTAAACAATATGCTACTACACGCTGAAGTCTATTTAAATTAGAATATTTGGCGAACCATTCAAATTGATTAACACTTGCGTTAGCCAAGTTCACAACGCGTCTTGTTTCCGGAATGTCCTTTATTTTATTCCGTAGCTGTGGGTTTTTTTATGAAATTGATGCTCTCTACTTCATCCATATAAGTGTGCCAAGCGCTTTGCAAATTAAAGGGAAGTGATTCGTTCCAATTTAACTTTAACTGCCAGAGTTATTGCATTAAAATCTTGGCCTTTATTATAACAGGACTAACAAGACCTAAAGGATCAAATATTTTTGAAATGTGCGATAATACCGTTCTTTTTGTCATTAACTTTCGATTTGATACATGAAATGAATATTGTAAAGTATCCGCATTGGGTTTCCACTGCAAACCTAGCGTCCCTATGCCGTCATTTTTGTTGAAATCAAGAACCATATTATCACAAGAGTTGTTTGGTATGTTACTTAATATTTCAGGTGCGTTCGATGCCCACTTGCGTAGTTCAAATTTACCTTTTGACAAAATACTTATAACCTCATCCCTAATTTGTAAAAGTTCTTTTATACTGTCTGCCCCAGTTAACAAATCGTCCATATAAAAATCTCTTAAAATGATTTCTGAACCTAACTGTTTGTTAGAAAATTACTCGTTTGCCAGTTGCTGTAAGCACCTAACTGCTAAATAAGAAGTCGGCCCCGTACCATATGTAACTGTTGTTAATCAAATGTTTGAATTTGACTATCCTCATTTTCACGCCATAAAATTCGATGGTACGGCATGCACTCTTCTTTTAAACAAACTTGCCAGTACATTTTTGCAATGTCTGCAGTACAAACATATCTATGTATACGAAATCTGCATACAATGTCAAATAAATCTTGTTGTAGCTTAGGACCTACCATAAGTTTGTCGTTAAGCGACACTCCAGTATCTGATGGCGCCGACGCGTCAAAAACAACTTTTAATTTAGTTGTTGCGCTATTTTCTTTTCTAACCGCGTGATGTGGCATATAAAAATGGTTTATCGTCGGACCTTGTATATCTAACTTATTAATACGTCTCATATGACCTAATTCTATGTATTCTTTTATAAAATTCGCGTAATCTACCTTAAGATCGCGGTTTTTTGCGAATCTTCTTTCTAATGAATAAAATCGTTTGAGAGAGAGATCCCGTGAATTACCTAGTGACAAGTTGTTATTTCGAAATGGCAATGATACAACAAAGCGACTATCGTCATTTCGTGTAGTTGTATTAATAAAATGAGTTTCACACAGCTTTTCTTCAGGTGAATATACCTGAGACTTGTGTGTGTTTTCCAATTCCCAAAATTTCTTTATGTTTTCGTTTAAATCATTTAAAGTTGAAATGTTACAAATTGATGTTGATTCTGAGAATGAATTTGAAGGAGCTCTGCCCGAAACCAACCAACCTAGCAGCGTTTTTTGTAAATATGGCTGATCTTTTCCCAAATTAATCTGTCCTACACATAATAATTTATAAAATAGTTCTGCTCCTAGTAACATATCTATATTTTTAGATACATAAAATTCTGGGTCCGCTAATTTTACATTTTTCGGAATCTTAATATATTCTCTTGCTAAGGAAATTAGTGAAATACGTTCAGATATTTTATCTAAAACTAAATATTCTAGGTTCGCCTTGAAGTTAGTTTGCAATGATGCTATAGAGACATTTACAAGATTCTGTGCCTTTACCGCTGCATGATTAATACCAACAATAGATATTTGTATAGGTTTCTTTTGAAGGTTGAGTTTGTTCACTAAGTCTGTTGTAATTAAGTTTGACTGTGATCCAGTGTCCAGCAACACCCTGCATGTGTGCTGGTTACCCTTGAAATCTGTTATATTCAATAAGGCAGTTGACAACAATATTTGTGTGTGCGCTTCAATGTTAAATGCATGATTTGAAATTGATGTGCCAACGCATGCATCAGGTGCGGATTGCCCTTGCTCCTGTTGCGGTTGATCAATTAAATTTTGCGTTTTATGCAATAATGTATTGTGCCTTTTACCACACTTGATACAATTACTAGATGTGCAGTAACTAACAAAATGTCCGTGTCTTAAACAATTAACACATAACCTTTTTGCCTTTATTTCCTGAATTCTTTATTCAATAGGTAACCTAATTAAGCCTTGGCATTTATATATTATGTGAGACTGTTTACAAAATGCGCATGATAATTTTTTATTGTTGGTCACAATATGTGTGGAAGTACGCTTGAACTTAGGAATCTCGTTTTTATCATTTTTTGATATGGCTTCTAAAGTTTGACATTTGCGATTTAAAAACTTTATTAATTATTCAGCAGTAGGCAAATTGTCATTGGACAAATTTGTTTCCCATTCTTTTATTGTAATTGAATCTAATTTTGTGGTTAAGATGTTTATTAATAAGTCGTCTGACTTATTAACTGGACGCTTTAATGAATCTAGTGCCCTGATATGTTTATTACTGCCGTCGATTATTTGCCTTAAAATGACATGATTTTCTTTTGTAGCAATTGGCATGTTGCAAATTGCTTTAATATGATTTTGAACTATAAGTTTTTTATTACCGTACCTCTCTTTCAACATATTCCAAGCAATACAATAATTGTCATTAGTAATAGGTAACGAGTTTAATCATTCACTTGCATCGCCCTTTAAAGCTGATTTTAAATAATGAAATTTTTGTATCTCTGGTATAGCAGTGTTGGCGTCGATTAAACCCGAAAAAGTGTCATGAAAACTAGTCCAGTCTTCATATGATCCCGAGAAATCAGGTAGCGTTATACGAGGTAGACGTATGTTTGATTGAGTATCGGAATACGATACTCTGTAGCTGGTTTATGTTCGACCTTAACATTCGAATAATTTGATATCAATTCACGAATTTGACCTATGATTTTGAAATACATCTTTTCGAAATCTGCACTTTCAGTATCCTCGACTTCTTCTTCCAATGTATCTTCAATTTGTGTTTGTATATTTTCAAATTGATTTAGAAGTGGTTGTAATTTATCGTAGCGCTCCGTGAGCTCTTCTAAAATTACGTTTTCGTCTAAAGAGGCAATATATTCAGCAGCTCTCGATAAGGATGTTTTTAGCTTTCTTTTTTGAGTTTTTAAGGTTTTTAATGCGGGAGTAGTCATTTTGAAGCAAAAAATTTTCGGATACTGATCGGTAAAGAATTAAGAAAAGGAAGTTAACTGGAGACTTACCTCATTAATTTGAGTGCGCTGTTGCTGACAAATATGTCGATCCCCTGCTCCTGGAAGAACCAATGTTTTTGGTGATGACCAGTTGACGAAGGATCGATGATCTTGTTATAATGTTGCTATGTAGATGAATTAATTTACCATCTAGCTGCGAAGTACCATGTGTGGATGAATTAACTTATCATCCAGCTGCGAAGAACCAAATGTTTTTTGGTCTTGAAATAATCTTGATAGCTGTGAGCTGTCACTGACGTCCGTCTGCGAAGGACCAATGCAGATGAATTAATCATCCGGCTACGAAGGACCAATGTTTCTTGGTCCTTGTTTGAAGGAAGTCGGTATGTGTAGACCGAAGTATGTGTTGAAATAATACAATATTTTTTGTATTACACATATATTTACAAGTTTAATCTTGGAGTTCCGTTAAATAAATGCTAAATGCAGTATCTGGTCTTAATACTAAAAACCGAGAAAAACTGGCTTCTAAATAATATTTGCTCCTATTTAGATCACTGAGATCTTAGTAGGAGCTGTTTGTTAGATCACTGAGACCTAAGCTTTAACTCGAAGAGATCGTACTTGTAACTGTAGTGAGCTCTAAGAGATCTTGTTTGGAACTACTTACTCATTACCTTATTTTTCGGCAAGAAAGTTTTCTCCCCGCCAGTCAAAGAGTGGGAGAAAACAATGAAAATGAGTATACGCAAATTTCCATATAACCATTTTTGCCTTTCCAAGAAAAGTATATGCTGTAGTTTCCGACGTCATAAATGTATTAAAATAAACAATATACGCCGGAAACCCTTAATTATAGAAAATAAAATACTTCTTAAAGTAATAAATATACAATGCACAGAGATAACCTAATGTTCGCAGAATCGCCTCGAAACAAATTATTAAATCTATTATAATAATATATAACAGGAAATATGTACAATAAAACTTATTCTATTGTAATTATGCTTATTCAAATACATTATTTACATAATGGGTAGATTAACCAGAGTGTTTTGCCTGTAATAAAATAAATAGTTTTTACGACAGTAGAAAAATAAGACAATGAAGAAATGTAATACTTGACCAGTCCTAAAGTAATTAACAATATTAAAGATATCTCAGAACTCCAAGACCTTTTCTATATACAATATATAATATTTACAATTTAAAAACTAGAATTAAATATATTATACCTACATCTAAATAAAACTAAAAATACAAAATTAAATCTATTTTGCCCGAACAATTGTCAAATTTGACCTCTAACTGTAACCCCAATAAATTCAAATGCCAACAGCCACCAGATTATTGACTACGCGTGACAGCTTTACGATCATGCGCAATAAACATGACAAATATCAATCCCGCCAAAACCAACCTGAATACAAAACGATCTAGAACATCTTGACTTAAAAAAACTCCCTCATAAAAAACATGACAATTTTCTTGAATATTCATATATTATTTTAATATCAAAAATATGCAAATTATAAACTAAAATTACAATCATCAGCAAATCGTCGTAATAGCAATTATATAAATCAACTGTGTTTTTGTACTTACATCGATCTAACACATTAACACCAACTAAGCGAGAGATACCAATATTTAATTAAACTATCGAAAACGAGATCACAATCACTCGTAAAAATCGTAATTGAATTCAATGCACAAATTTAGAGCACTAAAAAGTCAAATAACCCGACTTTAACCAAAAACATCAGAGTAAAAATGAAGTTTTTACTCTGACCACATGCTTTGCAAGCCCTGGTATCTCTAAATAATATATCTCGGAATATCTCATACATCGAACTAAAGTAGTACAAAAATATGCCGAACCCATCGGTCTAATATAAAATTATACAGTCCTGGACATAAAGATAAATTCAAACATAATAAATATAAATATACATAATAAAATAAAATGCATTTTAAATCAATGTTATACAAATAATGTTCAATATAATTCTTTTTTCTACGGGGAAAAAATCCACGGCACATCCCCAAAATTATCCGAAAAAAAAGTTAGGACATTTCTAATCTTTGTTCAAGGATAATTTTCCGCACTATCACTTACGACAGTATCGCACTCTGTCTTACTTCCCCGCACTAACATGTTGCATTGCTGTCCAGCAGGGTCATTCTCCTCCTGATGCAACGTTGCAGCGAACAAACTACAGCATCTCCATATTTTTACAAATTTTCCAAGCAGCTATGTCTTATTTAACTTTAGACATTTTTATTGCTTATTCTCTATGTTATTTAGCTTGGCATAATTTATTTATGTCATTTTGACTTGACATAATTTTAATAGGCTTCGTTACATGCATCGTAGACGAAGGAACACGCCGAAGTAACAGTCATCATCGTAGTATATTCGAGCACTTCCTCGATTTCCTGGACATGGCAGACTCCAATCGATTTTTCATAAATAAAAGAAAAGCACAATATCAACATCTCATACACCAAATCATCATAACAATCAACTTCATAATCATTAATCAACAACAATAATAATAAACCCATATCATAACTTTAATCTCTTCTTCCAATACATTGTCTACTTCTGTAGTATAATTTTAATTTGTCTTACAAATCAATTCCCATAATTAATAGACTTTAATATTCGCAGATAATTTAATTAATAAATTTTTATATTCGCAGATAATTTAATTTCTTTCTAATTTCATCAACAACAATTTTATTATAAAACTCATCCTGTATATACCAACTTGCTTAATCCTTATCATTACCTTGTCAATCTAATCCAAAACTCATTAACCATTATATTCAAATATCGCAATCATATTCCTTTTAACATGTCAACAATTCTTTTTATAAATTTATTATTATCACCATAATTTTATTTCAATATATATATCTATCTATATTTTTATCATAATAACTTTTTCTAACCATAGCTACTGCTACATACTTTTTCATATAACGACGAATTTTTATACATAAACTTTTATTTTCATTCAAATCTTTATTTCATTTTCTTCTTCAATATAAACACATATAACTTTTTATCTCGACGAATTTTTGTAAACACATTTTTATTTTCATATAATTCTTTTTCTATAACCATAATTATCCAAATACTTTATCGTAGTTATTACTACCATCTCTTCTTATAATAATTTAATTTCAGTATACATCCTACGTTAAATTTATTTCAATATCAAAATCGCATCCATTTACTTTTCCGAAATTTTTATATATTCTCTATTACATCGAATTCCAATAAATTTAACAAAGGCAAAATCATTATTTCTCGCATATTCATCTTTAATAGTATACAACAAAATTTTATTATTATGTTGGGCCTATCTAAAATATCCGACTGTAAACAATTTCTGATTTAATTTCATCTTTACCTTTATTCTAATGTTAAATGTGGGTCTAATTAGTTTAAATTTAGTACCCTTATATTTCATAATTTTCAGAGTATTTGTTTTTATAAAATCATTGTTGACATTATTACGATTTTCACTACTTGAAAAGCAATTGTGTTTTAAAATATTATTACAGGAATCATTGTATTTATTTTCTATATAGTTATTCAAATTATAATTATAAATTCCACTTGGAGAAGCCAATTTCCTTTTAATTTCTATTTGTTTATCATTAATCATATTAATGATAACTGCCTGTTTTATTTCTTCACTTGCATGTTTATTTAACTCATTAACCATTTTCTCATCATTACTTTTACTCATCTTACATTCTAAATTTGAATTTGTTTTAATTATATCTAATTCTCTTACTTCAGTTTTAAAATTAATTATATCTACTATAAATTCTTTTCTTACCCCTATTTTATCTTCCTCCTCAAAACCATTTCCATTGTCCTGCAGCTGTTTTACCTCCCCAGGCACATTCTCCAAATTATTCTTCATAATCATTGATTCCTTTTCTTCTATTATATTATTTACTCCCTCCTTTTCTTGTTCCATTATTCTCGATTCCTTTTCTTCTATTATTTGTTTTTCCTCGACGTGTATTAATTTAATTTCGCTTACTATGCTTTCCTTATTTATTTGTTTGTTGCTGTTTACTGGCACAATTTGATACATTATCTCTTCCAATTTTCTCTCTATATCCTGTTGTTGTTGTTTCATATCCTCTTGTTGTTGTTTTATCGTCTCCACGTCATTGTGATTTTGTTGTATCATTTTCATCATTTGTTCCATTTTTCGATCCATGTCATTGTAATTTTGTTGTATCATTTTCATCATCTGCATCATCATGTCCAGCATCTCTTGACCGCTTCCTCCATTTTGTCCTCCTTCATGCATGTAACTAGCATTACCCATTCTTAGTTTTACATTTTCCATTTTTTAAATTATGTTGTTTACTTATAATTTTATTTTTGTAAATTTTCTTCGTTCGCTGTCACGTTGGGTTGCCCCATACAATTATGCTTTTCTATATCGGTCCCGCGTTGGGCTTGCCATAAAATTGTGCTATGAACTGTGCCTTGGCTACATGGGTACAGTTCACTGCGAATGTCCGGTTGCTCAGTCGCTCAAACTTCAAGCTGGAATCTTCTTATCTCAGGTCTTGCTCTCGAACAAGCAAGAACGTGTCAAGAAAAACAATATATCATTAATAAAAAATCTCACTTTTCCTAATTAACATTTATTTAAAAAAAAAATAAAAAAAAAATCCCTTTACCGAATGTAAAGAGAGCTAAAGCAAATTAACAGTAGCTAGGAGGAAATAGTCTTTGTGATAATGACAAGCACAAAGAGAAAAACCCCCTGTGACTCTCGAGCAAACATAAAACTAATAAATAATTAAGAAAATTGTCAAATTTGACCTCTAACTGTAACCCCAATAAATTCAAATGTCAACAGCCACCAGATTATTGACTACGCGTGACAGCTTTACGATCATGCGCAATAAACATGACAAATATCAATCCCGCCAAAACCAACCTGAATACAAAACGATCTAGAACATCTTGACTTAAAAAAACTCCCTCATAAAAACCATGACAATTTTCTTGAATATTCATATATTATTTTAATATCAAAAATATGCAAATTATAAACTAAAATTACAATCATCAGCAAATCGTCGTAATAGCAATTATATAAATCAACTGTGTTTTTGTACTTACATCGATCTAACACATTAACACCAACTAAGCGAGAGATACCAATATTGAATTAAACTATCGAAAACGAGATCACAATCACTCGTAAAAATCGTAATTGAATTCAATGCACAAATTTAAAGCACTAAAAAGTCAAATAACCCGACTTTAACCAAAAACATCAGAGTAAAAATGAAGTTTTTACTCTGACCACATGCTTTGCAAGCCCTGGTATCTCTAAATAATATATCCCGGAAAATCTCATACATCGAACTAAAGTAGTACAAAAATATGCCGAACCCATCGGTCTAATATAAAATTATACAGTCCCAGACATAAAGATAAATTCAAACATAATAAATATAAATATACATAATAAAATAAAATGCATTTTAAATCAATGTTATACAAATAATGTTCAATATAATTCTTCTTTTTTCTACGGGGAAAAATCCACGGCAATATGTATGTATGAAAATATTGTGGAAGTTCAGGGTATTCTCCCACAAGCCAGCGGTCGTTTGAGTGTGGTCTCGGTCGCGTTATAGGATGGTCGTTTCTAGAAGTTTTACTGTATATATATATATATATATATATATATATATATATATATATATATATTTAGTCTGCCATCTCGAGTCACATTAACAAAACTTTAAAGTAGTATATCTTTGGCTCCAGGACTTAATGATTTTGTGATTGAAGGTTTAAAGAAATCGGAGAAACATTGAAACCAATTGACAAATATTGTGCTCTGATATTTGATGAAATGAGCATAACGCCACATCTTACCTACAATAAATTTAAGGACGAAATAGAGGGATTTGAAATCTATAATTCCGACGATCGAACGGAAAAAGTTGCCGACCATGTTCAGGTATTTATGACAAGAATTAAATATACATATATGTTGTGATGTAGGTACATGATACATGAGTAATGCATTAAAGTGTATGTTTTTAAGGTTTTCATGCTTCGCGGTTTAAATCGTAAATGGAAACAACCTGTTCTGTACCATTTTGTAAAGGGTGCTGTAAAAGCACAAAAAATAGAAACGTTAAATATCTTAATTGCTGCTATACATTCAACTGTATTTACAGTTTTATCCACTGTATGTGATCAATGCAGCAATAATGTGAGTGCAATTAAATCACTAATTAATAGCACTAAAGCTAAGAATTTAAGAAGAGGGCAAGAATTATATGATAATATATTTGAAATAGGAGATAATAGAATTATTCCTATTTCTGATACCTGACGACGAGACAAAGATGTTTTATCGTTGAGCGATCTGTAGACTCGTCTATAATAAGGGAAAATTTATTATATTTAATATTCTCACATATATTTTCGAAACATTCAGCACCTATGACATTTCGAACAATAGCTGTGGTTTTCTTTCTGGCGCACGATATGCCTTGAGCAATCTTTGAATCGGGACAAATGTTAGCTATTAATTTTGGCAAATGATCCATTACCAAAAATGGCAAATTATGTTCTGCAATAAATGCAGACAAGCGGATCTCGGCTAAAACCAAGATAATTAAATTATTATTGTAAACATGAAATAATTTAAATAATCATACCTTCGGCAATATTATTCTTTAATTGCGCCGATTCTGCCATACCTGCTGAAAATTCGGTTAAACGCGGCTGTTTGCGTATCATCCTTGCTGTATGTTTATGAATTATCGAAAGACTGTTTCATTAGAGAATCTTTTCCGCTAGAAATATTAATGTCTTTACTGCAGATCTTAGATCTTTCAAATTTCTTTCCCTTTTTACTTCTAGAAAGCCATCTCTTAAAGTCTTCCAGCTTTTCCCAATCTTCCTTATAATTTTGGGAATATTTTATTTTTTTTGCTATATTACTTGGGCCAGCTTGTTCACAGTCACTGTCACTACCCATATTTTAACACTAGGTATATTAATTTAAAAAAAAATCAAGTGACACCTATGCATGTGTTCTTCTAGAATCGATATAGGATACTGATTTCAAATTTTAAATGCAAAAACAGAAACAAACCCTTCACTCAAAATGCCTCACTGTTTTAAACTCATAGAAATAAGCAAATAACCAAATAGATATCGCTTTTATTCATTATTGAATGATATGTTGTATTTATTTCATTCATTCATTTGTTCGAATGAAAAGGATTATTTCATTGTTGTAGTATTTTGAAATAATTATTTTCGGGGGAATTTATTTGAAAAACAACGTTTCTTTAAGATAATTTTTAACCAGAATAGTCCCTTTATTTAGAATAAAGAGCGCTTGAGAAGCGTGCAAATAAATACCTACCGACATACATAATTGTTACCTTTGAATTCAAGCATTATATCGACTACAATCCATAGTACCTTTTATTACTGTCCCTACTCATAAAATTGCTTGCCTGTTTTAATTTTCTATTTATTATAGTCATAGATTAAAGATGAATGCCATTATAGTAGTAATTTATTATATTGTATTTTTATTCTTTATTATACATTAAAAAAAAATACCCCTATAAATATTTACATTAACACGTATTATTTACATGAATATAAACAGTTTTAGCACAATTTTATTTTTTTTTCTCATTCGTTTAAAAATCGATAGATATGACGGCTTCATCGGTAGATTGGTAGAAGTGTAGAAAAATCGGTAGACGGAACAACACTGGTGACAGACCTGTGTGTTTGAAAGAGAGACAGGTCTGTCTTTGCAAGCACTTTCTACCCTACACCCCCCGTAATACCCCCCCCCCCCTCACTATTTAATAAAACACGAGTGCACTCGACAAAAGTTAGATGAATACTAAAGGAAACTACATCCGGCGCGCTATAGGTATATAATTAAGATAACAATGTAAATGAGTAATATGTTTTTTCTAGAACCAGCTTAGGAAATTATTACATCATTTTTAAACATGATAGAACACGATTTTTCTCGGTGAAACCTGTCTAGGCACTTTGAATATTTTTTTTTATTAAGAGAGCAATAAATAAATGAAAGAGGAAATTAAGTTTTAAACAATTATTATTAAAACTATATATATTTACAATATAAATTAGAATAATATAAAATTTAATAAATATAAATTACAATATGCTGTTATGCATGTTTTTATATAAAAATTCACATAAAAGTTTAACATTTTTTACCGTGCAAGCACAATTTGTTTTTTCATAATAAAAACACGTTACACATATGAGTTCAATTTATATATAGCTATCACACGATGTAAACGAAGCATCTTTTTTATATATAAAGAATGAGCAATGCATTAGAGAACAATTATTAATTAGAACACGAAGTAACACGAGACATTCTCAATTACTTCTCTAGTTAATGGTTCACAAGTGTAATTTAAATTGTAAAAGCAATTGTACAAATTTCGATGAACAAATAAATTTTTTTCAAGTTTTACTAGAATTTACTCAAATTTTATTGATTTTCCCATTTAGAATACCATATAATAATGTAGGTACTCATCAACTGTAATTTTGTAAATAAACACAATTTATATAAATATGCAAATAACAACATACCTTGTTAGGTTACATATCTCGAAAAGTGAAGCATATTTTGTTTTTTCCCACTAAAACAGCATATAGCAACATGCTTATCAACAATATTTATTGTACATAAATATATTTATACACATATATATATATATTATTTATATTATTATATAGTTATTAAATCGAACGTACATGCTTTTTTCTTCTACCGCTATCTAAAATTAAAGAAAAAACAATTACAACTTATGTTTCTTGTTTTAATAAATTACTACCTTCATATTTGCCATGTTTTCATGCAATGTGCCCAATGGCTGCTGTCCGGGGCTTTGTACAGCAAACTCAAATTTGGTGCGTTACATTTGCACATTACACCGTAGTCTATAACAGCGTTACTCGAACGGTGAATATTAATAATGGCGGTATTTAATGGGTGACGTTTCTCTAACATATTAAAATTCTTCTTTAAGTCGTCCCCTTCATCAGGTAATAGCGCACAACCATTTAAATTATATTCCACACGCCATATACAATATGGTTGCTTTCTGGATCTCACCCAACTAACCTTAATAATTTTAAAATTTTGGGGACAACATCTCTTGAACGCCATTTCAGCTTGGATTATATTTTCTTGTTTGGCACATTCAACTACCGTTTCGTGGCAAGACCAAATGATTTAATAAACATTAACATATTGCTGTAAACTGTGCTTTTGAATTGCTTATAAACTTTAATTTCACACAGCAACTTATTCTGCCAGCTATCTTCAGTCGGTTCGCCTTCCTTGAGCTCACTTCTCCAGGGGTAATCCTCACGGATTCGGGTAATAGAATTAAAATAATACAAGGTATAAGACAAATTATACAAGCATTTTCCCCCTTACAATTTTATTAAAAAAAAAAGAAAAAAAAATCAACTTTACAAAGTGTAACGTTGAACTGACAATAACACAGTTACGAGGATAAAAAAAACTTGGATACCATATGAAGATACAAGTTGTAAAAAAACCTCCGATTTAATTACCGCGAGCAAAGATTTGAAATAACAATACTCAAGAAAATTTATCAGATGTCAACAAATAATATTAACCCCAACTTAAACGTCAAGATAAACTTCAACTATCTTCCGCGCACTATCAAAATCTTACAGTCTTGCGTGCATCTAACATGACAATCCATAAAAATTTCCCCACCTTCCTACGTATTAAAATATTTATATGAATAAAAACTAAACTCCATAAAAACAGTCTGACAAATTTTCTAGATATTTTTCTGATTATAAAAATTTTACAAAATTACAAATTATATTTTTATAGAGCTCTTTTCAATATGTAAATTATAATAATTAAATACTACTTACATTAATTAATGTAATGAAAACACAACACGAGATTTTTTCTTCAGATAGGACTTTAAATTAAATCTACTTACAAGTTTAAAAGACTCGTAAAACCACGTCTAATGAATTTTAAAAATACAATCGAAACACCAAACAAACAAAACAAATTATTCAAAATATATATATTAAACAAAATTAAGTCTTGCTTAATATCCAAAATAATATGACCTATCTCAGAAAGCACTAGTGAATCTCTAAAATCTAATTCCAGGAAACGCCATCATCCCCACCTAACATAACAAATCAAGATAGAGAAAATATATATATCTCTCCGTACTAGATATGACTTCCAGGTTGGCGCCGACTTTGAACATCAATCTAGGCCTGGATAATGTATAGTCGTGGATCAAATCAAACATTACAAAATTTATCATTTACAATTTAAATCTTTATCGTAGTCTGTCTGAAATAAAATATACATAATAAAATAAAATACATTTTTAAATCAAAGTTATTCAAATAATGTTCAATATAACTTTTCTTCTATTTTTCTTTCTTCTGCAGGGAAAAAACCACAGCATTTCCCCAAAATTATTAAAGTCAGGACATTTCTAATCTTTGTTCAAGGATAATTTTCCGCACTTCACTTACGACAGTATCGCACTCTGTCTTACTTCCCCACACTAACATGTTGCATTGCTGTGCAGCAGGGTCATCCTCGTCGAGATGCTGTAGTGTGGCGAACGGTTGTAATGCGCTTATGTGGTAGCGTCCTTTTTTCTTGCGTCCGTCCATTGAATATAACTCGTAAGTCACGTTATTGAAACGTCTCGAAATACGGTAGGGACCTGTATAAGGCAATTCAAGCTTTTGACATTTACCTTGATCTCTTCTGCCTAAACGATAACTTCTTACTATTACTGTGTCTCCTACCTCGAATATTGTTCTCGTGGTAATCTGTTCATTTTGTTTATTTATGTACTTTTGTGCATTTACTGCTATTCTTCTAGCGACTTGGTTTTTTATTTGTACCAAGTTATCAACCCCTTCAATTTGTGTATTTCAGGGTCTGGCAGGTTTTGTCCCATACATCATAGTCGCAGGACATTCCAGTGTCACAGTATTGGGTGTGTTGTTGATGTTGTCTTCAACATCTTGGACATGAGCAACCCATCCTGCATGATTTTCATAAGTCTTGATCCTTAGGAACTTTATGATCTCCTGGATGTATCGTTCACATGGATACCCGCATGGATGACGTATGGAAGAGAAAGAAATTTCAATATTACGATCATTTAAAGCATTCTTAAATCTATCATTATTAAAATATGAAGCGTTATCAGCTAATAATCTGCGCATTTTCCCCTGATGCATTATCCATGAATCAATACACTGTATAGAGGTATCTGTATTATATTGCGATGTGGGAAATAGTTTAACGAATTTAGAAAACACATCCACCATTACTAAAATATTCTTATATTCTAATTCTCCTGGAATAAGATTCCCCAAATAATCTATGGCTACCAATTCTAATTTTTCTTGAGTAACTATACTCTTTACATCATACTGACACGTTCGATTGTTATGTATGCCTAATCGGCATGTAATGCAGTTTCTCACTACATCCTTAGCGATTATTCTATCTTTCTTGGCATAAAATGCCTCCCTAAATACCAGCCATACTTTATATCCCCCAATATGTTCCAAACTTTCATGAATTTGCAACATTGTTTGCCTTGCATACATATCATTTACAACAACATAACTTAATTCCCTAATCACTTTCATAATCAACCCCTCTTTCCTGAAGGATCCCCTCATATTCATAATTCCCCTCAGCATAGTTCCTATTATATTTATTCAATTCTACATACTGAAAATTACTTTTATTGTTGTACATTCGTGACAACGCATCGGCAGAAACATTTAGAACGCCTTTAATATGCTTTATTTCAAAGGTATACTCTGACAACAATAGTGACCACCGATACACTCTGTTATTTTTAAAACGTGTGCTCAAAAGTGATGTCAATGCAGCATGATCTGTCTCTACAACAAAGCTTTTTCCTAATAAATAAAATCTTAGCTTTTGAATCGCGTGCACCACAGCCAACATTTCCTTTTCACTAATGGTATATTTAACCTAATAGCTTTTCAAGATACGAGAGATAAAACATATAGGCTGTTCAATCCCTTCGTCATTTATTTGAATTAAAACTCCGCTTATAGCGACATCACTAGCATCCACTCTTAAAATAAACTGTTTATTAAAATCTGGTAAAATTAATATTAATTGATTATAAAACTCCTTCTTTAAATCCTCAAACGCTTTCACCCTTAATTCTGTCCATTTAAATTTCTCATTCTTTTTAAGCATTTCATAAAGAGGTACACTAATACGTGCCAGATATGGTACAAAACGTTTATAATAGTTAACCATGCCTAAAAACCCTCTAAGCATTCTTATATTCTTAGGTAGAGGATACTTCTTTATGAGTTCCAATCTACTCTCATCTACACTTATAAATTTAGTACTAATATTGTATCCCAAAAATTTAATTTCTTTCTTATAAAATTCACATTTATTAAAATTTACCTTTAACCCTTCTCTTGCCAATACTTCCATAACTTTCTTCAAATGTTGTGAGTGCTCCTGCTCATCCCTGCTATATATTAATATATCATCTACGTAGTGGACCACAAACTCTTCATATGGTTCAAGTATTTGTTGCATTGCCCTGATTAATGCTGCTGCCGAACTGCTCAACCCATATGGTACAGTCCTGAATTGATATACCCTTCCATCTACCATAAATCCACAATATTTTCTGGACTCCTTTTCTAACGGTACCAACCAAAAAGCACTTTTCAAGTCCAACTTACTGTATATGCTTGCATTGTAACATTTTGCCAATAGTGGTTCTATCGTAATAGGCGTCTCAAACTGAGGTTTTGTTCTTTCATTCAGTCGACGTGCATCCAGACATAATCGAATGTCTCCTGTTTTCTTCTTAACTACCACTAAAGGATTAACATATCGAGTTTTACCCCTTTCAATTACGCCATCTCTTAGCATTCTTTTTATCTCTACATCTACTTGTGATTGAATATTCTTAGGAATGGGATAATTTTTTACTTTAAATGGTCTCGTCTCATCCACTTCTAACGAATGTTGGTAATTTCTTGCAATACTGGGAAACTTATTAACTAATTCTATATTCTTTTTTATTAAATACTTAACCTCTTCTTCCTTATCCTCCTTACAATCCAATTTTATTGAATCAACATCTTCAGGGAACTCCACTTCTCCATTTTCTTCCTTACCCATATCTTCCATCATCATTACTTCCTTTTCTTCCATCATTTTACTTTCTTCTTCTATATTATTAATAACCCTTTCTCCATCCTCTTCACACTCCTGGATCCATTTCACTTTTGTATTATTAATTACTATATCTTTCTTTTGTATATCTATTATCGCATTAATCTTATCTAATAAATCTATTCCCAGTATTCCATCCCTTCCTAATCCTTTTATTACTATAAATTCTCCCATAAACTTAGTATCATCTATTGTAAATTCAACAATAAAAATTTTATTTACTACTGTTAAAATTTTCTTTGTAGCAGTAACTATTGTAATTTTACTTGTGGGCATATATTTCCCCACTTTATTCTTAATCAAACATTCAACCACATTTTCATTTAAAAACGACGTTTCGCTTCCTGAATCTATTAAACAACTTAATTCTCTATCACTTATTTTAATTTTTATATGAGGTAAAACCGTGTTTATAGCGTATTTCGACTGTTCATACAATGCATTACATTCATTCCTTTTGGTTGGTCTATCTAAAAATCCTTACTACATGCTAAATCTAATTTACCCTGTTTATCTTGTGTTTCTAAATTATAATTACATCTTGTATCTTTAGGACGTGTCCCTGTATAATTTTTAACCTCTGATGAACTTTCCTTTCTTACATCTTTATTATTATTGTCTATTCTACCTGGTGAAGCCATTCTATTATTACTAAAACCATAATTATTTGATCGTTGAGGACTTGAATATGTACTATTATTATTATTATTGCCATTCATTCTAGAATATGGAGTTCTATTGACATTTCTATCTACATAATTACTCTGATATCTTTTACTATACTCCATGTCAGCTAAACTTTTCAACAGTTCAATAAACTGTTGCATATCACTAATATTCTGAATAGCTACTGCCTGACTTATTTGTGCATCGAAATGTGTACTTAATTGACATACTAGATCTCTTTCATTAATTTTAGGTTGCAGATACTTTAAAATTGAGTGTCTTCTCATAACGTAAGACTCTCGTGACTCGTTACTATTGTTACTATATCTACCAAATAATAAATCATTTCTTACTCTTGTTTGCCTTGTTGTTCCCCAGAATTGACTGGTAAATCTGACCTCGAACTCCTCCATAGTCTTCACCTTATCCGATATCATGTCCCACCAGGTCATCGCATCGTCCTTGAGACAGTCCCTATCTTTTGAAGTTTCTTTTGGTCCCCAGGCACATCTTGTAGACTTTCTTTTATTTTCTTAAGAAAACCCATTGGATTGGTATTCGCCATACCATAAAATTTCGGCAATACTTCATTCTGGACTGGTACAGGGATGAACGCAGGCACACTCGCTTCATTCTTCTCTTTTCTCACTTGGTCGATTTGTTTTTGCATGTACGTCATCTTTTGTTCCTGCCATTCTCTTTTCTCCTTTTCTTCTAAAAATTGGCTCATACTAACTGTATTTTGTTGCTTGCTTTGATCGTTAATTAATATTGGAAACGAATCTTCTATAATATCTTTATCTGTTTGTTTACTGCTATTTATTGGCACAATTTGATCCATTATCTCTTCCAATTTTCTCTCTACTCTTCTCTCCCTATCCTCTTGTCGTTGTTCCATAACCTCTTGTTGTTTTATTATCTCCACGTCATTGTGATTTTCTTGTATCATTTTCATAATTTGTTCCATTTTTCTATCCATGTCATTGTAATTTTGTTGTATCATTTTCATCATCATTTGTGTCATTGTTTGCATCATGTCCATTACCTTTTGACTGCTACCACCATCCTGCCCTGCTTCATGTATGGGATTTAAATTTAAGTTACTAATTCCTGCACTCGCACCCTCTAATGACTCTTGACTGCCAATTAGTGGTGGCTGTCTCCATTCGTTTACATTCGAAATGCCATCCATATTTATCGTAATTGCTTTTTTATTTCTTCTATATATATCTTTAGACTCTGTTATATTCGCGTCACACGTTGGGTTCGCCAAACTTGTGCTGTGAACTGTGCTTTTGAATTGCTTATAAACTTTAATTTCACACAGCAACTTATTCTGCCAGCTATCTTCAGTCGGTTCGCCTTCCTTGAGCTCACTTCTCCAGGGGTAATCCTCACGGATTCGGGTAATAGAATTAAAATAATACAAGGTATAAGACAAATTATACAAGCATTTCCCCCCTTACAATTTTATTTAAAAAAAAAAGAAAAAAAAATCAACTTTACAAAGTGTAACGTTGAACTGACAATAACACAGTTACGAGGATAAAAAAAACTTGGATACCATATGAAGATACAAGTTGTAAAAAAACCTCCGATTTAATTACCGCGAGCAAAGATTTGAAATAACAATACTCAAGAAAATTTATCAGATGTCAACAAATAATATTAACCCCAACTCAAACGTCAAGATAAACTTCAACTATCTTCCGCGCACAATCAAAATCTTACAGTCATGTGTGCATCTAACATGACAATCCATAAAAATTTCCCCACCTTCCTACGTATTAAAATATTTATATGAATAAAAACTAAACTCCATAAAAACAGTCTGACAAATTTTCTAGATATTTTTCTGATTATAAAAATTTTACAAAATTACAAATTATATTTTTATAGAGCTCTTTTCAATATGTAAATTATAATAATTAAATACTACTTACATTAATTAATGTAATGAAAACACAACACGAGAGATTTTTTTCTTCAGATAGGACTTTAAATTAAAATTACTACTTACAAGTTTAAAAGACTCGTAAAACCACGTCTAATGAATTTTAAAAATACAATCGAAACACCAAACAAACAAAACGAATTATTCAAAATATATATATTAAACAAAATTAAGTCTTGCTTAATATCCAAAATAATATGACCTATCTCAGAAAGCACTAGTGAATCTCTAAAATCTAATTCCAGGAAACGCCATCATCCCCACCTAACATAACAAATCAAGATAGAGAAAATATATATATCTCTCCGTACTAGATATGACTTCCAGGTTGGCGCCGACTTTGAACATCAATCTAGGCCTGGATAATGTACAGTCGTGGATCAAATCAAACATTACAAAATTTATCATTTACAATTTAAATCTTTATCGTAGTCTGTCTGAAATAAAATATACATAATAAAATAAAATACATTTTTAAATCAATGTTATTCAAATAATGTTCAATATAACTTTTCTTCTATTTTTCTTTCTTCTGCAGGGAAAAAACCACAGCAATATGTAGTGTATAATTACAAAATACAAAAATAAACATTAATCGAACCAAAGTAATAATTTTAATAAACCATATTTAGAACTACCAATACATTTATTCATTAAATTCTTCTTCGTTATCTAATCTTAATTTAAAACATTTATAATTTCCCACTTGCATCTCTTGCGCAATTTGTTTGGCATGGTCATTAGTTCATGTCCAATAAATGCGCAAAAACTTTCTACATCAGCAGGCAAACCAGATTTTTCATTTGCTATATTTTGCACAGCTTCTGCCATAATATTTGTCAAAGAATCTGTTTTTCTTTTACGTTTCTTTGTTGGTGTTTCCTGCATATGATTCTTTTCTCTGGTTGTTGATGGAGATGAGGCTGTGCTAGCTGGTGATGAGATATCTCTCGCTCCTGTGTGCATTCCCTTAACACTTTCAAAATTATATTCACTTTCAATATTGATGGCTGTAAACTAAAACATACCATTGTAACATAAACAATTTGTGAAATTACCATGCATACAATTTGATCGGTGCTATTATCGCTTGCTTCAAAGTCAATCAGTTGGGATTCTGTCTTGTCCATTTCTATTTGTGACAAATTCGTTTTGCTTTTGTCTTTCTTGCAATAGGGTAACAAAAAAATCAGTTCTTCATAAAGCCACCAGCTGGGTTTTTGGTCGTCACAACTTGATCCACTTGGCAATTGTTTTCTCGTGCTTCTATGCACTTCCAAAAATTGCGTTCTTAAATTATTAATTTTATTATTTACTTCTTCTGTTGTGAGTTTTACTTTAATTTGTTGCTCTAATTCTGCCTTAATTGTCTCTAACGCTTTTAAACGTTGGATTTTGTTGTGATAATTTGGAGAGGTATGCTATAAATAGAAAAAATTTACATTCCACTTATAAAAAAGGTTTTAATTCTTACTTTATACAGAATTAGTTGCAATTCGTATAAACTAATCAAACATTTTGTTATTTCGGGGCCCCATATTTTGTTACTGGACATTCTTACACAATTTCTACTAATTTCCAAAACAAAACAAACACTACGTAACCTGCAATTATTAGATGATTTTTTTAAAAAATGAACAGTTGGTACAAAAGAAATGGTGTTTAATGCGCAAGTCTAGTATGAAACTTTGATGAAAAGTGGGATCGGATCTAGTTTTGTAGTTTAGAAACTTTGATGCATTTCTTTTGAATTACACTATCAAAGTTTCGACAAGTACATCTAGTTTGAAAACTTGTCCAAGTTTCTAGACGAAAAAAGTGTAATGTAACTCAGGCTTAATAAAAGCTACTATGGATTGTAGTCGATATACTGCTTGAATTCAAAGGCAACAATTATATGTGTCGGTAGGTATTTATTTGCACGCTTCTCAAGCGCTCTTTATTCTAAATCAGTGGTGCCCAACTAATATTGGTACGAGGGCGATTTTGAAAATCCCGATACGCCACGCGGGCACTGCCAAGTTAATAAAAAAAAAACATAAGTGATATACTTTAAGGAAACTACATTATACTACTACACTACTTTTTATTTATTACGTTAATTTAGCAGTTACTATGACACACTTACAACACTTCAAGTCTAATAGACCGGAACAGCAAAAAGCTAATGCGATACTTGGCTGTTCACATTTTCAGAAAGCTTCTTAAAGTCTGGTTGATAATTTTCTGTGCAACCCAAAATCATACAATTTTTGATGTGTTCGTTAGTTAACATGCTTCTGTATTTGGTTTTAATTACTTTTAGTTGAGAAAAAGCACGTTCAGATAGATATGTTGAACCGAAAAATGCTTTAACGATGAGAGCACAGTTACGTACGTTTCTGTATTTAACAGGGTTCATGAGCTTGAAAACATCGTCGCTTTTATTATCTGTGCTTTTCAGGATGATATCACTGCGAAGTGTAATAATTTCTAATTCAACTTCCGCTTTATTAACAAAGCAATGGGTTTCCATCAACGAAGCTAGTTGTGAAACATCACTATCGATAAATGGATTTTGGACAAAAATAAACAAAGGTTCCATACAGAAAATGTTGTCAAAACGCCTTTCGAATTCCGATTTTAACTGGTGAAGCAGCTCCACATGTTTAGTTGGGTTATACTCCGCAAAATATTCAGCCTTCAAAAGAAGAGTAAAAGCAGGAAAATGTTGAACATTTTTCTCCTCTAACTGCTTCTTCCATAGATCGATTTTTTTTACGAAAGCTGAAATTGCGCTCATCATGTCTGATATGTGTTTTTCTTTTCCTTGTAGTGTTTCGTTGAGTTTATTAAGTTTTGCAGTTACATCAGTCAGAAATGCCAAGTCGGCCAGCCATACTTCATCGTCGAGTTTTTCTTCATAGCTATCTTTAGACTGCAAAAATATTTTGATTTCTGTCATCAAACCAACAAATCTTGTCAGCACTTTACCACGGCTAAGCCACCTTACTTCAGCGAAGTAGATCAAATCACCGTGTTCACTGTCCAATTCATCAAGCAAATTTTTGAAAAGACGATGGTTCAACGCTCGTCCACGAATGAAATTCACAATTCGTACAACTACGCTCATAACATGGCCAAGGTTAAGATTTTTGGCAATCAAATTTTCCTGGTGTATAACACAGTGATAGGAATTAAAATTAGGAAAATCTTTATCCTTTTCACACAGACCAATAAATCCAACATTTCTGCCGATCATAGCAGGCGCTCCGTCGGTTGTCATGGCTACCAGTTTCTGTATTGGTATGTTCTGTTCAGTAACCATCTTTTTGATTGCGTCAAAAATGTCTTGTCCTCGTGTATAAGTTACCAACGCCAAATTGGCGAGCAATGCTTCTTTAACAGAAAAGTCAGAAAATACCATTCTGATGAACACCAAAAGCTGTGGTGAGTCAGTAATATCCGTCGACTCGTCCATTTGCCATGAAAAAAACTCGCATTTTGCCAAGTCATTTTTCATCTGGTCAACAACGTCATTTGCTATTTCATCAACTCGTCGTGTTACCGTGTTCCTCGATAACGGCACTTGTTTTATTTGTGAAATTATGTCATTTTTGTTTTTAAAATCATGAAACAAAGATTCTGCTATGCCCAACATAGCTTCTTTTATTAAAACTCCGTCAGAGTAGGGTTTTTTGTGAGAAGCCAGGATATAACTTACTTTCAAGGATGCTTCTGTGTGAGCCTTTGATTTATTTTTAGCAGTAAAAAAGGTATTTTGTTGAGCGCGTAGAGCAGCTTGCGAAGTTTGAACTTTATTCTTTCGTAATGCAGACTGCGGTGGATATTTATCTGAAATAATAAAAAAAAAACACATGTTATGTAGATAAGTACCCACACTTTTTTTAATATTATTTACTTACATAACAAAGTAAGGATGATGATAACATGTATTATTGTGTCGAAATTCAAATAAAAATTCATAAAAGCTGGTTATATTACTTGCACATTAACATGCTTACCTTTGAAATCCGCATGAAGACTTTTATGATGACGTTCGACGTTCGATCGCTTTGGTACCGCTACAGAAGCATTGCAGAGTAAGCAAATAGCTTTCTCGCCAACACTCGTAAATAAAAACTCTTCTTCCCATTCCCTATTGAAGTGATATATTTTCTTTTTCTTTGATGGCCCAGGTGCATCACTCATTTTACGGCAAGGAGATGACGTATGTATGATGTGAATCGAAACCTAGTTAAGTATTTAATATAGAATGAAATGAGAACACGTGCATGCCACAGGGCGAATAACGATGTATGCCAGCGTAACTGATTTAACTGACCGCTCGCCGCGCAGCCGAGTCCGACCGAATATTTTCGCGGCGATAGAACAGGACGCCGCGACGACGCAACCTCTCGCTCGTATTCACGCTGTAGCCTACCTAAACCTACGCATGCGTAGGTAATGCAGACACACTTTCAGAAGTACATACACGTCACAATGCGCAAAGCGAGAATTTGTGTCGGGCGATTCTATGTTAGCGCGCCAAGCTCGTTTTAGGGGTGGCCGCTTCAACAGTAACATTGTACCGCATCGTATCATTCATTCAATTTATTACAACGCACGCGGCTGCCAATTTTAGCTCGCGCACATTTTGACAAACCAATATGTACTTCTGAAAGTGTGTTCACTATACCTACTTACGACTCATACGGCGTGTTGCTCTGTTATTGTTTATTTAATTTATTTTACCTAATTTAATTTTTGAAAATTTGTATTCCTTATCCAATTTTGTTCGCGGGCGCCTAGAAAACAGGCCGCGGGCTACCAGGTGCCCGCGAGCTACTGGTTGGGCACTACTGTTCTAAATAAAGGGACTATTCTGGTTAAAAATTATCTTAAAGAAACATTGTTTTTCAAATAAAAATACTTATTCCCCCGAAAATAATTATTTCAAAATACTACAACAATGAAATAATCCTTTTCATTCGAACAAATGAATGAATGAAATAAATACAACATATCATTCAATAATGAATAAAAGCGATATCTATTTGGTTATTTGCTTATTTCTATGAGTTTAAAACAGTGGGACATCTTGAGTGAAGGGTTTGTTTCTGTTTTTGCATTTAAAATTTGAAATCAGTATCCTATATCTCAGGGGTGGCCAAACTTTTGGGATCCGTGGTCTACTCCACATTTAAAAAAATCGAAGGCGGTCTACCAATGGCAGAGCTAAATTAACGTAACGTACATGTTTATATATTTATTTTCGGTAACAAGAAAAAATGGTAAATTATCTAATTTTTATAAAAAAACTTAATATTCATATTTACAAAATAAAAATTCACTGACGAAAATAATTAAAGTATTCATACATCAAAAATTGACCATCCTATTCACTTCGTTTAGTTGAAATTTGGCACTGTATATCTGCGACAAGTTTATCATATTGTGGCTGGTATGAGCTTATTGCAATGCGTAAACACGAAATTAAATGTTCATCTGTTAAACGCGACCGATGTTTGGTTTTTATGGCGTTCATGGTTGAAAAAGCAGATTCGCAAAAATACGTCGATCCAAAGTATGATTTCAAATACAAAATCAATTTGTAAATATTTGGAAACGGTTCCTCAGAAATTAATTTCCAAAAATCAGTATCGCTAGATGCTCTGGATTTAAGAAATATATCGCATCTTAATTTAGTAATTTCTTCCTCGACCGTGACTGATGTGGTGTCTATTAAATGTCCTATTTTTTCAGATACTCCATCAATGTTGACATTTTCATTAAATGGAAATATCATAAAAATGAGTATTTCTTCCAACCTAATTAAGTCAGCGAATCTTCTTTCAAATTCTTCAAACAAAACATCTAAGTGTTCGGCGAAATCTTCGAAGTCTCGGTTTGGATTATGGATGCACTCTTCCTCCATGTTTTTGAAGTTTCTCAATTCATGTTTTCTTAATTGAGACGCATACCTTTTTATCGTTTCTTTAAAAGTTTTAATCGCGCTCATCATGTCTGTTAAACATTTATTCTTTCCTTGTAGATTTAGGTTTAAATCGTTAAGTTTTGCAGTGATATCGCAGAGAAAAGCTAGTTTCATGAGCCATTTCTCATCTTCCAATTCAGTAATGTGCTCTCCTTTCATTTGTAGAAATTTTTTTATTTCTGGTAACAGAATACGAAATCTTTTTAAAAAAGCACCACGGCTTAGCCACCTCACGTCTGTGTGCAATAAGAGTTCTCCGTACTCTGATTCAGTTTCTTCCAAAAGCGCCCGAAATTGTCGTCTCTGAAGACTTCTTGAACGAATTGAATTGACGATTTTAAAAGCAATTTGCATTATATCATTAGACTTTAGTATTTTTGAACACAATACCTGTTGATGGATAATGCAATGATAGCTGGTAAAACTGGGAATTTCCTCATCATTATTGCACAAGGCAATAAAACCAATTCGATTCCCGACCATTGCTGGAGCTCCATCTGTTGTAATAGAGACCAATTTATATATTGGAAATCCTGTCTTATCAATAAAGTTTTTAAATGAATTGTAGATATCTTGGCCTCTCGTTTGTCCTTTCAATAGAATTATAGTTAATAACTCTTCTTTTGAAGTCATATCTTCGAAAACCATTCTCACAAAAATGCATAACTGCAATGTCACTAATATCCGTGGATTCATCAAATTGAAGTGATAGGAACTTACAAGCTTTTAAATCGTCATTTAATAAATCCCCCAAATTATTATTCATAGCTTCAGTCCGTCGCATCACAGTGTTACGCGACAAAGAAATATTATTTATTGACGATATTATTTCAGATTTGTTTTTAAAATTGTGGAAAAGCACTTCTCCCGCTTTACAGAAAGCTTCTTTTATCAATTCTCCATCTTCGAATGATTTTTTTCGCTTTATCAAAACTTCTGTAATTTTAAACGACGCCAATGTTACTGCTTCAGCTTTGGTGCCTGGTCTCGTAAATAACGATTGCTGTAAATGTAAATTCGACTTTAATTCATGCACTTTAACTTTTCGAAGTTCACTGCCGATTGGAAAGTCTGTAGCGTATTTTAAGTGCATGGTTTGAAAATGTCTTTCGACGTTTGCTTTTTTTGGTAGTGCCACACTTGAGTTACATATGAGACAAACACATTTCTCCTTCACCATAACAAAAAAGAAATAATTTTCCCACTCATTGTGATAATGGTATGTTTTACTTCTCTTAGCACCGGTGTACGCTATGCTTGGTTAGTCTACGCTCACAGAAAATAGTTTTTTTTTTGAAAAGTTTACCTATATATAAGGTTTAATTAAATGCGAATTATTACAAAAGTTCTAATTAAGAAAACAAATAAATATTTTGTGAGACATAAATTTTAGGTTTTTTTTATTTTATAAGGTGAAAGAAAACAAGAACGGCTATTTTATACATTTATACAACTGCATTATGTTATAATTCATTTTTTGGCTTGTTTTGTAAACTTAAATTCTGGAAAATCAGGAGGAAAAAGTCTCTGCTGTTGTTTTAACCAGGCTCGTATATATTCTGCTTTTTTTTCATCCTGGACAAAGTTAATGGTGTTTTTGTTTCGTTTATACACATCGAGGTCTTCAGGAGAACAATCAAAAACAACGGGATTTGAAAAAGTAGATGCATCAGACAACGATCTGTGACCACTATCATCTCGAGGTCGAGGTCCATTTTGCGAACCTAGTCGTTGTTGATTATTATTTCTACTGGGTCCAGCTGCTGAGTAACCACTATCACGACTCATTTTGTTTTTTGTTTTTTTGTTTTATTCACCAGTTGTACTCTTGGACTATTTGGTAGTTGCTCGTGGCACAATAAATCAATATTTTTATTTGTATTATTGTACAGAATCGATTGGAACACTGGATTAAGTTTGATTGATTTTCCACAGAAACAAAAATCTAATTCACAGTTGCAGTTCTTCTGGCTCATATTTCTTAGACTGATAGTTATTTAGTAAATCGATTAATATATATACACATGCTTACGCAATATTAGCGTTTATCAATCCAAGAATGATGTAATATATTTACTATTTTATAAAAGATATGTGACAGTAAATTCAAAAGAAAAAAAACGGTCTGGTATTGTTGTTGTTGATAGGGGGATTCGAACCAAACATGTATTAGTGCAAATGAGGTGAAAATGAAATACTTATTATTGTTTAACTCAACCTGCCACCAGACCGTTTTGTTTTTACTTTTGTTCTGTGTCTACTTATATTGGGGTGGGGGAAAGGAAAGAAATTCTCTTATTAAGTAACATTTTTATTTCTCAATAAACCAATTAAATACTAAACATACATTATCTTTTGCACAATTTAAATAATTATTTCTATGTTGTTTACAATGACAATTTATTACTGCTCCATTTATTAGAGTTTTCAGTGGAGGACAATTAAATTTATTCAAATCAATAATTATATTTGGTACAAATTTTTCCAGTGTTTTCTTCTTCGGTAATCCTTTGGTCATTATAATTCCATCGCCAATAATTTCACTAATATAATTACTTATATTCTCTGTTGGAATTGTATTAGTTGTGTTATCATCCCAATCTATACCGTGAATATTATCAGTACACCAATTCATATGCGCTGCCACTTTCATTGAAAACCAACATAATTTGTGTTGTGGTTGTACAAATGTGTGATACTCGGTCCTATTTGAAATATCATTTATTGCTAGTTCTCTAATAATAAATTCACTGTCTTTATATTGAAATCTCTGAATATCCACTATGAACATTTTTTTCTCAGAAAATTTTTACAACACTTGTAAATGGATTATATTTAACAATCCGGTCGTGTAATAGGAGACAATAGGGGCTATTCTGTAACTGTATCGGTTAAAAATAGCGGGGCGTTAAAATTCTAATTTTTAACGGAAATTCATATTCTGTAATTGGTAAAATAACGTGGACGTTAAATTGGTTATTTTTAACGCATACGTTAAACTATTCGGTTGTATTCGGAAATATTGGCAGAAGTAATATATATTAAGTATACATTTGCACTAAATTATAGGTTATTTTTGTTTTATAATATTGCCAGTATCACATGTTGACATGTTCGAATACGACATGTTGTGTCATATGTATAATTGGTAGTGGTTTGGTAGATTAAAATGGAGAAAAAGGGGCAAGGACGCTCATCCAGAATGAGCAAAAATCAAAAAGAAAGCATGATAAACTTTATAGAACAAAATCGTCTCCTACTTGAAGCTAAAGTAAAAGTTAATAATTTAGATAAATATAATAAAGAATGGAAAACATTAACAGATTTATTAAATAATGAACCTGGGGCCAAAAAAACAGTGAGTCAATGGAAAGAAGTAAGTATATTAAAACAAAAAAAATATATATTATATTATTACTGTAACTACTATATTAAACATTGTGTCTATATATTTTTGTTTTAAGAAAGTTTAATCTATTTTTGTAGGCATTAAATGAATTCAAATCAAATACTAGAAAAAAAGCCAGACTATTACATTTGCAGGGTGTGGGAACTGGGGGTGGCCCAATAACTGAAAAATATTTAAGTCCAATTGAAGAAAGGCTTTTAGGTTTGCTATCAATGATAACAATAATCGGGGCACCAGTAACCGAAGCAGGTATACCTGAAACATTTGAGGAAAAAAATATACGGGAGGAGCCGTATACATTTTCTGTAAGTACGGGTGAATAATAATACTTAGTTTTAGTATTCTAAATATGGTTTTTAGTAAATAGATAAAAATAGATCGGAAAAGCCTTTTCCAAAAGTCTTAATATTGTTACAGGTAAATCCTGATGAGAGTGAAATTTACATACAAGAAGTAAGTTAAATTAACATCAGTAGGTTCGATTACCCGACACGGGGACCTCCACCTCCACAATTAATTAATTAAAAGTATTAAGTCGCGTGATTCGCGGTTTTATTCGCGGATTCGCGGCATTTATCGCAGGTTTTTCCGCGGATCCGCAGTTTTATTCGCGGTTTCGCGATATATTTAGCGGAATTCGCGGGGTGTCCGCGGATTTATTCGCGGATTGTAGCGGGTCCGCGGATTTATTCGCGGATTTTAGCGGGTCCGCGGTTTTATTCGCGGATTTTAGCGTGGGGTCGCGGTTTTTGTCGCGGTATTCGCGGCTGAAGTCTTGGATTTCGCGGAAGGAGTTTAATTAGATGCAAATTCGCGGATCCTAACGTAAATTTCAGTTTAACCAATGTTCGGAGATATCTAGAATAGATGTTTGGAAATTTGAGATTAGATGGAGCCACGTATTTATTCAGAATTATTCGAATTATTTCTTGAAATTTTTTTTTATTTTTGCCCAACCCAGGAATCGAACGTGGATCCTTTAGAGTGAGAGACCGGGATTCTACCATGAGAGCACATCAGGAACAAGAATTAGAAATTTTAAGTTACATATTGCAGTGGAATTTGCTTTGAAATTGCTTATTTAATTTTAATTCACACTACAGCTTATATCGCCGGCTATTCAGTCTAGTAGAATCCACGAACTGCCATCTCATGAATCGTTCCACACGGGAATGGGTGTAATTTTGTTTTCCAGAATAAAACCATAAACACAAATAAAACACAAGTCAATTCCGTTTATGTCAATGTATTAAAAAAAAATCAAAAAAAATCCCTCTACAAAGTGTATAGGGTGCTAAAGCATCATTAAACAGTAGCAATGAGGAAACACTCTTTGTGAATATTGACTCGCACAAAGAGAAAAACCTCTTTTAAATCACGATTAAATATAAAACTAATAAATATTAGTGAAATCTGTCAAGTTTAACCTCTACTGTGTCCCCCACAAACAAATATTAAAAACAAATTAGTTTTCAAAACTCACGCTAGTTGATATTTTCATGCACCAAATAACATGACAAGGTCAATCCCCACTACAATACCTCCAACCTTGAATTCAAAAATGTTCTCGAAATATTATTTTAAGAAAAAACAACTTCCCTTACAAAAAACATGACAACTTTCGCTAATATCCATATACTACTTTCAAACATATAATTATTACAATAAATACATAAATTTATAACAATGAAAATAATCCTGATATCAAATATATAAACAAAATAATTTTTATCAACTTACATTAATCTTTGTGCGATTTTATAAAATACATGAGAGGCATCTTTTTTCACAAAATTTCAAATAAACATTAAACCTTCGCAAAAATCGAATTAAGATTTACTTGCACCTTACACTAAATGCAAAACAATATACAGCCCGAATTTATACAACAAAGAATAAAATTGATTATTTTATTCTTTAATGAACCAAACACTTTAACAGTCAAGATACCTCTAAATCAAAAATGAAAAATTCACATCCGCCTGGCCATCCCTACCATCTATAAAATCAAAATATATACAGACAATACATTTTATCAAATACAATATCCGAAAAAGCGGCAAATTCAATCCTTTGGTCCACCTAATTATATACAAGGGCTAATCATAATTTCATACATCATACAATTTATTTTATTTATAAAATAATATATATATATCGATCCCCGTCTGAAATAAATAAATATACAACTGAAATAGCTAATTTTCATTAGAATGTCCCTATTACTGAGTTCACAAATTATTCAATCTTTTTCTTTACTTGTCCATGGAAAGTCCATGACAATATGTAGTCAATATAAATATTTTAATGTTTTATTTTAAAATGTGATGGCGCCACGTATTTATTTAGAATTATTTCCTAAAAGATTTTTTTTTATGTTTGCCCAACCCAGGAATCGAACGTGGGCCATGCATCACATAAAGCGGCTTCTTAGGCACTAGACCACAACGGGGATGAGATTTTATATTTTGAAAGCTGCATATATATAGTCTGAATTATATTTCGAATTATTTTAAATTTTTTTATTTTTAAAATAGAATTTAATAATTTGTAAGTTGCATATACAGTCTGACTTATATTCCGAATTATCTAAAATTGACGACCGTAATTTTGTGCGTAAGAATGCTTCATTAAAAATAAAACATAATTTCACATGGAATAAATTTTTATTTAGACATCTATTTTTTAGCATAATATACAGTAATATACAGAGCATCTAAGGATTACAATGCAAGTACATAGATCAAAACAAGTCTATACATGTCTTAACAGATATAGACTAATAGTTTTGGGGGCAGGAAAACGGTAAGGGTGGGGTAAAATTTTTTTATTCTACATATATACATACGTTTTTATTAATCTTTCAATTTCATTACTTCGAAATCGAAATGAAGAGTATTAAAATGTAAATATAATATCTCTAACATATACATAGCGTTTAATGAAGTATCATGACAAGACAATAACGTTCTAATCCTATGATGCAAGTCACCTTCCATCTGAAAACATGCCTGTAGTGTTGCATTGTAGAATCGTACAAAATCGATACTCTTGAACACAGATAGCTTTTGATTAATTAGCTGCATAAGATGAAACATATTGTTGTAGGTGTTTTCGGAGAAAACGATTGTTCGATTTCGGCTTTTAAGTCGTACAATTTTTATATGTTTATATGCACTAGCTCTAATATAATGTTCTGGACTGCTACCTTCGGTTTTACAAAATTCTTCCCACTCGTCTGCAGTAAAGAAGATAAGTGTACTAGACGAACGAACTTGAATCAAGGGTATGAAGCCTGCTGCCGGACTCAGACCTATCGTAATATATTTAGTGCCTTCCTTATTAAGTAGATAAGTCGATTGTCCAATAAGCTGCTTTTCACGAAAGATTGCATCCTCCTTCAATTTAAGAGAGGTAGTGATGAATTGGTTGTAGTTATTCGTATTTTCAACTGAAACAGAACCAAAAATATTATAACTGAAAAAGTAAATATAAAATATAGATACCATCTGCCATTGCTTTAACGCAGCTTATCAACACTAATAAAAACATGAAACTGAATCGTTCTTTGATACATGCTTACCTGTTAGCTGCGATCAGGTTAGGTGGGGGAAGCGGAAAGACATTCTCAGCGCAGGTCCATTGATGTAAGGTGGGGGGTATTAGTTGTCAGCTTAAAATTAGTAATGTTCCATCAAATCGTAAATGTATTATAAAATATATTTGTCTCTTAAGGCGATATCTCGCCAACGATGTTACGATGGCCCCAAGCTAGAGTGTGTATACCATCAACATCAATCCACCGCTTATCATCGAAAGGAGATAGAGCTAATTTATTTTGCGAGATCGAAGAAATCTTATGCAGTCGAGATTTAAATAAATTTTGAGATTTAAATAGCAGCTTTAGATCGAATAGACATCTTTTATAATCCTCTAAAACGATCTCATTCCTAACAACATTTTTTTTGATACCTTTGGATTTTTTGATTTGTCTACCCTCGACATTAAGTGCATAAACCTTTGACCGCAAACCAACAAATTCACTCATTAGTCTACCTGCGTTCTCATCTTTAAATAGTCCAACAATAGCCTTATTTTGTATAGGTATGTTGAAAACATTATTGATCGGAAAGTTGGATGTATCAAATTTAGAAAGATTATTTTTAATGTCACAGTAAATATCATCTACTTGAAATCGTAATATAAAACTATCAGTGTCCATATAACATAGATTTACGTTTTCTTCATATACACTTTTCAAATGATCATAATAGAAATCATACATATGAAGTTTAGAAAGCTCCAACACGGAGAAACCAATATAAATAGGTTTATCGTAAATAACTCTCAATTTTTCCATTTGTATCGCTACAAAATTTTCAGAAAAAATCTTAATATTTTTAAAATTCAATTTAGAAACTAAACTAGAGGCCCCTCGCCTTTTACCTATATCTTCCCAATGAGATATTAATTTTACATCTACACGCTTGTCAACATTTTCCATCGTTTTACCGAAAACTGAGTTATTCATAAGTTTATAAAAATCTCGTTCAAAATCATTTCGTGCTATCTTACGATAGCCGGTATTCAGATCAATATATGTTTGAAGCCAATTAGATTGCTTAAATCCTAAAACGCGAGTAATTCTTATAATTTTAAGCCCGCTATTTAAAGCCTGTTTTAAATTTCTATAATGTACAACATAATTTCGTTTATTTTGTAGGTTAGCAATTAATTTCTCATTAGAATATTTAGATGTAGGAGGCGTCATCTTCTCAGGAAGAAAAGGTAGATCATTATGTTTATCGTGTAAGACTTCTGGATACTCGATATCAACCTCTAAAAAGTATCCAATTTCAGAATCATCCGGAATCTGCGATATGTTTAAATTTTTAATTTCTAGATTTGAGAGCCAGCGGAAACCTCCTGAAGGCAAATACTGTGACATAGCCCACCCATACAAATTGTTTGCATCCCAATATACTAAATAAGAATTTGGAGAACTTGCATCATATTCCGGTAGATATCTGTTATTAGCTGTAGCATGTCTTAAAGTAGCCTGCGATAACCCCCCTCTAATATTTTTCTTAATAAAATAATGCATATCTATATCAGTAAGCAGCTCCAATTCTATGTTAGTATATTTTAACATAGCACTCCAAGATAGACCAGGACTAGTAAAATAGTGGGCAGGATCCAAACCGTATGTTTCGCAACAAATTTTACGAAAATTCTCGAAAATATCTGTCAGTAATAATACATCGGTTTTTAAATATAAATTAGAGTAATCTAATAAATTCCGACAATTAAATACTCGCCACACATTTTGTGCATGTTCATAATCGATATCGGTAATATCTTCCCCAGTCAGAGAATTATGAAACCGCTCCTTAGCAGGCAGAAGTTGCTCATTTAATCGTTCAAAAGTATCTACATATTCATATGGAAAGACGCCTCTACGTTGAATTAAATTAAATTGCAAATCATCAATATAATTTGATCTAATATTCTTAAAATCTTGTGGAGATAAATTTTTGGCTAGATTATCGATAGAAGATGGCATGAAGCGGAAAGAATCTAAAAAACGTAAGTTTATGTATACATCTTTCTCAGCGTTAGATTTATCTATAAACTTATCGACTAAAACTCGATTACTAAATTACTAAAACTTATATATTTTTCTTTGTTAACTGGGATAACTGAAATATCAGATTTATTATCTGATAATTCCCTTATGAAAAGGTGACTATCGTATGAAGTAAGACAATGCAGGAAAACGGGAATATAATTAGGGATTTTGAAATTCAAATTACATATAGAATGACTCGCACCCCGAAAATTACCAGTTAAATGGCAATGATCTGCCACTTTATCTTCATTAAGACTTTTTTCACATATATGGCAGCTAACAGCATTTATAAAACTACTACGTTCAACTTCGGTTAAATGTTTCATAGGAACGATAATTTTCAAAAACTTATCATATATCGTTTGGACATCTTCTAGCAATCGCGCTGTATATACTTTTGAACAATCTAGTCCTGCATAAGTAACAAATTTATTTAACGTAGAATCATGAGAACAAACTATATTATAGCCAAAACTGAAGGGAATATGCTTATGTGTTTCGCGTATATGTGAAACAGACGGATCTCCGCCACACGAGAGAATCGGTTCAAGTATACACTCGAAGTCTGCATATATTACAAATGGAACCGGAATTTTTTTATCAAAATCGTTGAATTGTAGAATGTTATTAGGTACCATATTCCCCAACTTATTTTTAACCGATTTATTTGAGGGTAGAATTGCACAAACATGATTACAATCATATGACTGATGTCGGGTTAAAGCTGTGAGAGAGCTAAAAGAAACTAAACATCCATCACATAAATGCAGTTTATGTTGACCTTTACTTATTTGAGATGAGATCAATCTAGAGAGATTTTTTATTAAAACATAATGAGATTTAGCTCCTTCCTCAAGCAACAATAAATTAACATGTATATCTTTCCTATTCTTGGTGAAATAAATAGGTCCTACCACATCATATTTACTAGTTTCTGAGCTTAAAGTTAAACCATAAACATTGATACTTAAATTATTAAGACTTTCTATTTTTTCTAACTCTTTTAATTTAACCGGAAATTCGATCCTATCCAAATTTAGTACGGTAGAGTAATGTGGATACATACTAACTCTATGTGCTGTATTATTGGTAGGATGAAGTGCAGCTGTAAGACACCAAGCTAGGCAAGCGTTATCGTTGTTTTGTATATTTATACATGCCTCTCTATTCTTAATCGATCGAGGTAATTCCAAGTACGATGAACCAGAGAGGGGGGAATATGAATTAATATTAATTTCTAAATGAGAAACTGAAACCAGCCCCCATCCAGAATCTCGTTCTTGAAACTCTTCAGATTTAGTTTGAATTATATTTGCCAACCGATCGTAAACATCATCAACAGCTGAAGCTATTATAAGAACTACGTATTGAGTGTAGAACGATTTTAATTCGGTGATCTGATTATCTGCGTGAGGCTTAACATAATTAGCAAACAGTTCAAATTGTACCTTTATACCCGATATCGTCTGTTGAATGATATTTTTAATCAGTTGACATGACTTTAATTTAGAATCTATAAAAAATGTATGAATATCACATGTCCTAGAGCCTAAAATTGAATATGATGCAATACGAGATCTAAAACTGCTTGCTATCTCATAAACTCCATCTACCAATAATGAAGCATTATTACACACATGCTGTTGAGAACGAAGATGTCCCCTATATAAATAGTTGTTAGGGAACGTTCGCCCGCAACAGCTCGGTATTACCTGAGGCACATCTATTTTAACTGTCTTGGAGGAGGATGCGTGATGTTGAACTGCTTTCCTTTTAAGCGATTCTGTAGGATGTACATTTGTCAGATGTCGTTTTAAAGAATTCTTCCTAGAAAACGTTCTCTGACAGACATCACAAGTATGAACGAGATCATTAACGCAGGGATGTCTTTTAAGAAGATCTGGGCGACTGAATATCTTTCCGCATTTGTTACAATCCATAACTAAAACTAACAATAAGAAATAGTTAATATGAGATAGAAAAGAAACATATTAATCATATAAAAATACTCTCAATATGTAAGATACCGAAAACTTAATGTTTAAAAAATCATGTAAAACATCTTATAGAAAAGAGCGAGTTGACAAATTTAATTAAAAAAATTATGAGATCTGTTTTCAAAAATATATAAGAAAATCCTTATAGATATATTCAAACTAGCTTTCATAATTAAAAGTGAGACACATAAAATATAAAAATAATGCCAACAGATTTAAAGTGAATATCGATAATAAAATTTATTTATACATAAAAGTAAAACCTGTTTGCCAGACAAAAAATTGTTACATTATTTTAAAATAATACGACAAGTACTTACGTTTAAAAAAACCGCCTAGATGACACTTCACACTCACGGGTATCTGCTCTACACTAATGTTATGTATATACTGAAGATAAATATTCAGATATGATATGTTAAATACAAGATTTAGCGCAGACGCATTAAATATTATATCAGGGGGTAGGATGTATATCAGATTAAAGGAAAATGTAAGTATAAAGAGATCGGTGACTTTCTTGCACGTTTACACCTGTTAAGAATTCCCACAGACTATTGCTTTGAACAGGAGATCCGAACAACTGTCAATATTAGAATCATAAAGCCTGAGGTTTTGCGCGTTTACACCTGCAAAGAATTCCCATAGACCATTGTAACCGTTTGGACAAAGAGACACCTTACTATCGAAGATATACAAAGGATTCTTAAACAGGTGATTATGTTTGCCTTTGTCATCGGGTTCGTTTTTCGGAATATATATATATATATATATATATATATATATATATATATATATATAAATGTAAATATCTTCTATAATATAGTATAGAAAAAAAAAACAAAACCACGTAAATTAAACGAAATAAAAATCATTTTACATAATTTATTGTGTTTAGGTTACAGTAGATGGTTGTAAATATTTCAAAAGCATCTTAACGTTATTTTGTGAGCACGCAGAATTCGAACGAGTATGGTAAAAACAGGCGTTAGGTTGAATATATAAAATAGGCACATTTTCAATATATTCTAAATTTACAATTTCTATATCAACATATGCCTGTAGGAATCGAACCTTTTGATAACCCTTCACATATATGCGATTATAATTTCTACATACATTATCTAGAATTGAGGTTACATATTTTAATTCTATAAATCCGGAAGCATAAGGGATATGATAATAATTATGCGTCAGCCACCTTGCCTCCTTCTGGTTCTTAATTGATAATTTATTAAATGGTGTCAAAGATTTAAATAACATATGTATTGAACGATCTCCATCGGTAATCGACATCTCCTTGGGGGTGAAGTTTGGCGTATTGAACCCCTGAATATCAATAATCAAAGCTGAGATAAAACGTTGTCTATATATTCGATCTCTATGAACTTTTGATAAAACGTGTTTGATGATATTATCCAATTTCTTGATTCTATTTTCAAAACGGCTTCTGTTGGCAGCCATAGTCATCCAGTCAGATTTTCTGTTTTCTATATCAAACCATGAATATTGCACCGGAACACTATCGAAGGTAACTTTCATGTTATCGATATAGATATACAAGTAATTAGTAATAATCACATTATTTTTTTCACTATTCCTGTAAGCGGAGCGTATTCTACAACACAATCGTGAATTATTAAACAGAGTGCGGTAGTATTGTTAGGAAAAGGAGTGTCTGCTTCAAACTCAAGTTTTATGTCTACAGCCCCGGCTTTTATACTGTCTACCTGTTTAGAAACGTCTAACACTAAGAAGGGGTAATCAATGAAAGCGTTATAATCTATTAGAGGTTGAGCGACCGTTCTCCTATAATAGGAACATTGAAAGGATGTATACATCCTGTATGCTAAAGCGTATCGCTTAATATCCATTTGTAAGTTCAGATTATTATATGGATAGGCCTCTGAGTTTAAATATAATTTTATATTACTGATTGACACATGATCAAATCGACCAGCGTCCGCAGTTAAGTTTGTTAATGTTTGTAACTTTAAATAATACACTTTTATATATTTATTTATTGTTTATTATATAAACTATTTTACATTTTAATATTTATAAACCACACACAAACACAACTTAACAACAACGCTTCTTTATGTCTTGTCATCATTTTTATTCTTGTTGGTTCAGTACTACCAACTTTGTATTCTTAATAATACCTACTTAATAATACATAACTAAAAGTAAACAAAAGTAACTAATATTTAACACGCCTCCTTACTTTTGGGTGACTTTTAATAAAAATCTAAATTTATAATGTTTTTGCTTACTCAAAGACTTTGTAAATATGTCAGCAATGTTATCCTGACTGTCAATTTTAACAATATCAATAGTCTTATTTAAGTAATTTTCATTTACATAATGGTAATGAGTTTCTATATGTTTTGAATTCTTTGATAAATTTCCATATTTAGATATAACTACTGCACCAGAATTGTCTTCATACAAATTTATAGGCTTGTTGAATTTAATATTAAATGATTCTAAGATACCCTTCATAAAAATTACTTCTGTAACAGCTTCTGATAATGCTACATATTCCGCATGTGTACTTGACTTTGTTACAGAGTTCTGTTTGCGTGATCTCCAATAAACTGAGTTCCCAAATAATCTAATTACAAATCCTGATGTTGATCTTCTATCATTTATGTCGCCTGCCCAATCAGCATCAACGTAACAATCCATTATATTAATATTTTCATTTTTCAAATAAGTTAATTTATAATCTTTTGTTTTATATAAATATTTTAAAATTCTCAATGCATATTTGAAATGCTCCTGATTATAACTTGATTGGAATCTACTTAAATAATTTACACAAAATGATATATCAGGTCTGGTGCCTGTTGCAATATATAACAATTCTCCTATTAAATTTCTAAATTTAATATTATCTTCTACTATTTTACTTGTCATTAAATTTAAATTTATTTCCATAGGCGTATCATATAGTTTTGAATTTTTTATTTGATATTTTTGTGCTAAAGATTCAATGTAACTTTTCTGATCTAAAGTCATTTCTACATCATTATATTCAATGTTAATTCCTATATAACTTTTTACTTTGCCCAAATCTTTAATGTTAAATTTACTCGCTAACTTAATTTTAACTTGATCTATTTGTCTTTTATTTTTACTACATATTAATAAATCATCAACAAATAATAAAATATATATTGAATCATTACCTGAATTTTTAACATATAAACAGTAGTCGTAATTATTTCTTTTAAATCCTAATTGAGTAATATAATTATTAAAATGTTCATACCATGCACGTGGGCTTTCTTTTAGACCATACAAAGCTTTTTTTAATTTATACACTTGGTTAATTCCCTTTTCGTATCCTTCAGGTTGTTTAACGTATACTTCGGATTCTATCTTGCTGTTCAAAAACGCTGTTTCTACGTCCATTTGATCAATGTTTAAATTGTACCTACAACAATATGCTAATAATAGTTTTAACGTTTGCATTTTTGCCACTGGTGAATATGTATGTTCAATTAATTCTTGCTGTTGAAAACCTCTTACAACTAATCGAGCCTTGTAACTGTCATTGCTTTTCCGTTTGTATAACCATTTCACATCTAATATATTTTTATCTTCTGGTTGTTGTACCAAATCCCATGTGTAATTTTGTTGAATACTTCTTATTTCGTTATCCATTGCATTTTTCCAATTTATGGAATCTATACTTCTCATCGCCTCCTTAAATGTTTGCGGTACTGTCGCATTGCAATAATTTACATATATAATATAATCATCAAGTTTTGAAGGAAGTTTTCTTTGTCGTTGAGGCCTTTTTAAATCCACTTCCTCGTTAGTATCATCTAAACTTTCATCATCTTCATCTGGACCCTTTTCATTTTGCTCATTGTTAACCAACTCAATGCATTTAACTTCTTCTTCAATAATTTCTACATGTCGTGCAATCTTTATTTTATCATTTACAAGTATACGATATCCCACATCTGTATACCCTAATAATATGCCTGCTTCAGCTTTTTTATCCCATTTTGATGCTCGTTTCTCCTCAGGTATACGAACGAAAACTTTGCTCCCGTATAGTCGTAAATTTTTTACACTAGGTTTTTCATTAAAAAATATCTCATAAGGAGTTTTCTGTTCAGTTGTGTTTGCTAATGTTCTGTTATGTAAATATGCAGCCGTTCTAACACATTCCGGCCAATATTTAATATCCACCTTTGCCTCAGCTCGTAAGCACCGAGCTATATTCATAATTGTTTGATTAAAACGTTCAGCTGTTCCATTTAGCTGATGCACGTATGGTGGGCACGGGTTTAGATATATTCCTTTTTCACGGATAAAGTTATAAATTTTTGAGTTCATATATTCTGTTCCATTATCACATCTTAATTCTTGTATATTTTTACCAGTTAAATTTTGAACAAGATTTACGTATTCTACCAGACAATCGTAAACTTGTGTTTTTGATTTCATGGTGTACACTTTTGCTAGTTTGCTATAATCATCTATAAATGATAGAAAGTACATTTCTCCCTGATTTCCTTTTGTTGTGTGTGGGCCATTTACATCTGTGTGAATTATTTGTAAAATGTCCTCTGCTCTCTTACGGTTATTTCCAAAAGGTAAATTTTTCATTTTATTTTCAATACACACCGCACATTTTAAATAATCACCCTCTAACTTTTCCGGAATTCCTTCTATTAGTTGTTTTGTACATAGAACATTTAAGTAATTAAAATTTACATGTCCTAACATTCGATGCCATTTTTCTTTTAATGTTAATTTATTTTCACTACATGTTGTATTTGCAAATGCTGATCTGTTATTATTGTCAATAAAACTTTTCATTTCATACAGATTTTCCTTTTTGATTGCTATGGCTATTAATTCACTGTTCATATTATAAATTTTTGAAATATTTCCATAAGAAATAATTTTATTATTGTTTGTAATTTTTGAATAACTTAATAAATTTGTTTTCATATCTTTTACATAAAATACATTATTCAAATTTATGACCACTTGTTTATTGTACACAGGAAATGAAGCTTTTATTTGACCAATTTTTGTCGCTAGCAATATGCGACCGTCTCCCACTTTTACATTCACTGGTGTTTTTAATGTCACAAAACTTTCAAAATAAATGTCATTGTTTATAATATGATCGGTACAACCACTGTCTAATAACCAGTTTATTTCATTTGGATTGACGATGCAAGTTTCACTTATTGTTGAAGTATTTGCTGTCACATAAAAGTTATTACATTCACTATTATTTCTACTTTCTGAATTTTGATGCCCACTGTAATTTCCATGTCCCCTATTTTGATAACCACGATAATTTCCACGTCCTGCATTTTGATAACCACTAAAATTTCCACGTCCTGCATTTTGATAACCACTAAAATTTCCACGTACATTTTGATATCCACGATAGTTTCCATAATTTCCACGTCCTAAATTTTGATAATGACCACGGCCACCACGATTGAAATTATTATGTTGCCCTTGAAAACTTGTTTGATATTTTTGTTGACAGTTCCTTTGAATGTGACCTACTTTACCACATCCATAACAACCTTGATTCCGTTGTGATGTCGAACCCGCTGCAAATGCATTTGATTTTGTATTTTTTTCTTTATCTTCACCATTGTCACTTTTGTCATTCATAAATTTTAACTTGATTTTCGTTTTTAAATATTCTACATTTCTTTCTTCTTTGGGTAAAACATCAATTAAATCACCCAGGTGGCTAAATGATTTTGGGAGTGCTCTTAACATATAATTTAACTTTTCATCCTCGTTGATTTTTGATCCAGCCGCTTTCAATTCATTTGTTGCTTTTTCAAATTTGTTAAAAAAATTTTCGGGGTCATCTTCTTCCTTTAATTTGATATTTTCTAAATTGCTTCTACAGATCATTTGTAATGCTGTCGATTCTTTGTTGTAAATTTCATCCAATTTTTTAATAATTTCAAAGGCGGTTTCCTGTTCACTAATTAATTCTAATTGTTTATTTGAGATAGCGCTATATATGTAGTTCGTTGCTTTGATGTCCATTTGTTCCCATTCATTTGCATTCTCAGTTGCAGTCCTTTCTCTTTCAGTTACTATTTTACATTTTTTAAATTGCAAAAATTTTAATATTCGTAGCTTCCATTTTGTATAATCGGAACCATCAAAGATCGGTACTGTTACATCATCTATTTTTATATACGTCGCCATTTTTGTTATATTAAATTTTTTGTTTTAACTTTTAACACTTTTATATATTTTTTAATAACTACGCTCTGCTACCATGTTAATGTTTGTAACTTTAAATAATACACTTTTATATATTTATTTATTGTTTATTATATAAACTATTTTACATTTTAATATTTATAAACCACACACAAACACAACTTAACAACAACGCTTCTTTATGTCTTGTCATCATTTTTATTCTTGTTGGTTCAGTACTACCAACTTTGTATTCTTAATAATACCTACTTAATAATACATAACTAAAAGTAAACAAAAGTAACTAATATTTAACAAAGTTATCCTTCCTATTTGTTTGGAAAGCTAATATTACGAAGCGAGGTTTCTCTAAATTTGTGCTCGTCTTAACGCTCCACACATCTTTTTTATTGTTTCGTAAAGATGGTAGTTCATGTAGATCCCATTTTCTAAATGGCATGTAGATAGGTTTGTTAGCGTTTAAAGTTTTTAATAAATTTAAACGAATTGAATCGCTCATAACAATATGTGGAACATGCCATTCAACTTTACTTATATCTATTTTCGTTTTTTTCGTGCCACCTACTGCAATATTTTTATAGCAATTAACGTCTAATCGGCTTCGTACTAATATCAATTCTTGGGAGGTATAGGCGACCACTTTCCTATAGTCTTCAAAACATCCGGCTATAAACCTTAAGGGAATATATGCACTAAATATCTCACCCGATAATGTCGGCTGACCTGTATTTTTGAATGGATACCAACCCGCCATTTCTAGAGACTTACTCTCATTATCACTTAAAGACAAGAAGCCTTTGATGGTAGAAGTTATACCTGGCTTATTACAACGATCTATTTCGATACCATTTATTTCATATCGCAGCTGATCAAACAGAAACGCGTATGCATTATTAGTCAGCTCACAAGAGCCCGTTCCATCTATGTTTGGTTTAAATGTACCTTCAATATATATGTAGCTGTCTCTGGAATTGTGTACACATCTTGATTATTTATTGGTATACGTATTTCATCGTTCGCATTAAAGTTATTAGCACGAGGGTAATATGTATGATATTCCTCCTTAGTTATCGTTTCGTCGAAGTTTAACTTTGCGTAAATGTCTAACTTTTCCATCGTTAACAGCAAATCCCAATGATTGGAGGAATGTTGAATTTATAGGTGTTAGCACGTTAGTCGTTGGAGACTGAATGGTCGCCGTCTGCTGATAAGAGAGTTCTTTATATGTTTTGTTAAACTCCAAACCCATTATAATCGCTTTAATTCTAGGCGCACAACGATCTGCTCATCTCGAAAATTTATTGGATCTCCTTCTTGGTCTAGCAGCGTTAACGTAATATTGCTAATGTTTTTTGTTGTTGTCGGTAGATATACTATATTCTGAGGCTCTATATTGATGCTGTAGCCAGGTTCTACTGTTGGTGAAAATTCAAAGAGTGTGTGAGAGGGACGTGTGTCATAATACGCAGAAGATACTATATTGCACTCAATTCTAATTGTAACGACCTTTATAATCTGTACTGGAAGGTCAGATTCATAGGTTCTTTTAGCACGCAATTTGCTTTTACTGAATCCTAACATGCGACCTATTGAATCTTCCTTAGTAAAATCTATAGGAAAAATACTATATATCTCACACCTCAACGTGTTGTTGTTAGGTTTTAAAGATAGTAAAGCGCTTTTATCTAATATGTTTGTGGATGACAATCGGTTTTGTATATAAGTCTCTAAATCACCTATTTCATATGAACCAGTGGGTATTTCCAACACCTCGTTATCATAATAGAATTTGTTATGTCCCTCGTAAACATTTGGTATAGTATTGTAAGTGTGTAGACCTATAAGCCCCAATCCATATTCATATCGATCATCTAATTCAATCGGGGGATAGTAATCTGCAGCAAGCACGTGACTAGTGCTTTTGAGTGTGAACGTGTTCGACATGATACTGAACTTACTATGTACTCTACATATGACTATATAGAAATTCTAAGCATAAATGGCCACAATTCTTTTCGTTAAACTTCTGATATCGGGGGTGATTATATTTGATCTCGCATTTTTTTAGGTATTGAACAAGTTCAAGCGGAGGTGATAAATTCCCATACGAGTCGAAATATTGAACTTTAAGTTTTCTCTTGGTATATGCAACCCAGTGTGTGCCTGATCCTTCTTTCGAATCGAGATTAACGACAGCACACTCATTGCTTTTTGGTATATTCGGTAAGCTATTTCTCATAAAGACGCCTCGGAAGTAGGGTAAATAATCTCCATACTTTAAAATGTCTGCGTCTGAGAGAGCTCTGCGCGGCAGTCGATTTAAAAGTTTTTTGTCTCCTTATTTGATTTAAGATACAGTCCCATCCCCATTTTATATGGCTTCAAAAACATTCCTTCGCCTTTTTTCCCCAAAGCAACTTCTTCCATAACCTTATTATGACGTTGCGTCTCTTCTAACACTTTTTGAGAAGCTCTAGCTTTATTGACCGCTTGCACAATTCCGGCAACGCCTCCAGTCAGACCACCTAAAGCACTTAAACCAGCAAATATAGGTATGAGAGGAATGATACCCCCCGATTTCGGTAGAGGAATAACTCTAGGTGTATTAATATTTGTTTTACCACCATTCTTCTTTATCGCGATTTTAGCAGAAGCGAGCGCTATTTTAGCTCCATCAACAATATCCTTAAGTTTAGACTTTTTTAGAGTTACCTTAGCATGATCGACAACTCCTCTTCTAAAAGGGGGTTTTCTAATGAAACCTCCTTCTATTCTGTTCGATGTTTTCGCTATTGATGATCTACGCTTAGTCTTAATTCGATTTAACCCCATACCTAATTTTCTTTTAACTTTCATACTGTTTGTGACCAACCAAGCAGCTGCTTTTTCACCAAAACTTGCGTCCTTGGATTTGACTTGAGTCAACGCTCTTTCTTGCAGTATGTGATCAGCTTGAAGACGTTTTATAGTATCTCTATCCTTCGAATAAGCGATATCGTGTTCTTTACATGCAGCGTCAAGCGGATTAATTCCTTGGTCGCCACGGGCCATACGCTGTTTTAGTTTCGTACCTGGACCGCAGTATTGATATCCGGGTAGATGTAATTCTACTGGTAACTTATTAATGAGTGAATTTAATATACCTCTACCCTCTTTGAATGTAGACATTTGAATGAAGCATATATTAATGTATGATCACATTATATAGATTCATTCTTGCGAAATGCGTGTCGTTAAACAGAAGGTAACCTTAAAGGTTCAAAATTTAGACGGTGGTTTGATAGACAATAAATTTAAACGAAGACATGGAGAAATATTACCAAATACTATCAGAGGTATAATATGTGGGCCATCTAACTGCGGAAAAACAAATGCTCTTTTGAGTTTGATTACCGAAGAGAATGGTCTAAAATTTAACAATATCTATGTTTATTCCAAGTCACTTTACCAGTCTAAATATCGATTTCTAGAGGCAGTGATGAATAACGTGAAGGATGTTAAATATTTTAAGTATTCAGAAAACGATAACATCATAGATCCCTGTAAAGCTTTAGAAAACTCTGTTTTTATTTTCGATGATGTTGCTTGCGAGACACAAGATAAAATTAGAACATATTTTTGCATGGGTCGACATAAGTCGATTGATTGTTTCTACTTATGTCAGACGTATACTCGAATACCAAAACATTTAATACGAGATAATGCTAATTTTATTATTTTATTTAAACAAGATGATTTAAATCTTCGACATATATATGCCGATCATGTTAACACTGATATGACTTTTGATAAGTTTAAGGAAGTTTGTGCTGAGTGCTGGAAAAATAATTATGGTTTTCTAACGATAGATAAAGATAGTAATATCGATGAGGGTCGCTATAGAAAAATGTTCGATTGTTATATATATTTATGAACACAAGCATGTTAGACACTCGGTTAACGATATGCATATGGTTAAGAAGTATAACAATGGAGGAAGAACAATCGTCAACCTATATAAAAGATATATGTTGTGATATATATTGGACACTCTGTGAATGTATTTCTTTACTTTTCATAAAACTTTTCCGCTAGCTACGATCACACTTTATAGTATTTAAGTATGAAAACAGCTTATCTGACTCAATATCTGATTAATATTCGTTCGGACCTGTTCATTCCTGTTTATCCGTTCGGACCCGTTCATTCCTGTTTCATATCTATTCAGACTTGATCATTATTCGTTCAGACCTCTTCGGAGCAATTCATTTTCTGTTCGCTATCTGTTTGCGAGACGGGTCTCAAGATGTCGCCGAAGAAAAGGAGCAAACGAACTAATAAAGATGAAATCACCTCTGAAATCATACGCGCTAGCGCTTCAATTAGAAAAAAATTTTTGGCATTGAAATTAGGTCGTTCTGAATTTGACGCATTACTAACACACCATTTCAAACCAGTCACCGAACCCCTTAAAAACGTTCTAGAAAAAACAACATCACAGACTGAAATAGACCTGAAGAGTAAGATGAAGTCAGAGGATGAAGAGTCTAAACAAAATATAAGAATTCCGAAGATGACGTCAAACACAAAGTCACATGGTCTTTCTATGGATAGTTCCGATAACCCTTATGGGGGACTTAATATTACTGATCGTAACATTGAAAATTCCGACTTGTATTATTTTCCTAAAATCTACTTAGAAGGATTATTGTCTGATGTTAGCAGAGAATATGATTTAACGTTTGGTGTCCACGTTGATCCTGTGTCGGATAACTTTAAAATGGGTACATCAAGTTTTACTTCCGATGGTCGTGATTTTTTAATCGATAACGTGCGATATAGAGGAACGCGAGGATTATGTGAGTTAATATTTAAGGCACATCCTAGCGAGTTTACGAGAGATGACAAAGAGCAGTATAGACGAATCTTAAAACAGACTAGTGTACATCATCGTGACTTTGATCCTGAAAAGCAAGTCAAAGGAAGCAGAAGCTATAAATATTCATACATCATTAAACCTTTATTGAATCTAAACACTTCATCGATGAATCTGGACACATCGTCTACGAGTGGATATATACAGGGGAGTGGGCATGTTGGTGAAGAATTAGTAGTGAGGAATGCTCCTTATCAGTATGTGTACTGGGATGATATAAACGAACTAGTTGATCGACTACGTTTACTCCTAGCATCAAAAACGGCCGGGCACTCTGGACATATAAATGAAATTGCCTCTATTGTTGAAGAGCTCAAAGAATGTGGCGTAATTGTATAATTAATCGAAGCCGTGTATTAATATGTTAGTCCACTATTACTGTCCGTAAAAGTTAGTCGGTCATGAAGAGTATTGATAAATTCGGTCGGCATTTAAACAAAAGTGAAATAAAAAAATCACTCGCACCATATAACCTTCAGTCTATTTTACCTAGAGATATCGAAGGACATTATGATTTTAAAAATAAACGAATACGCAATATTCTGTCGCCTGTAGAAGATAATGATTCTGTGAATATGGCTTATGTTAATAAAAAGATACAAGTCCTTAATGATCATATTAAAAAGATTGAATCTTCATGTGCGAACAAAACTGTAGATACACAGATCACAGCGGTTGATGAGATTATCAAAAAGAGTGTATCTCTATGTGCTAACAAAACTTATGTAGATAAAAAGTTTACATCGGTTGAAGAGCATATTAGAAAGACTATATCTGCATGCGCAAACAAAACTAATGTAGATAAAAAGATTATCTCAGTTGAAGATAATTTTAGAAGAAGCTTATCAGTATGTGCGAACAAAACTAATGTAGATAAAAAGTTTACAGCGGTTGATGAGCTCATTAAAAAGATTATATCATCATGCGTTAATAAAAGTTATGTGGATAGTAAGTTCAAAGAACTTTTGGAAATTTTAAAAAAGAAAACATCACCACTTGGTCGCGCTGTAGATCTATAAAAAAATGGATCTAAGTTGACGCATTAAAACATTTAAAAGATAGTAATTCTATTTAAGCTGCGGCTTCATTTACACAGATAAAGTTCAGCTGTAAACACCTAAGCTGTATCGATATTAAATATTCTAATAGAGAAATGAGTGAAATTAAACGTGACGTTGTAAACGAACTACATAAACCTGCTCTTAGATTGTTTACTAGGCGACATATTATTATTAAGGGTTTCGACGATTTGTGGCATGCAGATCTCATGGAATTTATCCCCTATGCTAGAGATAATAGTGGCTATAAATATATTCTTACAGTAGTAGACTGCTTCTCGAAATATCTTTGGACGCAGCCCGTTAAAACTAAGACCGGTCAAGATGTGAGAAACGCAATGGAAATAATCCTTAAAGGGTCGCGACAGCCTAAAAATTTACAGACTGATGCTGGAAAAGAGTTTTATAACAATAAATTCTAAAATCTAATAAAAAATTATAGTATAAATCATTATTCTACATATAGTATAATGAAAGCGTCTATTGCCGAGCGTGTAATTAGAACGATTAAGGAAAAATTGTATAAAGAATTCAGTATGCGAGGTAAATATAAATGGCTCGATATATTACAGACAGTTACCGAAAAGTATAATCATACTATACATAGAAAGATTAAAATGCGACCGTGTGATGTTACCAAGAAGATAGAAAAACGGCTGCTAAAAAGTGTTTATAATAATATAAAAATTAGCGGACTTCGGAAATTTAATGTTGGTGACATCGTTCGTATAAGTAGATATAAAGGAGCATTTGCTAAAGGATTCACCGTGAATTGGTCTGCGGAATTGTTCAGAATAGTTAAAGCAAATATTACAAATCCTTCGACATATATACTTGAGGATATGTCCGGTCGACCAATACTAGGTAGCTTCTATGAACTGGAATTGCAGAAGACTATTCATAGGAACGTTTACCTCGTTGAAAGGATTTTGCGACGGAAGCGTAATAAAGTATACGTGAAGTGGTTGGGGTTGAACAGCTCACACAATTCTTGGATAGACAATAAAAATATATTATGATTTTATTATCATTACCTATATATTATACCTTATAAATAAAACATAAATGACTTTATATCTTTTTTTTATTTTAAATTTACATAGTTATATACATCTTAATGTGATATTAAACAGAACCAACACTTAATTTTTGCTGGCGGAAATCCATCTATATGATCGCCCTGGTCCAGTTGATTGTAATGTCTATCACAGGGTAAATAATCCTCTAGATCAGCTCTTTTCTCTATAGGAATCTTGTGCCAGTTTCGTCTTAAGGATCCTGTCTTCACCTTTGTTTGAAGAATATGAAGCGGTATGTGTTGGATTGTCGTTTTAGACATATCATCTAACATACCGAAATTAGCTTCTAAATTTTGTATAACTTGATACACTTTTTCTTCTTGATTTGCCATTTTACAATTTATATATTTCGATGCACAATATTTATCAACATACATTCAAGACGAACGCGAAAATACGACTGAGGTGGGAAACTATTTATCATATCCGTATACAACATAGCCCCCTCCATCACATACAATATCTTTATTGTAATCGAATTCAGGGTACCTATGTATAGGATACTGGATTATGTGTGTCTTCGGATATTGTCCGCGTAAACTTAACACTCGTGAAGCCTCTATGTCGAAAACATATATATTCTCGAGGTAATCAGCATCTGGTTCGAGTATTAAATAATATTCCTCGTAAATCGCTGTCTGTTTCTCACAATCTATATTAGGATTGCAATATCCTAGCACGTTCATTAAATCATCGATGTGGAAGTATCGTCTATTCTGATAACTGAATGCCGCTATAAATCCACAATCCCTCAATGTCAACTGCGATGAGAATAACCACCTGCGAATTTCGTTGGGTAAATCTTCTCCGATTACTTGTATAAATTGTTTATATTTTTCCATCGGATCTAATTTCAGACCCATTATACTTGATTATATTACGCGATACAAAAGTCACAGATCGAGATAAACACCAAAACCACTACATATATTTTAAAGTAGAAATATCATTTATATATCTTTACCCCACCCTTACCGTTTTCCTGCCCCCAAAACTACTAGTCTATATCTGTTAAGACATGTATAGACTTGTTTTGATCTATGTACTTGCATTGTAATCCTTAGATGCTCTGTATATTACTGTATATTATGTTAAAAAATAGATGTCTAAATAAAAATTTATTCCATGTGAAATTATGTTTTATTTTTAATGAAGCATTCTTACGCACAAAATTACGGTCGTCAATTTTAGATAATTCGGAATATAAGTCAGACTGTATATGCAACTTACAAATTATTAAATTCTATTTTAAAAATAAAAAAATTTAAAATAATTCGAAATATAATTCAGACTATATATATGCAGCTTTCAAAATATAAAATCTCATCCCCGTTGTGGTCTAGTGCCTAAGAAGCCGCTTTATGTGATGCATGGCCCACGTTCGATTCCTGGGTTGGGCAAACATAAAAAAAAATCTTTTAGGAAATAATTCTAAATAAATACGTGGCGCCATCCATTTTAAAATAAAACATTAAAATATTTATATTGACTACATATGTAACTTAAAATTTCTAATTCTTGTTCCTGATGTGCTCTCATGGTAGAATCCCGGTCTCTCACTCTAAAGGATCCACGTTCGATTCCTGGGTTGGGCAAAAATAAAAAAAAATTTCAAGAAATAATTCGAATAATTCTGAATAAATACGTGGCTCCATCTATAAACTAAATTCCAAATCTTTAGGAAATATAATTCGAATAATTCTAAATAAATATGTGGCTCCATCTAATCTCAAATTACCAAACATCTATTCTAGATATCTCCGAACATTGGTTAAACTGAAATTTACGTTAGGATCCGCGAATTTGCATCTAATTAAACTCCTTCCGCGAAATCCAAGACTTCAGCCGCGAATACCGCGACAAAAACCGCGACCCCACGCTAAAATCCGCGAATAAAGCCGCGGACCCGCTACAATCCGCGAATAAATCCGCGGACACCCCGCGAATTCCGCTAAATATATCGCGAAACCGCGAATAAAACTGCGGATCCGCGGAAAAAACCTGCGATAAATGCCGCGAATAAACCCGCGAATCCGCGAAAAAACCCGCGGAACCGCGAATAAAACCGCGAATCCGCGAATAAAACCGCGAATCACGCGACTTAACCCTTTTAATTAATTAATTGTGGAGGTGGAGGTCCCCGTGTCGGGTAATCGAACCTACTAACATCCTATGTTAAATATTGAATATTTTTTCATAATTTTTCAATAAAAATTTATTACTAAGTACCTAATTCTATTGTTTTTGTAGAGCGACCATCTTGAACCATCACCTGTACCTTGTTCATCAGTACTAATTAAGAACGAACTAAAAATGAATTCAAAAGAAACTATACCCCAAACACATCAGAGTAAACCCTCAGTTAGTACTGCAGCTGGTCCAACCAGGTTAAAGAAAGCAATATTCTATAGAAAATATAGCAGAAGAACATGAAAAATGTTTGAAAACTTTGGCAGACTCAAATAATAACTTAGCTAAGGCACATTGGCACCTGGCTTATGTGTTAACAAAAAAAAGACTAAAAAGTTCAGTTTTTTCTTTTACCTACTAGTTTCTTGTTTATTCTGTATATTTATTTTATTATTACGAGAGAATTTAAGTTTGTGCAATATTTATTTATTTTATTAAATAAACATTTTTAAATAAAAATCTTTTTAATCCTAATATGTAAAATGCAAAAAAAGGAGTATATTAAAATCTGATTTAATTCAATAACAACAAAAAGTAAATCAATTTCCAAAGTATGTATTTACTAATAAATCACGGCGCCTGTTAGCTTCATGAATAGGCTGATATTGATTTGCATCAGCCATGACTGGCCTTCTAGGTAAATGTACCATTTCATTTTCTGGCAGAGGCACATTATAATTAATGCAAATATTATGTAATATTGCACAACTGTATATTATTTTAGCAGCTCTAATGGGATCATAATGAAGAGCTCTATGTCCTAGTAAACAGCGAAATCTGCTTTTAAGTAAACCATTCACATGTTCAATTGTCATTCTTAGTTTTGATAACGCGGTATTGTATCTTGTTTGAGGTAAATGCTCTTCTGTGTTTAAAAAAGGTACTAGCAACCAAGGTTCTAGTGGGTATCCACTATCTCCAAGTAAGCAATCAGAAGACCCAGTTGCAATGTATTTATTGGACATCTCCCTTCTCACTCCAGACATCATCCATATTGCCGCGTCATGGACTGATCCTGGATACCTAGCGTTGATATTAATTATTCTCTTATCGCTATCACAAATTATTTGTGTATTAATTGCATAATAATTTTTTCTGCAATAGTATGGCTGTCCTGGGTGAACGGGATGTTCAGCTGATGGAGCAACAATTCTTATATATGTTCCATCAATGATACCTATAATATTTTGAAATCGATAATCCATAGTCCTAAAACCCCTTCTTTTCTGTTCTTTTTCATCCTCTTGCATCGGAAATCTGACCCAATCATTCAAAAGATGATTCACTAACGCGTCCGAAATTTCACTAATTATTCTGCTAACTACTGGCTGGCTTACAGAGAAATTGTAGCCATGTCCAATGCTCAGTTGATAACTTCCTTGACCAAAGAAATTTAATGCGGTCAGCACTCTCAAAAATATTGGAACTCTGCTTCTACGGAGTGACCTACCAAGATGACCCGATAGATCGTTTATTAATTGCTGGCAACAATGTTTATTTAATCGAAATAATTTCAAAAATGTATGTTCGGGCAATTGGAAAGGATCACTAGCATCACGAAGAGTCATTTGAATTATTCTATTTTGTCGACTACGTAAAAGAAATCGCAATTAAAAAATGTTTTAAAATGTCAATTTATTTACTTACATAAGTCTACGATTTCGATTATTCCGTTGAATAGCTAAATAGATGACATCATCAAAAGCCATTTCTGCTCTCTCTAAGTAATTTACCTCTATATATAAATGCTTAAGTACTATATAACTTCCTCTGCACTGAGGAACGAAATTTGACAGCTACTCAGAAGGTACCTTTAAAATTAACTTATTAACGACTTCAGTTAACGGTTGTCCGTAAAAATTAACCACCAGAAGAGAATATAGAATATGAATTTTAAACGTAATTTTTAACGGACGTTAAAATTAACGAAAGTGTCTTTATAGAATACTGTTTTCAATTTACTGACCGTTAAAATTTTTAACGGAGAGTTAATTTTAACGCTTTGCTTACAGAATAGCCCCTAATAGGCACTAGTCTTCTCTGCCACGTTATCAGACGTTTCAAATTCTAATCGTATGTCTACTGCTCCGTTCTTCACAGTTTCATTCTGGTGACTGCAATCTATAACTACCATCGGTGCTATATATTCATAATTTTTAGGAGATAAGCACGGTTCTACGTCATTTTTATAATAATATGAGCGTTGAAATTGTGAATACATTTCATATAAGATGGCAAACTGTTTCTTTTTAAAATCTGCATTGACACTATCATATGGATATACTTCTGAATTTAAATATAATTTTATATTCGTTAAATTGCAGTGATCAAGTTGACTCATATCTCGACCGATGGAATTTTTTTTATCAGATTGAAAAGTAAAAATAACAAATCTCGGTTTCTCTAATTGACTGGTTGTTTTAACTGTCCATGTATGTTTTGTATTTTGTTGTACTAAAGGAAGTTCTTGTAATTCCCAACTTCTAAATGTCACATCCAGGTCGCTATTATTATCTACGTATTTTAATAAACGTAATTTTTCAACATCTGACACCGCAAGATGTGGAACTTTCCATGATATTTTGTTAATTTGAACTTTTGGTTTATCTATTGACGTAATGGGTACATTACATACTGCATTTATATCTGAATTACTTCTAATTAAAACTAATTCTTGTCGTATATTTAAAATAACTTTCTGGAAATCTTCACACAGACCTAAGAGCGTATTTAATGGTATGCAAACATTAAAATATCCATCAGTATTAGTTATACTGGGGTGTGACAAATGCGACCAACCGGCATTTTCTAAATGTGTACATTGATTACTTGTATATGATGCATAACCTATTAATGTACTAGTAATGCCTGGATTTCTAATACGATCAATAACTATTCCACCCAGTTCATAACGAATTTCATCAAATAAAAATAATACACTATTATTTACAAATGTTAGTGTGTCACTTTCTTCACCATCTTCTTTCAATAATCGCCCCTCAATGTAGAGAAAACTTCGGGATGGTAATGTATAAATATCCTGGGTCTGAGCCGGAATCCTAATTTCATCATTATTATTAAATGTAGTTGCTGAGTAGGGTTGGTGTGTATGATATTCAAAATTTACAATTGAATTATCCACATAAACACTCACCAACTTTTAGGTTACCAAAACTCATTTTTTTCTCTTATCTTGCAATAGTTTAAAGCCTAATGAAAAATTAATGTAGGGGTGGCAAACATAGATTTATTTGGCAGCTCCCTTTTGTAACGATGTGACCTGCGTTAAGCGATGTGTTGATATGAACTGCTTTTGATTATTAAAGATTGTTGTTGAAGTTATTCTGTGTTTGATTCTTTCCCTACTTGTGTTGGGATAAGCACAGTTTTTCGTTCTTAGCAGCAGCGTGTAATAGGGGGGAGGGGCTAACTCTCTTGTGTCTGGGGCCACCTGTGTTCCACCCGTAATATACCCCGTATATACGGGGTGTACCTTGCTGGTTTTTTATGCGGTGGCGCCATCTTTACTTACCACTTGCGATCTTGGGTCTCGCACGCTCTACGTTTCCATTGAGCTAGTCGGCGGGGTGTCTACCTTCAGGTGGGTCAGGCCGGGAGAGGAAGTTTTTGGCAGAACATCTTGCAACCTCCTTGTTGCTTGCTTGCTGTTATTTGGGTCGCGTTTTGGTAGCAAGAGATAGCATATTATAAAAAACTCATAGCGCAAATACGCACACAATTAGTCTTGAACAAACTTTGTAAAAATGAACAATACGTGCGAGGATAGACCTATATCGCCCAGGTGTACTAGAGACTTTGCGGACAATCCGAAATTTCAAAAAAAGTTTTGCTGGTTAAAAAAATGTTTCGATTATTTCCACCTACCGGGAATTTCCAGTATATTCCCAATTTGTGAGAAATGTCAAGAAACGGAAGAGTGCCAGTTGAGATTAAATCGCTACAATTTAGTAAAAATTCAGAATATGCATAATTTGTGTGAAGAACTTAGAGAACCATTTGAAATACCAATTTGTAAAATCTGTAAATCAAATGTCTACGCAGTTATTACAAGTAAAAGCTGTTCTTATAAAACTTATTTTAAACGAGTACCCATCATTTTATACAAAAGATTATATATCATATAGTATGTTTTAAAAAAAAATTCATTTTATTTTTTCTATTTTTTTAATTTTTTTGTTTTTTGTTTTAGAAACTCCAATCTTAAGTCTCGAAAATTGTACAGTTGGCTTTATAATTGGTTCTGATGGAGATCACTATCCGATTACAAACTTTCAAAGCAAAATGTATTGCGGACGGTTCAATATTAGGGAACTTGCTGGTTCTGATCGTTCTATTTATTACAAGTATAATTGGTGGCAAAATGTTAATGATTTCTTAGCTGATATAAAACCTCCTCTTTCTGAATTTTTTAAAAATAGATTTTGCATTATATATCATGAACAATAAATAATTTAGAAACAGTCAACTGGTAACAATGAATGATATTGTAGAAAAGGTTGGTTCAATTATTGAACACCTCGATAGAGGTGTTTCTATTTTACGCTTAAATCCAAATCTATTGTGTTTTGTACCTGTATACATATTAAAAACAAAAATAGATCCACTGGATTTGGAACTGTTGTGGGCTGCTCTATCAACAGAACAACAACTTCTCCTAGAAGAATACCGTCCCTGCCTCAAACATTACAATAACAGTGGTAGAACTGAAGTAGATGGATCACCCCCATCAAAAAATAATTGTAATTCTTGTAAATTTGAACTAAGTAAAAATTGTGCTGTTATTAATATGTGATTTGTTTCTTCAATCGTTACAAAAAAATTGTATATATACATATGTTACCAATATTTGAAAAATATATATTTTAAGCGAATTTTCGACTTTTATTTAAAACTTACAGCAACTTAACCTATGAAATAAAACACACACAGTGTATGTTTCAGGGTTTTATTGCAATCATTGCAGTTGTTCATACTACTAAATTCCCCCCCCCCCCCCCCCCCAACTTCCACCACAAAAGATCTAGACAATTCAATCTTCATTGTAGAAAATAAATTTATACTTGCAAGCAAAATTTCAAAAAAATAATTTGCATTTAGGTAAACCTTATAACAGGTGGCGCAAAACTACCGTTATGGTTTGAATGTTTAATATCTTTCTTATTTAATGGTTAATTATTATTATTATTTTTTTGTTATAAAGTATATTAATGGGGAATATTTTTGGCTTAAGTATGAAAAATTATATCCCGCAAGTGGTGGCCATTTTCGGCTTCGCACATTCGTGCTCTTTCCAGTACATTTTGCATAACTTTTCGTAAAATTTCCGGTGTTATGGCTTGAACTTCATTGCGAATGTTTTGTTTTAGCTGTGGTATGGTCGCTCGCTTATTTCCGTATACCCTTTCTTTCAAATAACCCCAAAGAAAACAGTCTGGCGCTGTTAAATCCGGTGAACGTGGGGGCCAATTGAAATCGCTTCTGCGCGAAATAATGCGTTCGCCAAAGAGGTCCCGTAACATAGCCATTGTATCCCTTGCAGTGTGGGCTGTGGCTCCATCTTATTGGAACCACAACTGTGGATGGTTTTCTACAGCTGGCCTCAAAAAATTGTCCAGCATCGTTCGATATTCAGCACCATTAACCGTAACTGAGGCGCCATGTGCATTTTCAAATAAATATGGACCAATGATCCTTTCGGACGATACACCGCACCAAACAGTACACTTAACTGAGTGTAATTGTTGCTGATGAACTGTTCTCTTATTTTCCGTAGCCCATATCCTGGAATTTTGCTTGTTTACGAAACCATTCAAATGGAAATGGGCTTCATCGCTCATTATCAAATTGTTAACGAAATCGCGATTTTCTTCTGCTTTTTGTCGCGCCAGACTGTTTTCATTGGGGATATTTGAAAGAAAGGGTATACGTAAATAAGCCAGCAACCATACCACAGCTGAAACAAAACATTCGCAATGAAGTTCAAGCCATAACACCGGAAATTTTACGAAAAGTTATGCAAAATGTACTGGAAAGAGCACGAATGTGCGAAGCCGAAAATGGCCACCACTTGCAGGATATAATTTTTCATACTTAAGCCAAAAATATTCCCCATTAATATACTTTATAACAAAAAAATAATAATAATAATTAACCATTAAATAAAAAAGTTATTAAACATTCAAACCATAACGGTAGTTTTGCGCCACCCTGTATATAGGTAAACAATTTGACAGCTTAAAATACACACTAATCAAACCTTTCCCGCATAAAAATTTAATCGAATACAATCACCACCTGTTCAGCTTTTTGTCGGCATACATTTACAAAACACACACAGGCTTGTTAACAGACGTCTGCAAAAACCTGGTGACGTCAGAGAGAAAAAAACACACACGTGGCCTTACATTTTTTTTTAAATCTCACTAGCCAACAAACAACTTGCGTCAGAGATAATGTTGTTTATCTAACATTCGGCTGACCTCGGGGTCATTTGCATCAGAGATAACGTTGTTTATCTAACATTTACCTGACCTCGGGGTCATATACAGTCAGGATGACTTGCAATTTTTTGTCCAAGGTCAAAGTGTCCTGGTATCCGCCTAGCTATACCACTAACAATCTATATATTGGATGTAAAGTGTTACTTAGATTCTGAAAAAAACGTCCATAGTAGTTGACCAAACCTGTAAATGCCTTTACTTCAGTTTTATTGGATGGTATTTTGGCTTTCTGAATTGCTTCCATTTTACATGGAGATTTGTGAATACCGCGCTTGTCTATAACGTAACTGCAATATTCGATTTGATTTGTAAAAAACTGACATTTGTCTCGGTTCACACGAATATTATATTTAGCTAATCTATTAAGAACTAATTCTAATCGTTCAAAATGAGTTTCGTCATCTGGACCCGTAATTTTAATATCATCCAGGAAAACTGGCACTCCGGGTATATCTCTTAAGATATTTTAAAATTTCCTCAGCCAAATCGCGGGTGCGCTTGCAATTCCATACATTAGACGCGTACTTCTGAACAAACCCTTCGGCGTATTTAATGTAACGTATTTTCTTATCTTCCAACCGTATCTCCATTTGCAAATACGCTTGTTGTAAATCTAATTTAGTAAATTTATCGCCACCGGCTAATGTGGAAAATAATGTATCAATTGTAGGTAATGGGTGCTCATCAATTATTAAATTAGGATTTAGTGTGCATTTAAAATCTCCGCATATTCGTATGCTACCGTCTGCTTTAACAACCGGCACTATTGGTGTCCCGTATTCCGAGCTGTCTACTTTTTCTAAAACGCCCTCTTTTTCTAAACGTAACAATTCTTCTTCTACCTTAGGCAATAACGCATGTGGTACCCTTCTAGATTTAAGGAAAAAGGGTTGAACATTATCCCTTAATTTTAAAGTAGCTTGTAAGTATCAGAATAATTGAAACGTACATGAGTAGGTAAACCCCACCAGTTTTGTATAATACTTCACAAAAAAAAAAGAAAATAGTGAACCTGCATTTGTGTTCTTCACACCAGATTTTTAATAATATTTTATATTATTAAAAATACCTTTGTATTATACAAAACTGGTGGGGTTTACCTACTCATGTATGTTTCAATTATTCTGGTACATTACACATGCGGTTAAGCCGTAGTATGAGTGAAGACACAAACAAAATGCAGTTTTCTAGAGAGATTGGCTGTGCCACCTTTGGAAGGGCGTCGTCACTTCACATTAATTATGTGGACGATATGCGAGGTACTTCGGCTGTCTGACAACAGGCAGCGCCGAATTTACTTCTGCGCCCGGTCTGGATAATTACGGTGATAGGGCGATGTGGTTCTTTTTTGTGAATGTGTCTGGGAATATCCTTTCTCCAGCAGGGGCGTACCGATGAGCCTGTAGAAAGGTGAAATACGTATCTACGTCTCTGGGGATAGGATATATTCGGACACGTTCACAAAAAAAAATATTAATAGTGAACCTGCATTTGTGTTCTTCACACCAGATTTTTAATAATATTTTATATTATTAAAAATAGCTTGTAAGTTACTAATTTTTCCCATATTCTTACCAAATACTGTTGAGTATTTATCTAATAAATTGTCTAGTCGTGAGTTTATTTGTTCCACTTCAAAGGTATTTAATGGAATTGCTAGTTGATGTAGCCACTCCCTACCTAATAATGGTGGTCTGTCATTATCTATAATACATAAATTTAAATTTTTTTCTAAATTCTTGTATGTAACTTGTACCATAACAAAACCCATTACTTTTAATGCCTGTTTACAATATGTAGTTAATTTTATATTCGTTTTTTTGTAATTTTAAATCAGTGAAATTCTGCTTAAAATCATTAAAATTTAAAAGTGTTACAGCTGCACCAGAATCAATTTCAAAATTTATTTTAGCCTTTTGTAAATCTAATACTAATGTAAATTTATTTCTGTGTTGCAAATGCTCTGCATGTATTATACATATCTCCTCTACTTGTTCTACCTTACCTTTACTCCGTTCTGTATTTTTAAAGCAAACCCTGCTCAGATGACCCTTACGCTTGCATTTATTACATGATAAATTTTGATAATCGCATTTATTGGCAAGATGCTTCTGTGAACCACACCTGAAACATTTCAAATTACGATTAGATACATTTTGATTTATGGTATTCTGTACAGGATACAGTGTTTTATTTGTAACTTTTGAATTGATATGTTGATAGTTGTGCTGCATCTCTTGCTGAAGTTTCCATACTAACTGCAATTTCCAAGGCTTTTTCCACTGACAAATCTTTCTGCTCCAACAGTCTACTCTGAATGTTTTGTGCACGTAATCCAAATACAAACTGGTTTCTTAAAGCTTTCTTTAAATAGTCGCCAAACTTGCATGTTGTAGCTAACCTTTGTAGTGCTGTTAAATATTTAGGCGCACTCTCTCCCTCGTGTTGCTTTCGCTGAAGAAAACGAAATATCTCAGCTATTTCTAATGGCTCTGGACTGTAATATGATGTCATAGTAATTGTGAGTTCTCCGTAAGTTTTATCACTTGGCTTTTCTGGAGAAATTTGATCACAAATTATATCGTATGCATCTGGACCCATGTAGTGTAATAAATAAGCTGCTTTCTTTGAACTTGGCACTGCAAAAACGTCGAAAGCACTTTCTAAACGCATTAGCCAACGATCAAATTTCTTCGTTGTGTCAAACGTTTCGATAGATAATACCGTATGTATTGTGTGATTTGAGTCGGACATTTTGTAATTCAGGTACTTAAACGTATGTATTTTCTTCTACGTATTGTTTCGTAATCGTAAGGTTCACTTTTCTACCCACTCGTCGCCAAACTGTTGTGTATGTAGTGTAATATTTACGGGTAGGAATAGGATATAGTCACAATACATTTAACGGTTCTTTATTTCTCTATATTCCTACAATATATATCTTAAGCCTGTATGACACGATACATAATTTGGTGTAGAATAAAAATTATGTACGTAGCATACCTATTCTGTGCAGAAAAATTTCATTCTGTACAGAAAATTAGAACTTGCTCTATAAGCGATTTTTATTTAGAATTGGTCGCTGAAACCAGGTTGCTCATTGGTACCCCATACGTCATCAAATTAACGGTTGCTGAATTTGTAAATCGAAAATGAATAATTCGGTTACACTATTGCGCATGCGTTTGTTTGTAATAAAGTGAATTAGACAAACTTGTCTATTTATCATAATTGTCGTATTTACATTTTGAAGTTATATTAAGTTCTTATAACGTCTATTTCGAAGAAATTAAAGTCCACGCTTAATGCTGTTATTGTTGACGAGTTAACACAAATACTAATAAATTCACCAATTAACTATTTTGTACCAGCTAGATTAGCTAGGTTATCGTTGTTGCGTTACCCTGCATTGATGTTGTTGGGCCAAACATTTTCCGACGAGCATTCCAAAATACCTTTATATTACGAAGAATGGATCGATAGATACATAGATTTCGATTTTTTCAAGTTATTTAGAATGACCCGAATAACATTCAGTAATCTAACCAAAGAAATAGGAAATCACGTATCCTTCAAAACACATTTTCGTGGCAAAGTTTCTGTGCCCCTAGAAAAAAGTGTTTTGATTACTTTATGGTATTTGGGAAAAGGGGATACATTTATTAATATTGGGGACAGATTCAATATAACAATTTCAACTGTTTCATCCGTAACACACCGAGTAATGGGAATTTTGGTAATATTGAGGAAAAAATTTATATGCTGGCCAACAATAGAAGAGTGTGGTACCATAGATGAGAATTTTTTAGAAATAAGCCAATATCCTGGTGTAATAGGGGCAATTGATGGTTGTCATATAAATTGTAAAGTACCTATCGAGCAACATGATAGCTATTTAAATAGAAAAATGACCCATTCAATAATATTACAAGGGGTATGTACATGTACAAAATTATTTACATACATATCTGTTGGGTTTCCTGGATCAGTTCATGATGCTCGAGTAAGTTTTTAAAACCCAAACAATTTAAAAACAAATGTTATATAGATCCACTTCACGTAGGTGCTAAAAGAATCATCTATGGGAAAGTCTATTAGGAACAATGGATTCCTCAAATGGTTCTATACAAGTGATTATCATCTACTAGGCGACTCTGCATATCCACTTGAAATGTGGTTGATGACACCATACAGGTACACAAGTACATCTAATGAATGGAATTCCATTTTGTAATTTTAATTTATTTTAGGAATGCAAACATAACAAGGCTACAAATAATCCATAATAAACATCTAAGCAGGGGACGGGTTGCAATAGAAAATACTTTTGGTCTACTTAAAGGAAGATGGAGGATATTGAAATATGTAAATGTATACAAAGTCGAAGTTGTTGTTAACGTTGTCGTAAGTTGTTGTGTCTTACACAATTTCTGCATTATAAACAAAGACAGTTTAGAAGAAAAACCATATATATTAGAAGTGGATGTAGCAGATGAAGTTGAATTAATTAAGACATGCACAACAAAAAAGAGATACAATATGTCTTCACTTTGAATAAAGAAATTGCAAAAACTCAATTTGTTTTTATTTTAGTTATATTATACAATAATCACTTTTGTTCCAATCAAACTATATTAAAAAAATTTTTTTTTTCAAATATAACTTATTATATAATGTTAATTTAGCAAAAATATTATTTAGTAATTGAAAATTAAAAAAAACGACCAATTAACAAATAAATAAAATAAAAGTAGATGTGTGAAAATTTATTAAATATTTATTGAAAAGAATGTAGTTTAATAAAATAACATTTAGTGACTTTACTTACTTAAAAGCTAGTAAATATTGTAAATAATATTCTATATATTGTAAATTATGCAAAAAAAAAAATTAAAAAAAAATATATACATTTAATCAGATTCGGAGTTGTTGCGTTTTCTTTTTGGTTTTGATATATCCTTCAAAATATTTATCAAAATGTTTCGCTGTTGATTTTGTTCTCTTAAAAGTTCCGTTTGAACAGACATCAACTGCAAAAACTCTTTGAATATACTGTCAATTTTTGAAAAATGTTCCTTCTGATTTGATTCTATTTCCTTTGATAGAGTTAGAAATTCCTCCTTTAAGGTGGGTGGGCGAATTTTTTTTTTAACATTTTCGAAACGGTTTTTTTTTTTGGGTGGCTGCTCATCCTCTTCCTGGCACACATACATCTCTGGCTGTTCGTCGTCGGTGATTACAGACACACCGGATATTACTGAGGTACTTGGTTCTGCACCTCTAACATCAACAGACTCCACAATTTTCTTAGGATTTATTTTGTCCTTGTCTCCTAGAATACTGTGGACCATGTCGTAGAACATGGGCTTCTCTGTTTGAGGTGTGCTAGATTGTTGCGATTGTTGGTTGAATACAATATACTGTTTTTGTAAATTAGCGAATTTTTGTCTAACCTTTTCGGCAGCTGCTTTTCCTTCTCCCAAATAAAAGTTTTTTGCAGAAATTAATTCGGCGATCTCATTACACAGTTGTTGCTTTGGGTGTTTTCTATCGTTAAATAATTTTTTTAATTTTTCTGAACCCCTTATAGACAGGAAATAGTCTGTCGCTTCTCCATCAATGTCCGTTGGCCTTCGATTGGCCACCCAAATCTCTTGCTTTGCTAAAATATATACGTAATTAATTTACAAAAACTGATAATATCTTCAATGCATACATAATAAACTTTTGTTGAGTGTTCCAAGAGCAACAGGTGCATGCGGTTGTTCTTCTGGACGTGTTATTTGTAAATACGGTCCTCGTCACTTACACCATCAATAACGTTTGCATGTACTGCTCTTGTTAGGTAATCGATTGCAAAAGTATTATCTGTAATAGGAAATAATTAAAATCGTATTGTTATCTATATTGTACTTAAAAATTATACCACTCAATAACTTTATATATGTATCTAAATCAGCCTCGATATGATATAATCTTTCATTCAAAAGAAAACCAACAGACTCCATCACTTATTTTATTTCAATGCTAAGAAAATAATATTTTAAAAATGTTTGCAAATCTACATGTGAATAGGGCGACATAGTCCATAATACATATATCATCACTTGCTTAGTATACTTATCTTTTTAAATGTTTGAGATTATCGCCCGCTTCTTTTATCTGCATTTTCTTTAAAACAACGAACATAAATTTAACTCCATTACAATATTAGTTAACAAAAAAAAAGGTTCGGACTACGATATAAAACATGTGTTATTGACAGTTTCAAACAAGGATAGACATATCGACCAATGCTGCAACCGTGCCAGGGACCGCGGTCGCTGAAATGACAGACCAAGAGCAACCAATATTGACGTGACGTCATGAATTCCTAAATCGAAATTGATTGGTTGCAGGTACCGTTACCGGTCGCAGCAACCTATTCTAAATAAAAATCGCTTTATATTTTTGTACATAATGTGGGAGGAGCGTATGAAATACGTGAATTGCGCTTGCGTTACGAACAATAGTTCGATAATGACCCACTTCTTTTCATAACATAACCACAACACACAATATAGTTCAGAGTGTTCAGTGTAGAATATCTATATAAAATAGAGAGAAAATGTCGTGGTCACGGGCACAAGTTTCCCAGTTAATTGAATTATATGAACAGCATGAATGTTTATATGCAATAAAAAGCAAGTTGTATCATAATAGGGTAGCCAGAACAAATGCTCTAGAAGTAATTAAAATGCAACTGGTTAAAGCAAAACCTGATGTCACCATTGCTGAAATAAAATCTAAATTTAATGCCCTACGAACCAACTTTCTAAATGAATATAGAAAATATAAGGAATCAATTAGCAGTGGCATAGGTGAAGATGTTTACTCTGAAGTACATGTAATATCATTTCATGTTGTTATTGTGTTGATTAAATATGTAAATATTTATCTACAGGTGTATAAACCTACGATATGGTATTTCGATTCAATGCAGTTTCTGTTAGATCACGTGACAATAAGAAAATCAGTGGACATAATTGCTGTTTCTGAAGAAGCAGAAGTTGAAAATGTAAGTACAAGTATTGATACATTATCGATAATAGTTAAAGCAAGTAATGGAGTGTTTATTTTTATTCCAGGATTCTCAAGAAAGTACTACATTTCATACTTTGGAGAATATAAATGTAGAATTTCTACATGAAACTTCTGAACAAAATCAAAGAAATTCTAATGATGAGTTCGGCACAAATAGTAGAACTACAGTACATTCTCCAATTCCATCAACAAGTGTAACACCAACTACAAATAAAAAGCGAAAAAAGGACCACAGTGATAGGAATACAGATGAAAAACGTTTGTAAAGTATCGGAGGTGCAGTTAATATAATAAGTAAATCATTAGAAAAAAAGGAATCTAGGGTAGTAGAAATAAAATCATCATAACATATTTTTGGGGAATTTATAGCAAGCGAGTTAGCTAAAGTAACTGATGAAGATATTTTATACGAAGCCAAGCGAGATATCATTCAGACAACATTTGATGCTCTTCATAAAGTGAGACAATTATAAAAAAAAACATTAGGTTTTATAAACTGAACATATATTAAAAATTTTGTCTTTATGTAAGTAAATTAAATGCATGTTTGCTTGTATATGTATATTTTTTCATGTTGGTTTTTAAACAATATTTCCTTTCAATAAATTTTAAAAAAACAAGGTATTTATAATTTTATTTTCAAATACAAAAAAATACATTATTATGGTGAAATAGCCTTTTCCTGCCATTCTACGGCTCCCAGTGGACTATTAAAGTATAACAGAAATTCTTCTCGAATCAGCTGGGCTTCATTGGTACTACGATTAACATTTTGCCAATTCACACATGACAACTTAGATATATATGATTGGTCATTTACTATATTATTGGACTGTTCATTTTGAGTAATTATTAAGAAATTATGCAAAGCAACACATGTCAGTGTGATTAGCTCGACCTTATCTACACAAAGATTTATAGGATTTAATAGAACTCTGAAACGATTTGCAAGTATTCCGAAACTATTTTCTATTACTCTTCGTGTTCGAGATAATCTGTAATTGAAAATTCGTTTCTCTTTTGATAATCCTCTTTGTGGATATGGCTTCAATATTCTAGTATTTAAGGGGAATCCTTCATCAGCCACAATTACAAATGGACTTCTTAATATTCTTCCTGCTAATGCTTGGTTGATAGGAAAATTCAGGGTGTTGCCATTAATAGCTTTAGATAGTCCGCTTTGTCTAAAGACACCTCCATCACTAATTCTTCCATTGACTCCCACATTTAAATAGGTAAACTTATATTTTGCATCTGCAAGCGCAAGAAGAACTATGGAATGGTCCCCTTTATAATTATAGTAATATGAACCATCAGATCTTGGTGGCTTAAACTTTATATGACGACCATCTAAAGCACCTAGACAGTTTGGAAATTGCCACAAATTATTATACTCATCCGATATTTCCTTCCATTCTTTGGTAGTAGCAGGGGTCTGAAAACATGTAACGCTGATAAATATAAGCATGTATTTTGACTTATTACATGTTGTTTGTTTTGCATTGTAAAACTATTGTAAGGGTTGTTAAATAATATATACATACACTTAGGTATGGTTCTCGTAATTTTACATAAATAGCTTTACAAACTTTTGGAATTAATTTCGAAATAGTTGTATCGTGTATTCTCGTGCTATACATCAAAGAGCGATATGATTCTCCAGTGGCTAGGAAACGTAAAGTTAGTTCCAGTCTATAAAAAAAATAGTGGTTCAATTCATAAATAGATTAAGAAAAAATTATATATACCTATTTCTTGGAGAGATACATTGTCTCATATTTGTGTCGATAGCATGAATTTCAGGTTCGACAAATTGTAAGAGTTGCTCAAATTGTTCTGATGATAACCGCAAGAAATTTTTATATGCTGGCAAATCTTCACAACGTAATTCTCTATTTAACATATTCAAAATACCAAGTCCATGGCATTTTCTTTGCAACCAATGCCTTGACCATGACTTGTTTTTCCTCCGTTTTTTTATTCGCCGATTTATTATTATACCAACTGCACTCAATAATACACCACACGATTCCAATAACAATTTTTCATCCATTGTACATTTATAATACTACAAAATAACAGCAACCGAACTGACAATGAGCGAATTAGACGTGAATATGAGCCAAACAAGCAGCGTTAGGTTATGTTTATTTATTTACATCAATTTGACACAGCTTTAAAGCGCATGCGTCCACAATAAATTTTGTACACAATTTTTTTTCAATATCATACCCAAATTTTTATTTATCAAAATATGAGCAAATTTTGTTTTTACATAATTTGATACGTAATTATGTTGAGCATTCCGTAACAAATTATGTATCGTGTCATACAGGCTTTAATCGTAACCTTACAAAAATACCATTCCCCCATATTGAACTTCCTTGCCAACCTCCTCTATGAAAACCCCTACTCCCTTTTCAAATAGATATGCAACAGTTACGATGAAGCTACATAGGACAAAATGTACTATGATAATTCAGAATGTTATTGCAGCAGCATTAAAAGATGAACTCATAACTGATATTGTAAACGGTTCATATTCACTGATTATTGATGAATCAACTGATATTTCTGTGCACCAATATCTCTGCTTATGTGTTAGGTTTGTTTGAAGTCTTTATTTAATCATAAATGTTTAATAGTATGATTTTAGATATTTCTCCGAAGTCAAGGCTAAAGTAGTAACTACTTTTTTAGGTATTGTCGAAGTTAAAGATGCAAATGCAGTAGGTTTAGCGAACACACTAGCAGACTATATTCGAAAAACAGGATTAAAAGTTGAAAATTTACTTGCTCTTGCTACAGATGGTGCAAGTGTCTTATGTGGATCTAAGAATTCAGTTTTTACCATTTTAAAGGCTGCGGTACCTAAACTAATCTCTGTAAAGTGCATTGCCAGCTCTTTACATCTATGTTGTTCAAAAGCAGCAAGTGTCTTCCCTGATGAATTAGACTTTTTGTGCAAGCATATTTATAATTGGTTTGCTAGAAGCCATCAACGCCGAGAATGTTACAAAGATGTTTTTGAAACCATCAATATAAATGAAAAAAACAAGTTTAACAAATTTAATCAGCTATCAGAAACTCGTTGGCTTGAGAGAGCAAATGTTATAAAAGTAATTTTGGAACAGTGGCTTGAAATTAAAACTTATTTTACTCAAGTTGCAAATACCACTAAAGATACAATGGGTAAAGTAATTCTTGGTATGTTAACGGATATAAATTTTGTATATTTTACTATTATATATAACATACTTGTTCAAGTAAATATTGTTAATGCTGCGTTTCAGCAAACTCATGGAGATGCGTTTCAGCTGTATAAGGAACTTTATCAGTTACTTTTAACATTTTTAGGACTTGTTATTAGGCCTATATTTTTAGAAAATTTAACCGAATTGAAATTGTCATGTGTAAATAAAATTTGTGAAATACTCCAAAATGAATTATCATATATACAGATTAATATTATTGATTTTGGATATAATTATCGTCAGGCAATAGCAAATAATAACTTAAGTTTAACAGACATAGAAAAAATAAAACAAAATAGTCAACATTTTGTATTAACTTTATGTAGGGAATTAACAAAAAGAATTCCACAAAATCTGGAGGTTTTTTATTCAATTAAGTATTTTAGTCCTGAAATATGTCTCAAACAAATAAATAGGCCAAAATTCGATAACTTACCTCTTAATATTTTGGATGACAATTTAAGTAAGCAGGATTTAGAAAATGAGTGGAACAATCTGCTTGCTGTAAAATGGGATTCGGAGAAAGATATCTCTTCTCACAATTTTTGGGTAAAAGTTTTAGAATATCAAAATGCAGGTGGAGTACACATATATGCAAATATTGCAAAATTTGCTCTAACTACCCTTACTCTTCCCATAAGCAATGCATTTGTGGAAAGGATATTCTCATTCAATTAAAACAAAGTTAAGAAATAAAATAAATATACCCCTTTTAGAGGCACTATTACGAATTAAGACCGAATTTGTTATAAATGACACGTGCTGTCATAAGTTTGTGCCAAGTAAGACAATGTTTCAAAAATGTAACACTACTATGTACAATTTTAAAAAACAAGACGAAGGAGATGTAAATGATGAGTTGGTGGATGTTTTCTCAGAAATTGAATTCTAATGTTATCAGTACTTTTTAGCAAACTAATCTTTCCTATTTATAGAATTGTTTTTACATCCATATTTATGGAGAAAGAAAGATTAGTTGTATGAAATACTTATTGGATTAGAATATATAATTTATATATTAGAATATAAAATTATTTCTTATTTTTATTTAATAAAAACTTATTATTTGCGTTTTTCTTATTCATCCTCTAATATAATTAGTTATACTAAATTTAATCAGATCAATTGATTGGAAGTCGATTATAATTTTTATAGTATATAAATATTTATATTATTATTGGTCGATTTTTTATTTTAAATTTTGCGGTTTGTAATTTCAAATAGTTGGCCACCCTGAACAGGTCACGGAACAACACTGCATCGACATTCGATCATAGACCTATTATATACTGTGCCTTCATAATAGGTTGTAACCCACGTGACGTGTTGCAATATTGGTTGCATACATTAGGATTGGCAATCCTGCATAATAAGTTCCTAAACTCAAATGTTTTGTTATGACAGTTTTGTGCGTTTTGTGTATTGTGTCAGTTAGATTTTCTTTGCATTAATTTTATATTTATTTCGCGTTAAAAAAGTCAGTTCTTTGAAGAGCTATTGAAGATATTCTAACTTTTGTGAAGGTTAGTTATCTATTAATAACATTGAATGTATGTATAAATAAAATAATTTCATTTTAGGTTATAACCTCCAAAATGGCATTTACCGTCGAACAAGATGCATTCATTTTAGTGGCCCATTATAGAAGTGCTACACAAGATGCCGTAGGCAATTGGAGTTATTCACCTCCAAGTTGTATAGATCAATTCATACAACGCTTCCCAGATTTTGACTTTGATTATGATTCATTTCGACATCGTAGACATATTATAACACATCGTTTTGAGGGAAAACATTGTATTTGTAAAGGAAAATCGACTGGGAGCCCCCCAAATTAACTGAAGCTGTTGTAGATGACATTCGGCAGCGAGTAGAATATAGCCCTCATAAATCAGTTAAAAAACTATCTCAGCAAACAGGTATTTCATATTTATTTTTAATTGTACAAAGTTAACATTCAAAAAAATTTTCTTGTAGGACTCTCAGTCGGAACATGTCACAAAGCATTTACAAAAAAGATACATATGCATCCTTATAAAGTAACTGTTGTACATCAGTTACATCCAGTCGATTACGATAGTCGAATTAGATTTTGTGAATGGTTTAATAATCGAATGAACGATGACCTCCTAGATTTAACTTTTTTTAGTGACGAAGCATGGTTACATCTTACAGGATACGTAAATTCACAAAATTATAGATCTTGGGCTACGGAAAATCCACACCAACTAGTAGAAACATCATTACATCCTTTAAAAGTAGGAATATGGGTGGGAATGTCGAGAAGAAGAATTATTGGGCCAATTTTCTTTTACGATACCATTACTGCAGCAAGATATCGAGGAATATTAAATGAATTTATTAATCAGCTGCATGACGATGAATTAGAAAATGGCTGGTTTCAACAAGATAATATAAGATACCTGCTCACACGGCCAGACACACACCACTATTTGACAGAATTTTACGACGATAGACTGTTTAATTTATGGCCACCCCGTTCTCCCGATCTTACTCCGCTTGATTTTTACTTATTTGGATATTTGAAAAATAGGATATATAGAAATAGACTAAATAATTTACAAGAACTAGAAGCAGCAATTGTGCATGAAATAAATAACATTACGCAGAATGATTTACATAATGTTTTTGAAAATTTAAAACGTAGGGTGAATATTTGTTTGCAGCAAAATGGTCATCATTTCCAACATTTATTATAAATATGTTATTGTGAAAAAGCTTTCAGTCGTTAGCTCCTCATAAAATGTGTTTGTACAGAGGCAAAATTGACAATTTTTTCATTATTAACTGTAAATAAAATTTATGCTATTAAAATGATAATAAACACTAGTGTTTTATATTTAATTGAATAAACATACAACTAAAATTTATTTTTATTATTCCAAGAAATTACTTACGTTTCAATTAAAATAAAATTAAAAAACATCTGTCAAACTATTTTGAACTAGGAATATTTGTATAGGAGTAGTACCAATCTGTAATGTTGGTTGCATATGTATCATGTTACAACAAATAATGAAGGCTCTGTATATGGACTGAACGTAGAGAGAGAGGTCGTGTACTCGGTAAACGAGTGAGACAGATTCATCGCGATCAGCTGATGAGGGCCAATGTTGTGAACACTGAACGAATTTCAATTATTACTGAACGAACCTTTACTTTAGTTAGTTGTAGCTATATTCATATATAACGTGTGTATAAATTGTCGCAAAAGCTACACGCAGCGACGTTCTTCGTTTGGTTCTGAATAAAAAATCTTAATGTTAAAATGTCGTATCATGCTTCGTTTGTTTTCACGGGGTTCTTGACGTTCAGACTTTTAGTGCGTAACTAACCTTTGCTCTTCGATATCTGTTAATAGAGATAGATGCAATTTAGTTTAAAGAAAACATTTTTACTGGTATTATTTCGTAAACGTTTTCTTTTTGATTTAAAAGCTTGTTTTAAACATTTATTCATTAACGTACTTCCACGAAAAACACATTTGGCAACGTTGTAGAACAATAAGTTTGTATTTCAAAGTGAGTTCAATCAAAATCATTACTGTCAAATTTTGACATTTACGAATTTACGAAGCATGATACGACATTTTAACATTAAGATTTTTTATTCAGAACCGAACGAAGAATGTCGCTATGTGTAGCTTTTGCGACAATTTATACACACCTTGTATATAAAATATATAAGGAAATATATAAATGGAAAATTCCATTTGTTGTGAAATCCGTTGGAATATTTAAGCCAATCTTCTTCCGTTGATGGAACCTAAAAAAAAAGCGGTTTAATTCTTAATAAATGCTTTTGTGTTCTTAATTTCTTTTTAGGAGCTTTCAATTACATTGGACAACGATGCAAATATCACCGATGCTCTGCAAATAATGCAAAAACCGTCTGATTAATACCAAATATTTGGTGACTTTGTCGCCTCAGAACTTCGAGGTTTGAGAAAAGCTGTGAGCAAGCGTAAACTTAAAAAAATTATTCAGCAGGCTATTCTAAAAGTGATGGACGAAGACGATGAAGCCAACTCGGACACGCAACTACTTAGTTCAGATACAACTGGGCTTGAAAGCTCCACTCAATCATCAATAATACTGCCTTGCAATACATCTACGCAATTATTTATATGTTCGGACAACGCACAAGGTATTTTTGGAAAATGTTTTTTATATAAATTATTTTAATATTTACCTTCAAATATTTTAATTTCAGACATTGGTTCAGAGCCTCGCAACATTCCAACACAATCCTTGCGATCATACATACAGGGATTCGAAACAGATTCATAAGCGAATGAAAGGAATCGCCTACAAAATAAACATACTCATAATTTGCATTTAATTTGAAATACTTATGAAAATAAAATGAATTAAAAATATTTTTCTTGATCTTTATGAATAAAATGATTTAAAAAATATTTTTCTTACCTGTTGCCAAAAATCGAAGAGTAACTAAAAGCCGGTCTGTGGGAGGTATAGCCAATCTCATTTTAGTATCCTGCTTTTGAATACTTGTTTGAATTAAAGATAAAATGTATTCAAAATCATCATTTGACATTCTCAGGAAATTTTTCAGCTGCATGGATCTTCGGTCCGCAATTCTTCAAGTAATGTATTTTGGAAACTTAAATCTACGCGCCGCAGCACCCAATTTCTCACCCAAACACTTCTTTTTGTTTCTTTTTTTGAATTTGTTTCTTTTTAATTAAATATGCTGCGATGGCAGCTGCCAATCTTATGGTGCCACAAGACATTTTTATACTGTCACTCGTAAAAAAAGCAAACTCTACTGCAAGCTGTACTCAGATTGTGTGGAAACACGTCTGCAATTTCTTGCAGCAAGTTTGTCGTAATAACTTCTACAAACTACTTCTGGAAGCAGACTTCCGCAAGTTTCGGTTTGAGTGGAAACACTTAAGCAAATACTTGCAGAAGTTCTTCCGCAAGTGACTTGCTAGTGGACACACGGCTTTATAAGTTTTCTGTTAGAAAGATTTCATATAAAAGCTCAACAAACTAAATTTCTATTACAGTTTACAAACTACAGCAAAGATGTAAAACATATCCATGCACTGTTGCTTTTGAAATCATTAGATACCATAAATCTTAAAACGAAAACGTTACTATAGTCCGTCTCAACCCCATTATGCAGTACAGGTTTAATAGGAATATATATATATATATATATTCCTATCAATATCAATATCACTTACAATATTCCAACCAGTGCGATCGGTTCGTTACAAAAAAAGGTCTCGGGTACCCGATACACATGTTACACAGAATGCGTGATTTTGAAAACCAAAAGAAACGATACTTGAAAAAGACTGAAAAATAATAAAAGTCGAAACGTCGTAGAATAAAACATCATAATTCAATAAAAGGTCGCTAAACCAATAAAAAGTCTATTATTTATATATACATATATATATATATATATATATATATATATATATATATATATATAGTAAACCTAATCAGTAGGCGATTAAAGGTCTGTATATTACTTCAAAATATATGTATTTAAAAGCTCTACATGTTTCGGCTGTGTACGCCTTTATCGCCTACTGATTAGGTTTACCATATCATACCAAGGTCACGAAGTTATTATATATATAAATATATATATATATATATATATATATATATAAATATAATATTTTCGTGACCTTGGTATGATAAGGTAAACTTAATAAGTCGGCGATTAAAGGTCTGGTTTACTTCAAAGTATATATATTTAAAACAACCCTACATGTTTCGGCAATGATGCCTTTGTCAAGGGAATAAAAAATATAAAAATGTTTATATTTTTTATTCCCTTGACAAAGGCATCATTGCCGAAACATGTAGGGTTGTTTTAAATATATATACTTTAAAGTAAACCAGACCTTTAATCGCCGACTTATTAAGTTTACCTTATACCGAGAGTACATCTTATTGTGAAACATGCAAAACATACATATGCGATTGTTGCTAGAGTAACGTAATAATTAAATGACAGCAATGTATTAAAGCGTGTATTTTATTTTGAAACATAGGTTGTCACAATAATTAATAATTTCAGTTTTTTGACTTAAGATAATTACTGCAATAAAGTGTAACCTACAATTATACCTAGAATGTATAGTGTACAAGAGAAATTGTCGTTAATAAACTGGTATTATTCACATATGAGTTTGCGAAATGTTGCAGATTTATTTCACCTTACGTATCCCGAACGTCCGAAACCCAGTACAGCTACAATAAGTAGATTTGTACAGAAGTATAAAAATAGTGGATGTCTCGTTCCTAACCACAAGAAAAAGAATAGACGCAGATATGTTATTACGTATGAAAAAAAAACTGAAATATTACAAGCTATCGCTAACAACAACATGCTCTCTACAAAAGCTTTAGCACAAGCTTCAAATGTTAGCAAATCTGCCGTGCATAAGTTATTGAAACGCGAAAAATTTAAATCATATCATTTTCAAAACCACCAAGAGCTAATTGCGAATGATGCTGAAAGAAGAGTCAGCTTTTGCACAATAATGATGGAAAAACTTAATAATGACGATACGTTACTACCCAGAATTTGCTTTACGGATGAAGCAACATTTTATTTACACGGTGAAGTTAATTCACAGAACTGCCGTTACTGGAGCAGACAAAATTTGCACAGATACCGTTCTACTAGGACTCAAGGACCACAAAAAGTCAATGTTTGGGCAGGGTTGATGGGCGAGCATGTCATAGGACCGTTTTTTATTGAGGGTACTCTTACAGGATACAGATATTTAGAATTGCTTGAGCAGAGAGTTTTACCGGCCCTTAACGCCTTAAATATTCCTGGTGAGATTTGGTACCAACATGATGGTGCACCAGCGCACAATTCTCAAATAGTCCGAACCTTTCTAAACAACAGATTTCCAAACCGCTGGATAGGACGTGGGGGAGAAGTGGATTGGTCCGCAAGGTCACCAGACCTGTCTCCAAATGATTTTTTTCTTTGGGGTTACATCAAAAATAAAGTTTTTAATGGAGAACATCTAACTAATATTGACCAATCAAAAAATAAGATACGAGTGGCTGCAAGGGAAATAACTCCTGCACAAATACAAAATGCGATTAATGAATTTTATCATCGCTTAGGACACTGTTTGGCCGTCAACGGCGATATTTTTGAAAATCTGCTAAATTAATTTATTAAATTTGCTTCATTTATGTTAATAAAATAAAATGAATTTCAATTAATTCTTGTTTTATTCAACCTAAAAGTAGTAAGAAACTGTGATTGAAGGATTTATCTGAAAATAAAATGTTTTCTATGTCTGTATTTGATTTGTTTACACTTAAGTCAAAAAAATGAAATTATGAATTATTTTGACAACCTATGTTTCATAATAAAATACACGCTTTAATACATTGCTGTCATTTAATTATTACGTTACTCTAGCAACAATCGTATATGCATGTTTTGCATGTTTCACAATAAGATATACTCTCGGTATATATATATAAATATAATATTTTCGTGACCTTGGTTTGATAAGGTAAACTTAATAAGTCGGCGATTAAAGGTCTGGTTTACTTCAAAGTATATATATTTAAAACAGCCCTACATGTTTCGGCAATGATGCCTTTGTCAAGGGAATAAAAAATATAAATGTATATTTTTATATACAGTGGAACTTCTCTAACTCGAACCTCCAAGGGACAGGGAATAAAAGTCGAGTTAGGGAAATGTCGAGTTACGGTAAATTACGTAAAATTTGAATCTTAAAGTTTATTTATATGTATTATAGATTTAATACTATGTACATATTAGTAACTTCGTTAAAAATTCGTTAAAACGTCAAAAAAGCTGCATCAAATTTTTATTGAAAAAATCAGTAATTTTTCTTTGAGTTACACTGGTCCATTTTTCATTCGTTATAAAATCTTCTAGTAAATTTAAGGAACCATGCAATGCATATGGCACATTCTCCCTAGATGAAACAAATCTTCTTAAGTTTTCGATGGCAGAAAACGCTTCGTTGAGTGTAGTATCTTCGTCTTCATCTGTATCTAAGACAATAATAAAATTTGGCATCTTGGAACATAGAAAACATGGATGGGTAAACTTACCTATTTCATTAGGAGCAAGGTGCTGTATTACACTTTCTAAAATGTCTTCATCACTTGGGAAATCCATTGTTGACACATCATGATCAACATCAACATACTCCTCAAATTCAACATCATTTGTGCTTATTGCAGTTCTGTATAAGACCCACCAATTTTTTAATTCAGACAGTGGAAGGATATCATCTTCATCCCAGTGGTTAGCATCCTGCACTAAATCATCTTTACCAAAGCCCGCCTTTCTGAAGCAATTTGCAATTGTTTGCGTTTTTACGTCGTTATTCCATGCTTTGTTTAGATCTTTAATTGCATCAAGTAAAGAAACATTTGAAGTAAATGTTGGCTCTTCCAAATGAGCCAAAATTTTCATAATAATCCGTTTTCTGTAATGTTGCTTTAGATTTTTTATAATTCCCTGGTCCATCGGTTGTAAGATTGAGGTTAGATTAGGAGGAAAATACTTTAATATTCTTCAGCTTTCCTGCTACGGTTTTGGGGTGCGCCGGACAGTTGTCAACGAACAGCAAAACTTTTCTCTTCTGGACTGCAAACTGCTTATCAAGCTTTAATAACCACTTTTCATAAATCTCACTTGTCATCCACGCTTTTCTGTTATATTCGTAATCCACTTCCAGTGACTTTATACCCTTAAAACAACGTGGATGTTTTGTTTTGCCAATAACAAGCAATTTTAGCTTTTCAAAACCACTCATGTTACTCCCAACGATAACCGTTACTCCTTCCTTGCTGTTTTTACCACCAAAGCATTTTTGTCCTTTAAATGCAAGGGTTTTGTTGGGCAAGCATTTGAAGAAAAGCCCCGTCTCATCAGCATTGAAAATATTATTTTTGTCATACTGGCTGATTAAAGTCGGTAAAACATTTTTCTGCCATTCTTCACCACATTGAAAATCTGCAGAACCACTTTCATCACCGCACAGTGACATTTGGACGATATTATGTCGACTCTTGAACTTATTCAACCAGCCTATACTAGCTGAAAATTCCTCCCGTCCCAAGGCAGCGGCAAATTCTTTCGCTTTTTCTCTAATTAAACTCCCCGAAAGAGGAATATTTTTAGCACGTGCGGTAGTAACCCACTTGAAGATTGCTTCGTCAATATCATCGTTAACACAAGCTTTAAGCCTTTTTCGTTTATTGTTAAACGCATCATTTTTTCTTTCCAAAAGTTTGTCCTTATTTTTTAAAATTGTCGATAGCGTATTATGAGGGATCCCAAATTGTTCCGCAATGTCTTTCTTCTTCTTTTCCCCTTTTTCCACCTCTGCTATTAATTTTATTTTTTCATTCAATGTTAAACACTTTAAATTTCGCTTCGACATATTTACCGGACACTTTGTCACGCGTACTACACAACTGCATTTCCCCATGGTGAGGGCCGAAAATGAATCAGCCTATATATATATATATATATATAGATATATATCACGAAGCAAGCACCTCTTCGTTCAATGGATATACTACGTCTCCCCGACTTTCACCTTCGACCTCTACATCAAATCCTCGGATAACAAGTTTTTTCCCTTTTAAAATTTATAATGTACAGTCCTGTCATAAAATATTGTATCTTAAATTAAATTATTTAATAAAAAAAAATCCATAGCAATAAGTAATGTAAAATTTACGTAAATATATGCACATGTACAAGTATATAAATTTGAAAAAATGTTTAAAAATATAAAATATAAAAAGAAGCAATGGTCACCTAGTACATACATATATATTATGAGAATAATTGAAACATACATGAGTAGGTAAACCCCACCAGTTTTGTATAATACAAAGGTATTTTTAATAATATAAAATATTATTAAAAATCTAGTGTGAAGAACACATCACCAGTAACGTCAGAGTCATCGACATCTTCCTAAGGATAAATTTATATAATAATAATTATATATTTATAATGTTATGAAATAAAATAAAATAAATTCTTCCAAAAAAAAAAAAAAAAAAATGATGTGGCGGTGTGGTTCTTTTTTGTGAATGTGTCTGATGATATCCTTTCTCCAGCAGGTGCGTACCGCTGAGCCTGTAGAAAGGCGATATACGTATCTATAGCAAACGCCAATTAAGTTGGCGCGAGGAGGGGTAAGTTCGCGCAGGATAAGAAGTAGTGGGGAGATTCACATTTGGTTTTACATCAAATGTCAGATAATTCTAACCTCTGCGCGTGTATCACTTTATGATCCCCTAGCAAAGACATTACGTTCTGTCAAACGTCAATGACAAATGTATTCTGACAATTACATGAGTAGTGGGGGTGGACGTTTTTAATAACTGCTTCAGCGCACCCGCTTCTCGCGCCAACTTAATTGGCGCTTGCTATACGTCTCTGGGGAGGGATATGTTCGGACACGTTCACAAAAATATTAATAGTGAACCTGTATTTGTGTTCTTCACACCAGATTTTTAATAATATTTTATATTATTAAAAATACCTTTGTAATATATATTATGTATGTACACATATTTCCCTAAGAACTCTGCCTCTTGCATTAAACGACTAAACTACTCAACAGTCTGACTTGGTCATAAGAAGATTTTGTATCTTATACCGCTCAGTTTTAACTTTATTTCATAATTTGTTTTTAATTGTCATTAATATAACATTATGGCAAATCGTGGTAAACGGTTGGTAGAATTAGCACTATTAAAAAGTGAGAAAAAAACTTGTATAGACAAGGAAGAAACAGAAAAAAAGGGTAAATACATTTATTCTTATTACTTAATGGAAAAGTATAGGTAATTTAGATATTATTATATTATGTGAAATGTGATTTATTTTATCACGAAAATTTTAATAAGAAAAAGATCTAGTTTGAATATTTTTTAGTAATGCTACATATTCGGATAAATAAATGATGGGCAAACAAAAGATTATTATTAACAAGTTTATTCTTTTTTAATACAGTGGCAGTATTATGTTCGTATTTTAAAAAAGAGTTTAAATATAAGTATATACCTATATAACGGTACCACGAAAGTGATAATTAATCTAAAATTAATATTCATTAATGACAGATACGAATGTTTATAACAATCTATCATTTATTTAGCATAGTTATGGCACCAGAGTCGATTCATTATTGTTTAGTTCTACATATCTAAAGCCGGTTTTCCACCGAACCGACAAAACAAAAACACAACACAAACTCGTGTCGAAAAAAACAAAACTGCAATTGTTTACAAACTGTTACGGGCGAGAAATCATTCTGAGATATGCTAGAATTTTTTTTATCCATTTACTTCATATTTAACCTCGTCAAGTCAATTTAGTCTTCTCATTTTTCAACGTATACGATTAATTCTATTATATGCGTACATATTGCTAATTATCGTTCAATTTTATGTTGATCCAGACTTTAATTCCTCCAAATTTTAATTCATGTTCTATTATTTTGGCCGACCCTATATTTCCGAATGATGTTGCATTCACGACGAAGTATCCGCCATCTATTATTGTTAATGCATAGTCTCGAGCGCCGTACATTCTGTTGTAGTCAGATTTTGTTCCTATAATTGATTACTTTATTGTAGAAATTCCTTTAGATATTCATACATCTGATTTAGGGCCTATTCGTCTTTTTACTCATTTAATTCAATTAGATTTCCGTTATTTAATTTCTCTCGCTCGGAGCGTCATCTCTCTACATTTGTTAAACACTAACTTTTGCAGTATCCTAGTTTATCGTTCGGTCAATTTTATGTGTCGTAAATCCTTAATTAGGGAGATTTAATAAACCCTCTGACGTTTTTGGCTTACTGTTCACTCCTACATCTGTTTTGTAGTTTATTGGAAATTAAATTCCCTTCTTTTAAAATCACCAGTTTTCCGATCTTGAATATGACGTATGTCCGGCATTTCCTTTTCTCGTTCCTAGTTCGATGGGCACTTGTTCTTAAGTCATCGAAGCGCTTGCTTGTGCATTCACATGTGTGAAGAAGCTATATCTGCGGTAAGAATTTACTTTATCTGATGAAACTTTACTTATTTCGAATCTTCTTCTTTCCTAGGATTGATTTGTTATTAGAGCTATAACCCTAGTGGCTAGCACTATTTACCGTATTCGTTGAGATTTTATCGTGGATATTCCACGTGGTTTCCAAACGGCCATATTGGATCGTAATTTTTGGATGGTCGAAGAAACCGTGCGAACTTAAGTAGGAATCCCTTTCGGCGGAGCTCCTGTCATTTACCGAACTTCTGGTTCACCTGGTTGACGGCTGTTCTTTGCTGATTCTTTTCCGAATTAGTCACTTCCGTATTGCTTCTGTGAGGAATTTCCAGGAGGAGAGCATTCAGGAGAACTAGGCATCCCTTTTGTCAAAGCTAAGTGTTGCTGAAATAGTTTTCTTAACTAAAAGAGGGTTTTGTCTGCCCAAATTATCTTAACTTTTATAATTTATGTTAGAGATTTGCCTGATAGCATATTTAAACTTAAGTGAACTCTAGAGAGGGGCTTTACCCTTCCCTGTGTAATTTTGTGATAAATAAAACACTAACAGTAGACAGATACCGGGCTTCACCCACCAATCTTGTCCGAAAGGCATTAAACGCCTGACTACTTTCGAAATTCAAACTATTAGAAATCTAATTAACTGGTTGTCTGGCTTCCCCAGCGGCTAGTAGCTTTGTTGATACCAAACACGAGGCTCAGAACCTTCAGACGAGCCTTCGCAACTAATTTGGGGTTACGTCAAGATCAAATTATCTGATATTTATTCTGTAAACTTTAATGTACAGCACCGCTGTTAAGAATTCCTAGCTTGTGTTCTAATGTATAATGTCTTGATTAATTGACGTACTTTTATTTAATCTTTCAACAATGTAACACCTGACTATACAGGGTGGTGTTATCTTAACATGTATATCTGTTCCTTTTTGATCTCTAGCTTACGCCTGGGACATTACAGGGGCGTTATCTATTACTTTTATTAGTAGACTTAATTACTTTAATTTATACCCTGTGGCTAATTATTTTGCGGGGAAATTTTCACATTGAATTAAGCCACTTTGAATTTCATTTGTCTCTTAAAGAATTTAATACAATGAGGTTTATCCTCGACTATTATGTTGTAATTATCCTGTATATTTGTAAAACATTTTCATTCTGTCTATTTTACTTAATTCTGTTACTCACGATTTCATGATAGATTTGATAATACATGAAACTTCTACTATAATAGTATGCGCAGTAAAAAATGACAGATGACGCTGTTGTTTTGGTTACTGTTGTGTATTTTCAAGTGTATTTTGTTCAGTTTGTTTTTATATTTTCTTATGTTTGTTTGTTATTGTTATAATTATTAATCTATTCGAATATTTCATTTTGAACATTTTATTTATGTCGTTTTTATCTGTTTTATAAGTGAAACGACACATTTAGTTGTAAAGAATTAGTGTAATTAATAAGAATAGTGCGTATAATTTCGTATGTATTTAAACATTTATGGTTCTCTATATTTGCTTCATTTGGAAAATAATTCTGTTCAGTAGAATAGAATAAAATAGAATTTTATTCCTTTGGTAAAGAAAAAATGTACAAAGCAAATGTCAAAATATATAATTATGATACAATTGTAAATAAAAAATGTGTATATAAGTACATATGTACTTATGACAGTGATTGATAACATTATGAAAGGACCACATTATTGTGTCTGTTGTGGAAATAATAGCAAGACACATCCACAATTTAGTTATTTTCGTTTCCCTAAGGATGAACTAAGGTAATACACAACGTGAATGTTTTAAAATTTGTTTCGTGTTATTAAATTTAGTTACTGATTTCATTGCATATTTTCTAGATTCTTATATTGGAAAGATAATATCCAAATTACAAAATTAGAAAACCTCTCGGCATTGCAATGTTATACACGATACAGAGTGTGTAGTTCTCATTTTGAAGAACATGCATTTGCAGGAATGCTAAAAGGTAGACTAAAAAAAAAAGCTGTACCTACTCTCAATTTTCCAAGAATAAATGATGAATCTATGGTTGATGGAAGAATTGGTAATTGAATTGGTTATATATTACATTTACAAGCAGTAATGTAATTTATTTTAGAGATGGATATTTCATCATTAGAAGATGGTGCTCGTAATGACCTTAATTTAGAATTGACAAATGATATTGGTATGTATTATTAATAATTTAATATCATAGCTATATAAAGCGACATAATTTAATACTTCATACTATGCTAAGAAATGTCATTTATGCTGAGTCACAGTGATATTTAGTTGTTTTTTTACTATGGACGCACTGTACAGTGTAATAGGAAACTGTTTTTATTTATTGTTCATTGCATTACATTTAATATACTTATAATGAAACCTAATTTTAAACACAAGATGTTATGAATATTTTTAATTATCTTTCAGATACTCTGGAACCCACAGTAGTACTTTCAACATCCAGTACTTCAGAAGAAAGTTTTGTTGAAATAGCTGCAGATTCTATGCTCAATATTAATGCTATTGGTAGATATTATTACATCAATATTTTATAATAATAAAAGCATAAGAACTACTTTAAATTATTTTGCAATTAATATCATCTTTTTTTTATAGATGAGGTAACTCAAACTCCAAAGAGGTTCAAAAAGAGTTCTGCAATTGAATTAGGACAAAGAAATAAAATTAGGAAGCTCACAAGGCAGTTGAAATATGCAGGTTCAACTGCCAAAGTAACATTAGACGGGATACTACAATTTTTAGAAGCAAATTGCTCACCTGCTATGGCCAACTTGGTCAGCATGCAAGTATTGCTAAATAAACCTGAAAAAGTAGGTAAATATCCTGACGAATATAAGCAATTTGCTTTATCATTATACTTTTTGAGTCCGAAGGCATACAAATAAAAGCACTCTTTGTCGAATCACACAAAATTGGAATGTTTCTCCTGGGTTCAACAATTTTTTATTTGATGCTCTTCAGAAGGTTGAGCTGTTTACAAAGGAAAATAGAACCTGCACCCTATGTTTAGATGAGATGTCAATTAAGACAAATCTATTTTATAACATAACCCGAGATGACATCATTGGATTTGATAATTGTAGTAAGAAAACATATCAACCAGCTGGTAATGTATTAGTGTTGATGATTAGAGGAATATCAAGTAATTGGAAACAAGCTGTGGCATATTCCTTTGTATCCACCTCTACTTCGGCAGATGACTTAAAATACATTGTTTTTGAAGCTATCACACGTTTGAAACAAATTGGGTTGAACGTTGCTCTTGTGGTACCAGATCATGGCAGTAATTTTTATAGGTTCACAAAGCAACTAGGTGTTAGTCCAGAAAAGCCATACTTCATATTTGAAAATGGGAAAATATTTTATATGATAGATGTACCACATCTGCTCAAATCAACAAGAAATAACTTCTATAAATATACATTTGAGTTTGATGGAATGAAAACCAGTAAGTCATACTTAGATATGTTTTATTTAAACGACAAAGAGCAAAAATTTAAGCTAGCACCAAAATTGACCGAGCAACATTTATATCCCAATAATTTCCAGAAAATGAAAGTAAAACTAGCCACTCAAGTATTCAGTGCTACCGTAGCGGCTGCTTTAAATGCTTACATATCATTTGGGAAATTAAATACAGCAGCACAACCAACAGTTGTGTTTATTGAGAAAATGGACAAATTGTTTGATGTTCTGAATTCTTTCAAACACAGTAATGTGAAATTTTTAAACAAGCCATTCACAGGTTCTAATGAACAATCAAAATTTTTAGAAGAAATGAGTGTATTTTTCAAAAATCTGAAAGTTTTGGATGACAACCATGACCGGACAAATAAAATGAAATTCCTTTATGGATGGCGACTTACGCTAAATGCACTACTGCAACTTTGGAATTCACTGAAAGGCAAGGGAACTGTTTCTAGAATATACACGCGACGTCTTAACCAAGATTGCCTTGAAAATTATTTTGGCAAAATACGACAACAAAGTGGAAATTGCCGTAATCCGACCCCAATACAATTTCTACGCGCCTTCAAAAAATTATTCCTAATTCAATTTCTTGATGAAACGGAAGGGGCCAATTGCATTGGAGATTTGGATGATGTTCTTGTAAAAATTACTCCCGAAGCTTTAAACAGTTATCAGAGCTTAATGCCACAAAAACCAAACGAAAATACATTAAAATTAGATATAAAGGATTATCAGACAATGGAGCTTCCTGAACAAAATGAATTGGTTTATGTTTGTGGATACCTTATTAAAAGATGTTTGAGCAAACACACGTGTGAAGTTTGTACACAATATGCATATGTAAATGTACAATTGACCAACGAAACAATTTACACACATTTTAGAGCCTATGAAAACAAAGAAAAAGACACCGTTGGAAATTTAAAAATGCCTGATATAATGTTTATAGAGTATATAAGTAGACTTGAACCTAAATTCTGTACCGTTTTTTCAACAGTAGCCATAGAAGAAAATGTTGGCGCAAAACTGAAAGAACAGTTTAGGTGTACGATGGTCAGATTAAAGCCAAATGCGAAGATGGCAATATTTAAAGTTTGGGTTAGGTTTCTAGGAGAGGAATTTGAGGCCTTGATTGGGGTCATGCTAACGGCCATCGTTGTAAATTCGAAATGTGAAGTATTAGACACCTTTTTCTATAAAACTGATTGTATAATTTCTGCAACTCCTGAGAATGATCCCGATATTTTACTATTAAAAAAGAAGAGTCGAAACTTATGTTACCAATTAAGATTTATGAGTAAGATTGCAAAAGGAGATTTCCTGGAGGCTACAGGGTAAGAAAAATAACATGTATCTAATCATTTTTATATCAGTTATAATTTTATAAAAGTTTAACAGACTATAAAAAATAATTTTTAAATAAAATAGATGTGAATTTTTAAGCAATAAAATATTTGAAGTCTCTACCAAGTAATGGTTTGTTACACATTATTGTTATTAAATTTTAATGTTCTACAATTTTTGTTTAATGTAATTTGTGATTATAATTTAAAATATTTTTATACAAGCTGTTATATTTTTTGCAGAAATCCTTACCTACTGGTTCCATGCCCGTCACCAGCATCATCAGACTCTTAACAGGATCTTAATTCATATAATAATTAAATATTTAGTATTTTTTGTCAAAATTAAAACGAATATAAAAGATAAAGGTGTGTTTTACTTGAACAGCTACATTATTAACACACATTTATAATTTTGACTGGACATTACTAGAATTATTACGTTTTTATGCTTACGTTACGTTCAGTGTTCACTTTTACATTCGACGTTACGTTCTATATACATGTTTACAATCAAAAAGACATGTTGATGATGATAAAATAGGTTTTGAATATTTGAAGGGGTCTATAGTAGATATCCTCAGGGGTGGACTTGAGGACCACCCTCAAAAAACTGATAAACAAACGAATTTTTAATGATTTTTCATGAATAAATTAGTAAAAACAGCAGTAAAACTAGAAAATATAGTTAATTTTTAGAGGTTCACGATTTCGTGGTATTTCAAAAAATTGAATTTTTCATGTATTAGGTTTGAATGAGTGAATGTGTATTTTGCAAGAGGGTGCGTTTTATCCCCATTGATTTGTTTTGAATCTTCAATATTCAGGAAACCAATCCTAAATATTATTTTCAAATTTTAAAATTATTTTTCCAATTCTAAAAATAATCATTCACAATTTTAGAGGATCAATATTGACACAAAATTTTTATTAGGGGGGTCCCAAAATGTGGCCTCCTTGGGTCGGTGAATTGAGGACCCTTAAAAACTATTTTTTTTTTATGTGGAACAAAATATACTGGCCCAGTACTGGTAAATTGACATCTACTGACGTGTTTCGTTAAATAAGTGTTATATTAAATATGTAGAAACAGGTGTCCTACTTTAGTTAATACACGCCTATGCCAATACAACATTAAAAAAAGTGTTCCTCAAGTAGCAAATACGAAGTAGGTATCTTAATGAGGTACAAAACAATAAAAAAGTTTTTGTAACTGTTGGTATTAGGAGATTGGATTTTTTATGTTCACTTATTTATCAATACTAAGAAATGTAAATAATATACCAATTTATAAAAATATAATCAAATGGCCGTATTCTATTCCAGTTTCAACGTAACTAGCCAATACGGTAGCATTGCGTAAACACATTATTGGTCGTAAGTTTAGGATACACCCTATATTGTAACAAAAGATAGAGCAACGTCGAGTTGAAAAAAATCTTCAGGAATCGAGCGAATTTAAGTGAATAACAAGTTGTGATAATGCATACTATTTACACCGTGTCCGGAAAGTATGGAATATAGCGAAACAAACAATTTAATGAAAAAAATCCCGAAACACGTCGATCCCGTTATTTAAAAATTCACATCGCTGGAGCAGGATCCAACCGATGTCTTGATAAAGCGGCCATTTTACTAGCTAGAAAAGACTAGAAAAATGTGCTGCCGAAGTCATCGCAAACAAATATAATGAAGAAATTTGAAATTTCACAAAACCAAATCTTAATGCTTATAGCTGATGGTACCACAGACATGCTTTCCGTGGGCTGGTCTCCAAAATAAAATTATGTTAACTTGTTACATATGACGTTTAAAATCCATGCATTACATCTTGTGGCAGAAACTATTCGAAGTCGGTATCCTTTAACAGCGCGTACGAAGGCAGCGTTTCTCAAAAAAATATTCATGAAGATTTAAGGTACCGAAAGGTCGCGGCAAAATGGATTCCAAAAGTGATGCCCGGTGAACAAAAAGCCAATCGATTGGCAATTTGTCGGCATTGGAAAAGTCAAGTGCAACATAATCCACAATTTTTAAACAATGTGGTTACATGTGACGAGAGTTGACTTTATTATTACGACACTGAATTAAAGTCTCAAAGTATGCAATGGAAACCCAAAGGCAGTCCAAGACCGCAGATGCCGAAAACTGTGAAAAGCACTGGTAAACTGATGTACTTAATTTTTTTCGATAAATGAGGCGTTATTTCTGATCATATTGTACCTAGAGAACATACAGTAACTGGAGAGTACTATTCTAATGTACGTCGAAGAACTCTAAAGGCAAAACTAAAGAAAAAACAGCCGCTTTATCAAAACATCAGTTGGATCACGACAATGCTCTAGCCCACAGATCAGCGATTTGTCAACGAACACTTGAAGAATTGGGTGTGGAAATTATGGGTTCACCCTGCCTCGCCAGACCTTGCTGCTTGTGACTTTATCCATTTGTTTTCTGGAGTCAAAAAAGAATTGAGAGGTCGAAAATTTGAGTCAAATATAGGGCTCAACAACGCGGTGATGGCTATACTAAATAGACTCAAAAAATGGTTTCTCAGATGTTTAGACAAGTGGTCAAAACGATGGGACAGAATGAAGAGTACTTCGATGGATAGTTTTTGAAGTTTTCTAATACAGTACCGGTCTCGTTATTTTCTGACATTTTCTCGTACAAATACAGCTTCATGCATTCAGCGACACAAGAAATATTAGTGTTATTGCTAAAGTAGATAGGGGGTTAACGAAAAATTCAGATTTTACCAGATTAAAACAATTTTTTTACGATAGTGGGTCTAGGGCTCCGTTAGTACTTACAAAGATTATTTTAATTATGACAGAACTACACCATTGGATGTAGAACAGTCGTTCTCTGCATATAAGAACATTTATACCTCACGGCAAACACGGTTACATGAAGAAACTATTGAAGAAAATATACCTGATAATGCAAACATTTAACCGATCTTATTCACTTTATACATCTGCATACTGAAAATACTGTATATTGCTACTTAAAAGGGCAAGTGCCTATTTATAATTGCCTGCTGAACTCCTTACCCGCTACTGACCGAACGTTCGCGGTGCCAACTCTAGTTATGAAGTGATATAAATCTCTTCCGAAAAATGTGGTCAAGTTTGTCCATATTAATTTAATTTTTAGTTAAATTTGTATCTATTCTTGTATTTAGTGTTTAGTTTTTCTAAATATAACTTTCTTTAATATTTATTTGAAAATCGTGAATATGTACTTAGCTTTTACATATTATTTGATTTTTTCATTGAATCCTTACAGATTTTTGCCGTTTACCACCAAAACCTGGAACTTGTCGTTCACGCATTATGCGATGGTATCATGTGTGGTGAACAATTAAATCATCCATGTGATCAATTTCCATATGACTACCTATTATCGTTATATATTAGAGTGAGAATTTTCTTTACTTTAGAATTTATTAATAGATCTTTTAAATCTTTTGATAAAAGAAATTATAAAATTAATATTTTACATCACCTGTAATTATAGCCTAAGGTTCCCTATAATCGGTCCAATTTTATTTTTACTTTATGTAAATAACATAAAGTTAAAGATGAATAATCCTATAGCCCACTTACTTACAAATAAATATGGATTTCCACAGCCAATTATTTAATTAATTACGTAGAGATATAAAATTTTGTACAAATATTGTATTATTTAAGAAGCTATTGAAGCAATTCCTAACTAGCAACCCATGTTAGACTGTAGTGTTTGCTATGATAGTTTATATTTGTGTTTATTTTATTTTCAGTTTGAATTTTTCTATACATTGTTTTATTGTAATGCCAGAGGAAATAAACGTACCTATATTCTTAATATTATTAAACATACTTTTCTTTAGCATGTGATTTATTACAATATACCACTATAAGAGTATCATTTTATTAGAATCATTTCACATTCTAAGCATTTTCTTCTTTTTCAGAAAGCAAACTGTACATGTATAAAAATTGTTTAGTTTTGAGCATAGTGGGGTTATTATTTTTGTACGTAAGTATTGTATTAATGTGTTATGAAATCTAATATAGAAAAGAATAATAAAATTATTAAAGAGCCCTCTCAATTTTGTGCTATTTGAGAAATTATTAATTTTATTTTACATTACAAAAGTTACGTTGACGGAATGAGAAAAACCACAAGTTTCTATCGAAATCCCCAGATATATAGCATTCATTGGTATGCATAATAAAATGTGATAACCAGTTCATTATTACTCGATAACTTATAATTATTTAACTTTTGAATTACATCAATATATTTTAAAATTTACAACTGTAAAATGAATATGATCTGTTCAAATTTGTTATTCTTCTTAATATTGCAGACAATATTCACTTCATAACTAATTATTTATCTAAATATTCATATTTCTTTTAGAATTATCCATTGATAATAACCAATATCAATTAAATTCTTGTTAAAGACGCCGCAATCGTGCGCGTTGACATTTACAAGATAATTTGAATACATTTTAAATTTAAAATATTGCCGCAATTGTGCGCACGGGATTATGCGCGAGAAAAATTTGAACATAGGGAAATAACATTGCATGAGACTACTGCATAAACTATATTCGCATATCTTGCTAAGCAACACGCCCTCTGGTGCAAAATATCAGAACAACTGGTGATGTGTTGCCCAAACATATCTATCGTTTTCACGGTTTTCACATACAAATAATAGGCAGGTGTTAGCATTAATTCAGGTAGAAACAGCAAAGTTCAGTAGTGTATTGTTGAGTTAAAAAAGGAGAAAAATGAGTAACGTGTTTTGTTCTGTGTACGGATGTTCCATGGTACAAAAAAATAATAGAAATATTAGTTTTCACACATTCCCAAAAGCGGGGGCAGGTTATGTGGAAATAGAAAATAAGTTTGGGAAAAAAGAAAAAGTGGATAGATTAAAGGCGTGGATATTAGAATCAAAAATAGGGAAACCAGTTACTAGATACATGAAAGTGTGTTCTCGCCATTTTAAAGGAAATGACTATTTTTATAGAGGTAAGGTTATTATTTTTGCAGCATTGTAAAACTTAAAGGAGTTATCTCTATTTTAGAACAAGACACTACAAAGCGAAAGTTTCTCAAAAAAACAGCTGTTCCATCCGAGAATTTACCACTTCAAAAACAAAAGGAGCCTAATAGCCGTTCAGAAAGGTTTATAAAAAGAAATGTTTGTAAAGAACAGAAGCAGGAAACTATTAATACCTCTACAACAGAAGAAAGTACTTGTGTGTCCGCAGAGTACCCATCTACAGCAGAAGAAAATACAGGTGTACTTAATTCATCCAGTGAGAAACTTGCTGCAGAAGCACTTTTGTTGTTATCTAACTGTAAAGATGAGGCACTCATTAAAAACCGAGATGCTGCAATTCAAGTGAACACACCGTCAATAACAACTGTTTGTGAACTTATGAGTTCGAATTCTACTCTAAACACATTCACAGGATTGAATAGCCACTCATTATTATATGTAGTTGTTCAATTGGTTGCAGGTGTTCATAAAGATACCCGAGTTCACAGATTGGACGTACGACAACGAATAATTCTCACCTTTACAAAAATGAAATGTGACCTATTCATATGCATTATTGTCGAAATTATTTGGGATAACACCTGATTTATGTAAGACATACATATTTGAAATGTTGCCAGTTATAGCTTCTGCATTAAAGAAAGCAATAAAATTTCCAAGTAAGGAAGAAATTTGTAAAAATATTCCAAAATGCTTTAAATTTTTTCAAGACACTAGAGCTGTTTTAGACTGCACAGAAATTGCAATTCAGAATCCGAAATGTTTATGCTGTAGGATTAAATTTTATTCCCATTACAAAACATCTCAGACTGTAAAATTTATGACATCCGTTTCACCAGCTGGTCTAATTACTTTTGTCAATGAACCATATGGTGGCCGTGCATCTGATAAAGCACTTTTTGAGCAGAGTAATTTTATCACACACTTAGATGAAGGCGATGCAAAAATGGTTGACAAAGGTTTTCTAGTAGAGGATATGTGCGCCAAATTTAAAATAAAACTGTACAGACAACCTTTTCTTAAAAATAAGCAGCAATTGTCTGCTGAACAAGCAATATCAATACAAAGATTGCAGCTGCTAGGGTACATATAGAAAGATGCAATCAACGCATAAAGCAATTTAAAATTCTATGTGGGAAAATGCAGTGGACTTTGGTTCCTCTTATAAATGACATTTTTACTATTGCTTGTGCTGTTACTAATTTGTCAGCACCAATTTTGGCTGATGATAAGTTCTTAAGAACTTAACACATTTTACATTAATATGGAAAAAAAAAGTACAAAATATTAATTTATATATGTATTAATAAAAAATTTACACCTAAAAGTCTACATTTTTTCCCCTTTGTATCACAAACTTAATTTTTTATATATTATACATTATTTTTAATATTTGCATATAAAATGAAACATTTTTGTATAATAATTTGATTTTACTTTTTCAAGCATTTTCTTTGTAAAATGGTAATCAAATGGTACTTTAATATTACACATGCTTTTATCAAATGAAGCAAATACAATAAAATTACAATAACTTAAATTTAGTAATGCCATTCCTAATTGCACTTGACCATAATACTTATGTCTTTGCTTGAGCTGCCATTGCCCATCGACTTGTATGAACACGACAATAAATTAGTATTATTGAATTGAGTCAGGCTAATATGTTATTATTAATAATTATATTTACTATTATGGACTTTTTTCTTTTTGTCTTAATTTTCTATGTACCATTTCAATTTAAATTACCTTGAATTGGGCACTTTATTTCTAATAAAGCAGCAGGTTCTCCGTTTACAAATATTACTCCATCTGATGAATATCCTAGCCATAGATTACTTGGTGAAACTATTAACCCAGTATTCTTTATATCAAAATTCAAGGACAAAACTAGTTTTGCTTGAGCTTCTGTTTTAGTTCCATATATTAGATTTTTATGATATATTTGTTTGGGCCAAAAATATGATAAAGATTTATTTTCCCAATCATCTTTACTATATGTATATACATTATAACAACGAGATCCTGTTATTCGATATTGCCTTTGAGTCTGCCATTCTACCATACCTTGTATAGAAGTAGAGCAAATAAAGCTGGGATCAGTTTCAAATAGCTCATTAAAAAGTGCAGAACAACACCCATGTGGTAGATAAATATCAGTGGAAGCTAATTCTATCATACATGTTGATTGGCAAGCATTATTTAAAATACTTATATTATCATAATCAGTCGAACACAGACCATCATTAACAACATTTTCTTTAACTGTTGATGTATCTCTTCGTCCAATTCTACAATACAAAATAAAAATATGTTTGCTATATGTATATACAAAAAACTTACTGGTGTAGGCTTATACTAGAATTGGCCAAATAATCTGATACTAGTTTATTAAATAGAATATCATCTACATCATTAACAGGTGGAACTTTAACTTTGTTTTGCAAACATGGCATTTTTAGTAGAGATTCAGTTTTATACTGTTCTTTTGTGGTATGTTTTTTAGCAGTCCAGGCACATTTAATATCTGTTTGAGATAATAATTCTAACATAGTTATGGATGTTCTGAAAAAGGTTATTTTATTGCATTAACAAATACTGTGAAAATCTAAAGTACATACCTAGTGCAATATATAAGTGCAGCTGAAATGTGCTTGCATCGTCCACTGTTTCCTGCTTTACAGGTACAGTGCATCTTCATTATTTTTAATATGCCACCAATTACTTTTAATGATCCTTTTAAAGTATGTGGATCTGCTATTAATGCACTTGTTTGTAAACATAGTGCATACAAATCTACATGCTTTTCACTTTTACTTGTAGCACCTAATAAAATTAAATGGCCAGCGTCTAGAATTTCTTCTCCAGCATTCACACACCTTGAATTATTATTTGCATCCAAATACTAGAAATATTCGAACAATTTTAATTTCATCTACAAAGTGTTAGCAGAAATAAACCTAAAAAATAACACCGCGTAATATGGAATACATACATTTGAAACTTGTTTGGTTTCGTGTGGACACTTAAAATTATTCTGTCTCCAAATCTTTTCCAAAGAAATACTATACGCGATTTACTCAATAGTATAAAATATATTAAATAAATGGCTCACAGAACACAAAGATTAACGGTCATGTAAAGAACAAATGGAACAAATCAACATATGCTAGACAAAAGTAACTTAAGTAACACATCACCATTACTTCTGCTAAATGCCGTTAGGGCGCTGCAATCTTAAAACGGATCGCCTATACTGTGGTTTCGTTGTGTTTAGGAACTCTGTCTGTTTAGTGGAAACAGAGTTATTCAGTTTGTGTTAACAATTTGTTGGTTTATGTGTAGGTACGTTGAGCGATTGCAGTGTTACTTTTAAATAAAATATATATAATAGTAAGTGAATATGACACATTTATTAGTTAATATTTATTTTTTAATAAATAGGGAAATTAATTTATTAATATTAAATATTTTTTAGTGATTATGTCAGAAAAAGAAGGTGTGGGCCACGGAGGAAATTGAAATTTTAATAGATGCCCATAGAGAGTACCGCAATTTGTGGGATCCAAAAAAATCTAGACTATAAAAATAGAATTAAAAAAATGGATTCGTATAAAGAAACAACTAAAGAAGAAATCGAAAGAAAGGTCAAAAATATTATTTCGCAATATCAAAGAGAAAGAAGGAACTACAAACTTATGAAAAAGTCTGGGGCAGGCTAGCATTATAGACCCAAATGGTTTGGATACAATGCTATGTGTTACCTGCACGATAAAAATAAACCCAGAAGAGGCATACAGATCGGTGGGGAATATGTGGTAATATCTTTTTTAATTAAGCAATAAGTTATATGTACATATATTTTTCAAAAACTTACACTAAAAATGAAGGCAGATAATAGATTACAAAATATGTATTGACATGTTGGAATAGGTATTAAGCAAATTTGTGTTGCCATGGTACTTGTCCTTCCTCAGAAATGAAATATTCACAAAATTCATTTCTTGTATTTCTTGGTTCCTCCAAAGGTTTTCTTGCCACATTTCTGAGAGGTAACATTGATTCAGTTGGTGGTGGTTCATTGCTCCATGACCCATGTCTAATTGAGGAGGGTTCATGCAAAAGCAGACATGTCCATTTTACCCCTAAATTAACTTTTTGTCAGTTTTGTAATACTTGAAATGGTTTCTATGACTTGCATTTTTCAGAATCTCTCAAAACCAAACAGATCTCACAGTATTTTATCTAAAAATATCGAGTTCAGACAAAAGCAGACATATTCCAAGTAAAACTAAAATTGGACAAAACGAGACAAATCCCATTAAAAATAGTTCAGACAAAAGCAGACATATCCCAAGTAAAACTAAAATTGGACAAAACGAGACAAATCCCATTAAAAATAGTAACTTCTTTCATGATTTCATTCAAAAATAAGACATATACAAATACCATTTTTGCTTCTTTACGCTTCCTGTTTTACCGACGTCTCTTCTACTACTTGTTGAACATTGCACTTGAGTAAGACTTGAGTGTTATTCGTGCTGTTATTGTAGAAGGTGTTGTTGAAGATAAACAGGAATAAATAAATACGCAATGAATACTACAGTTGCTGCAATCAATGTGGGCAGCAGAAAGAAGACGCCGAAAATGCTGAAACGCGAGAAAGAAAAACATCAAAGGTAAAAATTAGTGTTGAGGTTATATCTCTCTGTATCATTATTTACAATTTTAGATATTCTAATACCGATCCAAATTTAAGGCACTATGTGCGGCCTTGTAATCACAATAGTAAGGCGTATAAGTGCAGTTTGGTAAAAGTAAACGATATTAAAAAGGCTAGAGACAAGTTTTACGAAAATCCTTCTAAAATTGTTCAAGATCAGAAGTTGTGCCATCTGGTATCTGTCTGTGAACCGGAAAGACGTCGACCTAAGGATGGGGTGTCTCCTGAAAAAAGGAAATCAAAGTCTGTACATACTGTTTACTTTTTCCGTACATACAGGAGTAATAACAAAACAAAAAGTTTTACGGTCTGCAGAAACTTTTTTTTGTCTGTATTCGATATTACAAAAAATCGGTTGTGTACTATTCAGAAAATTATACAAAGAGGCAATGTACCAAAAGAAAACCGAGGAGGTGATCGTTACGGTAATAAAAACATTGAAAAAAAGCAAAAAATTCGGGAATTTCTACAGAACCTTCCAGCATCTGAGAGTCATTACAACAGAAGCAAATCCAGCCGTGTTTATGTGTCATGTGAACTGAATATTAAAAAATTGAGCGAGATTATAATGTGAAAACCCCTGATTTTACCACATCACAATCAATGTTTAAACGAATTTTTTACGGAGACATTGGATTCGCTTCTCCAGCTTCAGATGTTTGCGGGACTGCAATAAAACAAAAAGGACCGAATAAAGCACAACTAATTACAGAATTAAAAATTCATAAACTTAGAGCAAACAGTTTCTACACTCTGCTAAATGAAACGCCTGAAAAAAGTGTTACATTTTGTTTTGACCTCCAGCAAATACATCCACTACCAAAAACACCTATTCAGGATGCATTTTATTTAAGGCAAATTAGCTTTTACAGTTTTTGTTGTGTTGACGTACAATAAAAAAATCCTGTTTTCTATACCTGGTCTGAAAACCAGGCGAGCCGTGGCTCAACAGAAATAGTATCCGCAGTACTAGCCCATCTTAGATCTCTGGACCTAACTGATTTGGAACTAATAAGACTGTTTTGTGATGGCTGTGGGGGCCAAAATAAAAACTCCCACATTATCCATATGTTGGCCTATTGGCTGAGACATGAAGCCCCAGAAAATGTTAAGGAAGTTATAATTCATTTTCCAGTAAGAGGACACTCATACCTGCCGGCCGATCGTGTTTTTGGGCGTGTCGAAAAAATTCTGAAGAAGTACAGTGTAATTCTCAATCCTGGAAAATATTATGGTTTTTATAGTTAAGTTGGAAGAGTTCGAGAATTAGGCAAAGATTGGAACCTGTATAATATCAAAAAACTTTCAGAAACCTACAACAAACTGAGCAGTATCAAAGATTTAAAGAAAATTTATATAAAAAAAAAAATATCGAGGAACACCACTACAGTCCGATACAAGGGGTGTCAATTTTTTCGTTTTGAAAATGACGGCGAAAAATATGGCTCCCTGATAAAAAGAGGACGTAGCGAAAATAACTGCATATTAGAAGACCTGCCATTGGGAAACACTTTCTACGGGCAAAAAGAAAAATGTTGTAACCCTATTGGAAAAGCAATTTAATAAAGATGATGTTCAATGGCAGAACCTTCCTGAATTGAAGTTTTTTAAAAATATTTTGGAGGAAAATGTCATGCAGTTGGATGAACCAGAAGAAGAAGAAGAAGCTGAAATATGTGATTGTATTGAAGAAGACAAAGAAATACACATTTAACATTATTTTCTATTCTGTTTAGAGTTTTTAATAAAGGAGTAATATTTTTATTTTATGCAACCGAATTTTAACAAACCCAGAAATATCCCATATGAGTTCAAACAAAACCAGACTTATCTGTGGGGATCATGCAAAAGCAGACAAATCCATTTTTGTTTGTTAAAAATATCTGAGGAAAATATAAATTGGTTTTGTTTTTTATTGAAAAATGAGTTAAGAGATCACTTTCAGATCGATGTGTTCAAAAAAATTTTTGTTAAATAAAACGTCCTTTGGTGTAAACGTTTTTGCTGTTTTTCTCGAAACTTGTTCATATGGACATGTCTGCTTTTGCATGAACCCTCCTCAATTGTACCCGAAATCTTCTACATCAAATGATCCTGGTGGTGAATATATGTTTTTTGTCTCGAAGTTTCTCCGTAGGAAATTGCGTAATAATACACAAGTTTGTACAAGTTTATCTACTTTACTTGGTTCTAGCAGTATGGGTTTTCTTAAGATTCGAAACACAGATGCCAGTATTCCAAATACATTTTCAACCACTCTTCGAGCTCTGCTCAGACGATAATTAAATATACGTTCTTTTGATCCCCGTTCTTGATGTCCAGAAAACGGTTTCATTATATTAGCTGACAAGGGAAATGCATCATCAGCCACAAAAACATATGGTATTGGTTTTTGTCTACCAGAAAGAGATTAGTTTTGTGGTAGGTTAAGCATGTCTTTGCTCAAGCATCTTGCAAATCCAGTATTTTTAAACACCCCTCCATCTGATATGCGCCCTTGGCAACCAACGTGTACATAGGTAAAATTATAATTTGCGTCTACTATGGCAAAGAGGACAATGCTAAAGGTTCCTTTATAATTAAAAAATTCACTACCACTAAATTTAGGGGACTGTATGACAATATGTTTGCCATCCATACTTCCAAGGCAATTCGGAAAGTTCCATATTGTGTTATATTTATTCGCCAGTTTTTGCCATTCCGTCGGTTCTTTGGGCACCTATAAAACAGGAAAAAATAATTAAGAAACACATATTTACATACGTAACTATATATGTAAAAAACTATTACTTTAATATAATATATAAATGGACGGAAATCAACCTTCAGTATGAAGATTGTTTGACAGTACTAGCACTTTGCGTTCGACTAAGTTTGTCAGAACACCTATTCAAGAGATTTGATTTCCTTTCAATTTAATCGTGAGCCTAATTGTTTAACCATTTTGGGAAAGCGATTATTCAGATGAAGAAATAACGACCCAAAGTACATCTGATGTTGAGGGTGAAAACTCACAATTACCTACGAAAGCCATCTTAAGGAAAAGTTCAATAGTTCAAACAGAAGAAAACCCAAATTCGTCGCCATAAGTATGTTCGCAACAAGAAAAAAAAACATTACCTTTACTACAACACCACAAATGAAAAATACAAGGAAAAAAAATCTTTGGAAGAGTCTAATAACGAGAGTAGTCAAGTTTTCCAAATGATGAAATCGGTATACGAAAGAAGAGAGCGCGATGAATACGACATATTTGGTGAGATGGTAGCCAGTAATTTAAGAGGCTTAAACTCAGAGTACGCCAAAATAACGCTTCAGCAGCAAATTATGAATATGCTATTTAACCCTACGTAAAATTTACGTATTAAAATCCTAAAAACAATTGTCTCATTCGACGAATAGGAGCTAGCCGTTGGTCACGCCAACAGTGCTTTCCCCTACTCTTCCTTTATGATGAGAATAAGTCGATAAGCCGATATTAGTTCTCATTTAACTCTCTTACGGGCGTGATTAGAACACTGTACGTAAAATGTACGTGTACTTAGTAATCACGTTTGTAAACAAATACGTATATTTGACGTGGCATTAGTAATAAGCAAACTGAAAAATGCCGAAAGACAGTAAATTTGATCGCAATCGCCCTCTCACTGACAAAGAATTACAAGATATTGTTGAGGCCAGTGATTTTAGTGACTTAAGTGACAATGAAGAAGATAAAGTGGAGCAAGATCCATTCGACAGTGACGACAGTGTTGCCGATAGTGACTATGTTCCCGATGAACTTGACGACGAGCTCTATCAAGCCGAACTAGCAAGTGTTTGGAAACCTAAACAAAAAAGAATTTTAACTGACCCAGACGAACAATCTGATCATAACAAAAAATGTAAGCGTTCACAGCCATCAACATCTAAAGAACTTATACCTGAAGAGAAAACAAGAGAAAACATTACTGTAAGTTCAAATAATCCTATATATTTAGGTAAAAATGGTCATGTTTGGAAAAGTGCTCCTGTGAATAACGCAAGCGGTAAAACTCCAGCTAAAAATATACTATATATTCGACCAGGGCCAACAGATCGAGCTAAAAGTATTATAGAACCAACGGATATTTTTAATTTATTTTTCCCCGAAGAAATTTTAGACGAAATATTACTACGAACCAATGAGAAAATTACTAGACTGCGAGAGAAATACAAGGTTAAAACTGCAACAGTTTCAGACACAACAATGACCGAATTGAGAGCTCTACTGGGATTATTGCTTCTCTCTGCGAGTCTGAAGAGTAATCATCCTTCATCTAAACTTTTGTTCGATACAACTTATTCTAGTGAAAGGTACAGAGCAACTATGAGCAGAGAAAGATATAACTTTCTAATAAATTCATTAAGATTTGACGATGCAACAACCAGAGAGGAACGCAGAGAAGGGAACAATTTCGCTCCAATTTCTAGCATCTGGGATATTTTTATTAACAACTGTACCATCAATTATAGACCCAGTGCATATGTTACCATCGATGAACAGCTAGTAGGATTTCGGGGTAAGTGCCCCTTTCGTATATATATGCCTAACAAACCCAACAAATATGGCATTAAAATTGTGATGCTATGTGACGTTGCTACGTAGTACTTAATAAATGCAAGTCCTTATCTTGGCAAATCTACAAAGACGGATGGAACACCATTAGCCTATTATTTTGTGACAAGTTTGACAACACCGCTACATGGTAGTAACCGCAATGTCACAATGGATAACTGGTTTACCAGCATTCCTTTGTCTATCAAACTACTCGGAAATCCGTACAATTTAACAATAATAGGGACCCTCCGCAAAAATAAATCGGAAATTTCTTTGGAGTTATTAGACGACAAATCTCGTAATGTTGGAACTTCCGTATTTGCATTTGATGATAAAATTACTCGTGTCTTATAAACCTAAACAAAACAAAATAGTTCTTTTACTTTCGACGATGCATTCCACAGGATCGATAAATCAAGAAACAAAAACACCGGAAATAATTCAATGCTACAAAAGGAGCTGTTGATTAATTCGATCAGATGGCTCTGAATATGTGCGTGAATAGAAAGACTAAGAGATGGCCTCTTTGTTTTTTCTACAATATGCTAAACATTGCATCAGTGAATTCCTATGTGATATATCACCATAACGTAATAAAAAGGAGAATGAAACCATTATCAAGGCTACTGTTTGTCCTTAAACTACAAGAACAGCTAACCAGACCATGGCAACAAGAAAGACTGCAAAATTGTCCTTCCTTGTCGAGACAATTGAAGCATTCCATATCTAAAGTTTTACAATTACCAGATCAACCTATGGCACAAAATCAAGAAGAGTCTCAAAGAAAAGGGAAAAGAAGTTCTGCAGTTTATGCCCTTCTGTGAAGAAGAGAATGACGACCACAACATGTTTTGTATGCCGTCGTGCCTTGAGTGGTGAACATCAAATAAAAATATGCATGAGTTGTAGCGAACTAAAGAAGTGAATTAATCTTCGTCTGTGTATATGTAATAGTTCTCATATTCTTTACATGTTTACGTTTGTTTAATAAAAAGTTTATTTGCTCTATACTCATTTACCTTTTTTCCCGTAAGCTCTAACATACTAGTTAGAAACGAAAACACATAAAAATTAATTAAAAAATTGATTATACTGTAAAATATATCTTTTCATAAGAGCTAATTCATGAAAACGTAACGCACATACATGAAAAGTGATAATACGTAAACTTGACGTGTCGTTAGTAATAACGTACAAACAATATACCGTTAGTATTCTAGGGTTAATGCTCATACATCCCCTTTCCAGGCGGAGACTCGATCTTCTGCGCCAGTCAATCGAGCATCATCATCATCATCTTATTATATATCTGATTATGCAACTATGGGTTCTGATCAAGAAGATCTAGAGTCTAATAATATTTTACAGAGGGCTTTCAAATCAGCTATTGAAAGTATAAACAATTAAAATGACGGGCATGGCGGGCGAGTCTGGCGATGGTGCCGGTTCGGCGAAGGAGAATACGGATAAATTGTGCGATTTTTGCGAATATATCCTTCGAAAGGGGCAAAAATGTGTTCGGTGTGGTGTAAACTGTATACACGCTAAGTGTCTGGATGCTCCGGTTAAAGCAGGAAATGTTATTGAGAGAAAATTCTGGGAGTGAAGGTCGTGTGTTGAAACTTCAAATCCGTTAGAGCCAAGTACCGAAGAAGTTAGAATTGTACTGGACGACAAGGATGACAAATGTGATGTAAGAAGAGAAAATGATATGTTGAAATCTCAAATAGTTTTGTTAAATAAACTTATTACTGAATTAGAGAATGTAAATAAACTCCAACGGGAAAAAATCGAATATCTAGAACGTCACAAAACAACTACTACATCTGAAGAACTCACACATCAACGGACGACATATACTTACAGTGATGTAGTAAAAACAACGTCGCAAAAAATGTTTTGATAGTAAAACCTGTCAACTGTAAACAATCCGCTGAGTTAACGTGTAGGCAGGTGAAAGAGCATATCGACCCGGTCGACTTGTCTATCAATATCGATAAAGTTGTCTCACGCAATGACGGCGGTATTGTGATTAGTTGTAACGACTCAAGTAATTTGAACAAATTAAAATCGAGTATTACTGACAAAATGGGAAACGACTTTAGTGCCACTGTTCCGCGTCGATTAAAATAGTGATCTATGATGTGAATACCGATGATATAGTTGTAAACGAACAATTTTGTGATAAATTAGTTCTTCAGAATAAATTGAAAGCACCTGCGGTTTTGAAAGTTGTGCGAACTTCTGTTAAAGGGGCTGCTTCGAGTGTTGTAGTGGAAGTGGACCCTATCACATTCTGTGAAATTATGAATAGGCGGTCCTTCTATGTGGGATGGAAAAAGTGTGGTGTTCGTGAGTCATTCCATATTGTTCGCTGTTTTAACTGCTGTAAGTACGGTCATTTTGCTAGGAACTGCACATTTCCACTGAAATGTCCTAATTGCTCTGAAGATCATTTATCTAAAGACTGTAAAGCAATAGACTTTAAGTGTATTAATTGTATAGAGAGTAACAATAAATTTAAAAAGATTGTGCTATAAATCATAGCGTCTTTAGTAATGCATGTGCTTGCTACGGCAAGTTAATCGAAAAAGCAAAGTCAATCACTTCTTATGATACAGAATAGCAATTACCGAAACATACTGTTGAAGGGCCAAATTACGCCGATTTTCTGTTATTATTAAATATACAGAGTCTAAATAATAAAATTAATGATCTTGAAGTCCTGCTTTCGGAACATAATCCATATTTTGTTTGTCTTACGGAAACTTGGTTAAGTACGGCTCGTTGGGAAAGCGTTCATTTAGAAAATTATTTTTTAGTTAGCCATTTTGGTAGAGCATCGCGGCTGGGGGGCGGAAGCTGTATCTTTGCTGGGGCGGGGTTGGCAGCGAAGGAGATAAGAATTGACACATACAAATCTGAAGATAATTTCGAAGCTTGCGGTGCTCAATGTTTGATTAATTCTAAGAAATTCACTATCATTAATTTATACAGGCAACCACAATCTAATGTTGATTCTTTTTTTCATTTATTATCGAGTCTCCTGGATGAACTTTTCATGCAGGATCAAATATTCTTCATATGCGGAGATTTCAATATTGACTTGAAAACTGTATCCAATGAACAGCAAACATTTATTAATCTCATGGCGACATTTGGCCTTTTTATGACCACAAATGAATACACTAGGGTTACTAGTCATTCACGCACCCTAATCGATAATGTCTTTTCAAATATTGTAGGGGACTTATGCGCAACAGTCATAGGTACTTACATTTCTGATCACCGCTTCATAAATTTGAGGATACAACAAAAATACGTAACGAATCAAGATAGTCCTGTTTATCTGGAGAAACGAATATTTTCGAGACAAAATAAGGAAAATTTCGACTATTTTCTAATCAACGAAGATTGGGCCGACGTATATAATGCAATCAGTGTGAACGATAAGTTCTCGGCCTTTTGTAATATTCTAGGGTACCACTATGAAAACGCATTTCCCTGTCGTATCTTGGAGGTCACTGGACATAGGGCTGCACCCTGGATGGATCAAAATATCAGGACGTCTAGCACATTACTGCATGATTTATTTCTTCTGCAAAGATCTTTTCCGCAACTTAAAAACAGGTACACCGAGGCTAAATTGCGACATAAGCAATTGGTTAACAGCTCCAGAATTAATTATAACAGTGATTGTATTAATAATTCCAGCAACAGGGCTAAAGCAATGGGAATATAATCAACCATGCTACTAAGTCCACAAAACCTCACGAAAATATCAAGTTAGTGGTAAACGACACAGTACTTCAGAATCCTCAAATGATTGCGGAAACCTTTAACAACTTCTTTCAGTCATCACCATCATTATTGATGTCTCGAATTCCGGACAGAGACATGTCCAACAAAATACCGACCAATCCACATACAATGTTCCTTTTTGCTTTTACATCAGATGAAGTGTCTGCCATTGTTGGAAAACTAAAGAAGAATTCAAAGGGTCCTGATGATATTTTAGCTGGTGTTATTAAAGAATTCAAAGTACACATTTTAACATACTTGGTTAACGTCTCGTTGAAGGAGGGGATATTTCCTGATGTGTTTAAGACTGCCTCTGCTATTCCTATACACAAGAGGGGTGATGTCTCTGATATGTCTAATTATAGGCCGGTGGCTTTAACATCTGTTATTTCAAAAATTCTTGAATATTGCATGCTAGATTGACTCAACTCTTTCTTAAACAAGCATGGAATCGTTACAAAGTATCAGGACGGTTTTAGAGCGGGCAAATCTACATCCACAGCATTAGAAGAGTTTTATGGTCATGTGCTCGAGTATATAGAGCATCGGCAATCACCAGTCGGCATTTTTTGCGATCTACAGAAAGCTTTCGACTGTGTTCACCACCAAAAACTAATGAGCAAGTTGCAGTCTTATGATATTAGAGGTGTTGCCGCACAATGGTTTTCATCGTATCTGCGCGGTAGATTACAATTTGTGACTATACGATTCAGGAACTCCAATGGTCAGATCCAGCCAGTTAGGTCTCATTGCGTGCCTATGAGCGGAGGCGTGCCTCAGGGCTCCGTGCTGGGTCCTGTGTTATTCAGCATTTTTATTAACGACATCGTGCTATTTCTGTCGGATGTTTGTGTGACACTGTATGCTGATGACATATCGATGCTCATCACACTGGGCACTAGCAGCGATGTTGGATTTCTGTCAAATAATATATTGAAAATCCTCTGTCAGTGGTTCGAGGGAAATAAGCTCACATTAAGCCTGGAAAAGACCAAATACATGTTGTTTCACACCCGCCAAAGAAACGTTGGTTTGCTGGACCTGCATATCAACGACCACAATTTAAGGAAAGCCATGCCATTAGATTTCTTGGAGTTACTCTTCAAGATACGCTGCTGTGGACGGATCACTGCGATGGCCTTTCTAACAAAATTTCCAGCAAATCTTATGCTTTCCGCTGTTTAAGCGGAAGTTTAAGTTTAAGTTAAGATCGCAAGTTTCGACGTCGACTTTGATGTCACTGTATTACTCGGAGATCCAGTCGCGACTTCAATATAGTGTTCTATTGTGGGGTCTATCGTCGGGTGCGCGCCGAGCGTTCTTGTCTCAGAGGGCAGTCGTGAGAAACATCGTTGGAGCCCGTTATACCGATTCATGTAGGCCTATATTCCGGAGGCTTAACATATTACCTTTGCCTTGCTTGTATCGTATATCTTGGAGGCTGGTTGTCATCTTTACAGGAATGTCGAGTCATTTCAACGAAACTCAGAAATTCATGACTACGATACCCGAACAAAAAATCAGATGCATTATCCCAAATGTACGCTACATGTAACCAGCCTAGGTGTCAATAACATTGGCATTAATTTTACAATTTTACAATTTTAAAATTTACAATCGTATTCCCAAACATATTAAAGAGATTAGGAGATACAACTCCTTTAGAGCTAAGTTTAACGCGTTTCTGCTTCAGCAAATGTACTATTCAGTCGACGAGTTCTTGTTGTAATTTGTTTCCATCTATACTGTTTGAGAGCGCTGTGCCTGCCACAATTTATTACGTGGAGACGAAAATCTTTTTATACTGATTCTCTATCTTTTTTTTTCTGTTGTTCGGTTGCTACTATAGTTGCTTTATGCAGCTGTGATTTATCATCAATTATTGGTTTTGATTTTTATTGTATTGTTATGTATTTTGATGAATCTTTTTCATTATGAATTTGCTTGTATCTGTTTCTTTTCTTTTTAAGTAGAGTTATACCCTAGTATTATACTAATATGTTATATAATTAACTTTTAATTTTTCTTATGTGACGAGTTGTATACACATGTAAGTGTCTTAACAACAATAAACGTATTATTATTATTGTTATGATTAAAAAAAAAGTTACACAAAGAATCAACCCCCATAAGACCCGTTGTATTTTACGTTCACGCTCCAGCCTATAAATTATGCAAATCGCTAAACAAACATTTACCGGATTTAATAAATTTCATTTCACCCAAAGCAGTAAAAAACTCTTTTGAATTAATAGACAAATTAAAGAATATTGTTTTAACCTCCAACATGAAATTAGTCTCCTTTGATATAAAAAGTCTTTTCACATCCATCCCCTTAGTGGAACTAAAAACAATTTTAAAGAATCACATTAAAAGTCAATCCCGAACATCGTAACACAGAATATTTTATTTAACTTAATTAATATTTGCCTAAAACAAAACTATTTTAAATTTCACAACAAATTTTATACACAAACCAACGGTTTACCGATGGGTAGCCCACTAAGCCCTTTGCTCGCTGAATTATATTTGGCAGATTTTGAATTTAAACACAAACAATTTCAACCGCAGTCCACTATTAAAATACATTTCCTTTTGGGGCAGATATGTAGACGATATTTTATGCCTGTGGTCAGGCACAAATAGACAACTAGACCAATTTCTCAAATATTTAAATTCTCTTAACAATAAAATGCAATTCACTATAGAAAAAGAGTTAGACGGAACGCTAAATTTTTTGGACTTAAAATTAACAAGAATGGATAAACGATTTGAGTTTGATATTTTTAGAAAATCCACTACAACGGATACAGTAATCCCGGCAAATTCCAATCAATCATGGAATGTAAAAATGGCAGCGTTTCATATTTTTATACATAGACTGATTAATTTCCCTTTAAATAATGAGAATTACGAAAAAGAAGTAACCACCATAAAAACAATAGCTAGAAACAACGGATATAAAACAGAATTTATAGATAAAATGATTAACAAAAAACAACGTACTATCCTTACAAAAACTAATAAAACGTTTCACATACTCAACTATATACCTGGGGTTAGCAATAAAGTTTCTAATAAACTGAATAAATTAGGGTTAAATGTCATCCAAGTGAATAAAGTCAATCTAGGAAATATTTTAGTAAATAATAAAGAAAAAACAGAATTGTGTGATAAGTCAGGTGTGTACGAATTAAGTTGCAGTGATTGTGATGCGATATACATTGGCCAATCAGGACGCTCAATAAAAGAACGTATTAAAGAGCCTAAAAGTTCTATTCTTTATGGTAATATGAATACGGGATTCGCGGAACATTGCATCGAAAATACACATTTGTTCAATACCAATAATTTTAAACTTTTACATACATGTAATAAAGGAAAAAGACTTGACTTTCTCGAAATATTAGAAATTAAAAAAGCCATAAATCTTAATAGACATGTCACAAATACACAGCTGGATTTTTTCAATAGCCCTACTATTGATGCAGTAATAAAGTCTTTAAAAACTCATAAATAGTGGTAGAAGTGTATTTTTAGGTCAGTTTATAAACTCTTTGACAATGACTGTAACGTCGAAACTCGTGTTAGAGATTTAATCAATATATTTTGTGAAACAAATATACAAATCTTTTGTGCTATGTCTAATGTAATTCCTTGAATCCTTCTAGGATAATTATTTTTATTGAACCGCCTATTTTATTGGGAATTTTTCCTGCTTTCTGCTGTACACCAACGAAGTTATTAATTAAACCACGTGGAAGGCTGGACAAGTGTTCACACTTTTCCTCGTAGCAGATCGTTTAATTTACGATATTGAGTAGGAAATTCTGGAGGAGAAAAACCACTTTTCATCCTCAGATGCAGATTTTAATTTCGGCGTGGCCAACAAAAAAGAATCTTCTAGAAGAATTTTGCTAGCGTCCAAAATGGCGTACTTTAGCTGAATGGCGGCATAATGGCAGTTATATTACGATAAAACCAACGGAACTGTCTTACCGGTGCTACTCCTGTGAGGGCTTACTCATATTAAGTTTGAACATTGGTCGATGTAAGGGACAATTTAAAGTAGGTGCTAAAATACTAATTCTTGTTGTTGGTTATTATTTAGCCTATTGCGAACCAATTAATATTTATCTAATTTACTGATTGAATACTCTTAAGTAAGGCTCTAGAGAAGCCAATCACTTTAATTTGGGCAGACGATTTAAGTTATCCCTTCTCTTCTTTAACAGTATCGTGGGATCTTGATTGATGAAATCAGGTTGGTTTATAGGGTTCGTCCTTTGTACGAACTTGTTGATAGAAATCATTTATAATCTACTATTCTTAACTTTACATCGTTTGTTCACTTTCTCAGTGCCACCTCATAAATTTTTTTCGTATAACCTAGATAGCAAGCAAGGCATTTTCATTAAAATTTTAACAGATAGACGATTGAACTTCCGAATTCAAGCAATTGCTTATAATATCATTATTAATCTGGTTGTCTAGCTTCACCAGCAGCCAGCAGAAGATAGTTTTGTTTTATTGTACGAGGCTTAGAACCCTCAGTCGGGCCTCCGTACAGATTACTCATTAACTTGGGGTACGTTGTAGATCTAAATTACTTTCTATTATACTTTGTAATCATTATGTAAAGAACCACCGATTACGTATACCTAATTTGTGTTCTGCTTAACTCATGTTTGGATTTTAAATCGAATATATCTTTATTGACCACAGAATTACTACCTGTGTATACAGGGTGTTGATGTTTTTACAGGTGTACCTGTTTTAGTAAACTCTGTATTGCGCCTAGAGCGATTCTTATGAGATTTGGGGAATTTATATGGGAGATTTTGAGCTATATTTCATATTTAATCTAAGCCTAATTTTTGTCTTGGCGCATTTAGATTTGTTTTGGCGTTACTTTAAATTAATTGATGTATTGCTATTTATATCCACTAATCATTACTATTCTTAACTTTTCTTGCATCTACTGAATCATATGTCAAATTTTATATTCTGAGCCTACTTTGACTTGTCATTAAATTTTGTTATTGCTGATGTCATGTGTTGTTTTTTTTTATACCTTTCCCACAAGTGTTTGAGAGCAGAGTATAGTTAGATTTAGGTAACAAGTGGTAAAGGGGCATACTCTTTTGCGTTCGGAGCTGCCAGAGCCCCACCCGCTTCCGTGTTTACGGGGGTACTTTGCAGGGTAATAATACGGTGGCGTCTTATCCACCATCTAGCGACCTTGGAACTCGCGACACTCTCCGAATCAAGATAGAGCTGGCCGGCAGAGTATTTACCTCGGGACGTCCATCAACAGGTAGGTCCGGACAAGAGAGGGTTGCCCTGTGGAACATCTCACAACCACGAGGATATTTGTTATATTTTGTTTAGGTCGCAAAAGTGTAGTCAAAAACATTTAAATCGCCTTCTTTGGCAATGCACATGAAAACAATATTATTGTCTACATGTTTAGCAGCCAAAACTTTGTTATTAAAGCAGGATCCTGTTCTGCCAGTCGTTGATTACAAAGAAGCGCTTAGGGCTGTAAAAAAACTTTTAGTTATTGGTAGACGAAAGATGGAAATTTGATATGGGTAGTCTGGCATTGAAAGATCTTAATGAGAAACACGGAGAAAAAACTCAAAAGCTACCAATAACAAGTGATGTCATTATGTTTCGAAAATACGATGTTAATATTGCTGAGCAGAGCATAGCCGTATTAAAGGAAAATATTAACGATAAGTTATCCTTTAAAAAACTGACAGAAGCTGCTCTCGTTTTAACTATTTGATTGAATCGGAAAAGAGTTGGGATGTGCAATATATCAAAGTCGATTCTTACACACAAAATGCAACTAGTTTAAATAAAGAAGAGTGTTTGAACGTATTATCGGAATCAGAAAAACTATTGTCTGAGCATTTTAAAAGAATAATAACCATTGGAAAAGGTAGCAAGTCCATCCCGATTCTGTTTTCAAAAAATGTTCAAACATATGTAAACGTTCTCTTATCTACAAGAGCAGAAAATCAGTTAATTCCAAAAGAAAATCCATTCCTTTTTGGTTTAATAGGTAGTAAAGATAAATGGGTAGATGGATCATCGGTTCTTCGTAAATATGCAACGTACTGTGGCGCTAAAAATCCAAACACATTGACATCTTCACGTCTTAGAAAACAAATAGCTACGGTTCTGCAAGTATTAAATTTAAATGAAATGGAAAAAGAACAAGTAGCTTCTTTCATGGGACATACAAAAAAAACTCAAGAAGAATTTTATAGGTAAGCCATCTTTTTTGCAATGGTTCAGTAATCGCCCTTTTTAGTATAAAGTACTGCGACTTCTATACAGAGTATTTTTAAATTGGAGTTTTAATGTTAACATCACATAGAATTCAATAAAACAAGCACGTTTTCAAAGTAATGCTCATTTGAAATAATATCGCAAATTGAAAAATCCCTCTGCTCTAAGAAAATCAATAGATCAAACTCGAAAAAAGAAAAACAAATTAGCAGCCACGTCACATACTTATTTGAAAAAATGTGTTAACATTTTGTTTCTGTCTCCCTGACCGATAACGTTGCTTTTGAATAGTTTATTTAAGCAGTCGCGATATAAATTAAATACTAATATAGAAACTCTGTTATATTCGAGATGATGAATAAACGCTATTCTAAATATGTGCTCATTTTGTCGAGTTAAACAACTCCATCTAGTTACCTGCATAAATATCCATGTAGGCTTCCACAAGATGTATACCAAACGGCTAAAATAGCTAAATTATTACTAATGATGGATAAAGGAGAAGGGGCCGATTTTCAAGGGAAAACTCTTGAGGAAATAGATGTGCATCTAGAAAGTTTAAATGAAGAAACACCTGCGCTTGGTAAGTTTTTTCTTATCGAAATACAAGTAACCTCCTGTCATTATTAAAATTTCCTATGTACGGAATATCCTGAAATATACGTTACTACCGTAAAGGTTAATTATATTATAAAAATAAAAATGTCATTCCAACAAAAGAACATTTTTAGTATACTTTGTGTGCATGTTTATGGACTATTAGTATATTTTTTACCTTCTGAACGGTTATTATTTCAATATTTTTGTTATCGCTGTAATGTCATAGTTCACTTATATATTAATCTAAATTTAATTATTCTTTCAGGCTCCAACGATGAAGAAGATTATTATTTAAGTTCTCAATCTAATGAAGGTAAATTATTTATATAATTAAGAATATCCGCAGAATATTTTATATTTATAGAAAACACTAATGTTAAAGTTAAAGAACACAGAAAAGAAAAAAGAAAAGGACAAATTCAAATACCGAATGATATTCAAAAATCGATAGAGAAGTTTTTCAAAAAAAAATGTTAATGAGAATGAAGAACATTCCTAAGTTTGGTAGAGATATTTATACGCGTGAAGGAGCGTTCACTCCAAGATCTGAACAAATACGGTTTTCTAATTTGAGAGAAACCGTTGTTTCATTGTCGCAACCGCTCACACCAGTTCAAGTGCGATTAGATTTTTACTTCAACAATCCGATTCCTGGCGCAAGATGGAGAGGAGTTCAAGTTAATAACCCCATACTTGTAAATGCTGATGAAATAATGCCAGCTAATTATGATGTTGTCCAACTAAATGATGACATTGAAGCCATTCGAGTAAAATTCAATTTCTTAAATAGGAAGGCACCTAAGTATTTTCCTTATCCGATAGATTATGCAGCGGAAGGAACTAAGTCAATCCTAGTGTGCAACAGTCAAGGTGGAGTACGCGTTAATGATCGTACCACCGATGAATTAGAGGCCTATTATAGAATTCTTAGACTTGAGGGTGACATTGATCACTTTACTAATCAAATAATTTTGAAATCTCGCGCATTTTTGAGAAGAAGTGCACTGTTTTAAGAGCTAAGAACAAGAAGGTGCTAATTCCTGGAAAACATGTCATGAAAGTTGGTTTCAAAAAGTTCATAGCAGAAATTGGACACACACAGGACCATCAAGGTGGCGATACTGAAGGAAAACAATAATAAACCTTAATTGTGATGCGAGGATAACGCAAGGAACCGCGAAGGAAAACGCTAGAAACCACAGTAACTACTGTCGAAGGAAAACGTATAACCCGTCCGGCTATAATTGACGTTAAATTCTTTACGTAAGACACGTTGTACCAAGATCGTGGTCTGAGCAGATAGATTTTTCTTGAATTTCTACACTTGAAGGTAGTCTATATTTATATTAAAGTATATCGATTTGCAGAGTTCGTATTTGCGCATGAGTGCGCGGCGCTCACGAGTGCTCACTCATTAGCAGCCATGTTTATTTTTTTTACATTACACGCAGTGTTGCCAGCAATGCAGTTTTCCACACAGAATTTACCGCTTACCTGTTAGTGAATATAAATGCACTCATGTTAAGTTTATATTTATAATATATTTGATAGCCGTGTGATTAAGTTCTTTAACGTTTACTGAAAAAATGAGTTCCGAAAATAATTTTTATAAAGTTTTGAAAAGTGATAAAAAAATGATTTGCCTTGAATGTGATAAACATATAGGTGGCATCAACTCTTACAACATAAAAAGGCATTATAGGCTTGTTCACAAAAAAAACATTACCCAAAATTTAACCGAAAATGGAAGTGATGATGAATGTGTGCCGACTAAAAAAAGGAAAGTTGAAGAAGTCGTGAAAATTAACATTGACAAGAGTCAGTTTTTAAAATGTTGTGTGGGTCTGGTAACAGTCAAAAACTTACCGTTTAGAATCTTCGATGACCGCCAATTTTTTAAGGTTTTAATTTCGCCATATGAAAAGAAGTTGGTACGAACCTGAATTCTAGAAATATACTCGATGTTCTCGAAAATGCCTACGCAAAAGTTAAGCAAGTAATTACAAGGCGCGTTAAGAATAAAATGCTGTCTCTTAAATTTGATATTGCAACCCGAATGGACAAAAGTATTCTTGGAGTAAATATACAATACATCAAAGACTTCAAGATATATATAAACACAATTGGTAATATATTTTGTTTTTCTTTTACCAAAATTGTGTAATGCAATCCTTAAATTTGGTTGGCTTAAACAGCTTAAACAGTTGGTGAAACCAGCGGTCCAGAAGACAGTGATGAAAATATTCATACAACTCTCGCTTCGATTTTATCCGTTGTAAGGTGTGCTCCCCATACCATTCAACTTTCAGCATATGATGTCTTAAAGGAACTTACAGAGGAAATAAGCGAATGTAGGGATGCCGTTAAGCAGCTACGAAAAAGAGTTAGATCAGGAGACTTTCAAATGCAAATGCCAACTTTGGACAACACTACGCGGTGGAATTCAACATACGAAATGTTGCTGTCTTTGTTGCATATTAGAGAATACATGGAATCGCTGAACAGTGAAACAATCGCTATCCCCGACGTGAATTGGGAATTTGTTAATAATTTCGTAGCCGCATTCAAACCTTTGGCTTTATGTACTAAACATCTTCAAAAGGAGCAATATGTCATTGGTGATTTCTATAGGGATTGGCTTTGTTGTGAAATTGAGTTGGAGGAGCTATTTTCTATAACACCATTTGCAACATTCTTGAACAATTCTATGAAAAGCAGAAAAGAACTGCTTCTTAATAATGACGCTTTTCTAGCAGCGCTTTATCTAGATCCCCGATTTAATTTCGAAAATTCTACCTTTATATCTGAAGAGCAAAGAAGCACAGCAATAGTGAGTTTGCATTTTAATCAAAATCAACTTTTGTATACTAAGTGTTTTCTTTTCTCTCTCTTTTTTTTCAGGAACACCTTATGAAGACATTTGATGTGTTGACGAGTCTACAAAAAGTTCCACAGGAAAATCGCAATTATATGAGATTCACTATCTCCAGTTCTGTATAAAATGAACTTCCATCAACATCTGCTTTTGCAAAATTAGAGCAACGCGCGATGGCAGCAATGACAAATATACCTTCAAGTGAAAGATCACATCGCACCTTCAAGGAAAAACTTATGCTTCTTGAGAACAACCGAAAACTGCCTTTCGATACCGATGTCCTTAATTATTGGAGAACCAGTGGTGATAGCGATATTAAAAGTATTGTAGAGGTTGTATTAGCAGTACCAGATACACAGGTGTCTGTGGAAAGGGCCTTTAGCGCATTACCTGTGGTTTTAACTAAATTAAGATCAAAACTAAACAAGAAAACATTAAGCAATTTACTGATAACGAAACTAAACTTTAAAGAATTAAATGCTGATAAATATTTTTTTTGACACAACTGATAATGTCAGAACTTAAATAAACAACACATACAGTTATCCAAATAAATCATGAATAAAAACAGCATAAAAATACTCTTTTATTTAAAGAAATAATTTTTAAACATAGGAAGATAAATTTCCATTTATTTTACATATAATTACAGTCAGTGTTATTATGCTGAATTTATTACAGAGCGTTTATAACAGGCGCGGCTCGTGATGACGTATTTTGGTTTGCAGTACAATGATACGAGTGCCTCGTGTGTTTTCGGTGTTTATTAAGCAAACGTTACATTTAGTACACGAGAATACACGAAGCACTCGGATCATTGTACTGCAAACCAAAATACGTCATCACGAGCCGCGCCTGGTTTATAACACTTATTTTAAAATTAAACATAAATAATTTTTGGACCGGCATTTTCAAAAACAAATTTTTGGAACCGTACTGCAAGAAATACCTTAAAAAAATCAAAAACAACAATCCAATCGAAAAACCTTTTTTTAATTCGAGCAAAATCAGGAAAACTTTTTTTTCATTAATTCAGGGTCTTAATCCAATTTTAACAGCCGGAAATTTATACCTACACTAAAAGGCTTACATATGTAAATACTGAATGAAAATTGCCGATCACAAGGGTAGTTTTGCATTTTTTACCTGCTAATTCAGATATGACAATTTTCGTTAGGAATGAGAGCATACATATTATGCACAAGTTATCTACCTGAAAGTTTATTTGAGTTTATCCTTTTTGTGTCAATAAAACTAAGTAATATCGATTAATTATTTTATTATTAATTGACAAATGCAATAAACGAGTTTTCAGTTGAACGAAATATAATAAAAACAGCCGTTAACTGTGTTTTTATGATTCTGATATTCGGATAAATAATAAACAATTACACTGAAGCTATTACAAAGGGATTAAAATTGTTTTTTTAATTCAACATTAAAAAGATACTTAGTTGTATTACTTATCAAAATCATGATTTCTTTTCCGCACGAATTACTACAATAAACTACGTACATACTCGTAATGCTATGGTTTTTTCCTCTATAAATATTTAAAAATTTAGTTATTTATCTATGTACTATTATTTTGGACTCCTATGTATATTTCATGTCATGCGCCTTGTGGTGTAATGCCTCTACGCTTGATGTGGACGATTTTGATATACCTTGAGGCACAAGTTAACAGTTAGACGAGAACGTTCATTTTTATTTAGAAAATAGATAATTATCTAGTGAAAGTTAAATTCGGGTTGTATTTGATTTAAATATATGATGTGGTTGTTATTTCAATTTCCCGTATATTCTGCGAGTTTGCTCTCGTAATTTTGATTGATATTAATAACGTTGGCTTGTCTGCGTGTCTCACATTATTTTTTTGTAAGTAAAAATTTATATATATTGTAAGTCGACTTATTAATTCAAAAGATTTGAATATTATATTTCAATTGTATTAACATTGTTATTTAAGAGATTTAGTATTAATTAATTGAGATAGATGACAAAGAGCATTTTTAAAATTTCTAAGTAAAAAAATTATAAATGTAAAATTTTGCACGTTGGGAACTTCAAGGCTATATTTTTTCATGTGTGATGTTTGCACATGCGTTAGATTTTTGATCGAGCTGTCAAGTTTGTTTATTTTTATATTGTTCTCTGGGGAGAAATTAAAAATAATCTTTATTATTTTAATATAAGTTTGTTCGGGTGTCATAGAGGGTTTTTATTTCATTTAGCTGTTATTATCAATGAAATTTTTTTACCTCAGTGTGATAAGTATATGTATTATTACACAATCTTTATATATTTTTTTTGGATTAAATTTTCATTTAAATTTTATACTGTGCTTATCATTTAATTAACCTTTCATCTTGAAGTTTATAAGTAACTTAAAGTAATATTATTTTAACATTTCTCAAAACAATTTTGAGTGGCGCCTAATATACGTTTTATTTCCACGTTTCCGATTGGAACCCAGAGAAGAAAGCAGTCCCATTTTTTGAAATAAACCGACTGAATATCCTAGTTGGGTAGATTTGTCGTGAACGGTGGTACAGTTAATTTAAAAACCACAGTTCGTAGCAATATGTATGTACATATCTTAGGGCCGGTTTCTCGTACGTTTAGATATTGGTCAGGTATAGTACAGGATGACAATAAGATATCTGAGAGGTACCTACTAGATAACGTTTAGAATAATTGTAAACTTTTTATCTGTTTGTGAAAGTCACGTTAGAATTCTTGTTATTTTCATGCCGTCAGGTTTTATTACTAGGTGCAGTTGGTTATACTATTTTTCTGGATTATTCTGTTGTTCAGGCTTGTTGTACAGTATCTGTGCTATATTCACGGGGATTTATCTAAAAATTATTAAAAATGGAAAAGTATCAAGAAAAGCGGTCCAAAAACTTTACTGCCAACGAGAAGGACAATTTAGTAAATATTATATTAGAATATAAAGATATAATAGAAAACAAGAATACTGACGCTACAACAATAAAATCCAAAAAAGATTGTTGGGAAGCGATAACAGCAAATTTCAATGCAGGAAGTGAATCAGGGCCTAGAAGCGATAAGCAGCTAAAAGAACTGTATGCTTTTTTAAAAAGAAGGGCCCGAAAAAATATTTAGAACGACAAGGTATGTATAGATTTAAAAGATTTAAATCGTACTTAATATATGCACCTACATATAGGCCGAGCAGATCAAAACAGGTGGTGGCACATATACCCCAAAGACCTATGAAATAGATGCCAAAATAATTTCAGAGTTGAAGGCTCAGTATATACCAGCAAGCAATCCTTTTGATAGTAGTGCTAGTTTATTTACTGAAGGTAGTATTATGTTCTTTTATATTTTGATTTTTTATTCATATTTTTTTTTATAGACCCTCTGAACCCTGTAATTGTGCTAAGTATTGGAGAAAGTGCTGAAGTAGAATCTGTCTCTGCAAGTAGCACAATCACAGAAAATACTCCTGTAATTTTAGCCACCTCGTCTGTAGCTACAAAGAAAAGTTGTATGCCATCAACAACCACTTCAACGGCATCAGCAACCTCTTCAATAGTGAAAAAAGTGTACCAAAAAGGCAATCGACAGATATATTTACACAAGATGTTGCTAATTCTATAGTAAATCTAAAAACAAAGAAAACTATTAATGAGGAAGAATTAATGGAGAAAAAAACATAAACTAATGGACAAAGACAATGAAATTAAGGAGCAAGAATTGGAATTGCTAAAAAAGAAAAATAAATTGCTCGATTTAGAGATTCAGATAAAAACATTGGAATATAAAAGAAAAGAAATAGAATTCAATGAATTAAATATTTAAACTGATGGAATTCTATATTTTTTCTTTATATATATATTATAATTAATATTTGTAATGAATAATGAATATTTATTATTTTTGTAATACATTGTTATTAGCTTTATCGTGCTTCTTTTTTCTGACCTTCTGATTCAAACTGCTACCATAAAAGTAATAATCCACAAATTATTCAGTTAAAAACCCAAACAGAGGAATGAATGATCTGATAAAAGTATTTGAATTGTCTCTTAATAAAAAAAATGCAGACTCTGTACTCTACAATTTTATTTATATGGTTATACTATAGCTGTACATGGGTATAGAAATTTAATTATATAATACATTGAAGTAACTATAAATAAATTGCTACTAAATTTAGTGCCACATTTATATTCCTTTGCTTATGCAAAATGATTTGCTATAAATAATCGTCTTGCCATATTGCCATCATTTCTGTCAATGGCAGGTTCTTCATTATCACCTGCTTCATCAACGTGAACTTCAGGGTCAGGTATTTCCTCTTCATTATTTGAATCTACAGTAATGTTATGCAATACTGCAGCTGCTACTATTGCTATTAAAGTAGTTTCTTTGGTAGTTCGCATTCCCACACTTAATGCTGGGAAACGTCTTTTCCACACTCCAAAACATCTCTCAATAGAGTTTCTCGTGTGTATATGTGCATTATTATAATTTATTTCTCCTTCATTTCGTGGATTCAAAATAGGTGTCATTAAATAATTTCTACATGGATATGCACTGTCCCCCAACAAGACGCAATTATTAAAATTTTGCTCCATACGTATTCTCAAATATGATGCATTAAAAACGGTGCTGTCATGTGTGGATCCAGGCCATCGGGCATCAATGCTTTGAATTAGTAAGTTAGGGTCACATACCACCTGAACATTATAAGAAAAAAACCCTTTCCTATTTCGGTATATTTCTGCATTTGCATGTGGGTCCCATCAACACAACCTATAGTCTGTGGAAATCCATGTATTGAGCGGTGTCAAGCATACGTATATAATTTGGAGCGAGTCCTGCTATGACACCCAATACTCGCTTTAAAATTTTACTCGTTGTTGATTTGTGAATACCTATTGTATCCCCAATTATATTTTGAAAAGCACCAGTAGCCAAAAATCTTAGAGTACATAACAATTGATTTAAAGCAGAAATGCTTTTGTTTCTTGAGTTGTTGGAGCTATGTCAGGCCCAATAAATTCCAACAAATTTCTTACATTTTCTTTCGTAAGTCGAAAACGTGCATGAAATTCTTGGTCATTAAAGTTTTGTAGTGGATTTGCACGGTCACGTATAATACGTCGTTCTGGTACCAAGTTAATATAATGCATTAACTCTTCTTCTCCTGAAGACGAAGAAGATGAGTCATACATTTCTATATCCATTACTAAAATAATACATCAATTATTATATATTTATTTAAACTACATATATTTTTACCTACTATTCACTAATTGGAAATCCTATTTCAATTCAAAAGATTTTAAGGTTATTTTACATGTTATGACAGTAGTTGAGTTGTGACAGAAAAATGCTACATAAAAAGATATCTGTTAGGTAACCCCTCGATCTCGTGCTAATAACCTTGAGAAAACGTGACGTCACTATCTTGTGTTTGAGAAACTGCCTATTCGCTTAACAGGTAGATATCGAGTAGGTAACTACCAACAAACAGATATCTTACGTACGAGAAACCGGCCCTTATTCATGTATATTTATATGCATACATACAAATTTTTTGGCTGGTAAATTTGATTTTAGGTATAAAAACAAAATCACATACATACATATCACCTTAATATGTACATACATATTGCTATGGTCTTTTTCCCTAAATTAATGTATATTTTTGAAAATGTATTTCATGTGCTTTGATAAAAAAACTAGTATTATTGAAGGACGGCTTTTTGTGCATGCCATAGGGCGGGGTTTGTAGACAGACAACTTTAAATCTTTAGACAAGAACTTTCTTTTTATTTGGAAAATATATAATTATATATTTAAAGTAAATTTCGGTTTGAATTTGAGTTAAGTAGTTGATGGTGTTTGTTATTCAATTCCCGTTTATTCTGCGAGATTGTAGTCTCGCAATTTTGATTGCATTTTATTAAACAACGTTTTCTTGTCAATGTGTCTCCTTAAAAACTGTAAGTTTTTTTGAATTTTATGATATAAAATTATTTTGTTTAATATTATAAGATATTGTATATCAATTGTATTAATATTGTTTAAGAGATTTAATCTTAATTAATTGAGATAAATGATAAAGAGTATTTTTAATATTTCTACGTAAAAAAATATAATTGTAAAATTTTATTTCGTTTGGTATTCAAGGGAACTTTTTGTTACATGTGAGCGCGCATGTAGTAGATTTTTGATCGTGTTTTTAAGTTTATTTTATGTTGTTCTCTGGAGAGAAATTAAAAATAAACTTTGTTATTTAATTAAGTTGATCGGAAGTCATTAGAAGTTTTTTTATTCATTTAGCGGTCATAATCAATGAATTCTTTTACCTCTGGTTGTAAATTTGTATTACACAATCTTTATACTTTATAAAGATTTTTTTTTTTTTATTTTTTTTTTTGTATTAAATATTCATTTAAATTTTATATTGTGCTCATTATTTAATTAACCTTTCACCACGAATTTAATAAGTAATTTAAAGAAATATAATTATTATATTTGTCAATATATTTTGACTGGCGCCAAGTATTTTCGTAGAGACAACCACGTTTCCGATTGGAACCCTGAGAAGAAAGCAGTCCCATTTTTGGAAATAAACCGACTGAGGATCCTAGTTGGGTAGATTAGTTGTGAACCGTGGTACTGTAAATATAAAAACCACAGTTCATAGCAATATGTATATAGGCAAACATACCCACACACACGTGCACACATTCATTCCAGACTTTTAATTAATTTTTATTTAATTTAATTAATTTTCTTTGTTGTTGCGAAGATATCACATACATTTTACCAAAAAATAAATAAAATAAAATTTTTGTCACCAAAAACCTAACAAAAAATGTTCAACAGTTCAAAAAACACATTTGGCAACGCTGATAATAAAATAAACGTGTGAGCATGCTCATGCGCATTAATGAGCATGCGCACGAATAAATGAATGCTCTTGCGCATGCGTCTTGCGCATGCGCTAATTTTTATGTGAGCATATTTTGTGCGTAAATGAGAACCCTGTCGATTTGTAATCACTTTATTTTATAGAAAATAGTAATAATGGACAGAAAAGAAATATAAAAAAAAAGAACCACAATGTGGATCCTGGAATAATTTACAAAAGTCAATAATGAAAAAGTTTTTTAAAAAACATATTAATGATAAGATCACTCCTAAAAAAAACAAGAGTGTCTGGACTTTCAAAATGATCATAAAAACATGTTTTAGGGAAAAACTTGGGTACAAATAAAAGTATTTGTGTATAATACATTTAAAAATAAGGGGCAATAAAAAAAGAAATCATTTTATAGTGTTTTATTCCAAAATTATTTTTGTTGAATAAATATTAAAAATATTGTTACTTTTAGCTTTTATTCCTCCCATACAATACCTTCATATAAAATAACCCAACAGAATTCCGGGTAAATTTAAAGTAGACGTACTTTTTACCCCAGCTGCTACACCTTTTAAATTATTTAAACCGTTTTCTTTAAACTCACGAAAATACACATATGATGAGAAATCCAGAAAACAAACTAATCATTAATTGTTATTTTTTGATATGACGAGTTGTTTGTCACCGTTATCGTAGTCACACCTATACGCTTTGACTTTCATGGAAGAACTTAGGAATAGAGAATTCTATTTCAGTGACAATTTAAGTATGAAGAAAACGGAAACCTTGGAATTGTAACTATACAATCCCCAAACTTCTATGACGTGATTTTCATTGTTCCTCTTGATTTGATTTAAATATTCAATTTTTAATGAAAATAAAAATTGGTTAAAATTCTTAGAGCTTGAATGTTTAACCAAATCAAAGAATTAGATCGAAGATTATATAGTTACGATTTCAAGTTTCTAGTTTTACTTAATTCAATTCTTACTGAAATTAAGCCTTTATTTATAATAATCACTGTTATTGTTATACATACATCGAAATCTTATAATCAAATGCCTTGTATTCATTCCTTTTTTATACTTATATGTTGGTTAAACACAGAATAATATTAGTTTTAATACTTGATAAAACTCTATTCAATAGTCTAACATGGTCATAAGAGTATTTTGTATTTTATACTGCCCATTTTAAGTTTTGTTTCATAATTTATATTTAAATGTAAATAATACAAAAGTATGAGCAATGATAGTAAACGATTTGTAGAATTAGCACTATTAAGTGCGAAAAGAAGTGAGAGTATAGAAAAAGAAGAAGCAGAAAAAATGGTGACTATTTTTGATTTTATTCTTGTTACTTAATGGAAAAGTGTAGGTAATGTAGATAATATTATATTATGTGAAACTTGATTAATCAAATAAACCAAAATATATATAAAATTGTGCCAAAAAAATTTTTACTTTGAATGTTTAATAATGCTGCATAAATGATTGATACGAAAACAAATGAACATTGTTAACAAGTTCTTTCTTTTTGATATAGTGGGAGTATTATGTTCATATTATGTTCATATATGTTAAAAGAGCTCAAAGTTACCTATGTAGCGCGACCCTTGTAGTACACAAGCGCGCCGCAGTACCATCCCCGCTGTCGCCACCAGCAACCTCCCTCCTAGACAACCCTACCACAGGGCCTCCCTCTCCCCGAAGGAAGACTGCGCGCGTCTCTCGGACGGATATAAATAGGGCCTCCCTGGACTACAGAAGACGAGACCACTGAGTATTCATAGAATACGCACGTGCTCTCTACTATCATTTAAACTAACACAGCGACCCTGTGATATTACACGTACCGACATCTGAACTCCGCCGGAGTCAGATTCCGGCTCTATTGATAAACTAACCGCAAAGCGAAACCAGAAGCAATGGCTGGTAACAACGAGAGCGACACCCCGAACAACATCACCTTCGACATGATGAACATAAACACACCAGAAGAACTCCAGGTAGCAATTAATAACCTCATCAAGATTATGCAGAGCGCCTTCGAGAAAAAGATGCGAGAAACAAAACCATTGCGTAAATCTACAAAGAGACAGAAGACAGAAACACCTCAAATCGAACTGAGCAACGGCTACGGCGCACTCGCCACTATAGAAGAGGAAAAGAAAACCGAAGAAACGACACCAATGGACAGCGACGACAAACCAGAAGCCTCCACTTCCGCAGCGAATCCCGGGGTGAGTACGAAACACAACAACACAGACATAACTAAAACACAGCACAAAATATACACGAAAGCACCACACACAAACAGACCTCCCAAGACACCTTCTATCTCCCCAATCACAATTACTGAACAAACCCAATGGAATCTAGTCCGAGATTTAATGAAGTCACACAATATTCAATACACCCAGAGCAGATGTACCCCGGCCGGAGTCCAGATCACTCCACAAACTGAACAAGACTATCGTAACCTAAACCGACTCCTCAGCGACAGAAAAATACAATCTTTCACCTATCAACTCCGCAGCGAGAAGACTTTAAAAATCGTCATCAGGGGCGTACCCCAATTCCTCACCAACGAAGAAATTCAAGCCGACCTAGAACACCGCAACTATCCGGTCGCCAAGATCACACGAATGAACGGTAAAGACCTACACCTAACACTCACGAAAAAGCTGACGACACAATTGCACTAATGATTGGGAAACTTTTCCTGACATTCAGCTCGACAAACGCTACACCCCAACAAACACAAAGCTTTTTCGAACAGACAACTGAACTCACAAAACTCTTCCACGCACGCAGACAATGAATCACAAACACAACATTAAAATAGCCTATTGGAATGCACAAAGCATAACACACAAAAAACACGAATTACGCGTATTTTTAGACGAACACCAAATAGACGTAATGCTGTTAAACGAAACGCATCTAAAACCAAGTCACTCGCCAAAAATACAAAACATACAGACACGACAGACCGGTACAAAAAGGCGGCGGAACCGCTATACTCGTACACGAAACAATAAAACACAGCGAACTTGAATACAAAACACTCGATAACATAGAAAACACAGGCATACAAGTACACACAAAAAGGGGACCGATAAACCTTTACGCAAGTTATCTTCCCTCCGGATTAGACATAGTAGAGACAGACATACAAACGATCTTCAATCAAAACACACCTACAATATTTGCGGGAGATTTTAACGCGAAACACCAAAACTGGAACTCGAAAGTAGCCAATAGAAACGGTAAAAAACTCAAAAAAATTGCACTAAACAACAACCTCAACGTAATCGGGCCGGTGGAACCCACACACATACACACACCAACGGGTACCACGGACGTTTTAGACATCGCGATACTTAAAAACACCACAACACATACAATAGAAACTATAAACGACCTCTCCTCAGATCATTTTCCAGTGATATTAACGCTTGACTTGGATGCAAATAAAACGAAAATCACATTTAATAAGACTGATTGGGTAAAATTCAAAGAAACCCTACTACTTAGAACAGTTAAAATTCATAACGCGAAAGACATTGATCAAGCAGTAGTCACACTGGAAGATGACATAAATAATGCAATCACGAAATCAACAAAAATCAAAACCATCGACACGAAACTTAATATCCCGACTGAACTTAAAATAAAAATACGAAACAAAAAATACATACTTAAAGAATACAAAAGAACGCTAAATCCGGAAATAAAAACAAAATTAAACGCGGTAACTAACGAAATAAAGTCAGACATGATTGAACACTTTAATAAAAACTGGAATAACAAAATTGAATCTCTAAACACGCAAGACCAATCACTCTGGCAGATAACAAAAGCCCTAACGAACGCTAAAAACAACATTCCACCGTTAAAAACCGCAAACGGACCGGCAATAACTGATAAAGAAAAAGCGGATGAATTCGCGAAAGACACAATTCGAAACGAACCCAACAATACCGAAGCACAACACATTCTCAAACCAAATTGAACGGCAACGAAATACACAAATTGACATAACAGACGGAGAAATCGACGCCACAAATACCGACGAAGTGGAAAAAATAATTAAAAACCTTAAAAACAGAAAAGCCCCCGGAGCGGATGGGATAACGAACATCGCAATAAAAAACTTACCTAAAACCGGTATACAAATTATAACCGACATAATAAACGGAATAATCAAACACGGACACTATCCCGCGAGCTGGAAACATGCTCAGATAATAATGATACACAAACCCGAAAAAGACACAAAAACAACCGCAGATTACCGGCCAATCAGCTTACTTCCGTCAATAAGTAAGCTGGCGGAACGCGTGATACAGACAAGACTCGAAGAAGTAGTCGACGACAAAAATATCATTCCGGACTTTCAATACGGTTTTCGGAAAAACCATTCTACCACACAACAGGTAATAAGACTCACAGAACATATAACTGAAAAAATGAATGTATCAACTTCAACGGGCGCAATTTTTCTCGACGTTGAAAAAGCCTTCGACCGCGTTTGGCACGCCGGCCTTATACACAAAATGAAACAACACAAAATACCGAACATACTAATAAAAATATCCGACAGTTATCTAAAAAACCGCACATTCAATGTCATAATAGGTAAAGATAAATCAACAAACGAACACATAACGGCAGGAGTCCCGCAAGGATCCGTCCTTGGGCCACTCCTGTATAACATTTACACATCGGACATACCAAGAATAGAAAACTGTAATATCGCGCAATATGCTGACGACACTGCCATATACATAAGCCACAGACAAACATTTTATATACATAAACAATTGCAAATAAACCTAACCCTTTTAAAGGACTGGTTCGATAAATGGAGAATAAAAATTAATCTAAAAAAAACCGCGGCAATTTACTTTCAACCCAGAAAACGACACAAAAGGCCGGACGAAGTCAAACTCGAAGGACACACAATACACTGGCAGAAACAAATTAAATACCTCGGGGTCACGATGGACCCGCAACTTACGTACAACGCGCACATTAAAGAAATAAAGAACAAAATCGGATACACGACACATAAATTATACCCAATACTAAACGGCAAGAGTAAACTAACATTTGAAAATAAAATACTAATAATAAAAGCGATAATACTCGCGGGCGCGACATACGCCGGAGAAGTATGGCATCAAGCCAGCGAGAATCAAAGACAGTCAGTTCAAGGAAAAATAAATAAGATCATTAGACTCGCGTTAAATGCACCACGGTACATGACAAACGCGCAAATATACAAGGAAACGAATCTTGAAACACTAGATTCAATAATCGGGAAGCGAACACTGAAAACGATAGAAACAATAAATGCACATAAAAACCCCACAATAAGGAAAATAATAAATCCAGATCGGAAACTAATCCAAAAAGACGGACTAAATCAAATAAAAAGACGCGCGGAGGATAATGATACCCAAATAACCGCGAAAAAACGTAAAACAAACAATTAACAAATAACAAATATACAACAAACACACACAAAAATGTAAACACAAACACTGCATTCCTAATAGGCTAACACACAGACACAAAAACACACAAAACATCCAAAACCCTGGGAATAGAGATGGAGTGAAAATGGAGGAAACTTCGATCACCGTAAAAAAATCCAACGACACATACACACACTACAGAAGACATTCTCACTGCGATATCTGTTCTCGCTACATCGCAGCTGAGATCATCTACGACTATAAAACGTCATTCGATCCCGGAAGAAATGGCCGGAAGACATACCACTACTGTTATAACGAACCTAGCTCTTAACCCCACGTTTAAAAGAAGATGCACTCCGCAGCAACGACTGGACGCGGAAACCATAATTAGCGAAACCATCGAAGAAGAAGAAATACGAAATCTTAAAAAACAATCTCAAATATTCGTCGTAGATCCCGACAATCCATCTGCAACAATAGAAATGACAGAATCGCCAAAAGAAACAAGCCCGGTAAACCTGACCAGTTTCACCGTTACACTAGAAAACGCGTTTACAAATCCGAAAAAAACGGCTAAAAAACAAAAAATCGAGCACGAAAGTGCACCAATCACAACCAAAAACTCATATAGCGCACACGAGAAAACTAACGCCGACGAAAAGATGGAAGAAGAAACTGCCGAATCTACTCCACAGCCTTCAACATCAGCCACCTCGCCCAGGGTAAGTGACAAAACCACCACACATAACACAAAAACACAAAATTGCACCAATCATTGTAATTGAAAAAGACAAATGGACATACATACGACAATTACTTAAAACTAATAACATCAACACGGTAGAAAACAAAATGGTGAAACCAGGAATTCACATAGAACCGACAACTGACGAAGACTACAGAAAACTGAAACACACTTTAGACAACGAACATATACAATACTACACTTTTCAATTGAGAAGTGAAAAGACATTAAAGGTGGTGATGCGTGGCATTCCCACCTTTATCACCGAAACTGACATCACAGACGACTTGACGGACCAAGGATACCCGACTTTAAAAATCAAACGGATGAACGGCAAACACGGAATACCAGCACCACTTGCATTAATCGAACTGACGAGACAATACAAGTCAATCTACAACTTACGCGACTGCTGCGGACTGGCGATCAAAATAGAACAACTAAACAAACGGACTGACATTATACAAGTGCCAGACTTTCGGACATCACCAACGGAATTGCAACGTGAATTACAAATGTATGAAATGCGGAGACGGACATTCGACTCACCTATGTACAAAGACCAAAACAACCCCACCAAAGTGTGCAAACTGCGGTGGTCCTCATCTATCCACCTTCATAAACTGTCCCAATAACCCAAACAATCCTACAATCAAAACCACACCTCAACCTAAATACGTACCAGCACCACCCCCAACAAGTAATCCATGGACACAAAGACAAAACTTAACACAGTTGACGAATTAGCACTTGCCTTAGGCAACATGCTAATAACACTACACTCGACTAACGCAACAAACGAACAAATACAACACTTCGTTACACAGACAATAATAACACTCTACAACAAAACACATTAAACACACACACAACTGAAACGCAAACAAAAAATGTGATGATGACCAACAAACGTACACACGTGACTTAAACGCAAAAAAAAGCGACTGACACACAGACTTTACACACACAATACACACAGGACCGCGCAAAAAAAAACACAACAACGAACGATTAAATCAGACTCAAACACGTCACAACCCTGGGACATACATAACAACGGTGTGGAAATGGAGGCATCTTCGACCACAAAACAAAATTCAAGACTCATGACTACAGAAGACATTCTCACTGCGATCTCTGTTATAGGAGCATCGTAGTTGAGAGCACCGACGACGATACATCGTCAAGCGAACCCGGAAGCAATGGCCGGACGATATATTACTACCACTATTACCAACTTAGCTCTGAAACCCAGCTTTAAAAGAAGATGTACTCCGCAGCAACGTGAGGACGCGGAAACCATCATAAATCAAACCACGGAGGAAGAAGATATTCAAAATCTTTTACAAAAACAACCGCAAATATTCATTGTAGATCCCGACGAACCGACGGTAAAAATAGAAATATTAGAATCGCCCAAAGAAGAAACAAGCCCGGTAAACCCGCCCAATATCAACCCGGAACACAATTTCACCATCGAACTCCAAAACTGTTTTACAAATCCGAAGAAAACAACGAAAAAACAGAAAACCGAACACGCAAGTACACCAATCGAAATAAAAAACTCCTACAGTGTCCTCGAAAAAACTAACGCAGAGGAAAAGATGGAGCAAACACAAACGAACTCACTCCATAACCGTCAACTTCAAACAACAGCACTCCCAGGGTAAGTGATAAGACAAACACTACACAAAAACCGAAACACGCAATACACAACACAAAATCGCACCAATAATAATAACAGAAAAAGACAAATGGGCACATATACGACACATACTTAAAACACACAAAATTAACACTGTACAAAACAAACTTGTGAAACCAGGCATACTCATCGAACCGAAAACTGACGAAGACTACCGTATACTTAAACAAATACTCGACAAAGAACACATACAATTTTATACATTTCAATTAAGAAGCGAAAAGACACTAAAGGTAGTTATGCGAGGCGTTCCTACCTTCATTACAGACACTGACATTACAGACGACTTGACTGACCAAGACTACCTGACATTAAAAATTAAACGTATGAACGGTAAACACGGCATACCAGCACCACTTGTATTAATCGAACTGACGAGACAATACAAATCAATCTACAACATACACGACTGCTGCGGACTCGCAATTAAAATAGAACCATTAAACAAACGGACAGACATAATACAATGTCACAAATGCCAGACTTTCGGACACCACCAAAAAAACTGTAATGTAAACTACAAATGCATGAAATGCGGAGACGAACACTCGACACACCTATGTCCAAAGACGAAAACAACCCCACCAAAGTGTGCAAACTGCGGTGGTCCTCACCTATCCACATTCATAAACTGTCCTAACAACCCAAACAACCCTGCAAACAAAACCACACCCAAACCTAAATACACACCAGCACTACCCCCAACAACTAATCCCTGGACACAAAAACAAAAAAACACAACACTTAACACAGTTGCCACAGTTGCAACTTAACACAGTTGCCTTAGGCAATATGCTAATAACAGTACACTCGACAAACGCAACAAAAGAACAGATACAATACTTCGTAACGCAAACACAGACAATAATAACACTTTACAACAATAAACATTAAATACACACATAACTGAAACGCAAAAAATGCGATGATGACCAGTAAACGAACACATATGACTGAACGCAAAAAAGCGACTAACACACAGACTACATACACACAACACAGGACCGCACAAAAAAAAACAACACACGATTAATTATTAATCAGACTCAAACACATCACAACCCTGGGAGATACGAAACAACGGAGTGGAAATGGAGGCAACTTCGACCACAAAACAAAATTCAACGACTCATGAAGAAAACTACAGAAGACAGTCTACTTCTACGACTCAACTGGACAGCATCTTGCCTAGGTCTTCCAGCTGGTCAACAGAAGTACCCCTGAACCTACCTTGGACAGCACCCTGCCTGGGTCTTCCAAGAGTTCAAGTCACAAAGTGCGTGCATATGGGCAGCGTCCCGGCGGGACCTCCCATCTACTCCACAAAGCCGGCAGTTTTACTAACTAAAGTGTACACTATTATTGTCTGTGTAAATATTAATTATATATTTAGTAAACTGAGAACGTGTTTCCATTACCCCTCTACCTCACACCTACACCTATATAATGATACCACACAAGTTATAATTTATTTGTAAATTAAAGGTATAGTAATTTTTTAAATAATAATCTTTAATGTCACAAGTTAAATAAAAATAATACTGACTAATGACTAGAGCTGAGGATGTTTGCGGTATAACCATGGTTATATCATGTAACCATAGTAATTTACTATGGTTACATTATATAACCATGGTTATACCGCAAACATCCTCAGCTCTACTAATGACAATAATGACATATACGAATGTCAGATGATATAAATAACAACAGCCGGCTATCTGAAAAATATTGTATCTCCAATTTAAATAAATGATAACTTTCGTGATATCCATGTAAAGGAAATTTCAAGCGTTTCATGAAAATTTAAGTATAATACTACCGTTGAATTTTAAAAAATAAATTATTCGACAACGTTCTTTTGTTTTTGTCTTCTTCGTTTTTCGGACATAGAGGTATTATTAATTAAGCATCAGAGTAGAATATTTTTGTTGCGTAGATTCCTGTTTGTCCTTAATTAATGGAATCTATATGGTGACACCAAGAGCAATCTTTCTTCAAAATTTCTATCTATTGACATTCTACGAGTATTCATGTCACACAAAGCAGAACACAACTGGTGTCAAATAATAAAGAACGGAGATTTCCAATATGAATAGGTACTTTTGTTCTAAATCTAAATACTGTAATTCATTATGAATAGTTTGCAAAACAACTAAATTATTATTTGGACAAGCTTCAACAAAAAAAAAACACCACATCTCCTATTATGCACTATGAATACGAAAATGCTTATATTAGCTCTCAATCTAATGAAGCTAGATTATTTATATAATTAAGAATATTAGCAGAAATTTTATTCTCTTTTATGTAAAACAGTAATTTTGAACTGAAAAAGAAAACGACCGCGTGAAATATCGAATAATACACAAAAATCGTGAAGAAATAGTGAAGAAGTTAAAAAAAATTAATGACAGTGAAGAAAATACACAGACAGTGGAGAATCTTGAAAATGAAAGTCGTGATTTTAGTTCTTAATTTAATGAAGGCAGACTATAAACAGCCAGAATTGTGGGGCACATAATTATCCGACACGTTATGGGCACTTGTTGCGAACTGATCGCCATAGAACGGCGAGCTTTGAAAAATCACCGGCATATGCGGGTCAGATTGTATATAATAAACTTCCATCAGATATAAAAGATGTGCGTGACATCGGAAAGTTTAAATCAACTGTGAAGCATTATCTCCTATGTAAGTGTTACTACTCAGTTAAAGATTTCCTGGAGGAATAGTAAGCAAATGGTTTACAGACTTCATATGCATACACGTTCCTGAATCTACATGAACTTGTTTCGTTTATTTTAATGTTTGTTTTTTTTGTGATATACGTGATATATTTCTTTAAGTATTAAGTAATTTTTTTGTATGACTAATGGCAGTTTGGTCCTTTATTGTTGTATTTTCTTTTATTGTGACGACTCATATACACTAAGTTTGTGTCTAAAATGAATAATAATAATAATTATTATTATTATTATTATGAACCGAAGGAAAATTGAAGAGAAAAAAGAAAGCCACAACACGCATCATGAAATAATTCACAAAAGTCAGTTATGAAGAACTTTTTCAAAAAACATTAATGTCAAGATCAAGAAAAAATAAGAATTCCTTTAGTTTCAAAATAATCACAAAAATACATTTGAAGACAAAAAATAAAAGCATTTATTCTGTAATATATTTAAAGATAAACAGCGATAAAAAAAGCAAACGTTTTATATTGTTTGATTTCGAAATTACTTTCTATTGAATATATTTTAACAGTATTGTTAGTTACTCTTTATTCCTTGCCCGACAATCAGGCCCGGTTTCATAATGGAATTAATGGGAGGATAAACTTTAATTCCTAATTAAAATAAAAATATCAGTTTCATAATCTGTAATTATCTTTTAATTCTCCGTTAGTACTAATGACACCAAAATGAATAGTGAAGATTTAATGGCCTGTTTAAGTTAACCTCTATTTTATTCGCTTTTTCAAGTGACATTTTTCGAGTCTATACCTAACTGCCTGTTTAAAGTTTATTTTGACACATTTTTTAATATGCATCATCCAAGCTCTTCAAGTTCAAGTTCGAGTTCATCTGAGGATGAATATATTGTATTTAGAAGAAGGGACGTTTATAAAGAAAGAAAAGATTGTTTGGGTAGTTTTAATGAAAAAGAATTTTTTGATCGTTTCCGATTAACGAAGGAAACCGTTCAAGCCTTGTTACAGGAAATTGAGCCACTAATTAAAAGTGATACGAATAGGTATTATCTGACTATATATACATTTTTTTTAGAAGTAACTTTAAACAATGTTTTATAGAGGTGGATCCATACAGCCAATGCAACAGCTATTATTAACATTGAGATACTACGCCTCTGGTAATATGCAAATAGCTGTAGCAGACTTTATGGGGGTATCAAAAGCATCAGCATGCCGAATAATAAAACGGGTGTCCACAGCCCATTGCTTCCCTAAGCGCCCGTTACATAAATATGTATGAAAATGCTATTGAAATGGAAAGAGCTGCAGAGAAATTTTATGCCATAGCTAGGTTTCCCAGAGTAATAGGTGCAATAGATTGTACATTGATAAAAATTGATTCACCTGGTGGTGATTATGCCGAAATATTTAGATCGAGAAAAGGTTTTTTCGCATTAAATGTACAAACTGTCAGTGATACTAAATTAAAAATTAGAAATATTGTAGCACGTTGGCCTGGAGCAACTCATGACCAAACAATTTTTACCAATAGTAGTTTAAAAAGAAAATTTCAAAATGGTACTTTTGGGAGATATATTTTGGTAGGTGATAGTGGATATTCTTTACAGTCATATTTAATGACTAAATTACAAGAAGCAAGAACACCAGCAGAATACTTGTATAACGATTCCATAATAAGAACAAGAAATGTGGAGAGGCAGTATGGTGTGTGGAAACGTCGTTTCCCTATTTTGAGGGTGGGAATGCGACAACATGTTGACCGTGTCATGGATATTATTGTTGCTACTGCAGTGTTGCATAACATCGCAATAGATATGAACGATTTATATCTTGAAGAAGAGGTGGAAAATATCGAAGATCTATATGATGAAAATGATAATGTTGATCATATTGTTAATAATGCCAGGCATTATCGACAACTTTTAATAAACGAGCACTTTGCTCAATTGTAGATATTTTATTATAATCTAATTAAAATTTTTATGACTTGTATTATATGTATATTTACTTATAAAAAATAAATTCCTTAAACTATATCACTGCTCTTTATTATTTACATATTTCGTAATGTTTATGGTACAATTATCTTATGATATTCTTCACTGCAAGGACAAGTAAAAGACAAACAAGTTTCATCATTGATGTATTAGGAAAATAATTGAAATTTTTACAATTTGCTCATTACATTCGACTTGTTTTTATTTAAGTTTTTGGTGACAAAAATTGAACAATATCATTGTAAAATCTTTAAATACTTTGAAACGCTTCAAACCTTAAAATCATGTTATTACAATTGAAGCGCTCGGGGGAAAATAGTAATAAGCACAAGTTATCGAAAATCTCGTTTTCAATGTAACTATTCTATTTAAAAAGGTAACAAGCCTCAGTGAAGTTATTACCGCTACTAGTAAAAAGATCGCACCACAAGTCCATGGTTACGTTCTTGATCCAAGTCAACTTCAAGGCAAATTTGGAGTAAAAACGTAACAAGCCACATAAATTCAACATGTCGGATGTAAGCTATGCGACATCTAAAAGAAAGTTAATTTGTAGTGAAGAAAATAGTAGTGACAGTGACATTTCGAGCGAAACAGATGATAGTATTAAGGACAAGGATTATATTTATACAAGTAGCAATAATGAAAGCAGCAGCGTTTGTGAATCAGAGGTAAGTAAAGTTTGATGTGGCTTGTTCCCTTTTTAACAAAATTTTTCTACTAATATTTTTGACTTTGGTGGCCTTGGTTTTGCTAGTGAAAGTGTAATGTTAAAATCAGTACTTTGATTTGCCAGTGTTAATCCATGTAAACTCATTACAGTACTAGCTAGGTTACAAAACATAGGAAAAAATAATCTAACAACTAAACAATTTATGGCTTGTTACTGATTTTACCAAATTTAATTTATGTGGTATTTTGACAGCATTTTTTATGGTTGTTTTAGAAAGAGGGTCCTACTAGGGCATATGTAACAACTCCGCCAAAAAAGCGCATCAAGGCAAAGACAAACAAACATTCAATGCAGAAAGAAGGTGAAAGCTCAACAGAGGAGAAATATGGGCTATGGGTATACCACCCTAAAGGGTGCGAAAAAGACTCTAAATCATTAGGACCACCTTGCAGTTGTAAAAAAAAATGCAGGGAATCATTAGAAGGGGAGGAACAAAATATTTTTCATTCATTTTGGAATTTACAAACGTTTGATAGACAAAACGCGTACTTATTCGGCATTATTAAAAGTGTAGGTAAAAAACGTAAATACCCAAAAAAAAACAAAAAAGCAAAAGTCATCACGATCTACCACATTTAAATACTATGTTAAGACGAAGGGGAAAGACCATGAAGTGTGTAAAGAGGAATTTTTGTCAGTCCATGGTTTACAAAATAATAGAAGACGAGTTTATAATGTTTGCAAACAAATCAGGGACGGACTTAATACTCCAAAATCTGATGGGCGTGGTAGACATAAGCACAGAAAGAACAGGTTGCCGGAAGCAATGGTGCAATCTGTTCATGACCATATCAAATCTATTCCAAAATATTGCAGTCATTATAGCCGCAAGCAAAATCCACATAGAAGCTATATTGAGCACGATTTGTCAATATCGTTGCTGTATAAAAAGTATTACATTTCTTGGTGTAAAGCACGTAATATTAATTCTGTTAAAGAAGACAGATATCGCAGGATATTTTGCTCTGAATATAATATCGGCTTCAAGCTTCCTAGAAGCGATACGTGTGCAACATGCGATGAATACCATACTTTGCCCGAATCTCATAAAGATAGTGAACAAAAAGTTCAAGACATCAAAATAAGTTTGGAGCTACACCAAAGAAGAGCGGAGGCGATGCAGACCAACTTAAAAAATGAAATGCGAAGATCAAAAGAAGAAAACAATTTGCTGGACGTAATATCTTTCGACTTACAACAAGCGCTACCGATTCCACAACTTACCGTTGGTAAAGCGTTTTACTTACGTAAAGCCTGGATGTACAATATGGGAATACACGAAGGTAATACTGGAAAAGGTTACATGTACATGTGGACCGAGAATGTTGCCAAAAGAGGAAGTGATGAGATCGCCAGCTGCATTTTAAAATACATTAATGACAACCCCCCAACACCCAACAAACATCTCATTGTATTTACTGACAACTGTGGTGGACAAAATAAAAATTGGACTCTCATGGCTTTGTGGCTTCACTTGGTTAGAAATAATGTCTACAAATCTATAGAGCATCGCTTCCTTGTGGCTGGACATACGCATCTGCCTTCCGATCGTGATTTTGCGGCCATAGAAAAACATAAGAAATACATAAATCAGATTTACTCACCAGAAGAATGGGTACAAGTAGTAAAAGAATCAAGAACTAAAAATCAATTTACTGTGTATGAAATGACACAAAATGACTTTTTCTCTTTTGACGAAATAGGCAAATCAATAAACAGGAAACAGTTTACTGAGGACAAAGAAAACGTAGACTTTGTCAATGTACGCTGTTTTAAGTTTGAAGCTGATAATCCTACCAAAATATTTATTAAACATATTTTGAACGAAGATTTCAAGCCGGTAAATGTTGGTAAAAGGGGACAGAAAATTCCTCAAGTGATGGATCTTAATACAGTTAAGGAAAAATACTACGGTCCAGTTAAAATTAAAGAAATAAAAATAAATTTTTATATAAATATTGGAGTACAAGACGTTACGCCTACTGAAGAATGTGACGACCAAGTCGAGAACATAGATGGTGCAGATAAATAATGCTCATACCACACGTTTCTTTTTGTTGAAGCTAATCCAATAAAAATAGCATTTTATAATTCTTAATAAAAAAATTACTTGACAACTCAGCTGCCCATTACTTATCCGTAGTTTTTAAAACTTAAGAACTGTTCAACTTCTTTGAGTGAAAAAAAGTAACAAGCCACATTTTATTCAGTTTTTCTTATTTTTTTTTTTGAAAATAAAAAAGCAATCTTCATTTCGTCATGGAATTTTAAAGAGACCGATAGCCGCATTTACATACCAAAAAATTGAACAGAATTCTTTAAAACTCATATTTCAGGATTTAATCATAATATACATTCTAGCTTTTCTCAAAATTAAGATAATGTGGCTTATTACTGTGTTCTCCCGAGCGCTTCAATTGTTTGACATAAATAGAAATGAAACATCGGGCGTATGACAACTCGGCCAGAAAGTAATTAACCCGAGATTTTCGTTGAGGGAGAAGATTAGTAGAACAGGTCAACCGGGCCAAAAGTATTTCTTCTTAATGATAGCATTAACGGGCGGCGTTGTCGACTCGGCCAGGGATTGGACACAGTTTATTAGTCAAATAAATATAAATAGTTACATATTACAAATGTAATATGTGTTATCGTTAGTAGTGCTTCAACCACAGGCTGTGGTTGTTGTGTTGTAACGTGTTAAGTATAATACCGCAAATTCGGAAGAATGGATGTGCAGTGTATGTACAGTGAAAGGGGCCATAAACTTTTGTTGGTGAATAAGTATAAGTTTTCAAGAGCAAATGAAACAAAAAGTGGACAAATTCGCTGGAAGTGTTGCAACCGCAAATGCCCGATGCGGATTTATACAACTGTAAGTGACGAGCAGAAAATTGTACAAACACACGAGTCTCACAATCATGACGTTGACATAAATCTTCCCAGGCAAATTTTAAGTAATTTGCTAAAACGGAAAGCTTCAGAAGACATTTGTGAACGACCCGGGAAATTAATAAATAGTGTTACGAAAAAATCCCGATACTGAGATTGTAAGTAAAGATATAGACTGCATCAGACGAAACATGTACATTGCCCGACGAAAAATACTTCCAGTTCTACCAAAAAATCGGCAAGAGGCTTTAGAACATGTTCGAAGCATGACACTCAAAACAGAAAAGGATGAAGATTTCGTGTTAGATGTTAACAGTTTGGATAAAATAGTAATATTTTCCTGTTATACAAACTTGTATTTTCTATGTACAACGGAAAAAGTTTATATGGATGGCACTTTCTCATTTTGTACAAAGTTCTTCTACCAGATGTTCACAATTCATGGTATCAAGAACGGCCATTATGTTCCCCTAGTGTTTTGTTTTATTGCAAACAAAACAGAAGACACCTACCGATTGTTATTCCAACGCCTTAAGGAAAAGTGCAGTGATGATGGACTAACTTTGCAACCACAAGAAATAGTGATTGACTTTGAACACGCTATACACAAGGCAAGCGCTGTAATATGGCCTTCTGCGACAATAGTAGGCTGCAGATTCCACTTATGCCAAAGTTGGTATCGCAAAATTCAAGAACTCCATTTAGTACGAGAATATAAAAATAAGGACTCTATTATTGGAAATTATTTAAAGTTATATTTTGGTGTGGAATTTTTAGATGAAAACGAAATATTGCACTTTTTTAATAATGAATTGTATTTTTTATTACCTCTAGGTATACCTCAGTTAATTGAATTTCCAAATTATTTATTTAAATATTATATTTCTCAAAAGTTCTACCAAATCAAAAATCAAACCAAACCAAAAATCAAAATCAAATTTTTTATATAGAACAACAAACAGCTGCGAATCTTTCCATTCAAAATTTAATAGTAGTTTCTACTCCAGTCATCCGAACTTGATGCAATTTGTAAATGTTCTGTTGTTATTTCAAACAGATGTTTACATTAAAATTAGAACAGCTAACACATATATTAAGAAATTACGCAAAGATACTAAAGATAAAATGGATACTGTAAATAAATTAATTAGTGCTTATGAAAAGAAAAATATCACTAGATTTTATTTTGTCAAATCAGTGAGTTGTAAATACTTGCCAAGTTGAAGTAGGTACTATGTGTAATATTGTATATAGTATTGTATAGCGTGACGAGATATATTTATTTTTTGTAAAATAAATGCATGTTAATAAAGATAAGTGGTATTTTAATTTATTTATTTCCAAGTGAACATATAAAATATAACAATACCTAACTATTAACAGTAAGTATCAATTACGAAGAAATTTACAGTGTCATTAAATTTATTAATAATCCGTTAATCCTATAGCCCACAAATCTCTGGCCGAGTTGACAGGTAAAATTTCTTACCTTTCTAGGCCCTGGCCGAGTCGACAAACGCCGGAAACATCAATATTAATAGTATATTACATACCGAGCGGGGAAGTGCTCTACGAGGGTGGTTTGATGGGAGAGTGACTTTTCATAAGTTGGCACCACTGTTGCAATATTGACTGTATTGCTAACTTCAGCTATCTTTTAGACGTCTACTGTCAAAATTTCATGCAGATCTGTCAGTTAGTTTACATTTGGCAGACGTTTAAAGTAAACAAGTTATTATATTATTTAAAAATGGATAAAAAGGAATTTCGTGTGTTAATAAAACATTACTTTTTACGCGGAAAGAACATTAAAGACACTGAAGAAAAGTTATATAAGTATTATGGTAAATCTGCTCCTTCGCATGGAATGATTTGCAAGTGGTTTGCTGCCTTTAAAACTGGTCATATGACCACGGATGATGCTGAACGTCCTGGGCCTTCAGAAACCGTAACTACTGAAGAAATGATAGCTAAGGTCCGTGCTATTGTAAAAAATGACCGCCGGGTGAAAGTGCGCGAGATAGCTAATGCTGTAAGTATTTCAACCGAACGGGTCCACAATATTCTACACGAACATTTACATTTAAAAAAATTAACCGCAAGGTGGGTGCCGCGTTTGCTAACTGCAGAGCAAATGCGCACTCGTGCATCAATTTCCAGTGACTGTTTACTTTTGTTAAAACGTAATCCAACAGAATTTTTTCGTCGGTATGTCACCGTAGATGAAACCTGGATACATCACTACACGCCAGAGGCCAAAATACAATCAAAACAATGGATTTCTCCCGAAGAACGTGCTCCAAAAAAGGCAAAAACGGCTTTTTCAGCCAATAAGGTTATGGCTACCATTTTTTGGGATTGCCAAGGCGTAATTTTTATTGATTACTTACAGAAGGGAAGCACAATAACTGGCCAATATTATGCTAATTTACTGACGCTTTTCGATACGGAACTAAAGAAAAAACGACCTCGTTTATTTAAAAAGAAAATTTTGTTCCATCAAGATAACGCACCCTCTCATTCGTCCGCGATTGCATCCGCTAAATTCAAAGAATTGGGTTACGGATTGCTGCCGCATCCACCATATTCACCAGATCTGGCTCCGTCGGACTTCTTCTTGTTCCCAAATTTGAAAAAATGGCTTGGTGGAAAAAGATTCGGCACAAATAAGGATGTGATAGCCGATACGAATGCATATTTTGACGAGTTTCCAAAAGATTACTTTTTTGGTGGTTTAAAAAAATTGGAAAGCCGCTGGATTAAGTGTGTGGAATTGCAAGGGAACTATGTTGAAAAATAAAATATATTTTTACCCCTAAACAACTTTTTCATTGAAAAGTCACTCTCCCATAAACCAACCCTCGTATTACAGCCGAGCGTCAAGGTAGCTTACCGAGGTGCAAAGCACCGAGGTAAGTTGCAGACGCGAGGCTGGAATGAGTTCTCCCGAGGTATGTATACGATTTTACTCACAATCTACTATTAGTAATTCTATATTTTATTTTAAATAATATTAATGATAATAATACATGAGTATCGGTATTTATTTTTATGATAATTTGATAAACTATTTTAAGGAAGATACTTGTAAAATCGTTGCTAGGCAATGTAATAAGTTTGTTGAATCTGACAGTTAGGTAATTATTTTGCCAGTTACAAAATATAGTACGGCATTTTTAATAAAAAATCTTTATACGTGTATACTAAGAAATATGTCCGACAGTGAACTTGAATGCACCCCACGAGAACTGCGAGTAGCTGCAAAAAAAGCTACTGAAGGCATGATTCCGGAAAAAAGCAGGAAGAGGTACGAGAAGACTTACGAAGCATATAGTAAATGGAGGTGATAATTCTAATGTAACCATTAGTATTTACAACTCTAAATAGGTTTATTATTGTTTCTTTACTAAATAAATACAGAGTTTGATTCCAATTTATTCTTAAAAATATGTTTTAATGCCAAAATGACAATGATGTTATATTTGTGACTAATGAACTGACACTTGCTAGCTGGGAAAACACTTTTCCGGCTATAGCTGGGAAAGTGAAGTAGGTAAGCAATAAGTCGCTTCCCGACTGTTTCGAAGGGTACAAATCTACAGATTACTAACCGATTGTGAGTAAAATACTTTCAAGATATGTATTGAAAAAAAATTTACAAAAAGTATTGAAATCATTACTGGCTCATCAACTATGGTTAATAAAAGTTTGTTGTCCTCCACAACATCTACCTATATCCATGAAATTCTGTAATTGAAAAAATTTTAAAAAATTGTATGAAATAAATATCTTGCAATACATTTGTTTGACTGTCACCATCAAATCTATTTTCAAAGCCCACCACCGTCTTGAAGTTTATAATTTTTAGAACTGCTTCTGTTATACAATCTAAATCACCAAAACCAGGGCCACCACCTGTACCTGTCCGACTAAGTTTAAGCTTAGCTACCTCTTTCCTAGCTTTTGCCTTGAGGTTGTCATATTTTGTTTTTAATTGGTCAATAGACCTAGATAGTAGGTTTTTGGCATTAAATGAAGCTGCAATTTTTTGCCAAGCGATTTCCTGGAAATCTTTTATATTTAATATTTTACTAGTTAATGTTAAACATACAAACCTTCTCTCTTAAACTTAGTTTGTTTGTGGTTTTGCACTCAATCACGTTTTTGAATTTTAAAACTCTAAAACTCATGTAATAACAACATTTCATCTTCTTTATTAAAATTGCATGAACGAACACGTTTCACAGGATTCATCATAGTTTATTTATTTGCAGAGAAAATATTTTCAAATATGTCGGTTAGGTTAGTTTTCAAAACAGCTGAACGAAATTTAAACAAGAAAATAACAAGCTGGTAACTTAAAACATGTCAAAAACTTAGGGAAAATAAATTCAGGGCTGTCAACATAACTTTAATTTCCTTAATTGCTGCATTAGCTAACAAATTGGTCCCCACCTTTTATGAAACTCAAATATTTTAATGGACTGTTAATGACAGGATTAACTTTAATTCTCAATTAGATAATTCTCCGTTAAGGGTATAATTATGAAGCCGGGCCTCAGTCCAAGTGCGTATCTCGGCTGTTATAATTTGCGAGCAGTTATGTTATTTTATAACAGGACAAAAATAACACTATACATAACATCAATGCTGTTATTTCGTAGTCCATATCTATATAATAACATCAGCGTTATAGACTCTGTTATAAACAACAGTGTTGGTGTTCTTGACAGGTATGTTATAGAGAGCTACATCATGCTATACTCAATATACTATACTGAGTAGTGGTGTGCAAAAAGTATGTATTCGATACTTTTGTATCGGATACCTAGAGGGAGCAAATGTATCGTATACCGACAATGAAAAGTATCGGATACTATTAATAAGTACTCAACGGTTAAGTATTATAGATATGTATAGATGTATTTGTATTTTTCTTTTGCAATACTTTTGATACATATACTCGTTGATGCATATGGTATACATATATGTATACGATATGTTTATGTAGATCTGTGTTTGTGTACAATTGGATATAATTTATTTTTTAGTCACGTTATTTTTTAAAATAAATAGTATATCAATTGACTATTTACAAAGTATAGATATATGAATAAAGTCATAATATTTTTACTATTCAAGTGGTTCGATACCCATGTCAAAAGCGTGGCTCTATTTCAATGTATGGATGAATTATAGAGTTCGAAATGATATATACACATAAATAATTATGTGTACATATACATACGTATATAATAAAGCAAAGATATTTTGATTTATTGTTTTGAACACTAAGTATATGTAGATATTGCACATATGTACATACATAATAAAAATTATAACGTCTAGTTTATGGCATTGATTTGAAGCATACCTATTAACATTATGAAGTATAATTATTAAAATTATCTTTCTTAATTTACTATAAGGGTAATAAATAAGACGTAAGACGTCTGTTTATTAAATAAACAATTCTATACGTCTTCTGGAACGTGTCTGTATTTCTTTACACTAAAATTCCCGATATAATAACATTAATAACAATTCCAATAAACAGATTTGTACGGGCACGAGCATATTACATATTTCATTTGAAAATATTAAAATAAGAATCAGTACCTTTTTTGAACTTTGAACGAAAGTTTCGTGGTATATTATCATCATAGAAAAGTTTTAATTAGCGCGTTTAAGTTAAAATAGATATGGCAGAAAGATCAAAGAAAAGTAGTGTGTGGTTACATTTTACCGCTATTGATGAAAGTAAAGCGAAATGCGATGCTTGCAAATCAGTGTTATCTTATAAGGGTGGTGCTACTTGTAATTTAAGGAAACACTTAAATGCAAAACATCCAACAATTGAAGCTGAGAAGTCAATTTTTAAGAAACCAAAATCTAATATTACTGAAATTACCGAAGAACTTCCTTCTACTTCTGTGGATTCAGTAGCAAGTACCAGTATTATTGTGCTCGAAAAACCTCAAGACGTACGAAATTTAAATATAAGAAAAAAAGAAACGCAAACGCGTATTTCGTCATACATTGTAAGACCCATTTCCGTCACACGTCAAAAGAAAATTACAGATTTAGTACTAAATATGATAATTAAGGATCTTCAGCCATTCTCAGTAGTTGAAGATAAAGGATTTAAAGAACTAATGGCAGGTCTAGATCCTAGTTACAAATTGCCTTCAAGATCCACATTTAGTAGGTCTTTGTTGCCACAAAAATATGATACAGTTTTAGCTGAAATAAAAACTAAAATAAATGAAGCTAAGTGGATCACAGTAACAACCGACACTTGGACATCAGCAACAACTGAAAATTATATGGCGGTGACAATACATTACATCAGTAGTAACTGGAATATCAGCTCTTTTTTGTTAGACTGCTTTCATTTTTATGAATCCCATACGGCTGAAAATATTAGGAATAAGCTTCTGGAAATATTACAGAGTTGGGAAATATCAGAAAATATTCACGTAATTGTCACGGACAATGCTCGCAACATTACAGCAGCAGTACGATTAACAGGCTGGAAACATCTCCCTTGTTTAGCCCATACGCTAAATTTAATTGTTCAAGACGCTCTCCGATTAATTTCAGAAATACAGAAAAAAGTTAAGACAATAGTTGAATATTTCCACAGAAGCACCACAGCCGCCCAAAAATTAAAAGAATTTCAAATACAGTCAGGCAGTCAACCTCTAAAATTGAAAAATGATGTTGTGACGAGATGGCATTCCACATTTTATATGTTTGAGAGAATATGTAAAGAACAAGTAAGTGTGGAAGCTACTTTAGGAATTCTGCATAACCCGATACAAGCTCTCTCCTTAGAAGAATGGAATATCTTAAAAGAATTGTGTTTACTTCTAAAGCCGTTTGAGCAAATAACTGTTGAGCTTAGTTCTGAAACTAATGTCACTGTCTCCAAAGTCATACCTATGGTAAGAGGACTAAATAGAGCACTAATTCGGCTGCAAGAAACTGTGACGACAAACGTTGCAAAAGTATTATGCAACAGCCTAATCGATGGTATTGCTAAGCGGTTTAATCGTCTAGAATATAATTCTTTATTAGCAAAAGCCACATTATTAGACCCACGTTTCTAAAAAAATGTGTTTAGTGATAACGAAGCCGTTAAGCAAATTAAAGATCAGATAACAAATGAAATAGCAGCAGTTATTCCAGAGAATGAAACAACTGTCGATACTACAGAAAAGAATTCCGAAACAAATGTGGACGATCTAATATGGGGTGAGTTTGATTCCAGTTTATCAATTAAAAGCAGTACACCTGTATCATCGTCTATAATAGAGCTCCGGCATTATACAGAAGAATTTAATATTAGGAGACAAGAAAATCCGTTAAACTGGTGGAAATCACGTGAAATGATATATCCTCGATTATCAGAATTAGCTAAAAAGTACCTGGGAATTGTGGCAACATCTGTTCCAAGTGAGCGTGTGTTTTCTAAAAGTGGTCAAATTATATCTGACCGGAGAAATAGACTCAAAACACAACATGTTCAAAAATTAGTGTTTTTAAATGCAAATATGTAATATTATATATAAGTAGTTTTTTTAAGTATATTTGTATGTAATATATTTTGTTTTTCCTATTTATTTATTTCCTGTTTACAAACATTTACATTTAAATATTTGTCTTTCATATTCATTACCGTATTTACTATATTTCATGAATAAATATTTTTATTAGTTATTCAACAATAGTTTAATTTCCCGCAACATCGCATAGTAAGTATTTATTTGATACAATTATTTAATTTGCATAGAAGTATATAACCGATCCTCAACGGTATCGTATTAAATGTATACCAAAGTACTAAAGTATCAAAGATGAAATATAAGTATAGTTATCGACTTGAGTTGACAGAAAAGTATCGGATACAAGTATCCGATACAAAGTACCGAATATTAAAGTGTAAAGTATTGGTATTTATTCGATACATAAAAGTATCTATTTTGCACACTACTAATACTGAGTATAGCATGATGTAGCTTTATAGCAGCTATAGGGAAAAAAAGTTTGTTTGCACGAAACAAGGATCCTTTTAAAGGAAATTTGTATTTAACGAAAAAAGAAAGACATAGTATTGCCAATCGTTAGTTATCGTCGGCCCCCGACGATATTCGGTCCTATGTTTTGTCCGTTTGGCGTGTTTGGTATGTGTGAGGTTATGTTGTTTTAAATTAGTTTACTTTTTATAAGTTGTAAATAAATAAATAAACACAATAATAATTATGACTGAGAGCGGGATAAAACGGCTTCAACAAACAACAAGAGCGCAGAATGAGCAACTCTTAGAATTTGTTACTCATAATAGAGTGATTATCAGTGGCATAACAAAACCTAGTGAAATTAATTTAGTTAACGAGTTATGGAAGAATTTCGCAATAAACATAAATTCTCAAAATCTAGGACCAATTAAGACGTGGGACCAGTGGAAACAGGTAGTAGTATTATTAAACAGTATTTATTAAGTGTTAATTACTCTTATATTCCTTTATTTCATAGATATTTGCAGAATGGAAGACAAACACGAGACGTAAGAGCCGGGAAATATTAATTTATAAGGAAAAAACTAGTCTTGTGTAGTTCACGAACGACCTAGTTCAATTGAACGATTCACTTAACTGAGCTAAATGAAACGCTCACTTTACTGAGCGTTTTCAGCTCAGTAACTTAGCGCTTATGCTAGTTCATTTTACAATTTTGTATTTATGACATTTCTTTTCGCTTATTTGTGTTACATTTTGACATTTCGTCATGCTATTAAGATGTTGTTGCCAGTATAATATATTGAATTTTTTTATTATTATTGCAAGAGTTACCATATTAAGAGAATTTTATATATTTCATAGATTACATTATTTTCTTTTTTTTATATTTAAATATTACTTATACTTTTTAAAAATAAAAGATAATTTGCAAACACTTTACTCTCACTTCATATGACAAGTTGGCTATAAAATTATTCTTTGTTGTTAGTACTTGTTAGTGAGCCAAATATTTAAGTGGTATATTTTACTGTTTTAAATGAATAATATTTTAATATAAACGCACGTTATTTTTCAAAATTTATATGACTTAATAAAATTAGGAATAAAATAAATAAAATTCCAGAAAACGGCACATTTTATTAATAGTGATATTAATCAGGAATTGTTTCCGTAAGTTAATTCCTCGTAAAATAAAAAATTAATCTACTGGTCTACTGTTTATGTTGTTTTCTTGATGACGACATCTAGCATGTAAATAAAATATATAAATATGCGTTCAAATTGCGTGCAGCCTACGCCAGAGCTATCAATTTTAAGCGACTTTTGACAACCAGGTTGTGCGCAAAATTTGAAAGACAAATTTGATCATTTAACAGTAGCATTAGTACTATACTTTACATTTGTGGCAACATCGCTTTACTGTAACATTATGCCAGATGCAATGTTTTACATTCTGTTACAAATAAACTGACGCGTCGTTTGTTTTTAACTGGAAAAAGTTTTCAAACCTGTTCGGAATCTTAGTTTATATATATATATTAATTTTTGTAAAAAACATGTCTGGAAAAAGAAAACACAGTGAAGTATGGTTACATTTCACCGAAGAAAGTGACCAAAAAGCAAAATGCAAATATTGCAAATCCAGTTTAAGTGTCGCTAGAGGATCTCATGGCAATTTGGCTCGCCATCTAAAATCGAAGCATTCGCTCCTGCAATTAGTCCATGAAAGACAGACGCCAGTACTTAGTGTACCCACAAATGTGACTAATGAAGAAGTGCCGTCTACTAGTTCGCAGTCGTCCACCAGCTTGCAGCCGCTCACTAGCTCTCAGCAAAATATATCGCAATTTTTTCGCAGGCCACCTCCGGTGCGTAAAGTGGAGATAATTGATAGGCAAGTATTGAAAATGATAGCGAAAGGACACCACGCTTTAAGAATTGTAGAGGAACCAGAATTTAAAAAGCTTATTGAAGTGGTTTCTCAGTGTCCTGGCTATAGCTTGCCAACAAGAAAAACGTTAAGCAACAACATTTTGTCAAGAGTATATAACGAAATTTTATGTACCGTGAAAGTCCAACTCCAAGCAGCTTCTGCAGTGTGTCTGACAACAGATGGATGGACATCAAAAGCCAATACAAGCTTCTTGGCAGTTACCGCCCACTACATAGATGAAAACACCGAGCTACAGGCACATCTAATAGCGTGCGACGAATTTGTAGAGAGGCATACTGCAGAAAATTTAACAAATTTTCTGAAAAAAGTTATGTCAGATTTTAACATAACTAATAAAATAACTGCTGTAGTAAGCGACAACGCTGCAAATATAACTGCAGCAATTCGGCAAGGGCAGTGGCGGGCAATTGGGTGTTTTGCCCATACCTTAAACATAATTGTTCAAACTGCGCTGGCAGAGGTGAGTGAAGCAATATCAAAAATAAAAAGAATTGTCGAGTATTTTCATAAAAGTTCACAAGGATTAACAAAATTATTAGAAACGCACAGGCAAATGAACCTTCCTGAACTAAAGTTGAAGCAAGATGTTGTAACTCGTTGGAACTCGACATACGAAATGTTAGACAGAATTTTAAAATCAAAAGAAGCTGTAATTAGCACCTTATCGCTAACTCGACCAGATTTGTTTCTGCCTTTGGCGAATGGGAACTTGTAAAGAAAATAGTTCCTATTTTAAGACCCTTCTATGTAGTCTCAAAAGAAATATCCGCCGAAAAAAATGTGACACTTTCAAAGGTTACTGTTTTCACCAATATGTTGCTGTCCGAAATATCGAGTTGTAGTTCGAACAATATTCATATAAAAACTATGACAACAGTACTCAAAATAATATCACGTTTTGGGGACTCCCCAAAAACTCTTTGTACAGTGAGAGCACAATTTTGGACCCACGGTTTAAAAGAAAGGGCTTTAAAAATGATATGGCTTATGAGAGCGCTGTTAGAATACTTAGAGGCAAAATAAGTCAAATCAAGCTACCAAATACGCCCGAAACAAGGGATGAATGTGTACCACAAAGCAGTGCTGATGAAGATGATGATGATGCATATTGTATCTCGAAGAAATTTGATTTAGATTTCGACAAAACTGTAAGGCCAGAAAATAACACCGCTGCTGGAATAAGAGAGTTTGATAAGTATCTCAATGAGGAATATTTAATTAGAAAAAAAGATCCTCTCTTATGGTGGAAACAACGAAGGCAGACGTACCCAAGAGTATATTCCTATTTTCTAAAAAGACTTTGCATTGTAGCCACATCAGTACCATGCGAGCGCATTTTTTCAGCTACAGGCCAAATTATTAATGAAAGACGCACACTTTTACAACCCAGCAAAGTATCTAATTTAGTCTTTTTGCATAATAATATGTAAATATTGTATATATATATATATATATATATATATATATATATATATATATATATATATATTGTTGTGAGGCATACTGCACTCAAATAACAGCTCCTATAATGGAAAAAGCAGTTATGCACCAGCAGTATACATATAATACACATTGTATATAATAGTCTAAAATTGAGGGACGTAATTATGTGAAACTAGTGTCGAGATGTGAATAAATTAAATGACGTTAACTTAATAATTAATTATTTACTTATTTTCTTTCTTATTTATCTTTTTATATTTTTACATTTCAATTTCTAAATTCAAATCATACGCGACATATTACAGACAGCTACTTATCCACATTAAGAACGATGCTAGTTAGCCACGCCCACAATTTTAAAATACCATTGTCCCGCGAATGCGATTTTTAGAGTGTAAACAACTACATAACCTAAGTTCAGAATGTAATTTATTATACTTGTTAATTATTCTGCTAATTTTATAATCATATTAATACTGAAATATTGTATAAATTTATATTTTAATTCATGTAACAAACATTAAAACGTCGAGGCTTTTTAGTGAAAATTAAAAAGGCTTTGGAAAATAAAAGAAAGCTAACGGCGTCCTCTCCGATAAAATACTTACAACAAATGGCCGTACTTCTGTATCAAGTAAAAGTTTTATTTAAAATTATATATTAAAATCAGTTTAAAACTAGTAAATTCATATACATTCGATACCTTGAAATCAAACTCAACTTTTGAGGTATAATTTGGACCAGTATCACGTTGAATAACGGAATTATCGAGCAGAGCATCATTTCACCATTGGAACATCATCAGACCGATAACGTGAGCCATTGACCGATATCGACGCATATACTTCGACAAGGTGCTGCAGAACTTAGATCCAGCCCTATTACGACGTTCCTGACCAGATACCAGATCCACACATACAGAGAAAATAAAACCAGGTTCCTTCCAATATCCAATATTTCCTAGAATTTCATTTTTAAAATCAATATTTATTTATAATCAAACACTCAATTTAAACATTGTTTACATCTGAATATAAACGTAAATTTATACATTTCAAAATATATATTTAAATATCACATTCATTCTCACAGTATCCTTATAAAAGGAATATATAACTTACCTTTTTGTGTGTTAATTTTAAGCAACATTTGATATTTATATGCCCTACCAGTTATGTACACAACCACTTATCTATATTAAGTAACACATGTGCATTATTACGTAATACCGTTTTTTTATTATTATTTAGTTAGGATTCACGTATATTACAGTTTTCTTATTTTTACTTTTATTGTTATTTTTCAAGCGTGTTACAGATATCTATTTATGTTAATAAATTTTCATTTCTTGATTTTTTAAATTTGATCTTTTATTTGTTAGCGTTTGATTGTGGAGTTTTACTTGTTAGATTGTTTAATTATAGCATTATTCTTACGGGGTAAGAGCAGACCGACGAAGATCCTATCTTATTTAATAATTTTTAGTTCTCAAGCTCTTCGACTGCTAACGGGTTATCAATTATACACCCAGATAGCGTCGTACAATTTAAGTATATTTATACTTATGGCGCCCAAAATTTGTATTTATAAAAACGATCCACAACAGCAACTTCTAGAGATTAATTTTCTAAGTTCATATTCTCATTGTTCATAAATCCTGCGAACGTGTTCGTCAGCTATTCACCCCATTTCAATTGTCAGCCCAACTTTGGGACCTTTATGAATACAATTATTAGAGATAATTCACTATATTTTATAATTTGGTTTGGTAATAATAATTATTATTATCACCAGCTCGGCAGCTCCGTATCAATATATATATATTAAGTTTTTGTTTTTATATATGTAAATATTTTTTATTTAATTAAGTTTTAATATTATATGTAAATATTTTTTATTTATAATTTGTTTTTATATTAGATGATGTATTTTATATTTTCCTTTTTTTATTATATGTATGTATATAATTTGTTTTTAAATTAGAGGAAGAATTTTTTATTTTCGTTTTTTATATATAATTTTAATTTATTTACATTTACGTATATGTACATATAAATGAAATGAATTTTTTTATTTACTAAGACTTTATTTACCTTAAAAGCGTTTATTGTTATGTTTAAATAAGTTTCGCGATTTAACATTTAATATAGAAATGTTTATGTACGTATGTATATATGTATGTAAGCACACAGTAATAATGAAATGTTTCTTATTTCTTATATTTATTAAGAAAAATTAAATGGAATTAACCCCTTCACATCCAGTACTCCACATGTGGATATTTTAAATATGCTCGCTGGGTACCATAATATCCACATGTGGATATCATTATTATGGGCTCATATCATCTAGCAGGGAACTGGTATATAGGCTGTAATGAGATTATTCGACTGGTATGGCACACAAGCCATCCCCACCAAAGATTTTTCAAGACCCAAAATAATTTCGCAGGAATATTTTAACTGTTAGTACCTAGTTAACCAAGCTGGTATACGGTCGTATACGTCTCTAAATTGAGTTTTGGCGGGAAAGTGTGTTTTATGGTATTTTTGAGTGTTTTTTCGACTTACGCTGTTGTATTGTAAAATCCTAAATATGATGAATGACCAGGATTTTTCTACAGATAGTAGTGATGATCCGGAGTACGTATTGAGTGATAATTCAATAAATAGTGACACAGATGAAACGTATTCAGAATCCGATGATGACGAATTTGGTGAGAACGTGACCATGGACGATTGGGAAGTTTTAAGTGATCCTTATTCCGATCAAGTTCCTAGACCATTACTAATTTTTTCTTCTGAATATGATTTTCACCCTGCCATTGATTTTGAAGAATGCAAAGATCCAGTCAATTCTTTTGAATGTTTTGTACGCCCAAATATCGTAGCAAAATTATGTAAGTGGACAAACAGAAGAGCTGAAATGTATTTTCAACAAAATACAAATACATTAACAGTTTTTTTCTTACTGGATTAGTAAAGTGCCCTCGCATTACAGATTACTGGAGTAGTAACATTTTGTGCCCTTGGCCAAAAGTTTTCAATAAGTCTATTATGAGTCGAAACAGATACCTTTCTATACTTAAGTTCATTCGGTTTTCTCCACCCGAAGCAGCTAGAAAAAATGTTCCAATGACCAGACTTGGAGTTTACATGGCTATGCTCAAAGAGAACTGCATGACGTTAGTTGACCCAGGACCAGTGTCTGCTATCGATGAACATTTGATGCTTTACAAAGGCAGATTGCACTTTCGCCAATTTATTAAAACAAAAAGAAGTAGATTTGGCATAAAACTTTTTGCAATGTGCCCAAGCGCTCCACATTTGCGAGGATATACTTGGAACTTCTGTTTGTATATAGGAAAAGACAATTTCGATGTATCTCATATTCAAAGCACCGAAAACCTTTCGACGACCGAAAGAATTGTCGTGCATTTAGCCCAAACCGTACTGAATAGTGGCCGAGAAATTATTTTGGACAATTGGTATACTTCCGTGCGGCTTTCGCAATTTCTACTGACTCAAGGAACCTATTTGACTGGAACTATAAGAAGCAATCGTGGAGTTCCTGCTCAGTTAACTAGAATTCCATTGGAAAGGTACCAATCATGCTTTGTGCGGAAAGACATGCAACTGCTTGTTAGGTATAAAGACAAGGACGTATACTTGTTGACAAGTAAGCATACTGTAGGGTTTTGGGAAAAATCACGTTACATGGTAGGCGGCAAGTTAGTTCAGTTTAAAAAACCTGCCCATATTGAATTTTATAATCAGAATATGGGTTCTGTTGACGCCGTTGATCAAGATTTGGAAAGATACAATTCTTTACGAAAAAGCTACACTTGGTTTACAAAAGTGGGCTTTCAACTAATGTTACAGATGCTTGTAAACTCTAAGGTTTTATATTGTAATGCAAAAAACGATTTTCATATTCCAATGTATGATTACATAAAATTGTGTTGTAATTGTATTCTGCATAAATACAGTGAAGGTTATCGCAACATGACGGATGCTTCTTCAAGAGATAATCGTCCTTCGACTTCAAAAGGAAATGAACATGTTATGGTTAATTTGCCAAAGGTAGATGGAAAAAAGCGGGCATTGCGAAAAATTTGCGTTATTTGCCGAAGACATAACCAAAGAAAACTCACAAGGAATATTTGTATCGAGTGTCCAGATAAGCCAGGGCTATGTTGTGTGGAACACTTTCAAGAATACCACAAATAAACATTATTATTTTAACAGTTTATCAATGCTAAAAATATTTTTTTATGCGAATAAAGTACTTACTTTCAAAACATATCGTTAAATTAATTTTACATGTATATCCAAATGTGGATATTACGGTAAAGCACTATTATCCAAATGCGGATAATATGGTATGGCACTATTATCCACATGGTGGATATACTGGTATAAGCCTAAAATATAAATGCATGTCGCCATTTTGTTTTTGAGTTTTATAAAATAATTTAACTCTGGTTAAAGATGTAAGCCATCATGTAATCATAATTCACAATTTTTTATTCTTTTTTGTCTGGTATGTCAGAGTGTCTTTTTAAAATGCACCTGGATGTGAAGGGGTTAAGCATAATAAATAAAAATTGAATTAACTATATATAATTCCAAATAATCTTTTCTATGAATTTTTTATTTTCCTTAAATAAAATATTTCTTTCATAGAATCAAAAATTTTAAAAATTACTAAGAACACTTTATATTCGAACGCTAAATTAATTGATCCAATTACAAAATTAGTTAAAGCCTATTTTACATAATATATTCTATTAAACATTTTTGTGTAATAATTTCTATAAGACCAATGATAAAAAAAAACTTGCATATTTTCCTAACTCGACTCCATTGTATTGTCAAAAGTCCACAGATATGTACACGCAGAGAAATGCATTTTTAGAACAAGAAAAAATATTGTTTTACTACTATTTTCTTGGAATTAGAAAATAATTTGTTTCCTTTAAAACTGTTTCCTTATATTAAGAAAAGCAGTATTTCTCCAAAAAAACTAAAAATTTCTTGAATAAATGTTTCTATAAAGAAAAACATCTATTTGGTAGAAGCAAACTTATTACATCATTTCTATTTTTAGCGATTGCGAGTTTACGTATAGGCCCGATCAGGGGTGCAATGTTAGACGTCTTTGTACACAAGTAACACAAGTTCGCTGCATTTGCTACCTTTGTGTCGTTGTTTATGTGTATGAATTATTATATTAAAGTGATAGTTATTATCAATATGGACGAATTTGTGAGTGATATATTAAGAAAGTGGGAATTACCACAATTACAAGAAAATTTTGAAGGTAAGTAATTTGTGATTAATTGTAATGGATGATAGATGGAATATATCATGTCGTTCACAAATTTTAGACCTATTAATTTTACTGTTCTTCAATAATTGCTCTAGAAATATTTTTCTATAGACTATTCAGCCATGTATTATTTATTGTATAGTTATAATTAATGATCTAATATAATTTCGTATTGATTAATTGTTTTATTTCAAATACTTTTCAATTATATATTTCATTTGTGTTTAAGATAACCAAATTGATGAAGAAACCTTTAACACCTTAGAGGATGGTGATATAAAAGAGCTTATTCCAATACTTGGTTTAAGAAAAAAATTTCTCCAAAAGTATAACGTCTATATTAAGATTAATAAAGTAAGGCATATCTAAGATCACATATTTATTTGATGTGTACATGCTGTACATGGTTTTAATTACTTTTATAATTTTAATCATACACACTACAATTTCTGGAAATGGGAGATGACGCCAATTGGCGTCATTCTCCCATATACGAATAACGCCAATTGAAATCATCCGCAGCGAATGGGTTAAGGTATATTTGAAATTACATTATTTTATGTGTCTCGAAGTGAGTCTTTCGAGTGGTGTAACTCTCATACAAGAGATTTTCGAGAGCAAATTTTTATGAAAGACCACTCATTTTTTTTAAAGGAATCGTCCCATAGAGTTGCATCCATAAGTGCTTATATTGTATCCCTATATTTGTATATAAAGTATACCTATATGTAATTCATTAGAACATTTTCCGTTTTTTAAATAATATATTAACAATTGGAAGTAATGAATAAATATTACTAGTCTTCGAAAAAACTACTTGTACTATTTTTGTTTGTATTTCTCTATCGCATTTTACTGTATTATTATTTAATGCCCAGGTTGAAGTTATGACTCATTATTTTTAAATTTTGTATTTTATTTAATAATAACAAATTTAATTGACTATTTGGCAATGTTCTAGGACACGAGTGATGATAAAAACTGTGGTGATAATTCTACTGTAAGTAATACATCAGGAAACTTGTCGATAGTTTCTCTGGAATCTGTAGAGATACTGGAGAGCACTTTTTCTGATGCGACCGAAACGAATACGCATTCGTCTCTTTCATCAGCCCTATACCATATTCCAGAAATAAATCAAAGTACCTACGTCTTTTTCTGGACTAGAAAATATCAGCGACAGTTTGGGCAACAATTTTCCTAAGATTGAGCTGAAATAATTACTCGAAAACAGCGCATTAGGAAAAAGCGTTTTGAATTTTTACAAGCAGAAGTCCATTTTGGACAACGCACGTAGATCTATATTATTAGACATAATAATCAAATATCTCTATAACTACGTTGAATTATTTCCTAATGAAGCATCCTCTACTTATTACATTCCGTATACTCCAAAACGACAAAGTTACACCGGAAAAGGGATTCTAGCTAAAGGCAGGTTGGTAGATAAAGTGAGAAATATACTTCATCTAAGTGGAGATACTGTCACGTATAAAAAGAAACATAACTTAGAATCTGGGAAAGAAGGAATTTTAACTGAAGAAGTAGATGGAGTTAGATTTTAAGTTATAAGAACATTTTTTTCTTTTTTTAGATGGTGTTAAACAATCCATGTTATTCTTAAAACATTTCACTGAACCATGGGATGATGTCATAAAGAACTGGAAAGCTACAGTCTCATATCGTCAACAAAGCAAAAAGCGAAAAATTCATGAATTCTTAAAAGAATGGCCTATACTCAATTCACGAAATGCTGATAAATTAGTATGTATACACCAATTTTAAAACAATACAGTTATAAATGGATTTCGTAATTGTTGTAGATTAACCTGGATTTTGAATATTTATTTGGAGAACGTGCACAAAATTTATTTCATAAGTGGGAGGTCTTTTGGAATGAGACGATAAATGCTACTGGAACGCGCAATATAAAGGATAAGGAAGTTGAGATAAAATACACTCATCTCTCAACATCTGATAGTCTAGCTGATGGTATATATTAAAAAGATGTCTTTACTGTAACATCGTTTAAACGAAGTAGAAATATTTTAATTTAATTTACTCGTATATAAAGTTTTTGAATATCGGATGGCATTGAAAATTAAGCTTTAATTATTTTTTGAAAAACTGCTAATACAGATTTCAAATTGACTAACCGCATTTTTATTGTTTTTTCAGACCTGAAGCATTTATACCAAATTTGTGTACTTGTCCATATTCTACCCCCAAGAGGCAGAATTAAATGTAATAATATAAACTGGAAGTTTACTGTAGCAGAGTGTTTAGAAAGTATAATAGTATTTGCAAATGTAAATAATGTCAGTTTTTCATAATAATATATATTAATTTATTGCACCTTTGCAGAGTGCTAGTGACGTACACAATGTGCTAAATCAACAGACAGCAGCGGCATCAATGCGAAATCATACGTTACAACCCTATATGTTAATAGTCGGTAACAGGTTAGAATCAATTCAGTCTATATTTATAGTGGTTGACACAATTAAATATCAGTGTACTTCTGTTTTGAAAGGTTTGGATACATTATTTAAAATATATCATATATTTAATGCAACATATCCTGTACAAAGCGAACATATTTGGACGCTTATACAACATTGTGTGTATAAAATTAATACTAAATACGATAAAAAATTTCCTTATTTAATGCATATATTTAAAATGTTTGAAAAATAAACATGTTTCTTTTCAATTATTGGTATAGGTATTGGAAATATATAATAATAAGTTCTCATAGTTTTATTGTTTCTTCAATTAGCCATTAAGTTCGTGTTGCAAATTAAGTTATGTTATCTACTTTTCTTCTCTATTGCGGAACTAATATTTAATTCACATTACTTGTATATACTTATTTAACATATGCTTTTGTAAGATTAAATTTTTAGTTAAGTATTTTTGTTTCTTCTGCAAAGAAATGAATTGCGATTGTTGAAAAAAATTTGACACTACAAATAAATTTGTTATGCATTTAGAATACTCTCATAAAGTAACCACTTTCATATGTCCCGTTACAAATTGCAAGAGATCATTTCAACGAAAAGATGCGTTTAAACAGCATATTAATAAGAAGCACATAAAACATTGTAGCATTGATAGCAGTATGCCTGCTCGTAGTACAGTTTCACATACTAATTACTTAGAAAACGCACTGGACAAACAACAAACAAACAAATTCCTGAGTCTGTATCTGAATCGAGAACGGAAGAACCTGATATCAATGAATATTTAAGAATGAAGTTTCAATTATTTAGAATATCCTTGATGAAATCAGTTGAGGTTTTTATTTCAAAACTTTATTGTAATATTAGACTGACACGAGCGTGTATACAAACTATTGTAGATGATATTTCCAAATTGCTTTCTTCTGAAGCAGTTAACATATTAGTTGAAGTACATAACGCATATTTTAATCAAACAAATACAGAAGCTCTATTTAAAAAATATATTACGGATATGATAAATAATATTTCCAATTTATTTGCAGTTTGTAATTTTCAAACAGAATATCGTAGATTAAATTATTTCACTAAATCAAATCAACTTGTTAAACCAGTGCAATACGTTGTAGGAGTTACTCCAAACGAGCGGAAACAGTACGGACATATGGAAATGGTACTGACGAACAAGACCATTAGCTTCATACCAATTAGGGAAAATTTAAAGAGATTTCTTGAGTTACCAGGCGTTTTAGAAAAACTTATTAATTATTCAAAATTACCCGAAAATAAAAGCTGTTCGAAACCTATAAATAATTTAATTCAATGTAGTCCCTGGAAAAATATTGTAAATAACTATGCCCCTAATTTAGTTTTTCCACTTCTTTTATATTTTGACGATTTCGAGTGTGGTAATGCGTTAGGTAGTCATGCCGGTACTTTTAAATTAGGAGCCATATATTATACAATCGGCGCAATTCCTCCAGAATATGCCAGCAGGTTGGAAAACATATTCTTAGCAATGCTTTTTGTTAGCTCTGATCGCTCTTCGTTTGGTAATAGGGCACTGTTCAACCAATTATTAAACGAACTAAAATATTTAGAAGAAAATGGTATTATGTTAGATATAAATAATGAATCAATTCAGGTTTTTATGGTTGTACCACTCATTCTAGGTGATAATCTGGGATTACATTCCATATTTGGTTTAGTAGAAAGTTTTTCTGCTAACCATTTTTGTAGATTTTGTAAAACTACTAAGCTTATAAGTCAAACACAAACTTGGATAGATAATGAGCAATGTATTAGACATAAAGATTCTTATGAAGAACACATGCAAAATAACTTGTTTGGTATAAAACAAGAATGTGTGTGGCATGATTTAAAATTTTTTCATGTGTATCAAAACTGGTCATGTGATATCATGCATGATATTTTTGAAGGTGTATGTCGATATGATATGCCCTTAATTATAAACAGTTTAATAAAGAAAAAATATTTTACCTTAGATGTTTTAAACTCTAAAATTAAATATTTTTTATACGAGGGTAACGAAAGAAACAAGCCACCAAAAGTAAAAGCTGACCATTTATTAAAAGATTATATTATAATGTCCGCTTCTGAAATGCTTTGTTTGGTTAAAAATTTTAGATTTATAGTAGGATTTTTGGTACCGGAGAATGATGATACGTGGCACTTTTATTTAAAATTACTAGAAATTGTATATTTAGTAAACTCTACATCTTTATCAAAACAGCAGATTAATTCTTTACATACACTAGTTATTGAACATCATGAATTATATGTCACTCTCTTTAATTCCAATTTAAAACCAAAACACCACTTTCTCTTGCACTATAAAAATATATTGCAAAGAAACGGACCACCTTCAAAAATATCTAGTATTAGATTCGAAGCTAAACATAAAGAGCTGAAAGATTATGCAAATAACATGAACAGCCGAATAAATGTTCCCTATACTATAGCGTATCGTGTTCAAATAAAAGCGGCACAGAGAATAATATCAAATGTAGGTTTAAATGATCATATTAGTGTTGGTAAGCATTCCGAAGTTGAGGATGAGTTTTCTTTGACAAATCGTCAGAATTTTTCATTTCATCCTAATTGGTATGAAGTAAATGTGTTACGTGTAGAAAATCATTCTGCGTTCAGTCTAGAAATTTTAATCCTTTTATTTCATTATCAACCCCTTCAAGTCAACTTGGTCCGCTTATTTTTCAACATGTACGTTTTATTCTTTTTTATATTATTAGTTTGTTAATTATCATCCCTCTTAAGCCTTTCAAAACGTTAATTCCTCCAAATTTTTATTTCAGGTTCGATTATTTTGACCGACCCTATATTTCTTTTCAAATGATTTTTATCTATGTTTAGTTTTGCGCCATCTATTCTTGTTCACGCTATTTCTAAAGTTGATTTCTTTAACGCATCGCCGCCTTTTTAAAATTATATTTTCCGCTTAGTCATACACGTCGTAATTCGCTTTATCTCGTATTATGTAATTCCGTTACCCACTCTTATGTTGTGGTAATTTTTATTTTTGAATTTAAAGACCGTCTTGACGCATTTTCCCGTTGATTAACTTGTTTTACTGATTTATTTTGCCTAATTTATTTCTTTCGTTGGAAGCGCCCTCTTCCCGTCGTTTTGGTTTCTTCCAATTACAGAGATCTGTACGTTGGAGGTAATCTTTTGAAATGTAATTACCGACTTCTGCTAATTAATTAATTGACGAAATGTGTGCTGTTGGACTCTTATGACGATCTTCAATCGTTTGTGAGATTTTGAGCAATTATTTTCCTTCTTTTAAATCTTCCGAATATCTTGGTGACGTTCGTCGGCCATTTGGTTGAAGCACGTCGGACTTTCTTCCGTACATTTGTTCTTAAGTCATCATTGCGCTAGCTTGTTATTTTTTGTGCGAAAAGCTGTATTTGCGGTAAGAATTAATTTTATCTTTTGGAACTTTACTTATTTCGTTTTTCTTCTTTAGGATTGATTGGTATTTAGTGCTATAAATTCCGAGAGATTAGTATCTATTGCCGTAACTGATAATGTTTTATGGAGAATCTTACCACGTGGCTAACTACGGCCATTTTGGACCAAAATCTTGGTTGGAGAACATACTCTTCCGATTTTACTTCAGGAAGAATTGTCTTCAGGAGGACTAGGCTCCCTTATTTATACAAGCTAAGTGTAGCAAAAATTTTGAGACCTCAGAAGGGTTATGTTGCCAAGATTTTCTCTAATATTATAATTTTCGTTGAAGTATTGCTATAATTCAATTAAAATCTTTTGTGAACTCCAGAGAGGGGCTTCACCCTTCCCTGAATTACTGTGGTGTTTAACCTAACTCATTTAGTAGTCAGATAATGGGCCTCACCCACCAACTTTGATCGAAAGGTAATAGAACGTTTGATTTTATACTGTATATTCATTTTGTTTATATTAATTAAAAGGTTGACTGATTTATCTAGCAACCGTAGCAAATATCATTATCATTCACGAGGCTCAGTACCTTCCGTAGAGCTTTTGTCTATTAATTGGGGTTACGTCAAGACTTTTGTTTTAAGATTAATTAAGCTGTAAACGTTTATGTAAGGAACCACTGTGTGAATTCATTACTTGTGTTCTAAATTTAATCTGATTTGTTAATTGACGTATTAATATTTAGTTGTTCATTTTATAATCACCTGTGTATACAGGGTGGTGCTAACTTAACAGGTGTACCTACGTTTTAGTTATTTAACGTACACCTTAGGCTTATTTGAAGCGTTTTCTCTGTTAATTTATTTGTAGATAATTATTTACTTTGTAGATATACCCGGTTGCTAATTAATTTGTGGGGTATAAACTTAATGATTTAAGCCACTTTGTTTTCTTTTGTCATTTTTAAATACTTAATTCAGAGAGGCTTAACCTCGTCTGTTGAACGTTATAGTTTATTTTATTACCTTTCTCTTTATTTGATTAACTTGATCAATTTTTTTTATTTTTCTATATTCTGTAATTCACGTATTCAAGTTTAGAATTGTTTTAAAATTTAAGTTACTTTTGTTAGATCTTTAATTGTTGGTATTATTTGTCTTGAACCTGATCTGATACATATGTAAAGGGGTGGTTAACTTAAATTTTCGATTGACCATTTCTTATCCCATTTTATAGGGTACTGCGTTGTACGAGGGTTTGTTGAGAATTGATTTGTTATTATTAAAGTTTATTGTTGAATTTAATTTTCGTGTTTGATTTCTTTCCCTACTGGTGTTGGGGAGAGCACAGATTCACGTTTTGGGCAGCAGCAGGGTGGAGGGAATACAACTCTCTCTTGTGTCTGAGGCCACCTAAGTTCCACCCGCATCCGTATATACGGGGTGCGCCTTGCCGTGGACTTATATGCGGTGGCGCCTTTTATCATCGTGCGATCCTTGGACACACACGCTCTCCAATCCATTGAGCTAGTCGGCGGGGTAATTCTTCGGAGCGTCTACCTTCAGGTGGGTCAGGCCGAGAGAGGGGGTATTCGCTGTACATCGAGCGTCAACCTTGTTGCAAGCGTGCCTGCTCCTATTTGGATCGCGTAGGTAGCAAGATATATGGCACCCTGACGTGGGCGTGTTTTTTTTTAGATTTTTGGAGCTGTGCTTTCTCACACTTGTGGGGGGAAATCAAACAATTTTTGGGTGTCGTTAGGAATCTTTTGGATTCGTTGATTCTCGATATTTTGATTTAATTCTAGTTAGGTTTTCGTACTTCGTGAATTGGTATCACTTTGGTCAATATGGAAGGTAAGATCGAGATTAACAGGTTGGAACGAGAGGAGCTCGTTTATGAGTTGAGGGTTCGTGGCGCGAACGAGAACGTTCCCGTGAAGGCAATGCGTGCAACCCTAAGGAGTTTGTTGCAGTTGGAATCTGGGGGTATTGAGCTTGCAAAACCGGCGAATCCTTATTCTTACGAGGACGATGCGCGTGAGGTCAAACAAAAAGTCAACGAAATTAAAGATCTTCTTGACAAGTTTTCTGAGATCGAAACTAGCTTGCGTTATCGCAAAATCAACACCAAAATAGTTCACGCTTTTTCTCGTATCAGGCGTGCAAAACCGACGACTCCGGCAGACGAAGAGGTAGTGGCTGGTATTTTAGTCGAATTGGTTTCCCTTCAGGCGTCGTTAAAATCTAAGGCGCGTAAAGCCAGGAAGTCTGTTTTAGCTGGTACTGTTCCTGCAGACATGTCTTTCGTGTTTGCTTCGACTAGTGTTGCTCATGGTCCACCTGAATCTGACAGCGAGTTGTCTGATTCTGAAGAATCAGTGGGGGAACCCATGCTATCACCTGTTCGTGCAACTGCGACTCATGCGGCGAGCGCGGCATCCGTTTCTGCATCATCTTCTGCCTTTAAGCTTGTTCCTGTGTCTCGGTGGAGTTTTTCGAAGTTCGATGGCGAAAGTTCGCGACAATCTTTGAGTGCCTTTCTTGAAGCCATTGAAGATAAGTGCATAGCTAACAATATCTCGAAGGAGCAGGTAATTAGATCTGCGACACAATTGTTTTCGGGTAAAGCTTTGATTTGGTGGCGGTCTACTCGTCACAAAGTAACGACTTGGGTAGATTTTGTGCGAAAGCTTCGTTTGCAATTCCAACCTCCTAATAATAATGATAGGCTTTTTCAAGAAATTAAGAGGCGTACTCAGGGGCCTAACGAAACCATTGGGATGTATGTGGCTGTTATGAATGGAATGTTTGGGCGTTTGACTGTACCGGTTGCCGAAGGTCTTAAGTTAGACGTTCTGATGCAAAACATTGCACCATTTTATCAAAGTCAATTAGGTCTTACCGGGGTCAAGTCTGTTGATCAGTTGTTGGAATTATGCAGGAAATTGGAAGCTTTCAAAATTTCTATAGAAGCTTATGCACCTCCACCTCGCAATAAAACTTCTTTGCAAGAGCCTGATTTGGCATACACGTACTCTTCAACTTCTTGTGCTGCAGCAGCATCTGTACCTTCGTCCAACAGTGGTCCTAAATGTTGGAATTGTAATGTTCCAGGTCATTTGGTAAGAGATTGTCCTAATCCTCGAAAATCTCGTATCTGTTATAAATGTGGTGCTCGTGGTGATATCGCAAATTCTTGCCCTCGATGTCGACCTTCTAGGAACGACAGAAGGAGACGCCAATGAGTTCGTGTCCCTTTTCTACTTCCGTTATTCATCGAAAAAGTGATTTCCGTGAGCCGAATCACGCTCAAGCTCAATTTTGTTCAATAAAGGCCATGTCTGGTACTACCGATAAATGGTATAATCGTCTCTTACTTCACGTTAGGGAATCTCCAGAAAGATATTCAGCATTCCAGATTTTTGATGGTAAACTTTTTAAGTTTGTACGCCCTTGGCGTGGTAGTGTTGGTACCGTAAGCGATTCTTGGAGGGAGTTGGTCCCTAAAGATCTTCGTTCCGATTTGTTAAAGGCATATCATAAACCATCTACTAGTGGACATTTGAATATCTCGAAAACTTTAAGACGCATTTCTCAGACATATTATTGGCCTAAAATGTCAGCTGATGTCATACGTTATATTAATCGCTCACACTTGTATGAGAACGAAACCAGAACAACGGAAATCTAATAGTCGTTTGGTAGATCACTCTCGTAATGTTAAGTCTTTGGAAGTACCTCGTATTGATACTGTTGGTTCCCAGCTGAAATCTAAATCTCGATGTGATTTGAGACGTCGTGTAGTAGAATTTCTTCCGAATCAAATAGTTTGGCGTAGGAACTTCGTTTGTCCTTATAGGATTCATCGTCGACTGTCTTCCGATTTTTATGAACTTAAAACCTGTGAAGGCGAACTTCTGCCTGGTTCTTGGAACAGTGTTCATCTTAAAGCGCAACCCGCTGACGATTAGTGTATATGATTTTTGGCCTGTTTGGGGGCTGGACGAATACTCAGACTGGTGTAATCCACCATGTCGTAAAAGGCGACTAAACGGAGTCCTGTTTATCTGTGTTACTTTCCATCTTGCATAGGAGTTTTGTTTTGGCCTGTTTGGGGGCTAGACGCATACCCAATCTGGTATAATCTGCCATGTCGTAAAAGGCGACAAAAAGGAGACGTGGATAGTTTTGTTTTATTCCATCTGTAACATGTCGTATATTTCAGGTTGGAGTTGGTTCTCAATATTTTGTCGTACCGTATACCGATTTTGTCTTAATTTATTTACTGTGACATTCACTTGTCTGTTCAAGCACGAGTTTTCGTGTTGACAAGCTTTCGTTTCGCAGATCCTTTTATTTTGGTATGCTTTGGTTCTAGTTTTTTTTGTGCTAGGTATTGTTGTACTTATTTTGAGATAAGTTTGTTATTCCAAGTTTGGATTGGACTGCAAGAATTTGCTGATACATTTATCGATTCTTGATACCGACTGATTTTCGATTAAGATTATGACTTTTTAATTCTAGGATAGCTTTTGCTATCGTGTTGACTCTGTTAACTTTCATGTAGATTGGTTAACTATTATATTATGAGTTTGGACGTTTTAGGTTTAGAGCTGTTGATAGTGTGTTCTATTTGCTGTTATTGCATCTCTATTTGGAGGATTTGGAGATCACACTTATACACAGATCTTACCAGTTTGTTTTGTTCTTGTCGTATAGAGTTTTATCGTACCGTGTAGGTTTTCCTCGAGTGAGGGTTTTGTAAACTCTTATACGTACTGGACATTTGATTTTGACTTTTGGATTTTATATATTCCAATTTTTATTTACCGATTTTGACGTTAACAGATAGTTAACTAGGACACCGATTTTGACTGTTGTATGTTATTTTTAAGAGTTCTTACACTTTAGGTTTATATTTGGCATGTGGGTTGTTATTTTCCTGCATTTATGCTGTTTTCAGTTTTCTTCTAGACCATTGTGTGCGACTCTGAAGGATAATCTAATGTGGACTTTGGGATACATCTCTGATGTGATTCCGTTTTCTCGATTTTGACGACACTTTCGTGTGAAGAAGCGGGGTGGACTTCAAAAAAATTCCGTCGTCCATTCCTTTCGGCTTCTTATAGGGCTGAGATCGACACCCCTCGTTTTGTAATCGCGACTTTTTCTTTTCGATCATGGACGTGACTGTTTGTTTTGATTTTTAGTGTTTTGGTCCTCAACCGTATCAGTGTGGTGGTAGGCCGCCGCTGCACTTAAAACTTTTGCATTTCATATCGTACTTTCTTTTTGTTTGGCCAGATTGAAGGTTTTTGGTTCCCTATCGTATGGCGTAACGATTGAAAGATTGTTGGAACTCGGGAGTACAGTGTCACAGTTACTCATTTCCTACTTTAAGATTCTTACCTATTTTTCCTTATCCAATTGCATCCCTTAACGTTAGTAATATACCTTTTCAGTTTATCCTGTTTTTTTTTTAGCTGCTTATGCTTCACAGAAGTCTGCTGGTTTTGATGTTTGTTACCCTGAATAATAATGTACAAATTCTACTTCAATCATTGAAAATGTTGAAGAATGTAAATAATTTGCTCAGCTCTGATAATAGCAGCGTTAGTACATTTGAAAACTTGGAACCGAATATCAAACAAGCACATGTTGGAGAACCTTCAAATAAAAAAATTGCAAAACTGACTTTTTTTTACCAAGAGAAAGAATTCCAAAATTAAAGAAGTAAAAAAAAACGATCAAAGTGACACAGGCATTATTAAAACTATATTAAATAATGGAAATGTAGAATTTGTATCTAATAATAGTGCATTAAATGATCACTTATATTTATAAACTAATCGAAATAATACATTTATTATATTATGTGTATATACGTCCTTCTTCAAAAATAATTTTTTTTTAAAAATTTTTGGTCTTTCATTTCATTACAAATTTGTATGTTCTTCAGTATATTTTTTTACTTTTCAAAGTACATATATAACAGTTTTTTTTAAGACAAACTGTTTTATATGTGTTGTTTTATTTTTATTTTTTTTTTGTGAACATTTACTATTACTTTATTTCTGAAAAGATGGACACTTATTCCAAGTGTAAAGATTGTACCATTACAAGTAAAAGTTCGGCAACAAAAATGCATTTAAAATTTAATAGATATTATGGTATCAGCATAATCAATAATAATTATATTCTGAAATTTGGCCCAAGGAAATACCAAACTTCATTTGCCTTGCTCAGAGTGAGTAAATACTACACAATTATTAATAAAAATAATATAATATAAAAGATAAAGTTCTTCGATTTAAATTTTGTATTTAATAAGTGTGCCACTTTTATTTCAAAAAAAGTCCGTCATAGCTATTTAAAAAGAAAGAAATTACAGTCGACGAAAATGATTAACACGTTCCAATAATCTATATTTAGTACATACAAAACATAAACGAAAAGTTATATTTCCCGTTAGACGTTTATGAATTTGAATTTGGCGCGCACAACAACGTCGCGGAATGGGTTTCAAGATTTAGCCGCTCCTGTAAATTTGTACTAATTACAAGTATATTTCAGAGGACATTTGTCCTGCTGTAAGTCCATCATTTGTTCTTAGAAATGAAGAAATATCCCGCCCATCTTTAAATATACCTTTAAGTGATAGAGGTAAAAATTGTAAAATTATATTACCAGCAGCTACTTGTATTTTTCAATTTTAGAAAATATTCCAGCATTTGATAAAGTAATTCTACCTTCGTGTTCAGATACACGAGACGCAGCCGCAATAGGAAAGGTACACAATACTGACTTGTATAAAAGTGAAGGTGAAATACATTTTATTATTATACGCACAAATACAAATTTAAACAATTTTTTAAAGGAATTAAAAAGCGAAGTATCCTGCAAAGGCTAAGTGTTACTAGACAAGCTTGGTTAACACTAAAAGAACGTCTTTTATATAAGCAAGTTTCCAAATGGGCCACTAAAGCATCCTTGGCAAGTAGAAAATGTTCTGATTTAAAAAAAAGTTTGGCTAGTGCAGAAAGAGTAGCAGAATCAAAATATTTTAGCAAATTAATGAAGAAAGTCAACGAAGCTACCTATACATTTATTATGGGGCAAATAAGATGTCAAAATTTAGCCCTGAAAGGAAGGCGGTACAGTCTAGAAGAGAAAATACTGGCTTTGACATTTATGAAATCTAGTGGTAGAGGGTATAGAATGCTTTCAAAAATATTTGCATTACCAAGTAGAAAAACATTAACAAACTTATTAAATCATCTTCCATTAAATCCAGGATATAATGAACTGATATTTGCTAGTTTGAGGGGATGTGTTGAAAATATGAAACTGAAAGAGAAATGATGTGTTCTTGTTTTTGATGAAATGGCACTAGATACAAATATTCAATATAATAGAAAACAAGATGTAATAGAAGGACTTCAAGATGATGGTGTAACAAGTAAAAATCGATTAGCAAATTATGTTAATGTATTTATGTTGAAAGGAGTGTTTACAGCATGGAAGCAACCTATTTACTTTGCATTTAGTGGTGGACCTGCTACTTCAGACAGTATATCTGGGATGTTGAAAGAAACTATTAGCAAATGTTGTGAAATAGGATTCACTATCGTTGCCCTAGTATGTGATCAGGGCTGTGCAAACCGTGCAGCAATAAATAAGTTAAAGAAAGAAACTGCACAACAACAATTACACATGCAAGCTGAAGACAGAAGCTTTGGTATCGTTTTGAATAATTCTGAAATTATACCACTTTATGATGTTCCTCATCTATTCAAGGGGCTCGGGAATAATCTACTAAATAAAGACTTGCATTTTGAAATTGAAGGAAAGAAGATGATCGCTAAATGGAGTCATATAGTAGATTTCTATTATTTAGATAGGTCAGATAATACAAGGATGTGTACTAAATTGACTGATAGTCATGTTTTGAAAGACAATATTAAAAATGAAAGTTTCTGCTTGCACCCAAGTATTCAGTTATCAAGTTGGGTCTTTGATGAAGAGAATCGCCAGGTGGGGTAAGTTATAATAATATATTCCATATATTTATTATTTTGTAACATTGGTTTCTTTAGAAATAAATGATGAAAATAAATTGAGCAAAGAAGCGGAAGACAGAGCCGAGCTTATTCTCTTTTTGGATTAGCTTTTTGACAGTTTAAATGGCAGCGCTAAAGTCGGACCAAAAAGCAAACCTTTAAAAGGAACACTAGAAAAAAATTCACCACATGAGCAGTTTTGGAGAGCATCAGTGAAGATTTTAAATACTATGAAATTTTTTTGCAATAAAAAAAAGCAATTTGTTAATACATCATCACCAAACAATCTAAAATATACAATTCAAGTATTTCTGAATTTAAAGAATATGTTAGAAAAACATAAATTTAGTTATGTCTTAACTAGAAATTTCAATCAGGACTGTTTAGAACATTTTTTCGGCTCCATTAGAAGTCATGGTGTTCGAAATATTATGCCAAATTGCACTAATTTCGTTTCGTCATTTAAAACGCTGATAATTAACAATTTTCTGTCAACTCGTTCTCCAGGATTTAATTGTGAGGAAGACTTTTCAGGGAAGCCATTAAGTAATTTAAGAAAGTTTTTAGTTAATGATAAATGTGCAGCTAGATTTGATGAACCTATTGTTGCACCCAATATTCCTAAAAATATTTCTTTGGCACGTGGTAAAAAAATAAGAAGGTGTACTACTGTTACGTATGTGGCAGGTTATTTAATAAAAAAAGTTAGACCATTAATTGTCAACTGTGATCTTTGTAAAAAATAATTTTGTGGTACTAATTATAGTGATTTAGATTTTATAGAAGCTAGACAATATGAAAAATCGAATTTAACAAAACCCTCTTCATACATTACATATATTGTAAATCTATGTTTAAATCAGATTTTCTACCTTCTGCCAAGATTTTTAAAAATAAGAAACATTTCACTATTTTTGAACAAGCACTACTAAAAAATTTTGATGTAATTCATATTACTTGTAAAGACCACATGCATGTGTCACGTTTTTTTATAAATAAATTAGTAGAATGTATGTTATACTATTATTGTAAAAGAGTTAATTTAATATTTAAGGGAAAAAATTCCAAATTTAAAGAATATGTAGAATTATGTAAAGATAAATCAAACATCGATGAAATTAAAATGCAGGCATACAATAGATGTGAAAGTAGAAAAAGATATAGAAATAAAGTATAGTAAATAATTTGTTTGTTTTATTCTCTAAATGACACTTTTTTCATATTTCAGAAATTAAATTATATGTTTGGGTATTTTTCTATTTAATATTCAGTACATTCAAATTAATTTTATTAGTATGTATATATATACTCATGTGTTCTTTAAATGTTACCGCTACATTAGAATAAAATAGAAAAATACACAGAGAACACATTAAGAGATTCAATCCATTAATGTGTATTTCTTTTCTACATATTTGAGGTAGTTTGTCGTTCAACCGTTGGGTGGATGTAAAACTCTTTCTAAATTAATATACAGCTAGTTTCTCTTATAGTAGTGCTGGAAGACGAAAATCATTGGGATCTGACGCTTGCTGAATAGTATTCGTCAACTGTTTGCAATTATTTTGACAACATGTTTTCCAACACAACCATCGACTTTATGGGAAAAATATAAAAATCATATGACTGAAGACAAACTGCATCGAGTTAGACAAGCAAACCAATGTCCAAATATAGATTTTACGCCAGAGATGTATAATGAAGCATTAGTGTTGATCGAGGATTTATGCATTTTAATTTCAAATTTGCCACTTAATCATTATGGTATGCCATCACCTGATCGCGCGGCCACTGACGTAATTAACAGTGATTTGCAGCGAGAAAAACAGTATGACAACGTTGACTTAGCTACATTTATTGCAAATAATGAGCCTTTACTGACAGCTGAACAAAAAAATATATATGATCGGATTATGCTGACTGTTGATGCTGGACAAGGCGGCTTTTTTTTCTTGGACGCACCAGGTGGAACCGGAAAGACATTTTTAATATCGCTGATCTTGGCAAAGATACGGTCACAACAGACAATTGCATTAGCAATTGCTTTGTCGGGAATTGCTGCCACTTTGTTAGATGGTGGGCGAAGGGCACACTCAGCATTCAAGCTGCCATTAGACGTTCATAACAAGCCAAACGCAATGTGTAACATAAAAAAAAACAAGCGTAATGCCTGCAGTATTGCGGAAGAGCTCAAGCATAATCTGGGATGAATGTACTATACCTCACAAACATTCACTTGAAGCATTTCATAGAACTATGAAAGATTTGAACAACAACGTCAAGCTATTCGGTGGTGCAGTTCTATTACTATCTGGTGATTTCCGACAGACATTGCCAGTCAATTCTCGCTCTACTTTTGCCGATGAGATTAACGCATGTTCAAAACAATCGTTTTTATGGCGAAATGTCGAAACACTTCGATTGACCATAAACATGCGAGTACAATTTCAAAATGATCCATCAGCACAAATATTTTCAAAATTATTGCTGGATATTGGAAACGGTAAAATAGAACTGCATCCAAATACACAATCCATCAAATTGCCAGAAAATTTCTGCACTGTTGTTCAGACAAAAAATGAATTAATTAGGAGTGTCTTCCCGGATATACTAAATAATTACTTGGACCATAATTGGCTCAGTAATCGTGCTATTTTGGCAGCGAAAAATGCTGATGTTGACAAAATTAATGCTGATGTCGACGAAATTAACTTTCAAATACAACAGTTATTACCAGGTGATCTAATGTCCTTTAAATCAATCGATACTATTGTTGATGAAAACCAAGCCGTAAATTATCCAACTGAATTTTTAAATTCTCTCGATATACCACCACATAATCTTCGGTTGAAGATCAGTTCACCGATTATTCTTCTGCGTAATTTGAATCCACTTAAATTATGCAATGGTACATGTTTGGTCATCAAAAAGATCACAGGAAATGTTATTGAAGCAGCCATTTTGACTGGAAAGTTTAAAGGAGAAATCGTCCTGTTGCCACGTATTCCAATGATACCATCACAATCCATATTACCATTCAAAAGACTTCAATTTCCTATACGCTTGGCTTTTGCTATGACCATCAACAAGTCTCAAGGCCAGACAATGTCCATTTGCGGCTTGGACTTAGAAAATCCATGTTTCTCGCATGGGCAATTATATGTTGCACGCTCACGTGTTGGTAAACCATCTAATCTATTTGTATTAGCAAAGGACAGATTAACAAAAAATATTGTGCATCGATTAGCGCTCAATTAAATTGAAATAGATAGTTATAATTTAAAATAATATTATTAGCCATAATTAAAAATCGACCATTATATACCTCATTCATTAAACTAATTTTTATATTTTTTCAGTTAAGAATTTTGTATATTATTTATTTATTATATACTATACTTAGATATAAGATTCTAAGATCTATTTAATTCTTTTTTTTTCATTCATTCATTGTTTCTTTAAAATTCAAATTTTAACGTAATATTTTTTAAAACTATTATAACAGCCACAGCAATGCGTGGTCAGCTAGTATATACATATATATATATATATATATATATATATATATATTTATATATATATATATATATATATATATATATATATATTGTAATGGTTCAAGGGATACACATTGAGCTGCATCTGAAATGGGAAAAATAAGATATACAAAGTAAGAAAAGGGTAATAAAAGGTTATGTAAGTGATATTATTAAGTATTAGTAGTGTCGAAATGCATACGAATTTTAATAACGACAACATTATTTTCTTAAATTTCTTTATTTATATTTCTTTCATTAATTTCTTACTTATTATTTCTTATTCAAATTTCAAATATTAGCGCGAAAAACACATATTCAAATTCATATGCATTTTTAATTTATATCGACGCTAGTAAGCCACGCCTACAAATTGACATCTCGCAAATGTAAATATTTATCGTGCGCAGTACTCAATTTGTAACATTAAGTTTTACATTAACCTAACTTGTTAATTTATTAAATAATTTTTAAAATCTGTAAGAATAGTAATATTAGTCAAATTCCATCTATGTAAAAATGTTAATAAGGTAAAACATCGAGACTTTTTGGCATCATTAGATAGCTAAGTTTGGTAAAACAGACAAGCGCTATCGGCATCATCATCTTTTGAAATTTATAAAATAGTAGACGCATTTTTTTGACCGATCCTTAGAAATTCTTATATATCTTTAATTAAAATCGTTAATATAGTAAAGAGTAATTAAAAGTATCCTGACTTTAAATAAACACGATCGACAAGAGAAATTCTTCAAGAAATTTCGATTTTTAACGTATTTACGTACAACAAAGCGTCATAGACGTAATTTCACGATAATCGCAAGAAATTCTAAAGAAATATTGTCAAGAAACAGTCACCGAACATCTACGGAATTGATTATCGTTCATCTACATCGATACCTGTAATCCAACAGCTAGATAAGAACGCAGGGAGAAATTAGGCATCAGGGACCAAGACCGAAGAAAATCTTCGAAAGCGTCATTGGAAACAGCCACCCACGCCGTCAACAATTCGAACAGCAATCGGACTTTTTCGATCGCCGAGAATCATCCCATTTGATGCGTACGTTCTACAAAATAAACATCAGGATTATTATAATCACAGGTTACAGATAAAACGTATTTATTTTTAAAAAATTTTTAATTCTTTAAACTTATAAACGAATAAAATTCTCGATTTTGTTTACCTAACCTAAACGTCCTATACTTGTATTAAAATTTAATAAACAACCAATTTAAACGTAGAAATAGTAATTTAAAGGTACTTACCATTATCGTTAAAAGATTATTTATATTGTTATCCATATTTTTATAAGTTAAAACACACATAACCACCTTATTTTCTTAAGTAACACCTTGTTGTCTTTCTTATATGTAGTTTCGTTAATTTCACCCTTTGCTATACAGGTTATTTTATTACAGTTTTCTTTTATAGCAATAAACTTAATATTTTTATTATCATATCAATCTTTTATTTGTCTATATTTACTTGTAGGAGTTATTTCTTTAAGCCTTAACATTACAAGTTTACTTTTATGGAAGCAACAACTTAGATCTAACGAAGAGCCTGAGATTTCACATTTAATTAAGCTTTTTAATTTAGTTTCATGCGATCCGACTAGTTGGCAATTTAGAACACAGATAGAGCAGTTTGAGGAGTTATATAAAGGCGCCCATCTTTTAATTTCAAAATTAATATTTTTTGAACTCGTTCATTATATTTATTATCACCTCAGCGATTTATCATTTGCCAGCTCAACGAGAGGCAATGTATTACTTCATTTGACGCAACAACGTGGAGGCCAGATTGCTTCTTTTAAATAACTCGACTACAACATAAATTAGGACAAATAATTGCTACATTCAAAATTATTTTACATATATAATTTAGACGAAAGGTGTATGTTATTACTGTAGTTGTGTGTAGAATTGTGTACCTATTTTTCCTATAGTGCAGCTGATTTGTACCTACAATTCTTCACATCCCAGACTTTGAAGGAGTTACGGATAGTAAAGGTTAGTGAAGGGGAAATATCACCTTGTATGTACGTTGTTTTATTTAACTTTTGTCCACTTATATTATTATTGTGTCTTGAATATTGTTTATACAAATTTAAATTATAAATTTCTACTTATCAAATATTCATTATAATAATTCTATTAACAATTAAAGAAAATTATCTATATAAACTCTTTGCATAATATAAATTCACTCAATATTAATATGGACACCAGACACAGGACAAAAGCAGTAAAGGACACTACGGAAGAAGACAGGGCTGAACAGGGAGACATTCCGGTTGCACAAACGTCTACAGCTGAAGAGGTAAGTTCACCAGATAATAGCCAGATGATGTTGAACATGTTACAGACACTAATGGCACAAATGAATGATTTAAAACAAGATAACAAGGACTTAAAACAAGATAACAAGGACTTAAAACAAGAACTAACTAATAGTAATAATAAATTAGATAATACTAATCATAAAATAGATACAAATAACGATAACTTAAAACAAGACATAACTAATCTGAGTACTGACTTATCGGCAAAATTAGAGGCTAACACGAAAAAAATTAATGAAAGATTTGAACTCAATAATGCTCATATAGACAACAAATTAAGTGCTTTCAAGGTAGATTTAGAGGGTAAAATAGCTGAGATTTCTACAGCTCAGAAAAAGATGGAGGAGAACGAGCTGAAATACCTAATAAAACTAGATGAAACCGTTAACTTACAGAACTTACATTGGGCAAAACAGTTAGAGGCTACAACAAACGAAATACATAACAATACCGAACAAAGACTAATAACTACAACTAAAAATATACAACAAAATGTAGACAAATTGATTTCAGAGAATAATACTATATTTAATACAAAATTGACTAATTTTAACAAAATAAATGTAGACAATACTGAACAATTAAAAATAACGTTAAACCAAGATATTAATACTCAAATAAGGCAATGCAAAGATCATAATAACCAAGAAATAAACACAGTTAGAAAAAATTTAGATGCTATAATCACTACCAATAATGATAATTACACTAACACGCAAGCTAACATTAAACAATTAGAAAATAAAATTAGAAATTATTTTACATCAACAAATTACAATAATACTAACAATAACTCTATTAAGATAGAAAATCTACATCATTTCGACGGGGACATTACAAGAGTACACCCCATGACGTACCTTAGCTGTTTATTACGTTATTTAGAGGATGTTTCTGAGGAGAAACATAAAATGGAGGTCATTCGTGTAACTTTACGTTATAGTGCACAAGAGTGGTTCCAAAGAATTGAGGACCATTGCAATTCTCTTGACCAGTTCGTTACACTCTTCAAAAAAAATTACTGGGATGAAACGCAGCAAAATCGAGCAAAAATACGGTTATTGACAGGTAAATATAGATTAGGACAAGTCTCTCGTGAAACATACGCCTCTCGCATATACAATCAGTGTAAGCACTTGAATGATATAGACGAATCAATGATTGCCAGGCAACTCCTGAATCATTTTATCTACACTGATACTCAAGCTATAATATGTCAAAGGGTGACTAATATGGATTCACTTATAGACATATTAAGAAGGTTAGATGATTTTACAGAGAATAACCATCAGCCACAACACATTTTTCGCAATCCCAATAATCGCAATCATCCGTCTCAAAATTTAAACAACAATAACAACAATCAAATGAATTCACCACCTCAAAGATACAATAATTCTAACTATAATAACAGAAATCAAAATACTTCAAGACCGTACAACAATTATAACAATTATAATAATAATTACAGCCCTAATGTAAATAATGACCGCAATCAACCAAATAACCCACCGAATAGACAAAATTTTAACTTCCAGCCGACAAGATACAATAACAATAATAATTATTTTAATCACAATAATCGCTCAACGGATCCCCAACAAAATAATAATAATTCCAATAATTATTCTAATCAACAAGGACGAGGATATAACCATATACGAAATCGTGGTCGTGGTCAAATAAATCATATTAGTAGACGTCACCGATCTGTGTCGCCTATACGTACAAACATGGAGGAGGTATTAAAAAAAACGTCAATTTCACAAGTGGACCTCTATACCGACCCAATACCAGGTCCGTCAACACGCCAGAATTGAGAACACCAAACGACTATAGCATACCATTTAAGATAGATACTATGACTTTTTATCAAAATCCGGAAGAATTCATTAATGTAGAAGATGCAGGCAACCAAACTACCCAAATATATACATTACCCATTGTAAAATTAAAATTTGAAAATATCTTTTTATATTGCTTAATTGATACAGGAGCAGAAATCACTTTATTGAAAGCAGAGAAAGCTAAAAACATACGGGGATACGAGAAGAACATTATAAAAACCAAAGGGACAGACATCATTGCTGCGAACGGAAAACGTATGGGGACGGTAACAAAACAATTATCTACGGAAATATTCATCAACAAATCAAAATACATCATACATTGCTATATAATTGACAAACTACAATACGACTGTATAATAGGTATTGACAGCATTAAAAGTCTCAGAATGATCTTAGATTTTGAAAATGGTATACTTAATATAGATGATCATAAAGTAATATTTGAGAAACAATTGTCAGACGAAGAATTAAAAGGTTATAACCTATATAAGAAGGAAGTGCTTATGAGAGAAATTAATAATATTATGTTAAATAAAGAACCGTGCTATAGAAGAGATTATGAGGGGAATAATGTTACAGAAGGAAAAATAATTGAATTTGATAATACTAATATTGGAATAGAGAGAATGGAAGTTATGCAAGGAACGAAGAATAGTCACGAGGGAGGAGATGTAGTCGAGATTAGAATGGATAACCAAATAAATAATACAATAAATAATTTTGAAGATATAAAGAATTTTATAGAGAACTCAGATATACCATATACAACAGTCATAGCAGACTTAATAGCAATCTTACATAACAATATCACATTAATTAATAATGATGTAGTGTTCGCAAAAGGATATCAGCATCCAATAAATATAGATAACGAAGATCCATTATTTAGCAAAAATTACCCCATCCCGTATCATTATCAACAAAAAGTGAGTCAGGAACTGGTAAGATTAGAACAGACTGGCATAATAGAGAAGTCTAATACCTACTTTATTAATCCTATAGTGATAGTCCAAAAGAAAGACTTATCTCTACGGATTTGTTTAGATGCAAGATTACGCATCAGAACAATAGATTACAATTGAATATGAATATAGTCTTAAAAATTATTAATATTATTGAAAGGTATGTTATAGCTCGTAAATTAAAAGATTATAATAACAATAACTAATAAATTATACAAAAACTATAAATATAAACAAAGATAACATTAATATTAAGATAAATAATAATTAAATAAACTAAAACTTATGCTAAAAAAAAAAAAAAAAGGAACAAGAAACTAAAGATTTAAAAGATCATATGTACAATAAAAAAAAAAAAAGGAATTTAATAGTGCAATTAAACATTTCTTGAATATTAGTTATATAAAATAGAAGAAGTTATTCCTGTTAATAGATAAATACATTTTTATAATCATTACTCATTATTCTTAAATTCGTTGACACATATAATAAGATTAGTATAGCAAGGTTGTTATTTTCCATTTCATGTATCTAGTTTGGGAAAAGAATATCCTCATTTGCATATTCAGACATCTTTTCCACGGGGATTATGTAATGGTGCAAGGGATACACATTGAGCTGCATCTGAAATGGGAAAAATAAGATATACAAAGTAAGAAAAGGGTAATAAAAGGTTATGTAAGTGATATTATTAAGTATTAGTAGTGTCGAAATGCATACGAATTTTAATAACGACAACATTATTTTCTTAAATTTCTTTATTTATATTTCTTTCATTAATTTCTTACTTATTATTTCTTATTCAAATTTCAAATATTAGCGCGAAAAACACATATTCAAATTCATATGCATTTTTAATTTATATCGACGCTAGTAAGCCACGCCTACAAATTGACATCTCGCAAATGTAAATATTTATCGTGCGCAGTACTCAATTTGTAACATTAAGTTTTACATTAACCTAACTTGTTAATTTATTAAATAATTTTTAAAATCTGTAAGAATAGTAATATTAGTCAAATTCCATCTATGTAAAAATGTTAATAAGGTAAAACATCGAGACTTTTTGGCATCATTAGATAGCTAAGTTTGGTAAAACAGACAAGCGCTATCGGCATCATCATCTTTTGAAATTTATAAAATAGTAGACGCATTTTTTTGACCGATCCTTAGAAATTCTTATATATCTTTAATTAAAATCGTTAATATAGTAAAGAGTAATTAAAAGTATCCTGACTTTAAATAAACACGATCGACAAGAGAAATTCTTCAAGAAATTTCGATTTTTAACGTATTTACGTACAACAAAGCGTCATAGACGTAATTTCACGATAATCGCAAGAAATTCTAAAGAAATATTGTCAAGAAACAGTCACCGAACATCTACGGAATTGATTATCGTTCATCTACATCGATACCTGTAATCCAACAGCTAGATAAGAACGCAGGGAGAAATTAGGCATCAGGGACCAAGACCGAAGAAAATCTTCGAAAGCGTCATTGGAAACAGCCACCCACGCCGTCAACAATTCGAACAGCAATCGGACTTTTTCGATCGCCGAGAATCATCCCATTTGATGCGTACGTTCTACAAAATAAACATCAGGATTATTATAATCACAGGTTACAGATAAAACGTATTTATTTTTAAAAATTTTTTAATTCTTTAAACTTATAAACGAATAAAATTCTCGATTTTGTTTACCTAACCTAAACGTCCTATACTTGTATTAAAATTTAATAAACAACCAATTTAAACGTAGAAATAGTAATTTAAAGGTACTTACCATTATCGTTAAAAGATTATTTATATTGTTATCCATATTTTTATAAGTTAAAACACACATAACCACCTTATTTTCTTAAGTAACACCTTGTTGTCTTTCTTATATGTAGTTTCGTTAATTTCACCCTTTGCTATACAGGTTATTTTATTACAGTTTTCTTTTATAGCAATAAACTTAATATTTTTATTATCATATCAATCTTTTATTTGTCTATATTTACTTGTAGGAGTTATTTCTTTAAGCCTTAACATTAATAGTTTACTTTTATGGAAGCAACAACTTAGATCTAACGAAGAGCCTGAGATTTCACATTTAATTAAGCTTTTTAATTTAGTTTCATGCGATCCGACTAGTTGGCAATTTAGAACACAGATAGAGCAGTTTGAGGAGTTATATAAAGGCGCCCATCTTTTAATTTCAAAATTAATATTTTTTGAACTCGTTCATTATATTTATTATCACCTCAGCGATTTATCATTTGCCAGCTCAACGAGAGGCAATGTATTACTTCAATATATATATATATATATATATATATATATATATATATATATATATTGATATAACGCGCAGAAAGCTCTAATTTAAAGGGCCTCTCGTTGTGCTAGCCCAATGATGAATAGCTGAGGAGGTGATAATATATATGATGAACGAGTTCAAAAAATATTAATTTTGAAATTAAAAGATGGGCGCCTTTATATAACTCCTCAAACTGCTCTATCTGTGTTCTAAATTGCCAACTAGTCGGATCGCATGAAACTAAATTAAAAAGCTTAATTAAATGTGAAATCTCAGGCTCTTCGTTAGATATAAGTTGTTGCTTCCATAAAAGTAAACTATTAATGTTAAGGCTTAAAGAAATAACTCCTACAAGTAAATATAGACAAATAAAAGATTGATATGATAATAAAAATATTAAGTTTATTGCTATAAAAAGAAAACTGTAATAAAATAACATGTATAGCAAAGGGTGAAATTAACGAAACTACATATAAGAAAGACAACAAGGTGTTACTTAAGAAAATAAGGTGGTTATGTGTGTTTTAACTTATAAAAATGTGGATAACAATATGAATAATCTTTTAACGATAATGGTGAGTACCTTTTAATTACTATTTCTACGTTTAAATTGGTTGTTTATTAAATTTTAATACAAGTATAGGACGTTTAGGTTAGGTAAACAAAATCGAGAATTTTATTCGTTTATAAGTTTAAAGAATTAAAAATTTTGAAAAATAAATACGTTTTATCTGTAACCTGTGATTATAATAATCCTGATGTTTATTTTGTAGAACGTACGCATCAAATGGGATGATTCTCGGCGATCGAAAAAAGTCCGATTGCTGTTCGAATTATTGACGGCGTGGGTGGCTGTTTGCGATGACGCTTTCGAAGATTTTCTTCGGTCTTGGTCTCTGATGCCTAATTTCTCCCTGCGTTCTTATCTAGCTGTTGGATTACAGGTATCGATGTAGATGAACGATAATCAATTCCGTAGATGTTCGGTGACTGTTTCTTGACAATATTTCTTTAGAATTTCTTGCGATTATCGTGAAATTACGTCTATGACGCTTTGTTGTATGTAAATACGTTAAAAATCGAAATTTCTTGAAGAATTTCTCTTGTCGATCGTGTTTATTTAAAGGCAGGATACTTTTAATTACTTTTTACTATATTAACGATTTTAATTAATGATATATAAGAATTTCTAAGGATCGGTCAAAAAAAATGCGTCTACTGTTTTATAAATTTCAAAAGATGATGCCGATAGCGCTTGTCTGTTTTACCAAACTTAGCTATCTAATGATGCCAAAAAGTCTCGATGTTTTACCTTATCAACATATTTAAATAGATGGAATTTGACTAATATTACTATTCTTACAGATTTTAAAAATTATTTAATAAATTAACAAGTTAGGTTAATGTAAAACTTAATGTTACAAATTGAGTACTGCGCACGATAAATATTTACATTTGCCAGATGTCAATTTGTAGGCGTGGCTTACTAGCGTCGATATAAATTAAAAATGCATATGAATTTGAATATGTGTTTTTCGCGCTCATATTTGAAATTTGAATAAGAAATAATAAGTAAGAAATTAATGAAAGAAATATAAATAAAGAAATTTAAGAAAATAATGTTGTCGTTATTAAAATTCGTATGCACTTCGACTCTACTAATACTTGATAATATCACTTACATAACCTTTTATTACCCTTTTCTTACTTTGTATATCTTATTTTTCCCATTTCAGATGCAGCTCAATGTGTATGCCTTGCATCATTACAATATATATATATATATATATATATATATATATATATATATATATGTATATATATATATACATATATATATATATATATATATATATATATAAGGTAAACTTAATAAGTCGGCGATTAAAGGTCTGGTTCATTACTTCAAAGTATATATATTTAAAACAACCCTACATGTTTCGGCAATGATGTCTTTGTTAAGGGAATAAAACATATAAACATTTTTATATTTTTTATTCCCTTGACAAAGGCATCATTGCCGAAACATGTAGGGTTGTTTTAAATATATATACTTTGAAGTAATGAACCAGACCTTTAATCGCCGACTTATTAAGTTTACCATATCATACCAAGGTCACGAAAATATTATATTTATATATATATATATATATATATATTGTTGTGAGGCAAATTACCAACAACATTTATATATATATATATATCAATTTAGTCTTTTATATATCAATAAAATTTTGGAAAATTAAAAACACATCATATTATACATTTTTAACTCTAAGGATAAGGAAACATCAAAGGAAATATACATATATTATGAATAGTTTTTAAATATCCCAATTTATATTAGATGTTAAGCAATAGGTAATTAATTCAAATTTGAACATTTAACTTTACATCATTTCCGTTGTTCGGATTATCCAATGATAGATGTGATTCAAATTTTAAGGGGACATTTTGTTTTAAACGGCGTCTGTTCAAGGAGTCTATCGATATCGTCCGTCAGATACGGTCGCCATTTTTCAGAAAGTATTAGCGTCGTTCTTATACCGCTAATTACAAAAAAAATTTTAAATTAAATTCGACGATACAACGTATATAAAATATTCTCAATAGTTAGTGTAACATATAAGGGATTAGGGAAAAATCTTTTGAATGTCGTAAAACAGTGTTTAAATTAATAATTAATGAAAGCATCTTTTTGTAATTGAAATTTCAATATGGCGATTCACTATAATTAATTTGTAAAATTCGAAAATAAAGAAGATTACCGTATTTTGGGAACCGTACGTTATAAATTCATAACCTGAACATCCTGTCCTTCAACAAGAGTAATTAATTGAAAATTCCGAGAAGATATATTGTATATTTAGAGGTTCCAAGAGATACTTCCCTTATTCCACATCAATCGAGGCAATATCCTAGTTCCTTCCTTACACCCGGACCATACTTTTTTTTTTTTTTTTTTTTTTTTTAATTTTACCGAGGAGGGGAAAATCTTAAATCAAGACACCCACACAGATGTTGATCGTGGGTAGTGTCGGGTTATACCGACTAAAAACCCCTCCTCCAGTCGTCTTGCACACCTCACACCGGAACCCGCTTTCGCATTACTTCGGTGCTGGCGTTGTCTATATATTCATTATTAGTCTCCTATCTTTGGTCATGCTCCTTAGTCACTATGATGCTTCGTATGGTTTTGGACACTAACATCCATTGAACTTTGGACCCAATTAGGTTCTTCATCATACTGTCTTCGTTAAAAGTTTTTCCCGTTTCTGCAGTATACTCATTTCGAAAGTTCTCCCACTTTGGACACACAAAGAGTGTGTGCTCCGCATCATCAATACCTCCACAATAATCACACGCGTCAGTGGTCGCTCTTCTTCTGCTGTACAGATAGCTGCGGAAGCAGCCATGACCAGACAGCGCCTGCGTAATAAAATAGTTTAAGTCCCCGTAAGGTCTTTGTATCCACTTCTGGATTTCCGGGATTAGCCTTCGTGTCCACGCTGCGTTTTTGCCGTTCTTCCATGCTTCCTGCCATCTCCCAAGCAATTGTTCTCTGGCGGCGAGTTTTGAGGCTCCAGCATATCTCTCCTCCCTCTCCTTGATTAGCAGAGCTACCGGAGGGATGCCCGCAATTACACCGACCCCCTCCGCCGAAATGGTTCTATAAGCACTGGCTATTCTAATACTAGTCAGACGTTGGACACTTGTTAACTTTGCGGTCAGCTTCTGGTTTTTTACAGCTCTGCCCCAGGCCGGCGCTGCGTACAATATTGTTGAGTTTACAACACCTCCCAGCAATTTCCTCTTGGATGCCGTTGGTCCGCCAATGTTTGGCATCAAGCCTGATAGGGCCCCAATAGTTCGTTCTACTTTCGTCACGACGTGCCTGACGTGAGCAGCAAAAGTGCTCTTCGTGTCCAGCCACACACCCAGGTATTTTAGTTCCCTGCTGGGACGTATTTTGAATCCCTCGACCTCAAATTCGATTGGCGCAATTTTTCGCCTAGTTAATAGGACGGCCTCTGTTTTATCAGGGGCAAGTTCCAACTGTGTCGTCTTCAGCCACTCGACGATCCTTAATATTGCCGTATTGGCCACATTCATTAAGTTTTACTCTCCTTTTGCTGTGACAACTAGGGCGATGTCATCAGCAAAACCTACAGTTTTTGTTCCCTCCGGAAGCTCCGTCCTCAACAACCCGTCATAAAGGATATTCCATAAAGTAGGACCCAGGACCGAGCCCTGGGGGACTCCACTACTTATCTGCATTATTTGGGTTCTACCATCTGCCTCGAGTATAATCTCTCTTTTGTTTAGGTAGGAGGCTATAGTACTAATCAGGTTCTCCTCAATACATCTGGCTCTTAGTTGCTGGAGTATTAGCTGCCACGAGGCGGTGTTAAATGCATTCCTGACGTCAAGGGTGATAACTGCGCACAGTCTTCTGTGATTGTGCGAGAATCTAGAGGCTTCGTCCGCGATTTTGCAGACCTCACGTATGGCGTCTACGGTTTGCCTGCCCTCTCTAAATCCATACTGACGCTCTGACAGGTCTCCAGTACGTACCAGCTCGCCCTTTAATCTAGCTAGTAGGAGCTGCTCAAACAGCTTGCCCTCCACATCCAGTAGACATATTGGCCTAAAAGAGTCTGGTCTGTCAATGGGCTTGTCCCCTTTCCTGATTAACATCAGTCGCGCTCTTTTCCATGCAGCTGGGAATGTAGCTCTACTCCCCAGTTCATTCATAACAGCCAGCAGATATTCCGGGCGATCCTCAGCCACCTGCTTCACCATCTCCACTGGTACATTTCCAGGTCCTGGAGCTTTCTTGTTTTTAAGCCTTTTGCAAGCCGCTTGAAGTTCATCGGCTGTAAAATTGACAAAACTGCTGTCAGTGATGCACTCAAAGGTCACCTGCCGATGGACAGGGAACAGGTGTCTCGCAATCTGAAGTGTCTTGGGCATTGTCAGGTTAACCTTTGGAGGGTATCCCAGCATACCCTTCATTGCTATTTTATAGCCGTCACCCCAAATGTCATTATCTATGCTGTCACATAGAGATTTCCACTTGTTTCTCTTAGCAGCTTTGATCTTGATTTTTAATTGGTGCTTGCTTTCTTTGTAATCTTCCCACCGTTGTATACAGTCTTGCGGTTGTTCTCTTCTCCTGCTTCTCGTGCACAGTCTTCTCCTTCTGACACATTCTCGGACCATACTTAGCATCCCATTAAAGAAGGTACCTAAAATTATATACATAAAGAGACATTAATTTGATTATATCGTTAAAATTAATCGATAGATTTGTTAAACTATTCTAATTCATTTGAAAAACTATTCAGAATACTTTACTTTAACTAATAAGTTCATTTCAATTACTTTTAGAACGTTTATAGACCATTCGGGGTCTGAATCATTTACTGGGATCATATATTGGATGTGTTTAACCTCATTTAGGGTAATTATATTCCGAACTTATCGGTTTTCAGAACAATCAGGGTTATACTGCACCATAAGTTTGATTTTTACAGTTAGAGTTTACACAACTCATGTTTCCTTTGATACATCCTTTGCAACGTTCAGTAGTTTAGAATTATTATATTTCCTAATGAATAAATACATAAGTTTAGGTGTTTGTAATATTAGAATATAGCATATACAAAATAGAATACCTACCTGTAATCGTATTTGTTATGTTTTCTTACTAAAAATCTTGAAATTATCTAAATAAATATATTATTTCTTTTATCTGACATTTGCATTTTCTATTGTTGTTATATTAGTGAAGTCGCTTAAGTTGTTATATAGGTCTCTTTAGACTTCCTAGTCTAGTTAGTACGTGACCCCTTTATTTCGCCTAGAGAGTTATAGCCATCCAGACATAGATGTCATTTAGTGCGTTAAAAAAAAGGTTTGAGGAATTGATATATGTGGTTGATTTTAATTTGGATATCGATAATTATTATTATTAGGAATTGGTAATATAAATAAAGATTTGTTTTATGGTTTATGCTTGTTTATTTCCACAGCAATAACGGACCAATTTACACGAACCTGAGAGATTTTGTAATATTCCATAAGTCTTATTATTGTATACCGAATGTTGTAAACTGCCGCGCCTATTTCACTTAGCAATTTTTAGTGAAAAATAATATTGTCGCTGTTGCATTTCTATAAGCGTTGTCGCTGGTGGTTTACTACATTTTATATATATATATATATATATATATATATATATATATATATAGACTGTAGACTAAATATATTTTAGATTATTACTATTATAGGTTAAATACTATGCAAGAAGAAGATGAAGAGGAATATGTTAGTTCCTCACAGCCGTTATTATCTGGCGTATTTAAGGATGTAAGTTAAAAATTAATACATACTGTTTGAAGCTATTTTGTAGTTAATAATTCATATACAATATAAGCCTACCTAATATTTCTTAACAATTCTAATGCGCAAATCTCTCGCTTAGTACCTAAGATCTTTTTCGAAGTTATTTTCCTGAAGATGTTAGAAGGCCGCAGAGCAAGCCAGCTCGTGGTTGTTGCCCGCGAAACCGCGCAGGAAGTACGATAAAGTGGCATACAGTCGACTTTCTGTAGTCCGGACTCTCATGGATATATACAGATCGTTGCATCGCAAGTGCCGTCAAAATATTATATCGATAGTTGAACGGTATGTCTTAGTTAAGTCCATATGCCGCGCCGGCGCCGATACATATTGCAGAGAATACGTGTGAATATTTGGATATTTGCAGTCTCCAGTTAGGCATTGCAGAAGGTAGTTGTCTCATATGTTCTAGCGCTTTGCGATATTTTATTACAGTTTAGTGTAAGATACATACATAAGTATTTATTTAGTTTGTTAGTTTGGTATTTATATGTTATAAAAATAATGGATGTTTATAATTTAGTTCAAAGAAAACAAATTATTAAGTGGTATCATCAGGAAATACCCTTAAGGCAAATAATAGAGCGCTTTTATGAGAATTATCAATCACGACCCGCTCTAAAAACAATTCAGCGAATAATAAATAATTTTGAAAGATTGGGCTGTATTATGCCGAACAAGCACAAACGTAATAGGCAGCCATTTGTTCGCCAAGACGAAAGAAATCTTTTAATTTGTGCCAGTGTCGAACAGAACCCGAAAATATCTTCATTGGGTATTAGTGAGCAGCTGGATATTTCTAAAAGCACAGTATGCCGTGTTTTAAAGAAAAATAAATACCATGCCTACAGATTACAGAAAACAAATGAAATATTTCCCGAAGATGAAGAACAGAGAATGGAATTTTGCGAAAATATGATGCATATTTGCAATCAAAACGCAAATTTTATTGCAAATATATTATTTACGGATGAAAGTACTTTCCCGTTGCACGGAAGACATAATCCCGCTGTACCTCGACTCTGGGCAAGAGAAAACCCGCACCTAACATACAATGCTAGAACTCAGTATCCCCAAAAATTAAACGTTTGGGCGGGATTACTTGGAGAGCATAAAATTGGACCATTTTTTATAGATGGCAATTTAACAGGCGAGAAGTATCTTAACTTGCTCCAGAATCGAATTATCCCACGCCTCCACGAATTGGCGCTCAACTTGGATAACATATGGTTTCAACAGGATGGGTAGTAGAGTTGTACGGATAGTAGAGTTGTACGGGAATATCTTCATAATGTATTTCCAAACCGTGTTCTAAGTACCTTGGGAACTATTCGCTGGCCACCTAGATCACCAGATCTCTCCCCTAATGACTTTTTCTTATGGGGATACATGAAAACTAAGATCTATACATTTGAAAACGATAGACCAAACAATTTGGCAGAATTGCAACAAAAAATTATTAACACTTTTGATGACATTCCTCCAGCAATTTTACAGAATGCGCAACGAGGCTTCTACGATCGTTTAGCATATTGCTTTGAGGCGACCGGAAGACGTTTCGAGCATTTAATGCATTAGAAAAGTTGTCGCTTTTATATTAACTTATAAAATTATAATTTATGACTAATAATAGATTCCTTCTGTTGTAACATATGCATATTTTTTTAACGTTTATTCCTGCAAATATGAGAATATTCATTTTTTATTTAGCTACTAATTACAGAATTTAAATTTCATTATTTTACTGTGAATTGTTGTGATAATACATAGTATTACTATTCTCCACATTGCTTTAATATTTTACATTTTTCATTCGTCATAAACATCTTCTTACAATACATATTCTGTGCACAAGTTTGCTATTCTTGTTATAACTACATATTTAGTTTTTATGAGGATAAAAACAGCGGCCACATTGTGCACGTTAAAGAAAATTTTATCATATGAGTCTACCTACATTACGTATAATTCATACCACCGGCGCAGCTATGCACGTACATACATACTACAACGCTAAGACCTGCTCAACGAAGTAACACGTCAATCGGAGCGAGCGTTTGACGGCACTTGCGATGCAACGATCTGTATATTATTATAATGCGCCTCCCTCGCGCGAACGTTAATGTTTATAATTTAAGGAAATATCAATATAATTAGTTCCAATGCGTAAGCCTTAAATAGGCCAATACTTAAACAAGAGCGCTTCTTAATTCAGGCTATGTGGTAGGTTCTAGATTCCCAAACAGTTCACAAACATACACAAAATAAAAACCATTTCATAGAGTAAAAAAAAGAAATATGATTAAAGCAAATATAAATTTATTTAAGTCTTATTTAAGGTTAGAAGTTCATTTAAATAGTCCTATAATACCAGATGAATGTTTATTTTTGATTGAACAAGATCAAAAATCATTATATTGCCAACGACATAAACTATTAAAACAGAGGATTAGGAAAATACCTAATCTAAAATTTATTTATTCAGTCTGTAAAAACCCATGGTCATGTATTAAGAAAACATTAATACACAACAATAAAGATGTTTATAAAGATAACTCAATAAAAGAGGATTTCAAAGTATTTTGGAACTAGCAATCAAAAATTTCACATTGCAAGAAACAGTAACATACCCTGATATTGACTATTATAATAATGATGATTTACATTTTATGATATTTAATAAGGTAATTGATAATCCTATGTTAGAGACTCTTTATTATGATAAAGTCTTCAGTGAAATAATTAAAGGAAAATTCTCAACTAAATGTGTGCCTTAAGGTGATATGATTAATATTAGGAAGCAAGATTATTTATATGTGGAGAAAGAGGTTTCTATTATCCACTGCAAAGATCATGGACCCACATTATTACCAACCCCACTTTTATTAGGAGTCTTAGATATTATGCAAACTAGATTTCATTTATACTTTTATTGGAGATTAAGTGATCTTTTTGAAAAATATACTATTTCATTATTTGATAGGGGAATGAATCTAATAGAATTATGTGAGAAACTTCATGATCAAATGGGTGAAGAATTTTACTGGGTTATAAAAAAGTGGGATGCATATATCATTGGAAAAATTTGTCTAGATGAAATTAATGATGTTGGATTTCATGATCTCCATGATGGGATAGTATCAAGCTTAGATAAATATATAATTCAATATCCATTAATTACTAAAATACTGAATCACATGTACAATGATACTACACTTGAGAACATTAGAGTCTCATTAGAATTATCTACATTATTAAAATCATTCGGACACCCAGTAATATACAATTCGATAGGGATGGAGGAGATGAAGGGGATCTCTTGTAAATATTCTAATATGCCATCTGATTTATTAGGAGTGATGAGAAGAGAATTTATAATCATGTTTTGTAAAGGGTACTTTGATAAACACAACAAATGGCCGAAATTAAAAATAGAGGGTCTTAGTAATAGTAAGTCCTATAATCATTAATGCAATAACAAGGAATAGATGGTTAACCAAAATAGAGCAAGACACATTAGATTATAAAGATTGGGAGTCAATATTATTTGATAAGAACTTTGATTTTAATTACAATATAGACACTTCAGAATTATTATCAGATAAAACTTGTGCCATGCCATTACCTTTTTGGACACAGGGTTATGATCCATGTAGTTTTCCATTATTAAATAATAAGAAAAAAACATATTTGGAACGTCACGAGACTCGTGTAATTTTAAATGATCTTAAAGGAAAACCAAAAGAGGTTCATGAAGTCATTGAAGAGGTAGAGACAAATAATTTTGATACAGATAATGATTTAGGTATATTATGTAGAAAAGAGAGAGAACTAAATGCAAAAGGTAGATTGTTCGTAAGACTCACATATAGAGTAGGATTAGCACAAAAATCATCAGAGAGTAATATAGCAAAATCAATATTACCATATCTATCACAACAAACCATGACAGACACAGAAACTGGACTTGGTAAAAAGATTAGTAGTATAACAAAAAATTTAACAGAGAATTAATTTGAGACTAAATTTTAGGTTTAGTGGCTAGTAGAATATCTGGTAGAATTTTGTAGAAATCTTGGTAGAATTTTGGTAGAAAAGTGTTGATTTATATTGACATCGTAGACTATATTAAATTACAATTATACAATTTTATTATTTTATTAAATGTCCCTCTAGTGGTTTGTAGTGAAATTATGAAGCAGTAGGTATTGCAGGTAGAGGATCTTGTATATTGATTCCGCTGCTTTAAATGAAGGGATATAACTAGGGTTGCCAGATGGCCGGGAAATCCGGGATTGTCCAGGAATTTTGCGTCTTGTCCCGTGTCCAGTAATTAGACCTTATTGTCCCTCCCGGATTCCGAAAACTTATTAGTTTAATTTTTATTTCTCCTTCGTTAGCTCCTAAATTCGCGCGCTAGCTTTACCTTGAGTGCATGGGACCGAGCCATAGAGCACTTATGGACCGAGCGCAATGGAGTGTGTATGTTTGGTCCCCGATCTGACATCTCTCCACTGGGTGCATTATTGTAAAATCATTCTATTCCCATTGCTCGACCTATAAACATCGCTTGTCAACTGCGTTAATAAACACGTGCGAACTGTGAGGTGCAATAAGTAGTTAATTGCAATTATCATGGATTCATTGTCGACTCCATCAACAAGTAAGAAAAGGTTCACTGGATTTAATGATAAATGGACCAACGATCCTGGCTTTAAAGACTGGATAGAGAAAAAGAATTACTTTACTGCAATGTGTAAAGCATGTAACTCGGATATTGCCATTGTTACGTTCGTAAAATCATTTTGAGATCATTCAGGAATTTTTAATCAATTTACTTCAATATTATCCTCGTCAAGTCAACTTAGTCCTCTCATTTTTCAACATTTTCGTTTATCTTTATTTTATCTTATTATATTGTTAATTATCGTTCAACTTATGCTATTCCAAACTTCAATTCCTTCAAATTTTATTCATGTTCCAATAATTTGGCTGTCCCTATATATTACCGGAATATGATCCATCTGCTTCGGTGTGTCGACATCTTGTATGATAAAATTTGCTTAATCATGTTCGAAGTATTTTTGGGCTTTGGGACTGTTTTGATTACTTTAATTCATTACTTAATTGTAGAAATTCTTTTAGAATTTCATGCATCTATTTTAGAGCCTATACGTCTATTTATCTCATTTAATTTACTTAATATTACGTTATTATTTTCTCTCGCTTGGTGCGCCCTCTCTCAACCTTTTACTTTAACTTGTAGTTGCAGATTCCTTGACGTTTTTAGTCTGTCTTTTCCTCAGTATTACGGTGTTTTAATTAGCGTTTTTTTGCTGGATAGCTTGGGACATCTTACTTCTACCTGGCTAGGGTTTTCGGAAATGAATTCCCTTCTTTTCAAAAATTACCTGTTTACCGATCTTACCGATGGCGTAGATCGATAATGTATCGATTTTCCTGTGTGTCGTCGGGCACTTGTCCTTAAGTCTTTGTAGCGCTAACTTGTGTTCTATTCTAGTGTGGTCTATATATCTGCGGTAAGAAATATCTTTTTCTATTGTACCTTTACTTATTTCGAATCTTCTATTTTCTTAGGATTTAATATTATTTTTGGAGATATTTGCCAAATTTTAAGTGCTTTTACCGCACTCTTTCGCCGAGGGTATCCCGAAAGTTTTACCACGTGGAGGTGGACATTTTCCTTCTTGGATTGGTAATTAATCCTCTCTCAAGGATTCGATAAGCGGCGTTCTTCCAGGAGGAGATTCAACGGAAATCCTCATTCCACATCCTACGGAGATATTGATTGTATCGGAGCTGCCAGTTCTGAGAGAACCGGATTCATTTCACGTTGTCAAAAGATGGCGACTGTTCTCCATTAATTCAAATGGAATCAACGCTTTGTTCTTCCGCTGCGAAGACTGACATGAGAGAAGATAGAGACGTTGAACAAATTTATTGTCAAGCTAAGTAGATGTTGTAGTAATACTGTAGTTAATGGTTCATTTAACTTGAAACTTTAATTTTCTAAATTTCTTAATTAATGTTTAGTCTATTGAATAATTAATCTTTTAATGTTATAAATTATTTGGTTGACTAGCTTCACTAGTAGCCAATACATAGAATAGAGTCTTAGACGAGGCATAGGACCTTCAGTCGGGCCTTCGTATAATTTTACATATACATTTCTTGGGTTACGTCGAAGAGCTAGATATCTTTAATTTTACTTTGTAAACTTATGTAAGGAACCATTGATATGTATACATGATCTGCGTTCTAATTTTCAATTGTTTAAACTAAAAACGTACTTAATTAAATCTTTCTCAAATTTTTAACACCTGTGCATACAGGGTGTAGATATCTTGACAGGTGATCCCGTTTTGTTTTTTTTTGAAAGCTCTATATTGCGCCTTGAGCGATACTGGGGTGTTAAGAGTAAATTACTGGAAGTATATGTATTCTAGCTTCATTTTTAACTAAGCCTTTTTGGATTGATCTGAGCGAACGTAGAAAAACATTTTAGTTACACAATTAATTTGTTGTGTGGCTCATTTAATCTTTGTAGATTGTAGCTTTTCATTTTGACTACGCCTTTCCATTCTGAATAATACCACCTAGATTTGCAGTCTTACCTTTTAATGATTATAACTTTGAAGTATTATTCTGTTTATTCAACTAATTAAGTCTGTATTCTTTCGAAACGTATTTTCACCTATTAATTAACTATAGTATTTATTTACTGAAACTCGTTAACTTTAGCAAATCAATTAGCTTCTTGTATTAAGTTACTTCTCTATTTTAATGATATAATATTGTGGTATACATATACCTAATCTTTTAGCTTGCTTTTTTCTGCTGAATAGTATTTTGGTATCTGGATACTTTGTTGTGATATAGGAACTACTTTTGAAATTAAAGCTTGTTATTGTTGTTAATTTGTATTGTTTGATTTCTTTTCCTACTTGTGTTGAGATAAGCAAAGTCTTTCGTACATAGCAGCAGCGAGTAATAGGGGGGGGGGGGGGCTAACTCTCTTGTGTCTGGTACTACCTGTGTTCCACCCGCTTCCGAATATACGGGATGAACCTTGCAGGTGTTAATATTCGGTGGCGCCTCCTTTACAGCAAGCGACCTTCGGGACTCGTGCGCTCTACGTATCATTTGAGCTGGCCGGCAGGGTGTGTTCTTGCAACCTCCTTATTACTTGGGGTTTTAGAATTGGTCGCGTATAGGTAGCAATTATTTGGCGCCCTGGCGTGAGGCTTTTTTTTTAATTTGGGGAAACTTTGCTTGCTCACACTTGTGGGGGGGGGGGAAATTGAACAATTTGTGTTGTTTCCTTCTCTGCTTTATTTTTTTTTATTTGAGGTCCGTATATAGTTTCTAGAGAGTTTTGGGGTACCTGGTAAATTTACGTTTCGATTCAGTTTTAACCATCTTCAGATTACAAATTTTGAATTTTCCCTTTCTCGTGATTTTATCTTTGTACTTTTGGACAGACCACGTTGAGGAGTTGTTTTAATAGAGTTTTGGTGAGCTTTAGAAGTTTTGGGTATTTTATTTAGATTTTACGTAATTTAGGGTTTCCTGATTTATAATTACGTTTTGGTTTGGGGAGAATTTGTTGCTTTCGAGAGTGTGTTTCATTAGTCATTATGGAAGGGAAAATTGAAATTAATCGTTTGGAACGTGACGAATTGGCTTACGAGTTAAGGGTTCGTGGGGCAAGTGTAAACGTTCCTGTCAAATCTATGCGTGCAACTCTTAGGAGTTTGATTCAGTTGGAGAGTGGTGGCATACAGGTAGCTAAACCAGCTAATCCCTTCACTATAGAGGAAGACACACGTGAGGTTAGGAAAAAAATTGCCGAGGTCAAAGATCTTCTAGATCAATTTTCGGAGATCGAAACTAGTTTAAGATACCGAAAGATTAACTCTAAAATCATACATGCATTTTCTCGAATTAGACGAGCGAAGTCTGAGACTCCTGAGAGCGAGGAAGACGTAGCAGGTATTTTAATAGAGTTAGTAACCCTTCAGGCGTCCTTAAAATCCAAGGCGCGTAAAGCCAGAAAGTCCGCTTTGGCTGGTACTGTTCCGGCTGACATGTCGTTTGTGTTCGCTTCTACCAGTGTTGCACATGGTCCACCTGAATCTGATAGTGAGTTATCTGATTCCGAAGAATCAGTGGGTGAACCGATTCTGTCACCTGTTCGTGCGACTGCGACTCATGCGGTGACTTCGGCGACTGTTTCTGCATCATCTCCGTCATTTAAGGTTGTTCCCGTGTCTAGATGTAGTTTTACTAAGTTTGATGGGGAAAGTTCACGTCAATCCCTTAGTGCTTTTCTCGAGACCATCGAAGACAAATGTATCGCTAACAATTTATCGAAGGAGCAGTTGATTAGATTTTGCAACTGAGTTATTTTCTGGAAAGGCTTTGGTTTGGTGGCGGTCCACGCGACATAAGGTAACGTCTTGGGTCGAATTTGTGCGAGAGCTTCGACTTCAATTTCAACCTCCTAATTATAATGATACGTTATTTCAGGAAATTAAGTGGCGTACTCAGGGGCCTAATGAAACCATTGGAATGTATGTTGCTGTTATGAACGGTATGTTTGGGCGTTTAACGGTACCGGTTGCTGAGGGTCTTAAGTTAGACGTTCTTATGCAGAACATCGCTCCGTTCTATCAAAGTCAATTAGGGCTTACCGAGGTAAAAACAGTAGATCAGCTGTTGGAATTGTGTAGAAAACTGGAAGCTTGTAAAATGTCTATAGAAGCTTTTTCACCTCCACCTCGCAATAAGACTTCCCTATGCGAACCAGATTTAGCTTACGCTTATTCGCCCACAACATCTGGTGTAGCAGCAGTATCTGTGCCTTCGTCCAGCAATGGTCCGAAGTGTTGGAACTGTAATGTAGTAGGTCATATAGTGAGAGATTGTCCGAAACCTCGTACTTCTCGATTTTGCTATAAATGTGGTGCACGTGGTCATACCATAAACACATGCCCTCGCTGTCAAACTTCGAATAGGTCGGGAAACGGCAGAGGGAGACGTCAATAAGACCGCGAACGGTCTCTGAACCGGCGACGACTCGCTCTAGCGGTCTGCCTACGCAAAATAAACCTACTCGACTGAATTTCCTGTTAGATCATGCTTGCGACGACGAACGTCCCCATCTTAGGGTAGTTATTTTTGGTCAACCTTTTCTGGGACTTTTGGACTCTGGCGCTTCACACACTATTATAGGTGGCTCAGGTTGGGAACACTTACGATCTATTAAAGTTTATCTTAGAACAACTTCTGCGACTTGTATTCTGGCCAATGGGCAAACTTGTAAACCTTTGGGAGAGATTTCGGTCCCCATTCAACTTGGAGATCGTATTAAAATTTTAGACATATTGGTTATTCCCGAATTACCCTTTAGTTTGATTTTGGGTACCGATTTTTGGAAGGTTATGGGCATCGTTCCTGATCTTCGTCGTGGTGAATGGGTTTTCTCGGCTGAACCCACTACTATAGGAACCATTGGTATTCAACATTTCTTGGACGCCGACCAACAAAGGCGCATAGATACTCTGGTCAGTGACTTTTTCGCGAAATCAGCTTCTGAGGAATTAGGCCGCACAACTTTTGTAGAACTTAATATCGTGTCGAATAGTTCTCCTATTAAACAACGCTATTATCCTATATCTCCAGCGTTGCAGAAAATAGTCGATGCTGAACTTGATCGTATGTTATCGTTGGGCGTCGTTGAAAGATCCAACAGCCCTTGGTCCTCACCAATTTTGCTGGTTCCTAAAAAGGACCAGACTTATCGATTTTGTGTTGACTATCGTAAACTCAATCAGGTTACTGAGCGCGATGCTTATCCACTGCCTTACATTACTCAAACTTTGGACAAACATCGGGATGCTAAATTTCTCACATCTCTTGACATCAAGTCTGCTTACTGGCAGATTCCTATCGAGGAATCATCTCGACCTTATACCGCCTTTAGCATGTCTCTTTTGTAGAGAGGAACTGAAATATTTGGGTTATGTTATAAATGGTCATGGACTGTCTGTCGATCCTGACAAAGTTCAAGCCATCATTGAGATTCCTATTCCCTCTAACGTAGCTGGTGTTGAGATAAGCAAAGTCTTTCGTACATAGCAGCAGCGAGTAATGGGGGGGGGGGGCTAACTCTCTTGTGTCTGGTACTACCTGTGTTCCACCCGCTTCCGAATATACGGGGTGAACCTTGCAGGTGTTATTAATATTCGGTGGCGCCTCCTTTACAGGAAGCGACCTTCGGGACTCGTGCGCTCTACGTATCATTTGAGCTGGCCGGCAGGGTGTGTTCGACGAAACGTCCACCTTCAGGTAGGTCAGATCGAGAGAGGAAGGTTTTGCAGAACATCTTGCAACCTCCTTATTACTTGGGGTTTTAGAATTGGTCGCGTATAGGTAGCACCATTCAATATGAAGGCCGTCGCGCGCTGACAGTAATTTATTTTTATACATTCTAGTTCCTTTTAATTTTGTTATATGCTTGTTACTTTGTTACAGTTTCACGCCAATAGTATAAAGCATAAAAAAATGGATTTGGCTAAAAAAACTTCTCAAAGCATGAATAATTTTTTAATTAAAAAACACACATCAGAAGAAAGCTTGGACTGCTTGGCAAAAAATATCAGCAAGTTAATTCCAGATAGTCAAATAACAGCAAAAATGACATGTGGACGTACAAAAGCATCGGCAATCACTCGAAATGTTTTAGGACCCTATTCTCAAGTAAAAGTGATCTCTGATTTAAAATCTTGTTTTTATTTTTCAATATCCTCAGATGCATCAAATGTTGGCAATTGAAAACATTTCCATATGCTGTTCAATATTTTAATTGTAATAAAGGTATATGCAGGAAATTATTAGACTTTTACGAGGAAGCTGAAGAAACATCGCTAGATATACAGGATGTAACAAAATAAGTGTAAAACATTTCAGGGAGTGATTCCTCATCGAAAAAGAGATAGGGTATTTCATATAGAGAAACTTCATTGGAGCATCCCTTGTTAAGATATAGCCCCTTAAGTGGGTACATAAAATTTGTTTTACAATTTTTCTCACAAACACTAAAAATGTATTTTTTTGGTTTACCCCATGGTTGTAAGGGGTGGAAAACGCAACCACTAAAATTTATTTCCAATGTAACTTTTTCTCTTTTTATTTGTTTACCATTAAGAAATTTATTTCCAATAGCTTGTTTCATTCTAAACAAAAAATGTCTCTTGAATTTTTTGCCCAAAATTAATCAGTTCGCAGCAAAAAATTATTTTACCAACAACTACAGAGATACATCGTCATAAAACGAAAATGCGAAACTTATTTATCTAGTAAGCCGCTATTAGTGATATTGACAATTAAATTGGTATCACGCTGTCAGTTTGTAAATTTTTGTAGTTGAATTAATAATTGTGTGTCGTTGTTGTGTGCTTAATTTGTTAGATTAATAATTCACTTGTTATTAAAATGGCATACACAAATGAGGAAATGGCTGATATGCATTACGTTTACGGTCTGTCGCAGGGGAATGGATTAGAAGCTTCTAGAAGATATGCTGAAATGTATCCTCAACGGCAGCTTCCTTCGCATAGAATATTTGCCCGACTTCATCAACGATTACGAGAATATGGTTCATTCGACAAAAGAACGCAGGATTGTGTTCGCCATCGAGAAGTAAGAACAACACAGCTTGAAGAAGCAGTACTTAATTTGGTTGAAGAACAACCTACTAGCAGTACTAGAAAGATTGCTTTCGAGTTAAATGTTGATCATATGACGGTATTTCGAATTTTAAAGGAACAACTCTTATACCCTTACCATCTGCAACGAGTACAGGCACTGTTACCGCGAGATTTTCCGAACCGTCTTGAATTTTTCAATTGGATGCTGGAAATGATTAGAAGAAATCCTGACTTTCTGAAGACGATCGAATTCACAGACGAATGTACTTTTTCTCGGAACAAGATGATTAATTTTCATAATAACCACATATGGGCTGATGAAAACCCTCACGCTATTGTCCAAGCTAACCATCAAGAAATGTTTTCTCTTAACGTGTGGCTCGGAGTTATTGGGGATTATTTAATTGGCCCTCATTTTCTACCTCCTCGATTAAATGGTGAGGCATACACTCAATTTTTAAGAGAAGTGCACCCAGTACTGCTGGAGGAAGTTCCTTTGGGCGTCAGAAGGGATATGTTTTTTATGCATGATGGGGCTCCCGCTCATTTTAGTCAAGCAGCACGTCAGCATTTAACTCAAACATATCCAAATCATTGGATAGGTCGAGGAGGACCACAGAATTGGCCCGCTCGATCCCCGGATCTCGATCCTCTCGATTTCTCTACTTGGAGCCATTTGCAGAGTTTGGTTTATCCTACTCCTGTTCGCGATGTAGAGGACTTAAGAAACCGCATCATCGATGCGTGCAGGGTATTTAGAGAGACTCCAGGAATATTTGAGCGAATACGTGGCTCAATGCGCCGACGTCTAGACGCATGTGTAATGACTGAAGGTGGACATATTGAACATTTACTATGATTTCTACATGTTTAATGTTTTGTTATTAATAAATTAGTTTTTTATTGGAAATAAATTTTTAAACCATGGGTAAACCAAAAAAATACATTTTTAGTGTTTGTGAGAAAAATTGTAAAACAAATTTTATGTATCCACTTTAAGGGGCTGTATCTTAACAAGGGATGCTCCAATGAAGTTTCTCTATATGAAAGACCCTATCTCTTTTTCGATGAGGAATCAGTCCCTGAAATGTTTTACACTTATGTTGTTACACCCTGTATATAAATGCCTTAAAAAAATTACTATTGATTCCAATCTCAGCATGGATCAAATAAGTGCATATAGTGCAGACAATGCTTCTGTCAATTATCGTGCCCATAATTCTGTATATCTGAAATTAAAAGAAGAAAATAAACATATTTTTAAAGCCAATTGTTATTGCCATGTAATAAGTAATTGTGTGAAATATGCATTAAAAGGCATCGATGTTGATATAGAAAGCATAGTCATAAAAATTTATAATGAGTTCAGTTCATCAGCATTAAAAACACAAAAATTGAAAGAATGTTGTGAGTTTGCTCAAATAGAGTATAAGGAGCTGCTAAGACATGTACCTACAAGATGGTTGTCACTTTTGCCAGCTATAGATCGCCTTACTCAGAGTTGGTCTGCTGTAAAACATTATTTCTTAAAAAAAGGTTCAGACAACTGCCACAAGGTGTTATGGGACTTTATTTCAGAAGGTTGCTATAGCAGTAATAGCAGCAAGAATGACTGTTACCTCTTCTTCTTAAGTAATGTGTTGCCTGAATTTACAAAAGTGATTTTGCTACTAGAAAGTGAGAGCTTCACTAACGGAAATGGATCATGCCATGCGAAGTCTTCACGATCAATTAAAAAGTAGGATGGCTGATAATTTTTTTGGGAGTAAAGTCAGGACCATCTTTAGAAAAATTGATGGAGAAGAAAGAAATCAATTCACATCACAGGCACACATTTTTCTTCAAAGAGCCACTAAATATTTAGAAGAGAGATATGATTTCAGTCCCAATGGAATCTATAAAAAGTTTGAGCTTTTATCGCTCAAATCGGAGGAATTAGAGTTGACTTGGGAAGTGCTTTCCGAATTTCCCCAGATATTGAATATAGAGGACTCTGTTAATATTGACTCCCTTTATACAGAGTTTGCATGTCTGAAAACTATGTATAAGGCGCTTCCGAAAGACTTGCCAAGCGACGAAATATGGGCCTATTTCTTCAAAACAACACATCCACAAACTTTACAAATTTAAAGAAAGTAGTTTGTTTTGTTCTTTCAATTCCAACAAGCAATGCCTTTTGCGAAAGAGTATTTAGCCAAATGAATAGTTTATGGACTAAAGAGCGAAACCGAATGTCCATGGATTTAATCAAATCCGAACTGCAGACTCGTATCAATTTTGACGAGTCGTGTTCAGAAATTTTATCACTTTTGCAAAGCTCTGACGGAGAAAAACTAATAAAACTCGCAAAATCCAGTGATAAATATTTAAAAAAATGATCTATTCGCAATTTTATTTTTATAAGAGTTTTTTTATTTTTGTTAAGACTTATTGTATACGCTACCAAAACATAATTAATAAATGTATGTTTTTGAAAATAAATGTTTTATTTAAAGTACATATACTTCGAAAATAAGAAATACACATTTTTGTATGAGTGCACAACGCATAGCGGTAATGGGCGGCAAAGAACTACCACGACCCCATACCGTTGTCCTAGAATTGTCCCGGATTTTATAAGTTTCCATCTGACAACCCTAGATATAACTGATATAAGATGCAAGTTATGAGATGTGATTGCTGTCCTCTGTTTGCAGACGCTATGATATTATGTTGCAAGTATTTTAGAGCACACATCGTTATTTTGAATGTTAAGGTATTAGCGGCTACTACCTTTTCTAATTAATACTTTTATTCACATTAGTTATATACAAAGTTGGATTGCGCAACTGGCGCAACTCATCGTGAAATAAATAATTATAAATCCAATTCCATTACAATTCTTATACCCTTGGCAAGACTACGCCGTCTTTTCTCACGAGACTAAACACAAACACTTGAAATCTAATGTTTACTTTATAAAATATTTGAAATAGGTATGCAGTCACATAAAAGATTCTTTATGTGTGCTATCATATATAGTGAGGTTCAAAATTGATTAAGCTATGTGAACCGGTCTTAATTTTGAGAGGTTTAGTGACAGCACCGAAATGTATGGCATTTTAGAAACTAGACTTCAGTAGAATTTTCACCATGTCTCAGTACACACTAACCGAGCGTTCTGATATCGTAGAATTATACATTGAAAATCAGAAGTCAATTATTTTGACTCAACGTAAATTTCGTGTAAAATTTCCTGGAAAAAAAGCACCTAATCCGAATACAATTCGAGCATTATATTCAAAATTCAAGTCCAGTGGTGTGCTAAGTAATGTGTTGCGTGGCACTATACAGCGCAGAGCACGGTCGAACACAAACATCGCCATCGCACAGGATCTTTTAGCTGAGAGCCGAAATGTGTCGACTTCGCGCCATGCTCAGACTTTGGGCATCAGTAAATCGTCAATGCGACGCATCTTACGGTATGATTTAAAGTTGTTCCCGTACAAAATACAAATGGTGCACGAACTGAAGCCGGGAGACTACCCCAGACGATTGGAATACGCTGAAACGATGCGAAATTTGGAGAAAAGTGAAGATGATTTTTGGAACAAAATCATCATGAGCGACGAAGCACATTTTGACTTGAATGGCAACGTAAACAAACAGAATTGTCGTATTTGGGGCGACATAAATCCAGAACAATATCGTGAGCAGCCTCTCCATGACAAACGAGTGACAGTTTGGTGCGGAATGTGCTCAGATGCATCATTGGGCCGTTCTTTTTCGAAGATGACGATGGCGAAGCAATTTCGGTGAATGGTGCCCGTTATCGGGCTATGGTGAACGATTTGTTGCGTCCAGAGATCGAGAACAACGGCCTGGAAGACCACTGGTTCCAGCAGGATGGTGCTACGGCTCATACATCTCGTCTAACCATCGAATTGTTGAACGAAATGTTCCCAGGCCGTTTAGTGTCAAAAAATGGTTATTTCTTCTGGCCGCCGCGTTCACCTGACCTGACGCCACTGGACTTTTTTTTTGTGGGGATATTTGAAGGGAAAGGTGTATGCTGACCAGCCAAAGACTCTCGAAGCGCTCAAACGTAATATTCGACGAGAAATCGATGCCATATTGACCGAAACATTGAAAAAAGTCATGGAAAATTCCAAAAAACGAGCCCAACTTTGCATCAAAGAAAAAGGCAAATATTTGCCTTTATATCATATTCCACTGATGATGTAAACAAATTGTATTGAGCCCAACTTTATAATAAAACCGGTCATACTTAAATTTATTGCGTATTTTTTTATTTACCGACAAAAAACATTGCTTAATCGAGTTTGAACCTCGCTGTACTATCATTCGTAAAGTCGCTGTTGGTTATACCGTGATATCATAAAGTTTCTGGGTCCAAGATGGCCATGGGGTGAAAAACGTCTGTCTTAATTTATATCATCCTTTTGAGAAAATTCGGATGAAATTTTCAGGTTAAGTGTCATGCTGACGTTAAAATTTGTCAATATATTAATCTTAATGTCAGTATGACACATAACCTGAAAATTTTATCAGATTTTTCTCAAAAGGATGATATAAATTAAGACAGACGTTTTTCACCCCATAGCCATCTTGGACACAGAAACTTTATGATATCGCGGTACTAATAGTAGGTGTATTCTGTGTGACAAAATAAATTATTTTCCATTAAAATTCATTGTGTTTCCAAAAACTGAGAAAGGTAATTGTTTTTTTTTTAATTTAGCCAAAACTATTTTATATTCGTATTTTGTTTGACTTTATAGATGTCAAAGGTGTACGAACAAAAGTTTAGAGATGCATGGTTAAAAGATCCTCTACTAAAGAATTGGTTAACTTCTGTAGAAAGTACGTCGGGTGTTGTTGCCAAATGCAAAGTTTGTGGAGTATGTTTGACAAGCCGCTATGCTGACTTGAAAAATCATGCAATATCTAAGAAGCATAAAAAAATGAAACTTTTTTCCGCACTTTTTTTCCAAAAAGAGCGGATGTCACACAAGCAAAAATAGCTGAAGCTAAATTGGCTTTATTTATTTCGCAACATACAGCGATTAATTTGTGTGATCATTTAATAGACGTTTGTAAATCCAGTTTTGAAAAGTGCGCGGAATATGTACAAATGCACAGAACGAAATGTTCGAATATAATAAAAAATGTACTTGCTCCTTATTTCATACAGGATCTTGTAGAAGATGTTGGCAATAATAAGTATAGTTTATTACTGGACGAGTCTACAGATATTTCAATTCAAAGGTATCTTGGAATTGTAATAATCTACTGTAGTTCAAATCAAAATGGGATTGTAACTTCTTACTTAGAATTAGCATGGTTAATAGGTAGTACAGCAGATGATATAGTAAATTGTATAAAAGAAACATTAAACAAATATAAATTTAATATAAAAAATTTAGTAGGAATTGGGACTGATAACGCTTCGGTAATGACGGGAGTTAATAATTGGGTACAGCAAAAATTAAAGAACGAAGTACCAAATTTGATTTTAATAAGATGCGTATGTCATTCACTACAATTGGCAGTGTCATTCGCGGCTAAGGAATGCCTACCTAGAAATTTAGAATTTCTTATACAAGAAACCTATAATTGGTTTAGTAAGTCCTCTTCTAGGCAAGCTGCTTATAACCAAATTTATAAATTATTAAATGATCATCACGATCCTCTAAAAATTGTTCAATCCTGTAATACGCGTTGGTTGTCCATAGAAACGGCTGTTAGCAGAATTTATGAGCAGTGGTTAGAGTTAAAAACACATTTTTCCATAGCAAAATCGAATGACAAATGTTACACAGCTGATCTTTTATACCAAATGTACGATGATGACATAAATTACGCATTTATCTCATACCTTCGACCTATATTAATTGATTTACAAAGAGTAAATAAATAATTTGAAGCGAATGATGCAGATCTAACAAAACTTTTAAATTCTGTAATGTTCTTGTTAGAATCGCTTGCAAGTAAAATTTGTATCCCTGGTACATTAACAACCAAAGATATATTAGAAGTTAACATAAATGAGTATATTGACAAATTTTGCTATTTGGGATACAATTTCGAAACGAAATTAAGAGAAACGAAGCAAAAAGGATTTTCCAGTGAAACAAATCTTAGGGACAGGTGCATTAATTTTGTAGTAATTTTAATAAATCAAATAAAAATAAGACTACCTGATAATATTAAACTTTTACGAAATATTTCTCAAATCAGTGTCGAAGAAGCATGCAAACCTATTAAAGGAAACATTATCGATTTACTAGAGAATTTTAGTAAACCGCCAGAGTTAATCGAAAAAATATAGAGTCAATGGCAATCAGTGCATCTTATAAAATGGAATAATCATCTGGACACAAAACAATTTTGGTATGAAGTTTACAATTACAAAAATGGTACAAGTGAAAATTCTTTCAAAGAACTTGCAGATTTTGCTCTAGAGTTGCTAATATTACCACATTCAAATGCTGAAGTCGAACGATTATTCAGCAGTATGAATCTCATAAGAGATTACGTTGTCAACGAGATAACCGAATACATCGGCTCCGTTACAAAGTGACTTAAATAGCGTATTAGAATCAATATTAAAAAGTGAAAATTAGTCCATCAAGTGCAGAGAAGAACAGTGCAACTTTGCACTGAGTTAAAACGATATAGGAAAATAGAGTAAGCAAGCAAACTTTAAAAGTAAATAGATAATATATCATAGGTTAGAACTTGTTGAGAATTTACTATATAAACAAAGTCCTGCATCAAGGCAAGATAGGCAACCAAATGTACATTGGGAAAAGAGACAGAGGCAGGCCAAGGAAAACGTGGAATATGGCGATAGCAGAAATACTGAAGGGGAGAAACAAAGAATTTGGAGAAGCTATGAAGGAAGCCAGTGACCGGGAGAAGTGGAAGAAATTCATACATTAGAGAAAGTAAACCTTTACACCTTATGGTAGAAAAGGTCTTGATTATATATATATATATATATATATATATATATATATATGAATCTCATAAAAAATAAATTAAGAAATCGACTTGAACTTCCTATGCTCTCTGCGAAGCTGTCGATCAAGGCTGAATTAAGTAGATATAATAAGTGTTGTAATTCTTATAACATTCCAGATACTGTAATACAGAAAATAAAAACCGATGAAACATATTGCTATGGACTTTTCCCCGCAACATTTTGAAGAAAAACATGATTTTATATTGAACTATTATTTTCTACGCCAGTGTATATTTTTGGAATTTATTGTTTATGATTGCAGATGTTATTTTGAACTGATCTATTTTAATTTGTGTGGTGGCACGCCGGATTTGATATCCGCTTCAGACACGTTTTGTTACCCGAGTAAGAGAGTCGCATATTAGAACATAACTCTTTATCTTTATTTCAAGTAATTTCGGTTTTTGTTTTTGAATTAATAGTGTTTGTGATTGCTGAAATCATTACCGAATTTATACGAGTTTGAATATCTCGTAGTTTTGATTTAATTGAACTCTTACTCGAGGTGTTTCTTATAGTAAGAAAAAAATAAAACTACGTAAGTTTATTTTATATTATATCATATTATTTCTTTACTGAATGCATTGATTATTGTATTATTGATTGTATGAATTTCTATATATTTTAATATTAATTTAAATATAAATGATAAAGATAGTTTTTCGTTTTTGTACATGTGGTATCGCGCATGTGTTAGAGATTTCGGTCTGACCGGTTTATCTGTTTGCTTTTGAGTTTGTTTATCAGGGATGAAAGAAAAAAGTATCTTTGCAATTTATTAGTGATAATTTAGTTCGCGATTCATTAGAGCACGTTTGAATTTGCTTTGCGGTCAATACTAGCAAATTATTTTACCTCTTTGTGTATAATTGTTATACATAGTTCTTTATGCTTTATAAAGAATCAAATTTTTTTATAAATTAAAAGATTCATTTGAGTAAAGTTGTGCATATCATTTTTATTAGCTTTCTATTTGTGTGACTAACAGTAACTTCAGTAAAACTAACAATATTCACAAATAAATTTTGTGTGGCGTCTGATAGTGGTATTAATACATTTACTTTTCCACGTTTTCCATTGGAAACCCGGAGAGGAAAGCAGTCCCATTTAAAGAAAGTAACCGACTGAGTGTCTAAGCTGGACATAGTTGGTGTGAATAGTGGTACATCCAACTTCGAACTCACTATTCATAGCAATATGTTAGTGAAACTAGAGATGAAGACTGTTTTGATATTGTTGTGTAATTGTAAGATAATTATCCACCAAATGTTTAATTTTAAAAATGTTATAGATTAAGACAACATTAATTCATTTAATAATATATGTATCTGCACTTTTGTTATATTTTCGTATATATTTAAATTAAACCAAATTAAATATGAGATTTTGTGTCATTGTATACATTTAGTAGATTTTTTGGTGGCAATAAAAAAAAATCTAGTGGAATTTTAGTAGAAAAGATCCTCCGATCTAGTGGATTTCTCGACATGAAGTTGACAACCCTGGCATTTATCCTAAATACAATGTTATATCTACTCGAGTCTACACACGACTAACTATAGGATTTCAAATACAGAAAATGATGTCATTCTATTATGTAATTTGAATGAAAAGATCTCTGATTGAAATGTGAATTTAATATACATTGCGAAATGAGTGTCGCAATAATATCTAATGGCGGGAAAAGAATTAATATAGTTATAATTTTATTACTTATTTTAGATAAATTAACTTTAGATATTAAAATTATATATATACTAGCTGTACCCTGCGCGCGTTGGTACGCCACCAACTAAAATAAATTTGAAGGAAAGACATTACACAAATATTCAATTCATTTTGAAAAAATTGTGACATTGCAGCGTTTCGTTTCAATTCGATACTTATTGAAGTGCTGTGGGATACACAATATTTCTTGTTTTTCCATCTGGTGCGTAAACGAATAAATCAGAAGGTTTTCCGACGCGTGAGCAGGCCACATAGAGCTGCCCATGTGAGAAGCATGGATTCTCCAAATTTAATCCGCACACTTGCAACGATTGTCCTTGTGCTTTGTTGATAGTCATTGCGAAAGCGAGTCGCACCGGGAACTGCAAACGTTTGAATTCGAATGGCATATCTGTCGGGATCATTGGGATACGTGGCAACAGTACGTCTTCACCTTTGAATTTTCCAGTTAAAATTGTTGCCTCGATAACATTGTTCATCATTTTCTTGACTGAGAGTCTGGTTCCGTTGCAAAGTCGTGGTGGATTTATGTTTCGAAGAAGAATGATAGGTACGCCAATTTTCAATGTAAGAACATGCGGTGACATGCCTGGCAAATCAAGCGAATTCAAGAATTCAGTTGGATAGTTGACAACTTCGTCTTGATTCACCACAGTATCGATGGACTTATATGTTGTCGTTTCGCCGGGTATTCCATTCTGAATGGTAACGTTGATGGTATTGACATAGATGTTTTTGGCCGCTAATATAGCACGCGTACTGAGCCACTGATGATTTTTGTAGTTCTGTGCAATGTTTGGGAAAACTTTTTGCACCAATTCGTCTATGCTTTCTGTGATCTTACAGAAGTTTGCTGGCAAGGTGATACATTGCGTAGATTCATCAATTTGCATTCGCCCATTTCCAATATCCATTAATAGTTTTGCAAAATTTCCAGCCGATGCATCCCGTTGTAGTTGTACACGCATGTTGGTTTTCAAAGTCAATTTCTGTAAATGACGCCATAAAACTGATGATTTGAGACATGCACTAAGTTCATGAGCGGGTGTTGAACGTGGTATAACCGGCAGTGTTTGTCGAAAATCACCAGACAATAAAATGAGTGCGCCACCGAAGATCCGTGCGTTTCCTCTCAAATCTCGCAGTGTACGATCAAGCGCTTCCAATGCTTTCTTGTGAGACATTGTACATTCGTCCCATATGATAATTTGACACGTTTGGAGTACTTTGCCCATTCCAGAGTTTTTGCTGATGTTGCATGTTGGTGCCTCAGTGTTTTGCAAATTCAACGGCAGTTTCAATGCTGAATGCGCTTTTCGGCTACCATCCAAAAGAGTTGCCGCAATTCCAGATGATGCAATGGCCAGTGCAATATTATTTTGTGATCGTATGGTTGCCAAAATGAGTGAAAGAAGAAAAGTCTTGCCTGTACCACCGGGCGCATCTATGAAAAATAGTCCACCGCTTTGTTCTGTGATTGCACGCATAATTCTGTCATACGCAATGCGTTGTTCTGGAACCAACTGCGCAAGATTTGTCTGAACAAATGTCCCCAGTTCGTCAGAATCAAAGGGTGTTTCTCGTTGCAAACCACGATCGAAAAGGTCGTTCGCTGGTCGGTTCGGAGCAGGCATTCCCAGTTGCACCAGTGCCTTGTTAGCGATTGCCAAACATATTGTCATGGATTTTTCCTTTCAGAAGAAAGAAGAAGAGAAGAAAAAATTGTAGAACAATATTGAACATTATTTGTAGAACATTTATAAATTTATGTATTTTATTTTGGTGTCTTTATATTTTTATTTCAGACGGGGAACGATATAAATTTAAATTTTATAAGATGAATTTTGTAATGTTTGATTTTTATCCATGACTGTAGATCCAGGGCTAGATTGATATTCAAAGTTGGCGCCATCGTGGATGCTAGAGCGTGTATTGAGAAATATACATTTTTATTATTGTTTTGAGTTATTTAGGTAGGGATGCCCTAGCGTTTCCAGGACCTTCATTTTAGAGATTGATTAATGTCCTTGAAGATAGGTGGTCATAAGTGAATATTAGACACGACTTAATTTTGTTTAATATATATATTATATCTTGGATAATTCGTTATAATTTTTGGTGCGTCGTTTGTGTTTAAAAGTAATTTATCGTGGTTTTACAAGTCTTTTATACTTGTAATTTAATTTATTTGAAACACCTATCTAAAGAAAAGGAATCTCTCGTGCTGTATTACATTAATTAATGTAGGTACCTTTTATAATTATTATTAATATATTGAAGAAAGCGCTATAAATAATTTGTAAACTTTTGTAAAATTTTTATATATATTCAGAAAAATATCTAGAAAATTTGTTAGACTGTTTTTTTGGAGTTTGGTTTTTATTCATATAAATATTTCAATACGTAGGAAAGTGGGGACAAGTTTGTGTGATGTCATGTTAATGCATGCATGACGGTCAGAATTTGATTTCGCGCGCAAGATAAACAAATCTTTATTTTGACGTTTGAGTTTTGGGTTAAAATTATTGTTGACATCTGATAAATTTTCTTGTATATTATTAATTTTGTTATCTTTGCTCGTGTTTATTCAATTCAAGGTTTTTTAATGGTTTGTATCTTCATATGACATCCAAGCCTTTTTTATCCTTGTTGCTGTGCATTTAACAGTTTAACGTTACACTTAGTAAAGTTGATTTTTTTTTATTTTTATTTTTTTTAAATAAAATTGTAAGGGGGAAAATGTTTGTATAATTTGTCTGACACCTTGTATTATTTTATGACATTACCCGAATCCGAGAGGATCGACCCTGGAGAAGTGAGCTCAAGGAAGGCAACACGACTGAAGACAGCCGGCAGACTAAGTTGCAGTGCGAACTTAAATCTAATTAGCAATTAAAAGCACATTCCACTGCAATATGTCTTCAATCAAAATCAATGCCTCATTATACACGTTTGGTGTGAATTGAATGTCCGTATTTTGATTCGCAGTGCGCAATCGATGTAGAATATCTTCACTCATGATCCTTGTATTTTTCCCAAAGATCTTTTGGATTAGATGGGAAGCAGGTTGTCAATATTATAGCAAATAACGTGCGTATTTGCTGTGGTCGAGCAGTATTCGATTCATCAGCGAGTGCAGTGTCCCAATGTGCATCATTCTCAAGAAGATTTAGTTCCTGGCAAGCTTGGCGATAAGTGGCGCACAGCTGACCGTTGACTGTTCTTAAATCTTGGAAGGATGTCGGTCCACGTACATTGTACCTTGTTTGCGACGTTGAAACTTTTTAGCCGATGCATTCCATCTGTAGAATTTCGGTACCTCAGAATAAAGTAGAGTCTTTGCAAAAAGATCATCTTGGCACAATGAGTAAAATGCAGTTAAAGTTGTTGCGGGTGGAACCAATGCTCTTGCACGTACATTATCTGCTGTGAAGTACACGCGCTGTCCATTCTCGAGATGCACCGCCAAGTGTACTACTGTTGGATGTCGTTCATGGATTGGAAATGATAAGATACGCCATACTGCTTCATTGCTGCTAATGTAGCGTCCAAGTTGGTATTGGTTGATTTCATCGAGCGGTGCGGCCACATTCCCTACTCCGAAGACTGCCATGTCGCTTCCTTTGTTGACATATTTGCAAATGTATTTGATCGACTTCACTGAATTGCAATACTCAACATTAATGTGTGCTTTGAAGGTCTTTGAGAGCAACGGTGAATATGGCACAACCCAACGATTATCGACTTCGACATCAACGTTTCGTACTTTCAGAACGATGGATTTGCTGCCATCCTCAACTGATCGTCGACGATACAGTGGGTATCCGTCATTGCCAGTGATGGTATCAGAAACCAAGTTTCTTGGGTATCGTTTCGTGCATTTCCCATCAGAAATGCATGGTGAATTGTTGTTGAATGCGCCATATGGACCATGAATCATATTTTTGGTAACGACGTCGAATAAGTCTGGATCAATGTCCTTATCTGGTATTTCTGCTGAGATGATTTGGTCAATTTGATCTGGCGTAATTTTGTTGATTATCCAAACCAAAATATGTGCCTGTGACAATCCTCTTTTCTGCCATTCAATGGAATACATCCAGCAGCGTGTCTCTCCAAAAAAGTGATGCTTGATAATAAAATTCATCAAAGTTTTCAATTTTTGTTTAAATACGCGTGCGGTAATGTCATGGCGGTCTGAAGATGATTGTCCAGCTAACAGAAGTTCTTTAATTTCATCCCATGTTGGATTGCATGTAAATGTGATGAACAAATCTGGGCGACCATATGCGCGAACGTATGTCATCGCATCTTGTGCGTATTCATGCATGTGCCGTGGACTCCCCGTGAATGTAGAAGGAATGAAATTAAACTTAGGTAAATGTCAATTTTTCAGAGAGGAAGTGAATTATTTGGGTTATATAATTAACGAGAAGAATATCTTATTAGATCCTCAACGTCTAGATGAGATCAGAAATTTTCCCCGACCGAAGAATTTAAAACTTTAAGAGGATTCCTAGGTATTGTGGATTATTTTAGAAAATTTGTATCTAACTATAGTCAACAAACTTTACCTTTATTAAATCTATTAAAGAAAGCAACTAAATGGAATTGGTCAACAGAATGCGAGACATGTTTTATAAAGATGAAAGAAAATTTTGTGGAAAATTTAAAGTTACATCATCCTGACTTTAACCTACCATTCATTGTGCGTACGGACGCATCTCATCAGACCATAGGTGCAGAACTGGTACAGGTAAAAGAGGATCAGGAAATACCAATATATTTTATTTCTAGGACGTTGAATCCGTGCGAAATTAGATATACTATTTCTGAAAAGGAGATGTTAGCGATTGTGTTTGCCCTAACGAAATTGAAGTATTATTTAATTGGTAAGAGGTTCACGTTAGAAACTGACCATAAGGCTCTTATCAACATCACGAGCACTAAGCTTAACAACAATCGTATTTATCGATGGACGCTCCTTATACAAGCTTATGAAATATATATTAAATATAGATCTGGAAGGGAGATGATTACTGCGGACGTATTAACAAGAAAAGATGGTGAGATTAAGAAACAGAATATTATTATAAATCTGGTAGAATTACGAAAACAAGGGATATTCTCTTTCAAGCAAATTAAACTAATACAATCATCTGAGGAATTCTTAGAAATTAAAGAGTTATTAAAAGAAGTGGATAATTTCAAAGGGATGAAAATTAAGGACGGTTATTTAGTAAAATTGATAGGCAAAAATGTTTTAAATGAATGGCATACGAGGAAAATTGCGCATTATTTACATAATAGGTATACACATATAGGAGCACGAAAATGTTGGCTTATATTTCGAGAAGCTTTTTATTGCATCAACGACGAGCGTATAATTAAGAGTGTTGTAAGGAATTGTCAGGTATCCGAATTAGCAAAGGATAAAAATATAACTCATAAAAATATTAGTCATAATATAATCTCTTATGAAAAACTTGATTTAATTTCTATAGATTTCTTATCGAACTTAATTCCTAGTACTAAAGGATATAAGAACATACTTGTAATATGCGACATTTTTTCTAAATTTATTAAGTTAATACCAACTCAACGATGTAACACCGAATCTGTGTTGCAAGCTTTACAAGATTATTTTACTCAATATGGTACACCTAGAGCAATATTGTCACATCATGCCACTTATTTTACAAATGATAGATATCAAGATTTTCTTCATATTCGCAATGTTAAGACTTATTATACATCCATCAGATATCCACAAGGTAATCCTACTGAGAGATATATACGAGAAACTCTCAAGTACTTAAGAATTTTATTAAATGATAGACATAATAAATGGGCTAAACATTTACGACAAATCGAATTCGTAATAAGTAACACACCAAGTACTGTTCATAATTACTCACCTATAACAGTTTTTACCGGAGAACTCCCAGGAAGACCATGGGAAAATAAGGAACTAGTTGGTTTAACAGAACGTTTACAGGATGTTAGAGATAGACTTAAGAAAAGGAAAGATAAGTGGGAACGTAAAAGGATGCTAGTCCAACGGAAGTACAAAACGTACCAAATAGGTGATTATGTAATAGTCAAAAGATTGCGGGTAACAGACCGTAAAAATAAAATCATGGCAAAGTTGTTAAGACCTTATCAAGGTCCATACAAGATTAATCGTATCTTTGGTAATAATACATACGAATTAATAGAAAACGAGACTAATTTAATTAAAGGAAGAGACCACATAGCAAAGGAGAAATGAATTTTATAACATCTCAATTTACATTAAGAGAATAAGTCTAATCTATAATTTTAATTTTTACAAAAATATTAGCCAGTTACTTACTTAGATAAGTTTCGGACAAATTGGTATGTTACAGCTCGAAAGATTACTAATATAAATTAACCTTAATTTAATATTCAATGACTAGTTTATAATATCTTAAAATACACATTTTCTTTATCAAAATAATGTTCCGATATAAAAATATAGCTTTAATACAATTTCTTCATTATATATTTAATAACAAGTTATTTAAAAATAAGACTAGGATACATTTTCTTTAAATAAATAATTATTGTTTATATAATTTGAGTTCCTTTTATTTAAAAAGATTTATATTTTTTAAAAAAAAAAGTTTATTAATTATATACTTAGTTGCATGGTAATAATACCTTCAATAATCTTGTGAATCTTGGGAAAACTATACGAACGTATGGTAAAGGAAAGACTAGAGCAAGAAATAGAAAGTAGAAGTGGACTGTCAGAGAGACAATTTGGCTTCGTAAAGGGAAAGTCGACGGTACATGCCGCTAGGTTCCTGGTGGACTTGGCTAGGGAATCTCAGGGGAGATGGGAAGCTGCGATAGCCCTGGACATAAAAAATGCCTTTAACACAGCATCATGGAACAAGATCTACTCAGGCCTAAAGAAAAGAAACATACCGCAATACCTCACAAACATAATCGCAGAATACTTCTCCAACAGATCCATACTGCTTAGTAGGAAGAAAAAGATGATGGTGAACGCGGGAGTACCACAGGGGTCAGTACTGGGGCCACTACTCTGGAACGTGATGTATAATGGAGTATTGGAACTAGAGTTGATAAGGGGTGCTACAACAATAGCATATGCAGATGATCTCCTACTGGTCATCGAAGCCGAAGATGATAGAGATCTGATGTTCAGGGCCAATGAATAGTTAGAGGCAATTGCAAAATGGATGACCAGAAATGGTCTACAGGTCGCGCCGCAAAAATCGGAGGCCGTAATCCTGAAAGGCCCGTGCAAGAGGGGGCATATCTCCTTCAATATGCTGGGAAGAGAAATAACCCCAAAAAGAGAGCTCAAATATCTTGGGGTGGTCATCGACGATAAGCTGTCCTTCGCCCCCCATGTAAAATACGTAGTTGGCAGAGCAGAAAACACCGTATCCGCTATGCAGAGGATAATGCCAAATGTAGGAGGCCCAAGTAGCATCAAGCGTGCAATTCTCTACGAAGTTGCACAGTCGCAGTTGCTGTACGCGGCCCCGGCCTGGGCAGATGTCTGGAGGGTGCATAAATACAAAGACATGCTAGAAAGGACACAAAGAAGATCACTCCTTAGAATTGGCAGTGGCTACAGAACGATCTCGAAAGCCGCAATACAAGTGATAACAGCAATTCCACCTCTCCAGCTTCTGGCAGGGGAGAGATTCCAACTTCATATCTCAGAAACCGGGCACACGAACGATACGAAGACAAGAGAGCGACGGAATACCCTGACCAAGTGGCAAACTGCATGGGCAGAGCGGGCGAGGACAGCGGAATGGACTAGGAGATTAATACCGGGACCTGATACCCTGGGTTAAATGCCAGCACAGAAGGCTGAACTATTATCTAACACAGTTCCTCTCAGGCCATGGCAACCTTTGTAGCTACCTCAAGAGGATAGGGAAATCCGACGACGACGCCTGCCCTCACTGTGGAAAACCCGACACTCCCGGACACGCTATATTAGAATGTGACAGATGGGCTAGAAGTAGAAACCAGCTTATCATAGAACATGAAGCAGAACTGACAATAAACAACATTGTGAACCAGATGATGGAGACCTCAACGAAGTGGAACAAAATAGCGAAGTTTATTACCACGGTTATGTCCAGAAAAGAGGAGGATGAAAGAGCCCGAAGCAGAGAATAAAACAATAAATAGAGCTTGTAGACAAACTGGCGCGACCGATGATATGCGTTCTTCTTATGCGGTTCCAGCGCGCTGAGTGTGACGACGAAGTAGGGGGTTTTAGTCGGTAAGAGTCCGGCACTCTCTCGGCGAGGCCAGGAGTCCATGAGGATTTCCCCCTACTAAAAAAAAAAAAAAAATCTATAATAATTTTTAAAAAATACTAGCCAGTTACTTACTTACTTCTAATGAAGGGAATTATATTCAAATGGGTTAAAAAGAATAGGGGAAAGATAAGTTTCGGACAAATTGGTATGTTACAGCTCGAAAGATTACTAATATAAATTAACTTTAATTTAATATTCAATGACTAGTTTATAATATCTTAAAATAAACATTTTCTTTATCAAAATAATCTATGTTCCGATATAAAAATATAGCTTTAATACAATTTCTTCATTATATATTTAATAACAAGTTATTTAAAAATAAGACTAGGATACATTTTCTTTAAATAAATAATTATTGTTTATATAATTTGAGTTCCTTTTATTTAAAAAGAAGATTTATATTTTTTTTTAAAAGAAAGTTTATTAATTATATACTTAGTTGCATGGTAATAATACCTTCAATAAGTTAATTTTATAAAGTTCAGTTTTCACATTATAAAATAATTAGTTTGATCTGTTTCCATTCATTTATATATCAATTTTATTCAGTTTTACAAGACTAGAGTTTTTAATAAACTATACAAGATACAACCTTCGTTTATTCACATATACTTTTTCCACTATTATAGTACTTAATATGCCGAAAAAATTACTTCTTCGTCGAATTTTTACGTTAGCAATGCGGATAATGATATGGTACAGCATACATCATTATTAAATTCTTCATGTATTAATCAATTTGTCCCAAGAATGTTATATCTGAAATATAAGTTTGGAAAATATCACTTGTTAATTCAAAAGTTTGTAATAATGTTGTAAGGTCAATATTAGTTTTTTAAATCACATTGCCGAACTGTTTTGTATATTTTTATTTGTTTATATATTTAATTCGTTCTTTAATTATTTTATCATAACTTAATATCGCGAGAAATTGAGATTTTTGAAACTAATTATGATTATAATATCTTTGTACAAATTTCTGTAAACATTATTATTTAATATGACTTTTGGATGCTCCTTGTTCAAAATAGGCAATTGAGATCACGTGAGTGGGTTTTATTAGTATGATAACAGGCAGTTAGAGAAATATCTAACGTTATATTACTAAAGAGATGCAATGAAGAAACTTTTAAAATTTTCTTATTTAAATTGTCAAAATTATCTTTTTAATATTTTTAGGATTCATTGTACGATTTCTAGGAAAATATTATTAATACTTCTAATACTTTCCTATGGTAGTCAAGACGAAGAAAACAATATTATTTATAGAGAGATTTTTGCATGTAGTTAAATGGTATAGACAATTTAGAAAATTCTTCCTTGAAATTATTCTTTAGATTGTTTAAAAATACTTATATATTACGAGAAAGTGGTATTATTATAATCACTAATCATATTTACCGTACTGGAAGGTTATCTTCGATAGTGGAAGCACTTAAATTCTTATTTACAATTATATTTGAGATTTTCATCACATCCAAAACTAATTTTCGTTCAAGCAACATTTATAAGAAGATCCTGGAACCCTTTTGGAACATTTTACAGAACTTCTTATTGGAATACAAATTGTACATAACCTAGTGGTGGACTTCGTAAATAAGGATCGTTAGCAGTTCTACGAAAGGAATATCTACTAGACGTTCGAGACAAGCCACCTTTCACCTTACCTAGCAGTTCCTGTTGGATATTTTCCGTGTTTATATCATCCAGTGGATAAGCAGGTTTTGAAATCAACAGGTATCCAAGTGATAATTGTTATTAATATAATCATTAAAGGTATAACATCTCTTGCTGATAGATATTTTATTAATATAAACTCACGTTATTTCAAGGGACATATCACCTTTTATTTTCAATATCAAACCTTGCAAATTTTAATTAATAGTTTTAATAATTGTATAAACTATAACCGTGACATTTATCTTGTGATCTATTTGAATTCTGAATAGGCAACCTAATATAACTTGCTATAAAGAGGGTTGCATGCTTTCATATTTTGACATATTGCAGTGGATTTTTCCCTGCAGAAGAAATCAAAGAAGATATATAAAACATTATATTTTGTTATATTTTTGTATATTGTATTCTTAGGCGATTTATGTAAAAATGTAAAATTTTAGGTGATAATTTATTTTAATGTGAATTTGATCCATGATTGTAGGTTGTCCGGGCCTAGTTTGATGTTTGAACTCCGCGCCAAGCAGGAAGTTATAATAATTTATGTATATATATATATATATATAGTAAACCTAATCAGTAGGCGATTAAAGGTCTGTATATTACTTCAAAATATATGTATTTAAAAAACTCTACATGTTTCGGCTGTATACGCCTTTTTCAAGAGAATACAAAATATGAATCATATTTTCTATTCTCTTGAAAAAGGCGTATACAGCCGAAACATGTAGAGTTTTTTAAATACATATATTTTGAAGTAATATACAGACCTTTAATCGCCTACTGATTAGGTTTACCATATCATACCAAGGTCACGAAGTTATTATATATATATATATATATATATATATATATATATATATATATATATTATCGCTATCTTGAGTTGTTTATGTTAGGTGGGGATGTCATGGCGTTTCCTGGAGATTCATTTTAGAGATTCCTGAGTGTTTTCTGAGATAGGTGGTGTTGTTATTGATATTGAACAAGACTTAATTTTGTTCAATACATATAGTTTTGGATAATTCGTTTTGTTTGTTTGGTGATTTTGATTATGGCAGAAGCTGTGCAAAATATAGCAAATGAAAAATCTGGTTTGCCTGCTGATGTAGAAAGTTTTTGCGCATTTGTTGGACATGAACTAATGACCATGCCAAACAAATTGCGCAAGAGATGCAAGTGGGAAATTATAAATGTTTTAAATTAAGATTAGATAACGAAGAAGAATTTAATGAATAAATGTATTGGTAGTTCTAAATATGGTTTATTAAAATTATTACTTTGGTTCGATTAATGTTTATTTTTGTATTTTGTAATTATACACTACATATTGCTGTGGTTTTTTCCTGCAGAAGAAAGAAAAATAGAAGAAAAGTTATATTGAACATTATTTGAATAACACTGATTTAAAAATGTATTTTATTTTATTATGTATATTTTATTTCAGACAGACTACGATAAAAATTTAAATTGTAAATGATAAATTTTGTAATGTTTGATTTGATCCACGACTGTACATTATCCAGGCCTAGATTGATGTTCAAAGTCGGCGCCAACCTGGAAGTCATATCTAGTACGGAGAGATATATATATTTTCTCTATCTTGATTTGTTATGTTAGGTGGGGATGATGGCGTTTCCTGGAATTAGATTTTAGAGATTCACTAGTGCTTTCTGAGATAGGTCATATTATTTTGGATATTAAGCAAGACTTAATTTTGTTTAATATATATATTTTGAATAATTCGTTTTGTTTGTTTGGTGTTTCGATTGTATTTTTAAAATTCATTTGACGTGGTTTTACGAGTCTTTTAAACTTGTAATTGATTTAAATTAGTAGACCAATCTGTAGAAAAGAAATCTCTCGTGTTGTGTATTCGATACATTAATTAATGTAGGTACTATTTAATTATTATAATTTAAGTATTGAAAAGAGCTCTATAAATTAGTAATTTATGATCTTGTAAAATTTTTTATAATCAGAAAAATATCTAGAAAATTTAAAAAAATTTAAAAAAAGGTAATGGACATGACGCATAAAATGATGCAAATGATGATGAAAATGATACAACAAAATTACAATGACATGGATAGAAAAATGGAACAAATGATGAAAATGATAAAACAAAATCACAATGACGTGGAGACGATAAAACAACAACAAGAGGATATAAAACAACGACAAGAGGATAGGGAGAGAAGATTAGAGAGAAAATTGGAAGAGATAATGGAACAAATTGTGCCAATACACAGCAACAAACAAACAGATAAAGATATTATAGAAGATTCGTTTCCAATATTAATTAACGATCAAAGCATGCAACGAAACACAGTTAGTATGAACCAATTCTTAGAAGAAAAAGAGAATGGCAGGAACAAAAGATGATGTACATGCAAAAAGAAATTGACCAAGTGAGAAAAGAGAAGAACGAAGCGAGTGTGCCCGCGTTCATCACTGTACCAGTTCAGAATGAAGTATTGCCGAAATTTTATGGTATGGCAAATACCAATCCAATGGGTTTTCTCAAGAAAATAAAAAAAAAGTCTGGAAGATGTGCCTGGGGACCATAAGAAACTTCAAAAGATAGGGAACTGTCTCAAGGACGATGCGATGACCTGACATGATATCGGATGAGGTGAAGACTATGGAGGAGTTCGAGGCCAGGTTTACCAGTCAATTCTGGGGAACAACAAGGCAAAATAGAGTAAGAAATGATTTATTATTTGGTAGCTATAGTAACAATAGTAATGAGTCACGAGAGTCTTATGTTATGAGAAGACACTCAATTTTGAAGTATCTGCAACCTAAAATTAATGAAAGAGATTGAGTATGTCAATTAAGTAAACATTTCGATGCACAAATAAGTCAGGCAGTAGCCGTACAGAATATTAGTGATATGCAACAGTTTATCGAACTGTTGAAAAGATTAGATGACATGGAGTATAGTAAGAGATATCAGAGTAATTATGTAGACAGAAATATGGGTAGAAATCCATATTCTAGAATGAATGGCAATAATAATAATAATAGTACATATTCAAGTCCTCACCGATCAAATAACTATGGTTACAGAACTAATAGAATGGCTTCACCAGGTAGAATAGATTGAAATATTTTAGAAAAAAGCCATACATTTGTGAAGAGCGTGTTCAGTAGTAATATAAGATCCGAAGAAGCTACATCGTAGCGAAACATGTCATCTATTTATTAATATAATAAAGTGTAATATATACTGGAAACTAGTATAAGTGTTTTACTTAAATCCCATTTACATAAACATCAAAAGTTTTCACAAAAGAAGATTGAGCACTTTTTCAAACGAGTATCTGCTGGGGAAAACAACACAGTGGCAGACCAATCACCATTGCCATCATGCTCCTATAATGCACCAACCGAATTAGACTCTGATTAATGTATACTTTGTGCAGTTTCTACCAGTTTTATAGTTATAGTACCTGTTTCAGTTTTACCTGATATGTATTGATAATCTTGTTGTATTAAAGTTCAGTATAATATTGCTACTGTATAGATAAAATTTGGTGTTAGTTTTAATTCCTAACGTACCTACAACTTTATTTCCTTTCGATAAGTCGGACTTTTCGTAACTCGGGCAGATCTTCGCCCCATTTAGTACGAGTTATCGAGCTTTGACTGTATATGGTAAATTCAATTTGTTGGCGATCTAAGGTCTGGTTTTACTTCAATATAAATATATATATATATACATATATATATATATATATATATATATATATATATATATATATAAAACAACCCTACATGTTTCGGCAAATAATGCCTTTTTCAAGGAATATAAAATATAAAATTTTATATTTTATGTTCAAAATGCCAGCCCAGATTTAATTTAGCTGGATACTGTGTGTGGGTTTCTGTGCTCAGTTGTCTATTTTTCTTAGACCAATAATCGGTTATTTGGGAATTGTGAGACCCATACAATGGAAATGATGTTTCAACGGTAAAAAAAATATTGTTGATAAAATTTTGATTTTCTTGGACTTTGTGCATTATTGTTTCACAAAATTCCAATCGATTATTTTGGTCATGTGGAAATATTCCTTGACTAGAACGAAATTTCCGTGACTTGTATCCATTTCTTCTCAAAACTCTCTGTACTATCCGTTGTTTAATTCTACTTTCGTACGATATTTGTTTTGCACTAAACACATTTACTTCAGCTGCAGCAGAAATCGCAGTTTCTCTACCTTGCCGTGCTTCGTTGATATACCTATTTCTAGGCTCGTCGTCTTGTAAATGTAAACACTTTCGGCAATTTGTTACACATCCAAAAGTCTCATACTTATGAATAATATTAACTACAGTATGTTCAGTAGGAGTTGGACGATTTTCAAACGCAAAGGCAAATTGTCCAACGATTTCTCGTAAAGTACTACCTGCGTAATATAAATGAACTGCGTGTTAAAATAATAAACGCTTTTCGTACAATAACGCCTGAAATGCTGGCTAACGTCCGGCAAGAATTTTATTACAAATTGGAGTTTGTATTATATTTTATTACTCTAACTGCTAGAACTTTAATTTATTTTGTACCTGTAAGGAGAATACATGTTTCGTTTCAAGCCACTGTAAAAAAATACTGTAAATAAATTATTTTTGTAATACACATTTAATTGAACAATAGTCACGCCTACTAAAGGTTAACTACCGATAAGCCAGTTACATCGTCGCGCACCGGGATACCTTCATATTCTCCACTACAAATCAAACATTTGGCATCGCCGAAAAATATTTGTCTCTATTTTTTACCGGGTTCTCACTCGCTCTTGCTATTTCGAATACGGAATTAAAATTTGTCGACTACGATTATATATATGTATATATATATATATATATATATATATATATATATATATATATATATAAAATACAATTTTTTAATATAATGTTAAAAACGTACAAAACATAAAAACGCATAACACATAATGTCATACTAAAAACTACGCACCTTAATGCAGTTGTATATAAGACGTATTACCGAAATTACATAATTATTATATCTTATATAGTAGATAAAGATACTCTGCCTTATGCATAGTCATGAAGTTAATAGGGTGTTAGTTCGCTATTAGTTAGTAGCCACTAAGAGCGTACTAAGATGCTTTTATCTTCTCGTATTTATAGTCGCGTATTTCATCATACTTAGTGGCTACTAACTAATAGAATCTTAGCAGAAAAAAATATATGATAACGTGAAAACGGAATCCGCAGGCATACCCATTTTGCTAAAGAAGACATTTAAAATTGTTTACCTATTGGAATTGCTGGTTATTTTAAATACCATTTGGATAATCTTATTGGTTTTAATATATTTTGTGAATTTTTACTTTTAAATTTGATATTTCGTTGAGATAAGAAGAATGTAATTATAATATACAGGGTGTCCAGAAACTCTCCTGACAAACGAAGACCGGAGTTTCCTCAGATAATTTTTAGACAATTAAACCCAAATTCACCTAGTCCGAAAATGCTTCCTAAGGGAGCTAGAGTTCTTTGAAGATGGCGCCTTGTATTTATTTTTTTTTAATTCCTCCAGAACGCTTCTATTTAGAAAAACAAAAACTGGTATGCTTATTTATCCTCCAGAGATGAATCGATTCCATCAATTGCGAATTTCTAGTACCGGTCATAGGCGTCCGTTTTGGGTAGGTCAACGGTTATTTTAAGGCACAACTTTTTTGTCTTTAACTTTTAAGAATTTGTGACACTAGATTATTAAATTTTCAGGTATTCCAGTACTAAAATGTACTCTTACTTTAAGTCGGTAGGATACACCGTTTTCTAGAAAAATCGATTTGTAAATTTTTGGTTTTTTCTTCATTAAAGTTCAATTTTTTTTTTTTGCAATAGTTAGCTCTGAACTGCCAACAGAAGTAAAACCTACGTTTTTCATTGTCAAATTGTTGTCAGTTCGCGAAGTTTATCTTTGTTGAGGAAAGTCCAGAAATTAGCGTTCGAAGACTATCTGCCATGTACTCCACAATTTCAGAATCTTCCGTAGGAAATATCTTACACAAAGAAAATTTATATCCTTTTCATTTTACAAAGGTGCAAGCACTGCTAGAAGGAGATTTTCCTGCTCGCGTAGATTTCGCTAGATGCTTACAAAATCAGAAAAATCAAGATGAAGATTTCTTCAGGAACATTTTGTTTGGTGACGAAGCTACATTCTCAAAAAATGGAATTTTTAATGTACATAATGCACATTATTATTCGTACGTTGGTGACAATCCCCACGTTGTTCAAGAATTTAAGCATCAGCATAGGTTTAGCATAAACGTCTGGATAGGAGTAGTTGACGATTATCTACTTGGACCTGTGGAATTACCTGCTCGTTTAAATGGTACTGATTACTTACATTTCCTGCAAAATATTTTACCTGATTTGTTAGATGAGGTGCGTTTAAATATTCGGCAAAACTTATGGTTTCTACAGGGCGGCTGTCCGGCCCACTTTAGCAGGAATGTACGAGACTTTCTAGATAATAACTACGAAGACCATTGGATTGGAAGAGGCGGTCCTGTTGCTTGGCCAGCAAGGTCGCCGGATTTGAATCCTTGCGATTATTGTGTTTGGGGATACATAAAAGCATTTGTTTATTCCGTTCCGATACAAAATCGCGCACAACTCTGGCTAAGGATACAAGATGCTTGCAACGAATTTAGAAATAACTTTGGAATTTTTGCAAGAATTCGGCGTTCTCTAAGCAAAAGGGTAAACTTATGCATAGAGACTAATGGTCACCACATCGAGCAACTTTTGTAACAATCTACCTTTGATACTTGTTCTTTTTTTGTTAGTTTCGTTCCATTGTAATAAATAATTTGTTTTTAATTTATTAAATTAATTTTCATCCATGCCTTGATAGTCCAAGCCAACTTCGTTGCTAAAAATAAGTAGGTACATAATAAATTGAACTTTAATGAAGAAAAAACGAAAAATTTACAAATCGATTTTTCTAGTCCTACCGACTTAAAGTAAGAGTAAATTTTAGTACTGGAATACCTGAAAATTTAATAATCTAGTATCACAAATGCTTAAAAGTTAAAGACAAAAAAGTTATGCCTTAAAATAACCGTTGACCTACCCAAAACGGACGCCTATGACCGGTACTAGAAATTCGCAATTGATGGAATCGATTCATCTCTGGAGGATAAATAAGCATACCAGTTTTTGTTTTTCTAAATAGAAGCGTTCTGGAGGAATTAAAAAAAAAATAAATACAAGGCGCCATCTTCAAAGAACTCTAGCTCCCTTAGGAAGCATTTTCGGACTAGGTGAATTTGGGTTTAATTGTCTTAAAATTATGAGAGGAATCTCCGGTCTTCGTTTGTCAGGAGAGTTTCTGGACACCCTGTATAATCTTACTTACAGTTTGTATTACTGAAAGTATATAATTTTGAAAGTATGGAAGATCTAATTGATGTACAAGCGGAGTTGCAAGAAGTTGAAGAAGCACAGGTAGATATCATTCGAAACCCAAAAGTATATCTGGAACGATTGAATCCATTTGATGTATAAACAATCTTCAATTTCAAAGAAAATACCGCAGAGAAAGGAAGTTGCTCAAAGAATTGTCAATTTAATACAACACAAACTTTTAACCGACAATAATCATGGAATACCAGTACCTCCTGAGATACAAGTTCTTGCAACAATTAGATATTTAGCGAAAGGAGCATATGGTGATGATATAGGTACAGTGAAATTCCCCTTCGCGGACACCCCTCTTACACGGACACCTCCCTTAAACGGACAGTTTCTCATGGTCCCGACCGGCTCTTATATAATTTCCATTGTATTAACTCTTTCTTGGACGGACATTCTCTTGAACGGACGCGGACACGAGAAAATGTTCTCTTAACCGGACAAAAAATAAAATAAAAAGAAACGCCTTATCGTATTTTTATATCCAGAGTATTGCTATTGCATTTCTCAATCGCGCCTCGCGCCAATTTCGCTGGGACTTCCCCGAGTTGGTCGGGGATTTACCGTTCTTATTCTTTGGGTGCACGCTTTCGATTGAATCTGCATTCAATATTAGTCTGACGTCTATGCGGAAAAGACACAGTGGGCGACACATTCATTGTAGAAATGGCTCCAAATAGAAAAATTCTCACGCTTAAACAAAAAATTGAGATTGTTGAAGTTTACAATAAAGAGAAATTAAGTGTAAGGAACTTATCCAAGCGTTTTAATATTGAAAAAACACAAGCTGCAGATATAATTAAACATAAAGAAATCCTTCTAAACAAATGGATGTCGAACAGCAATTTGAATGAAAGAAGCTTTTTGACGGGTGATGGTACTTAAATTGACAAATTGTGTTATGACTGGTTTACAGCAGCTCGCCATAAGGGGATTCCTTTAACAGGTATGCATATGATTTTTTTAGATAAGGTTTTCTTGTATTGATGCGTTGATTTTCTTTTCATATTAAATTCTAAAATAAGTATGTGTACATAAAAAGAGTGAGATTACCAATAGGTTTGTCGTGACAAAAACGCAAAAAAATTATTTTTTTTTAGGTCCGCTAATACGACGTAAAGCAAGAGAAATAGCCGCTTCTTTGGGACATTCTACATTCAGTGCTTCTTCTGGTTGGCTCAATAAATTTAGAATCCGTCACAATATAAGTTTTAAAGCGATTTCGGGAGAAGGAGCTTCGGTTAATGCTGAAGATGTTTCATCGTTTTTAAAAAAATGTCCTTCTTTGATTAAGGGATATTCACTGAGAGACATCTATAATGCCGATGAGACAGGCCTTTATTTTACGGCTCTACCCGACAAAACGCTCACATTAAAGAAGGAAAAATGTGTTGGGGGCAAGTATCCCAAAGAGAGGTTTACAATTTTGCATTGTGCAAATATGGCGGGTGAAAAAGAAAAACTCCTAATCATTGGTAAGGCAACTAAACCCAGAGCTTTTAAAAACATTAACATAAATAACCTGCCTGTAACTTGGAAATACAATAAGAAAACTTGGATGATAGGTCAAATTATGACAGAGTGGTTGCAAGACTTAGATTGGAAAATGGCTAAAGAAAAAAGAAACATTTTGATATTTTTAGACAATGCGGCATCTCATCCGAAAGACGTTCGCTTAAATAATATAAAAATATTATTTTTATCCCCTAATTGTACATCAGCTTGTCAACCACTTGACCAGGGGATTATAAAGAATTTTAAAACTTATTACCGAAGTCTAATACTCAAACATCTGCTAGTAAACATTGAAACTGCTGGTACAGCTTTTGAGTTAATAAAGAAAATTACACCACTGGATGCAATTTATTTGGCAAAAACCGCATGGGACAGAGTAACCAAAGAGACAGTTCAAAATTGCTTCCGCAAAGCAGGATTTAATCATGCAAATATGCAAAGTGAAGACCAGTTAGCTGAGGCTGATACATCTGGCCTAGAAGATGATTTGCCTCTTAGTGTACTTTCAGATATCCTCAAAAATAAGAATTTATTGAAATTGACGGATAATGAAAACATTAATGATTTTTTGAACGTAGATGAAGATTTGTATGTTGAAGATCCAGATTCAGAACAAGAAATTGCAAATCCAGTTGAAATACAAGAACTTTCGGAAGATTCTGATGTCGATGAGGTTTCAGTGCCAACAGAAGATATCCCAAATTATGGTAAAGCTATTACCCTGACCAAGCAGCTCAAAAGTTTTGTCGAAAATCACGGAGATACAGAGTCTTTGGAGCTTCTTTCTAAATTAGAAATACGATTTCAAGACGCCATTTTAAAGAAAAAGAGAAGACAAACAACAATATATGAATTTTTGCGTCCTTAAAGTGACTATTCATTTCACTGTTTTGTATTACATACTACATCTATGTATCTATGTACATATTATATTATACATACTTTGTATATATCTAAAGGAAATAAACTTTTTTTCTTAAGTCTAAAGTTTCTTATTTATTTTAAAAACATTTATATACATATACCATTTACATGTCCCAGTTTCTTTAATATATTCATTTTTCGTTAAAACACGATTTTTGTTGTACCTACTACATATTTCTTTTATGCGGACACCCCTCCTGAACGGACATCTTCAGTTGGTCCCGTTGGTGTCCGTTCAAGGGAGATTTCACTGTATATACATATTTAACTGGCACGCGATTCAAGGATATGAAAAGAATATTTTCTAAAACGAAAATTTGAGGGGATACTGATTATATTTATTTCTGTTTAAAATACAAATACAGTTGAATCTCGATAGTCAAGACATTTGACAGTCCGACATGCTCGGTAGTCCGACGCTCCCTCGTATCGGTCTAGACCTACAGATGATGCCTGTTGCGACCTGTCTTTCCCCGATACAGCAGTTTCGTTAGTTGCCTGCTGTGTTCAGTAGCATTCAGTAGCCATAAGTACATATTGCTATGAACTGTGATTTTGAAATTAGCTATGCCACCATTCACGACAAATCTATCCAGCTAGGATATTCAGTCGGTTTATTTCCAAAAACTGGGACTGCTTTCCTCTCAGGGTTCCAATCGGAAAAGTGGAAAATTATTGAGTTAGCAAAATAGTTAGGCGCCACTCAAACTTTGTTTGAGAAAAATTATAATAATATCTTTAAGTTACTTATTAAAATGTGTAGAAAGGATAATTAAATTAAAGAACACAATATAAAATTTAAATGAAAATTTAATACAAAAATAAAAAAAAAAGAAAAAAAAATCTGTATAAAGTATAAAGATTAATATTGCCACATTTAACAGGTAAAGGTTAAGGTAAAAATAACGCATGGAAATGATCGCAGCATGCGTCTAAAAATCCTTTATGACAGCCGATCAAAATTAAAAATAATAAATTACAAAGAAACTTTTTAATTTCTCCCAAGAGAACAAAATCAAAATAAACAAACTAACTTGACAGCCCGAAACAAACCCTAACGCATGTGCACACTTACATGTCAAAAAAAAATGCCCTTGAAATTCCCAACGTATAAAATTTTACAGTTACAGATTTTTTTACTAGAAATGTTAAAAACCTTCTTTGTTCTCTATATCAAAGAACTAAGACTAAAACTCAATAAGTCAATGTTAATACAATATTCAATTCATTCAATATAAAAAGATATCTTTAGACAATATATTTTACTTACGTAAAAAATATATATATTCGAGACACGTGAATAAGAAAGCTTTCAAATATCAAAAATAACGAGATCACATACTCGTTAAATATCGGTAATGAAATAAACAGCACCAACCACTAATTAAATCAAAAAGTAACCCGAAGTTACAATAAAAAGATAAAGATTTATCTTTAAATAAACACGACTTTCTTATCTCACATTACACTTGTGTCTGTCTTAAAGGTCAAATCAAGCGCGCAGGCTTAGAATGTAAAACCAGTTTTTTTCACAAAAAATAATAAATTTCAAAAATATACACTTAAGTTAAAAATAATTGTACAAAGATAAATACATAAATTTTAATATATTTATGGGGAAAAAACCACAGCATTTCCCCAAGGCTATCTGATGGAAAAGCCTGGACATGTCAAAATCTTTTTTATCAGATAGTCTTCCGCACTCGATGAACCATAAACAGTTTCGCACCCTGTCATTGCTGATCCCCGCACTCAGTCGATGCACAATTTCCTACTGGATCATCCTCCTCGATGTGCACCTGTGAAGCGAACAGCTGCAGAGCACCCATGTAATTTATATCTTCTTTTAACGAAATTCTAACTTCAAATTTATTTCAGCTTGTATGTCATATTATGTTTTGACATATTAGTTAATCTTATGTCATTTTGATTCTTGACATAATAATAAGCCTCATCCCATAAATCGCAGACGAAGAACACTCCAGAGTTTACAGTAGTCGGCGAATAGTTGATATCTTCCTCAACCACCTGGACATGTGTCACTCCCATGGATTTCGTATAAAAGAGAAAAAAAAATCATTTGTAATAATGCTTGTCTTATCATCAATACCAATAACCATATCATATAACTTTAATTTCTAATAATTTTTCATTAAAAAATTCTTCTTGCACCATAAAACTTTAATTTAATTATCTTAATTTCATAAAACTTGTTATAAATTATCAAAAACTTTCATCCTGTTGGACCTGAAGGATCAGCTCATACTCAAAAGCACTTAAGTTCTAAATAATTGTACAAAGATAAATACATAAATTTTAATATATTTATGGGGAAAAAACCACAGCAATATGTACTTTGCGCGATCATACACACATCAACATAATCTAAGGATATCAATTTTTTATTTTATTTGCTTGATTTTACTTCCGTTAATATTGTCTTTTGTTGTTTAGTTTGGTTGCTAGGTAACTTATAAACAACTATCTGTCAAAAGTATCCATTAAACAAGTACATTTAATGATAAATCTTAAAATGTTTTGAATTTTAACTTTAGTGTGTTACTTCTCCCACCATTTCTGCGTTGTTTCACAAAAATTAGTACCCATTGATAAGCGTAAGCATAAATTGCGTTAAAAGCAAACATGAATGAACAAAATAGACGTCGTCATTTGCATCCTGACGAAATGAATAGGGCAGTTGGAATGCTGGAAGTTGGAGTAAGACAAGTTGACGTAGCGGAGCGGCTAGGTACAACACAGAGCGTAATTAGCCGACTATGGCGACGTTACAGAGATACAGGTAATCCCAGGGAACAACATCTTGGAAGAAGACGCGCCACCACTGCTATTCAGGACCGGTACATCACTCTTCAGGCTCGCCGACAGAGTTCACTAACTGCTACTGAGTTCAAATCGCGTCTCCAGGCAGTGCATAACGTGACAGTCCACAGCCAAACCATCAGGGGTCGTTTAAGAGAAGTCAATCTTCACTCCAGACGCCCCCTTAGGGTTCCACCATTAACCAGGGGAAATCGAGGACATCGAGTAAACTGGGCTCGAGAACACTTAAACTGGACTCGAGAACAATGGTCGACTATACTTTTTTCTGACGAGTTGCGATTCGGATTAAGACCAGATACTCGCAGATTAAGAGTCTGGCGTCAGCCTGGTAATGCAGCAAGGCTACAGCATGGCCAAGACGTGCACAGCTACCGAGATGGTACTGTAATGATATGGGCGGGAATTATGCTGGGTAGGAAAACTGATCTCGTTTTTCTAGATCAATTCTTAAATGCTGAGCAATATATCCAGAATATTATTGAACCTGTTGTTCAGCCATTTGCAGAAGCGTTGGGCCGAAATTTAACCCTTATGCATGACCATGTACGACGACCACATGTGGCAAGAGTTGTTACCGATTGGCACAATGAAGCAAGAATTGAGGTTTTGCCATGGCCAGCTCAATCCCCAGACCTCAATCCCATTGAGCATGCATGGGATATGCTTCAGAGAAGATGCCTGCCACATATGGACGTTATACAAAATCGACGGCAACTGCAAGAACTTCTTTCACAACAGTGGAATCTTCTTCCACAAGAAGACTTGGACAATCTTATTCTGTCTATGCCAAGAAGATGTAGGGCGGTTTTAAACTCCTGAGGAGGTCCCACTCTTTATTAATTCCTTAATCTTCAAATTTTTTATTTCAATATAAGATTAATTTTGAATTGTTGTTTAGTTCCATTTTGTAGAATTTCTAATTTCTAATTAATAAATTATTATTAAAATTGTGTTAAATATTAATTTAAGTTAATTTCACGCATAGCTTATTTTACATTTAACTTTCAAGACAAAAATGGGTAAAAAGATGCACTAAATTATTTTTTTAAGCAAATAAGATATATCCTTAGATTATGTTGATGTGTGTATATCTGTTTACCTTTAATATTTTACTGTTAGTTTTGTTAAGAGTTGTGTGATGGCGAGCAAAAGTGGAATCAGTAAAGGTAAGCATAAAACTTTAACTCTTCCTAAGAAGTGGGAAATTATTAACAGGTATGACAGTGATGAAACTCCCACTGCCATTGCTAAAGTCTATGGTATCGGTCGACCTACCGTATATGACATTGTGAAAAATAGGAGAAAAATAGAACATTTTATAAAATCTGTTGAAAGACGACTCCAAGAGAAAAACCCTCAAAATGGGCGAATATCCCCAAGTTGAGGAAGCTCTTTATGTTTGGTTTAAACAGCAAAGAAACAAACAAGCCCCTATTTCTCGGCATATTCTAAAACAGAAAGCCCAATTTTTTTATAATGAAATCACAAAAGAAGATGATTTTCGCGCCAGCGATGGCTGGTTTGAAAATTTCAAAAAGTGGCATGGTATTCGTTACATACAAATGAGCGGAGAGAAATTATCTGCCGATGAGACAAAAGTTTCTAACTTTATCAAAAACTTAAACTCCAAAATCGCTGAACTAGGCCTTACGCCTGAACAAGTGTACAATGCCGATGAAACCGGCTTAAATTGGCGGCAACTTCCAACAAAGACATTGTAACAGAGGATGAAAAAATCGTTTCCGGAAGAAAACTTCAAAAAGAAAGAATCACCTTAATGGTATGCTCAAATGCCGCTGGTAGTCATATGTTAAAACTGTTAGCTGTGGGTAAATCTAAGTCCCCTCGGGCATTTAAGAACACCAAGACTGAATCTCTTCCAGTGATTTATATGAGTCAAAGGCGAGCATGGGTAACTAAAGAAGTTTTCCTTGCTTGGTTTTCCAACCATTTCGTTCCAGAGGTAAAACAACACTTGAAGGGTAAAAATCTGCCGTTACAGGCCCTTTTACTGTTGGATAATGCTCTCGGACATCCGAACATGGAGGAATTGAGAGTTAAGACAGCCGATGTTTACATAGAGGTTTTGTATTTGCCAAAAAATGCAACTGCTCTGATTCAGCCCATGGATCAGAATGTGATTATGACATTAAAGGCACATTATAAAAAGCGCCTACTGATGGATATCGTCAGCCAACCTGACGCAGACATCACAGCAATTTTAAAAAAAATTAACATTAAGGATGCCATTCTCAATGCAGCATTTGCATGGCATTTTAACTTTAATAAAATCCTGGAAAAATATTTGGCCAGAAAACCCACTCCTCCCAAAGAAAGATAACGGAAATAACCAATCTGAAGATAACGACTATGTTGTAGAGGATACGCTTACACTTTGCGATGATATGAACGTTCCACAAGAATCTTCGGAAGACCTGAGAAGATGGGTCTTAGACGACAACCTTGACTCGTGACCTTACAGATGAAGAAATAATCCAGGAAGTCGCGTCTAATGTTGAAGACGACACGATTGAGGAGACCGCGGTGGCAAAATACACTATCAGTAGTGACGAAGCTATGTTGGCTGCAAACACTTTGATACGCTGGTGCGAGGAACGTGAACTTGACTTCAACAACGTTTTAATGTTGAAGGACATTCAAGAAAAAGCTATGACAGACTGTAAAAGGAAACAAACAACTATCACAGATTTTTTTTAATCGTAAATTTGTACACCGTAGGTAATTCTTTAGAAAATTTGTAGGTAGGCCTACATTGTATGTAGAAGCCGAATCATATCGTGTTTTGTATTTTTTAGATATAATAAATTTGTTTTTCCATTTTTTAAAAATAACGCCTAAATTGATTATTTTATACCCTCACTAATGAAAGAATCCATAATATGTAATATGTACATACATCATAAATTGAATTTTTTGTCTTATACGGTTAATTTCAGTGAAATAGGGCTAACCTTTGGTAATCCGACACCGCCCCGGTCCCATAACTGTCGGACTATGAGATTTAACTGTACAACTATAATTTCAGAGCGGAGAAGTCAAAAGCATTCTACTTGGAGATAATGGCTATCCTTGCTCGCGCTATTTATTGACTCCATTACCCAATCACAAACGCCGAACAAAGATATAATAGGGCTCCCATTATGACTAGAAAGATATAATAGAGCTCACATTACGACTAGAAATGTCATTGAAAGAATATTTGGAATTATGAAAAATAAATTCAGATGTTTTTTCAATGGCATGAACATCAACCTTGACACCACAAAAGCTGGAATTGTTGCTATTGCATTCATTGCTAATATCATCATAGATGATAGACTAGAACATGGAGGTAGGCAAGACATGAACCACTTTCATTTTATTCAATTTATTCCGTCAACAATATACCGTCTGTTCGTTCTCAAAGTCGAACATAGGAATCTTTATCATGGGCTCACGTTACCTACCACCACTAGCAAAAAAGCTGATCTATTAATTAAATAATTCAAATTTCAAAGCAATACGTCAAGTTTGACATTCCATTCATTCAAATTTGTGTTTGACTGTTTGTTTATTTGTAAAAGTGCCAATTTGAACTTCAAGGATATTTGAAATTATGAGCACAGATGGCAAATACATTTTAGCTTCATTGCATTGTTAAAATATATAGCCAACGAAAGAGGTTATCCTGGCATAGAGTAAAGACAAATTTAAATTTAATTAAATTTACTATATTTAATCTCGAAATAATTTAGTCTTAAGTCTCAAGTCATTATTATATATTGTTTGTTTATGTGTGTGCTACTTTAATAACACATACTTTTTTCTTTTAGACTTAGTCGGGATTGCTATAAAAATTGCATAATTTAATGAAAACACTGATCTTCTAACTAGTAAGCAAGATATCAACAAAACAAATAAGCCTTTCAGAAGATTATTGTTCTTCACTTATATCACCAAGTGGATCTGATAATTATGATTCTGATAAAGATCCGTATTATTTCCGTTCCGATACTGAATCTAGTGAAATACACAGCCGAGCAAAAAATTTAGGTCACTTAAAGTAACTTAAGAAATTGCAAATAATTTTAAAAATAAAACTAATCAGGAAGTTATAGGTCTAGCAAGCGGTGAAGGTTTATATTGTTGGATGGATACTATTTGTCATATTTGGCGTCTGTCACATTCTGCCACTGTATTTGCAACGTTTGTTAAACAACAAAAATTAGTCCTAATTAAACATTCATATTTCGTTGCTTATTTTTCAGTTAAGTGTTAATTTTTTTTCTCTAAAACCTATTCGTTATATGGTTTATTGTGGATAGTGACGGTTTACTGTTCTTAGTGTTTATTTACCAGGCCTATTGTTGTGGCAAAAATGGTAGCGTTGATACAAGATGGTAGAGGACAACGTGAAACCGACTGTTGGTAGGAGCCTATGTGCTGTACAAAATGTGTACCAGCGCTATCGGGAGAATGGTCTTATAACCAGACGACCCAGATCTGGGCGAAGAAGAGTCACGAGTCAAAGAGATGATAGGTTTTTGTTGATGCCAAGCTTGCGGAATAGAACATCTTCTGCGGTTTTGCAACAAAATCAGCATTAAGAGGTTAGAGGTGTTAATGTTAGTGAATTGACAGTTAGAAGAAGGCTACATGCTAATGGATTGTTTCGCAGAAGGATGGCTACAGGGCCAACATTGAACCGCCAGCATCGAAGAGCAAGATTGGATTTTACTCTAAATCATTTGGCATGGAACGATTATCACTGAAGCAAGGTACTCTTTACAGACGGGTCACGTTTTTGCTTCAATGGACCAGACGCACGTCGACGAGTATGGAGAAGACCCGCAGAAAGATACACCTCCGTTTGTATTGAAGAGAGACGTAAATTTGGTGGTCGGTCTGTTATGGTTTGGGCAGGTGTCACTTCATAAGCAAGTATAGAGTTGGTTTTCATAAAGAATGGTTCACTAACAGCTCACAGATACATAACAGAAGTCCTGGCAGATCATGTTATGCCTTTCATGGTCACTATGGGCGAGCAAGGAATTTTCATGCATGATAATGCAAGACAACACGCTGCCAGGATTGTCAGTGAATATCTAGATGAAGTAGGAATTACGAGGTTTGATTGGCCAGCATGCAGTCCAGATATGAATCCCATCGTCTGGGATGAGTTAGGGCGACGTATCCGAAGGCATACACCAACCCCAAAACTGCCCAGGAGATGAGAGAGTTTCTATTGCAGGAGTAGAATAACATGAATCAGAATGTAATCCTTAATTTAATTCAGAGTATGCCTCGTCGAATGCAATCAGTCGTTAATGCAAGAGGGGGTAATACACGTTATTGATTATCTTCAATTTTTCAATAATGTTAAGTTTTATTCATTCATTTTCGCTAATCTGCAAATAATGTTAACAATAGTCGAACTTCTTTTAAAATGTACAGTTACTGTTTTTCTAGAATAAATCATAAAAAAAATAAATTGTCTTGTCCGATTCCATATTTAAAAGCTGCGAAAATGCAGTAGGTAAATTTAAAATATGGAGACATAAGCTGATGCATTTTATTTTTAAATTTATTTGCAATTTCTTAAGTTATTTAAAGTGACCTAAATTTTTTGCTCGGCGGTGTATTTATTTTAAATTTATTTATTCTTTTTAGCTTCATAAAATCCTTTTTTTAGTCTTCTAAATGTAGCATACTTATCCAGAAACAAAAGCTACAATGATAATCATCATTCCATTATTACGGACTTGGGGGGATTTTGTATCTGATTATGAAGACAAAGAAAATAATAAAAATAATGTACTATGTGTAAATAAAACTACTGAAATTAAAAATAATTAGTTAGCTATAAAGATCAAAATTTAGTATCTGCTCTTGACAACTTGAAATCATTTAATGAGGTAAATATAATTGACTTCTTAAAATAAATATATATGTAATTAAAATCTGTATATTACATTACATGTAAGGATTATAGGTACGATTAATTAAAGTATAGATAAACTTGGGTCTTCTCAATAAATTTCTAATTTCGATGTATTCGCTTCAATTAACCTTTTTCCCGTGTATTAATTTTGCTTTTATTATCTGCATTGCTTTGTAAAATAATCGTTATAATTACAAATATTTTATGAAAAATATTTTACAGGGAGAAGTAGAAACATCAAAAAAGAAAAATTATACTGATAGAAAAGACTTCTCTTTTTTTTTTGTGAAAAAGATGTATCTCATTTTTCAAGGCATATATACACATGGCATGAAAGTGAATTATATGTACAAAAAATCCTTTGTTTAAATAAAAACTCCAAAGAAAGACGAAGTGCCCTTTCGGCATTAAAAAGGTAACTTTGTAAGAAACAGAATAGGCTATATAAAATTAATACCTGTAAAAATAGTTAGTTGTCAAAATAGCGCAACTGTTAATGACTTATGTCCCTGTAGTCATTGTCTAGGATTTTATAAACGAAAGGCATTATATAAATATATTAAAAAAATCCCAGAAAATCCGGATATCAATAAGAAAAGTAAAAGGCAAGCAGCTCATAGTCTTGGGCAGACTGCATTAATAATAAAAACGCTAAATGAATATGACACATTACTGAAAAAAGAATTATACCCTCGAATGAGGGCTGATCAAATTTCACTTATAGCTAAAACAGACATTCTTATAAGTTATTACGGATATTCCTACATAAAAGGTTGAAAAAGTAACTTAGATATTGTTAGACAAAATATGAGAAAACTAGCCAAATTACTTAAATTTGCAAAAGACAAACATGAAAATGCTAAAAATTTACAGTATTTACTATAACCAAATTATTTCGAACAATAATTGAAGATGTTAATCATATTGCTGTCTATAACCTAAATACTGCCAGATATGAATCCCCTACACTAGCTATGAACTTCGGAACACTTCTAAAAAAGTGTTGTGACTTAGGATATATTCATTTGTTACAGACTTAAAGACTTAAAATTTTTGAAAACTCAAATAGACTCTCAATGGGCCAACGAGATCTCAGCGCAGGCTGCGTTAAATTTAAATGAAAACAAGTGGAACAAAAACGACTTACTTCCTTTTACTAATTATTAATTAATTAAATTAAATGATTATTTACAATGAACCGCAGAAAGAGCATCTAATGAACTGAATGACGATCAAAAAATCTAAAAGCATATACTACACTAAAGGAGATACTTTATACACAAATGAGTTCGAATATTGTCTTACGCAAACCGAAAAAATACTTTTAAAAAGTAGGATTGTGATCAGAAGTAAAAGAGGGCGTGGCATGCTATACTATTATCACCTAATATGAAAAAACATTTTGATTTAGTCGTCCTACTGAGGAAGAACTTGATTGAAGGTAATGATTATGTATTTCATTCAAGCGGCCGCGGTTTTCTAGATGGCACTAAAATTCTCGACAAATTTGAAAATAAATGTAATGTTGAGAGTGGTAAATGTATAACTGCCTCAAACCTGAGGAAGCATTTAATAACACTTCAATTTTCTGAGAGTGATCTAGAACAATTATCTAAATTTATGGGTCACACCTTAAAAACACCTTGCAATATTTACCGATTATCAGATAACACGTACCAGACTGAAAGTGTCTAAGCTTTTACTGCTTATAACAGAAGGAGGTATAGGACAATTTAAAGGTATGTCGTTAGGCGACTTTTCTATAGATTTAAATCATGTCATTCAAAACGTTGACAGTAATGGCAACGAAGACATTGTTAACCCGCAATTTAATGCAATAGGTGAAATTGAGAATACTGAAGATTCTGCATCACAAAATATCAAGCAAATAAATGTTAATAAACCTGATGCCAGCAAAGCTAACAAAACAACACCTCGAATATGCTAAAGTACGGCACAAAAAGCTTCTTGCTGAATATTTCTCAAAACATATTGAGAAAACCAACCACCTAAACGTCTAGAAGTTGAAACCTTTGCTAATTTATATCCAGATAAATTTGCCCAAATTAAGTGATCAACAATAAAAACAGTAGTATGTAATATTTATATTGGTAAATTAAAAATTAATTAGGTCAACTAGTATTATATAGTCTCGTATTTAAATATTTAGTGTAACAGTATGTTAAATAATTTAGTTCTATATTTTAAGTTTATATTATTTACTTCTAACAATCTCGCCTTGTAGGGTTATTATTATACATTATAATTACATTGTAATTTCCAGAGCAAATATAATAAAAAGGTGTTTAATATTGCTCACTTTGCTGTATTATATAAAGGCGTACATTAAAATATATAGTTTAAATAGTTTAAATCGAAACAAAAAATTCCTACAGTCCACTCGAAACCAACACCGAGGAAAAGATGGAACAAGAAACAACTGAACTCAATCCACAACCGTCAACATCATAATAATAATAATAATAAACCGTTTATTAACCCAACAGAATACATCCAATTATGGGGTTATAAATATAAATACATGTATATAAGCATTAAACATAACGTGCGTATTAATGGAAAAATTATCCTAAACTAAATTAAATCTAAGAAGTAAAACAAATACATTCTTTCACATAAGCCAAATACCTGCAGTAATTATCGCCAAATACATCTAAATTATAATTACATGAATTATATAAATGGCACATTCTATAAAGTGGGGAGTTTTTATATGAATTAGTTGCAGCCTGTCTGTTTAAGAAAATAATTGAGTTTCTAGTGTTGAAACGAGGAATATAAAACCGAAGCCGTGACAAAAACACCGGATCATCTATAATATTATGGACCAACTTATACAAATGTAGTAACGCAATAATTTTTCTATTATTAGATAAACCATTAAAACCAAATTGTTCCAGCAAATTATCATATGATAAGGCAGAATATACACCATGCCTTTTGAAATACAAATATTTTAAAAATCTCTTCTGTAGTGACTCAAGCAGATTAACATATTTCAAGTACGCTGGTGACCAAACTACACAACAATACTCTCAAGCCTGCTACGAACCAAGGAATTATACAAAGCACACCCAGGGTAAGTGACAAAACAAACACCACACAAAACACAAACACCGAAACACGCAATACACAACACAAAATCGCACCAATAATAATAACAGAAAAAGACAAATTGGCACATATACGACAAATACTTAAAACACATAACATTAACACCGTACAAAACAAACTTGTGAAACCTGGTAGAGTAAAATTACTTTCGGATGAGACTGAAGATGCGCGAGCGATGACGTTACAAAAATACTGAAAACCTTAAAAACATTGAGCAGTCTTGACAATATAGGCGGCAGTTTTAAATTTAAATAATATTTAGTTATATTAAACCATAATAATTATGTTTTTTGTCGATTTTAAATAAACTTATTACTTCGCGAAGAATAAAATAATTATTAAATCAATTGGTATTATGTAACAAATTTTTTGTAAATTGTATTTTACAATGAAATATTTCTTTTTATAGTGCTTTCACATTTAAGTCTTTGTATTTACAAATTATTATTATATTAATCCATATTTTGTAATATGGTTTTCATTAACCTTAATTTTGTTTTTTCTCATTATAATTTTACTCCTAACCAAAATCTCACTTTAGAGATATTAAAAGAAGATAAATATACAAGCATGTGCCTAGAAAAATTTTTGTATTTATTAAAACAAATATACATACATACAATGTATAATCAAATATTTATTTTCGCTGATGACAAAATTAATATAATATATTTTGAAACATTTAAAATCTTCAGTCATCATCGCTTGAAAAATCGTAGAAATCATCTTCAGAGTCATTATTGACATTAATAATAAATTCTTCACAAAAATCATCCATTATGTGCTCCTTCATAATGTAATCTTTTTCTACACCTTCTACATGTCGACAAGTTTCTGACCATTCCTCTACCTTGATGTTTGAAAATTCTTCTCTCGCCAATTTTTCAACATCATTTATATGAAATGTAACATTTCTTGATGCAACCCGATTCTTTACAATGCCCCAGATTTTTTCAATCGGGTTTAGTTCTGGGTGGTATGGTGGCAATCTCAGGACGGTGTGGCGTTTTTTTACAAATATACCATCTATGCTGTACTGTATATGTTTTGGCTTGTGAAGTTTTACTAAATTGGACAACTCCGGTTTAGTACAATTTGCATCGTAAGTTATGCCCCTTTCGCTTAGCCACTGTATCATATCACACTTTCTACTGGCTGATGTTGGATGTTTATATGACATAACATTATGGTAGCTGGCATTATCCACAACAATCACAGAATTATCAGGCAAATTAGGAATTAAAGATGTTTCTAACCATTTTTTATAATTTATGAAGTTCATGTCGTCATGGTAGTCGCCACTTTTTTGACCTGATTTGAAAATTAATAACGCATCATTAACAAAACCCTCTGCAGAACCAGCATGAACAATTATTAAACGCTTCCCTTTTGAAATTGGACACTTTAATCCTTCATTAGATTGACCGACCCATCCAAAAAGAGATGTATGCCCTGCATGTATGTAAGTTTCATCTAAAAATTACTTATGTACTTAAAATATGTACTAAATAGATTTTCTAAATGCTTTTTATACCTGTATATATTATTGGACGTCCTTGGGTACGATGATTTGTTATTTTGCGGATGTAAAAACACCTCAGCTCTCTTATGTCAAACCGCTCCATTAAAATCTTACGGTTATCAGTAGTTTTTTTCCATCTAGCAAATAAAAAGTTTAGAGTGATATCACTAAAAATAATAAAAAAAAGTACCTGAATCCTATTCGCAGCAATAATTTCCTAAAAGATGATAGCCCTCCTGCAAAACCGATTCCTTCATCATCGTGAATTTGATTATAAACGGCTTTTATTGTGGGTCTTCTCTTTTCAGTCACATGAAAATTATGTATAATTCTGCAAATAATTTCTTCCCCACAGTTATCGACAGTAGATTTTGGTGATGGTTTTATTTTTATCGATAAGAATGAATTTAATACAAAGGTATTTTTAATAATATAAAATATTATTAAAAACCTGGTGTGAAGGACACAAATACAGGTTCACTATTAATATTTTTGTGAAATTAAAAATGAATTTACTTTTCTGGTAAAACTGCAGTTTACGGCTCCCATCCGAATTTCCAGCCACTAGCATACGGAATCAGCTGCAACGTTGACAAATTTCGGTGACCTGGCATTTTATCATTGAAACGTGTTTTTGATACTTATTGATTTGTATTAATTCGTTATTTGTTTATAATTTCTATTAAAATGGCAGGTAGAGGAGGTATTACAGGACACACCATTGTTCAGGAAGACGAAATAATGGAAATTCAAGTTATTCGTGAGGAAAAGGTTATGTTTATTAATATAGTTTTTCGCGAAGAGATTGAAATTCTAAGGTGGTTGGCTAAACACCGACTAATAAAGAATTTAAATAATTGTCAGCAGTGTGAAGTGCCTATGTCATTTGTAAAGAGGAGGACACTTAAAGATAACTATCGTTGGCAATGCAGAGTTTACCGTAGATCAGCAACTATTAGACAGGCCTCCTTTTTTGCAAGTAGCCATTTGAAACTTCAACAAATTATTATTTTCATTTATGAATGGTGTCGTGATACTTCCCAGGTAAACATTGCACATGAAGCTGGATTTGGAAGCCATTCAACGCATACAGTTGTAGTTTGGTATAACTTCTGCAGGGATGTTTGCGAGCAGGCTTTAATCGAAAATCCTACAATAGTTGGTGGATTAAATGAAAATTTTGAGCCGATTGTAGTAGAGATTGACGAATCTAAGTTTTTCCACCGCAAATACCATCGTGGCCAGTGGCGTGATGGCCATTGGGTTTTTGGTGGTATAGAACGTGGCTCTGGCAAATGTTTCCTTGTGGAAGTTGCTGATCGAACAGCCGAAACCTTATTAGCTCAGATCCGGAGGTAAGCAATAGCAAACTACTGACATGATACTACTTTTTAAGATTTGTTTGTTTCATTTCCTAGATTTATTTTACCTGGAACCATCATTATGAGCGATGCATGGAGAGCATACAGAGGTATCAGCGAAATGGATGGTGGTGTATATGAACATTGTGTTGTCGTTCATCAAGAGAATTTTATTGATCCTGATGATGATAATGTCCATACACAAACTGTCGAGAACATGTGGATGCGTGCGAAAAGGAAGCTTCGACGCCAGTTTGGAACGTCTGAACACCTTTTCGAAACTTACCTACACGAGTTCCTGTGGAGAAGTCAGTTTCATCAAGATTTTCATTTTGCAGAGTTTATTATTGCACTTTCTCAACAATATCCAGTGTAATTCAAGTTTAATTTTTATTATAATATAGTTTAGATCGTAAATCAATTATCTGTTGTATGTATAGGTAGTTTATACTTATTCTATTTTCATTTTTAATGTAAATATATTGTATTTTCATTTTTGTTTAAGGTAAATATATTGTATTTTCATTTTTGTTTAAGGTATATATATATTTTGTAATTAATCTAGACGTACTTATTATTTTAATACATATATCCTTCCCCTAAAGCTAGATTTTCATTATAGTCACATATTTTTAACAATTTTAGCGAAATCCGCTTAAAGTGAAAACGGCTTAAATTGTCTTGTTTACCAATATTTGTTAATTTGTTATTGATGTTCGGTTTGGCAACGCTGCCCTACTTTATTGAATTATGCGCATGCGTATAAGAGTCCGATGTGTCAGTTTAAATGGGAGCCGTAAACTGCAGTTTTACCCTGCAACTGTATCTAGCAGCTGACCTATAAATGATGAACAACCTAAATTTTAATTTTGAATTTGATTTAAAAAAAGTAATATTATTACAGGTTAAATATTATGTATCCACCTAATTTGTAAATATAACGAGCGATCATTAAAATTTTCACTCGTAGCTGGCCGTGTATATAAAAAATATGTCGTAGCTTTAGTCATTAAGATGTTATTTCAAACATCTGTCAGTGTCAAATATATATTTTAAAGTTTCATCAAAAGAAAAAGTAATGGCCTTTAATGATATGCATAAAGCGTTTATGGTAGAATGTTACTTCCTGACATCTCAAAAAATTGATGGTATTTGGCAGCATTCAATAGAAAATTGCCTTGCGAAGTTTGAAGAGAGAAATCCAAATACTGTTCCTAGCTATAAAACTTTCCGTGATACGCTAATGCATTGTGTAAATCTATTTCGTCAAACAGGAAGTATTTTTTTTTCCTCCTCTCAAGAGAAGTCGCGGCGTAATTGAAAATGTCAGACAAATTATTAACGAATCTCCTCAAACATCTATTCGCAGAGTTTCGCAACAAGTTGGGCTTTCGTATGGAACATGTCAAAAAATTTTAAAAAAGGACTTGCACATGCATCCATATTAAATTAACTTCTGTACAAAATCTATTACCTACGGACTATGAAAAAAGAACACAATTTTGCCAATGGTTTATTCAAACAATGACAGACAATATTTTAAATCATACTTTTTTCACCGATGAAGCTTGGTTTTATTTGAAAGGTTATGTTAATTCGCAAAATATGCGTATGTGGTCCAGTGAAAATCCTCATTTCTACAGAGAAGTTCCTCTACATCCAGAAAAAATAGGCGTATGGGTAGGTATGAGTCGTCACCGATTAATAGGACCAATATTCTTTGAGGGCACGATAACATCGGAGAAATATCGTAACGAAATTCTCAGTGTTTTTACTAATCAATTGACTAATGATGAACTCCAGGTCGGATATTTTCAACAGGATGGGGCTACATCTCACGTTACACTTGAAAATATTCATTATTTGCAACAATTTTATGGCGATAGGATAATAAGTAGAAATACAGCGATTCCATATCCACCACGATCGTGTGATTTAACAGTCATGGATTTTTTTGTGTGGCCATATATAAAGAATATTATTTATGAAACACCAATTAATAATCTACAAGAGTTAAGACATAAAATCATTGAAAAATGTGAACACATCAATAACTCACCGCAAATACTGATCAATGTTTTCAATGCTCTACGAAATAGAGTGCGATTACGCTTGGTGGAGAATGGTCATCATTTTACACATTTTTTATAATATTCTATTACTTTGTATAAAAATTATAAATACATTTAATATAAAAGTCAGCATTTCAAATTGTTTTTTAACAATCACGACGTTTGAAATTATAATGTCAGATCTCCTCTAATAACTTAAGTTAGGACATACTTTTTGTGTACATGGCTTACTTGAGCGAAAATTTTAATGTTCACTCGTTATTTACCTGTCACACCTTGTTTTTTAAAATAGTTATATACATTAAAAATTATTTCACGAGATTATTCAAGAATAACTTTTCTCTTTTTCGAACAAGGGCTCACTTCCTCCAGGACAGAGTTTGTTGCCATATCAGACATTTTACCCTGTGTAAATAAATACAACTAAATTTTCAGGAATTTTATGATGAGTATATTTCTACTTACAAGAGGATGCATTCTTACTCTTGGATAGCTTTGAAAAAAAATTAATTAATAGATAAAACACAACAATAATATTATAAATAGGAAAACTCTCAATGTACGTACAACACCACTACGAAACACACCGATCAAATGCCTGGTATCGACTGACAAATAATCGATAAACGTTTGTGGCTCGTATAGTACACGGATTTATACTACTAGCTGTTTCTCTCATTTATGCGGTGGCTCTCTTTCTAATTACTAGAATGTGTTTCTGCGCCAGTCTCATCCGAAAATGATTTTACTCTATTCACATCGAACCGAAGACTGACGAAGACTACCGTACACTTAAACACATACTCGACACAGAACACATTCAATTTTACACATTTCAATTAAGAAGCGAAAAAACACTAAACGTAGTTATGCGAGGCATTCCTACCTTTATCACTGACATAGACATTACAAACGACTTGACTGACCAAGGCTACCCGACATTAAAAATTAGACATATGCACGGTAAACACGGCATACCTGCGCCACTTGTATTAATCGAACTGACGAGACAATACAAATCAATCTATAACATACACGACTGCTACGGACTCACAATAAAAATCGAACCACTAAACAAACGGACAGACATAATACAATGCCACAAATGTCAGACTTTTGGACACCATCAAAAAAACTGTAACGTACACTACAAATGTATGAAATGCGGAGACGAACACTCAACACACCTATGTACAAAACCAAAAACAACTCCACCAAAGTGTGCAAACTGCGGTGGTCCTCACCTGTCAACATTCCTAAACTGTCCTAACAACCCTGCAAACAAAACCACACCCAAACCCAAATACATACCAGCACCACCCCCAACAACTAACCCCGGGACACAAAAACAAAAAAACACAACACCTAACACAATTGACGAATTAGCACTTGCCTTAGGCAATATGCTAATAACATTACACTCCACAAACTCAACAACACAACAGATACAATACTTCGTAACGCAAACACAGAAAATAATCACACTCTACAACAACAAACAATAAACACACACATGACTGAAACGCAAAAGACCGATGACCAGTGACTTAAACGCAAAAAAGCGACAAACACACAGACCACACACACACAACACAGGACCGCACAAAAACACACAACAACACACGATTATTTATTAATCAGACACAAACACGTCACAACCCTGGGAAATACGAAACAATGGAGTGGAAATGGAGGCAACTCCGACAACAAAACAAAATCCAACGACTCATGAAGCTCTCAACAGGCAGTCAGACCATGGGGTGGGATGTTTAATGGGCATAAATGTAATTGAATTTTAGTTTTGCTTTATATGGTAGAGGGCGACACAATTTCTATGATTTAAAAGATGTAAACAAGGAAGCCGTCATTTTGTTTATTTTCCTTGTGCTTTTCTCCGATATTATATCGTTTCATACATATTCTTAAATTTAATTTGTTATTGGTTTTATTGTGAAGTGTTTAATAGGAGGTAGATATTTTATATTAGTTTCAGTGAATAAAAGCTACGAGTTTTAATAAAAAAGGCAATATTTCTTGAAGTAAAAATAGTTGTTTTGTAGGTAAGCCACATGATAAATATATATTATTAATATTAATATTAATAATATTATTAATTACTTTGTAAAAAAGTTAACTTTGTTAAATGTTTTTGTGTTCTCACACTTACATGTGTAATGGGAGACATTACGGCCATCTTATTTTTAAAATAAAACATTTCTATCAGTCAGTAAAAGTTTAAATAATATTAAAACTTAATTTATCACACGGTATAAATTATAATGAATATTAAAATTTAGTTTGTTTAAAATAAAAAGTAACACTGTATAAATGCTAATACTCTTCCAGACATTAAGCATTATTGCGAAATTATTTCACAATAATAATATCAAAGGCGTCGGTCGTTCAGTCAGTCCTTTTATGCTAAGTTGTCATTTTATGTAGTTTAATGTGAATAGTTAGCCATGTACGGACTCGAATAAAATGACCTAGTATTATATACACAATTCATCAGAGTCGCCGCATCACCTCATACACACAACCGGAATGATCCAGATTAGTCGAAGTAAGCGGGAATTCACGAAAAACAAAGAGTAATCAGGACGAACGAAGAATGGGAGAAAAAAGGGGACTTCGCCTTGGGTAGTGAAGCAAGTCACTCAGACAGACCCCATAAAGTGATAATAAAGATAGGGTTACCGCAATATAAGCATATAAGTAAAAAGTTAAGTAAAAAGAAGTACAAAGCGTGACTTAGTTATTTCACACATATAAGTGAAATAACTCGTTCGACCCATAATATTCCACGTTTGATTACATCAAAGCTTCTGTTTGGGGTTCCAAGCACTTTGAGGCGTGAGGAAAAGGTCGGATTTAGTGTTAAAGTGCGTTAGCTACGAAGAAAGCGATTATGTGAAGTGATATGGCCATTGCGTCTTGATATCAAGGTTAGTTGTTACTATTACTGTTTATAAAGATCTGATCAGACAAAACAGTTTAAAATACATGTAAAATGTATCTTATTTTGTCCTATATGTATGTATAGTTTCTAATTACCATTTCAAAGTATCGATTGAAAATTTTGTTGTAGGATTATATGTAGTAAATAATAAGTTTTTTGTCAATATATGTATATGTATAGGTTTTATAACATATTTTGTTTTATTCAAATTATATACTATAAATTTCATTATAAGTTAGCCGATTAATCAAAGGAGATTTGATTGAAATAATTAAAAAAAAGAGGGATTCCATAGTTTCACCCTACGATTTCATACACTCCTTGAGATAAGAAGGCGTAAGTACAATTTCAACTTACCAACTTAATATAGAGTTCTCATTTTAATATCTACGCAGATTTTAGCTAACCGGCAACTAAATTTATTCAATTATAAACCTTAGAGGGATTAACCTCTTGGCGCCCAAATTAACTTAAAATTGAAGAAAATCAATTACTCAATTTTACTCTCAATCTATATCTCAATATTGATGATAACGGTGGCGTTTAAGCATTTCAACACCAAAGTTATCAATTTGTTAGCAGCAACTCCGAATTCCTCAAAGCCCGTGGCATTATTAAAATAACGCCAATGTCAGGGTTAAAAAGAAGGACTGTTACAAAGTGGCGAACCAACGCGAGGGGCTATAAAGGGTGAGAGATTTTAAATAGAGTTAAAAAAAAAAAAAGAAATATTGAGAATAGAAAAATTGAAATTAAATTTCAGCAAATTTTATATATAAATTCTAAATTATCTTAACCAAAACGAAAAGAATTTTTTGGTAATAAATATTAAAAAAAAAAAAAAAAAAAAAAAATTTTTAATATAAATCAGTGCATAATATACAGGCTGTTTACATGAAAAGAAATTTTATTTTCAGGAATTGTTTTAATAATACATGAAATATTTTGTGCGTCAAAAATAAATCAGTGCATAATATACAGGGTGATCTTATATAAGCGGTTGTAAGAAAAATTTAAATTTCAAATAGTTTCAAGATACAGATAGTGGGCCATATCTAGGGCAATTTTTGCAGATAGTTAGAAAAGTGGGGGGTAGAACGTATAGTCAAAAATAATTATTGGCTGCGCATTTAAGGCAAAAAAAAAATAAATTTAATTTTATCTCCGTAGAAGAGTTTACCTACGTTGAGATACAAATACAGTTTGTTGGTATCACGGATTAGTGCAAAACAAATAGGTAACTTTTGCTGTTACCATTTCGCATCCGGCTATCAACCAAAAGTGTGTTGTTGGCTTAATAAATAAGCAAAAGATAATTGCATAATAGTGCAAGTTTATTTAATATTATAAATAAAATTTATGTTTCTGAGAAGCGGGAAAGTAACAAGCCCAGTAAAAATGACGTCAGAAGAAAAGGATACCCAAGGAACTGGCAGTCAGCTTTCAGAGGGAATAGAAACCAGACTAATGATGTATATGAGAAAACTAACAGAGGATTCGATGGACAATTTAAGCAAAGAAATGAAGAACTTAAATAAAGAATGTAAGGAAGAAATCCAAAACTCGAGCAAAAAAGCTGAACAAAATACGAAAAATCTCAGTAAAGAAAATAAAGAAGAAATTCACAAATTGGGTCAAAGAATTGACGATGCAAATCAAAAAATGGCCAAGGAAATCCATGAGTTACAGCAACGATGCGATACCAACATGAAAATTCTGAAAGAAGATATTGACGAAAAATTACAAGAACAACAAGAACATTTCCAAGCGGAATTAAAAGACTTTAAAAAGGAAACCAAGTTAGAAATCCATGATGAGATCAAGAAAACGAAGATAGAAGTCACCAAGGATATCGACATCAAGACGTCAATCTTGGAAAAAGAATTCAAAACGTGTCTGAACGAAGAAATAGGAGAAGTCCACTGAAATTAGACTGCAAGGTGGACCAGGTAAAACAAGAAATAGTGCAGACACTGGGAAAATTAGGACAAACAATCCCCATAAGCTCGGGAAGCATCGTAGAAGAAAAAGCCCTGCCCAAATTCGGTGAAAATCCGAGGAGCATACACCCAAAAGAATTTGTGAGAGTTTTGGAAAAATATTTTAAAAGCAGGATTCTACCACAGGAAAGAATGATAGATATAGCTTTAGAACTACTGGAAGGTGATGTGGCCGTTTGGGCAACAACAAAAGGAGATTGTTGGAAAAGTTTTGAGGAATTCCAGAAAGAGTTTCTAGAAAAATACTGGTCAGCAACAGTCCAAAATAAAATCATACGGGAATTAATGCAACCAAGATTGTACAACTCTAAGTTTGGAACTATGGCCCATCATGTATGGCACTGGGTGAGAAAAACACAATACCTAGACCAAACATTGACACAGGAAGGGCTGATCGAAGCCTTAATTAAACACTTTCCTCAAGAAATAATCAGCATTTTAGTGGCAGCCAATGTTGGAACCACGGACGAGCTAGTCAACAGATTGGAAAAAATCGAGGACATGACTAGACAGCCATCAAGAAGAGACGACAGACATCAGCGTCCCAGAAATATCAATACCATTCAAAGAGGAAGAGGTTTTCCACGATCTAGAGGTGCTGGTAGAGGCAGAGGTTTTCGCAGCCACTCGCCTCGTTCAGAGTCGGGAAACGAATAAGAGCAGAAGGAATAGCTCCTCATCTTCTGCTAATGCAAACACTGGAGCCCACACGGAAAAATGAAGGCAAATATAAACCCGATAAGGCAACACAAGAAAAAGAGAGAAAACAACATGTGTTAACAGTGCAAGCAATTTTTGGAAAGAAACCATTAGTCCAAGAGGCTGAAGAAATTTGTAAAACAAAGTCAAATAAAAATGTCACATCCAGAACCAACGTACAAATAGGAGATGAACAATACGAAGTATTGATTGACGCAGGAAGCACCATCAGTGTAATAAGAGAGGAAACGGTGCAGCTATTACGCGCAAGAAAGGTAAACGTGCCAGAGCTACCAGTAGTCAATATGACTGTCCGAGGAGCCACAGGAAAACCTGCAAAAGTAAGAAAACAGGTAATACCACATCTAGCCATTGGTGACCAAGAAATGCCGGCAGTATTCTATGTAGTACCAAATTTGATAACTCAAATTATTTTGGGAATGGACTGGCTGACAGACCATGCAACGCAAATAGATCTACCGGGAGGTGTTTTGAGATTCTCCTTTAATGGAAAGGATATGATTCTGCCTTTAATAAGAAGTGAAGAAAATGAGGAATCCGAAGTACAGCATATAAAATACCAGTTGGATGATACCACCCCAGAAGAACAGGTTGTCAGACAAAAAGCAGTCTTGAACCAAGACGTTGCGGAATTCCAACGACTATTAGATGAAGCAATTAAAGAGGAAAAAGAACTAAAACAAATGGTAGATTTGAAGAAAGAGGAACAGCAAGACCAAGTTCATACCTGTGAAGAAATCAAAGAATTACACCCACTGATCACAAATCAGCAAACCAGTGGGGAAATGACCAAAATGAAACCCACAAAGGAAAGTGAGGATGAAACAGCATTTTTTAAAGCAACGCTGTGCGAAATATACAACTCCCCTAGCATAGGAAGTATCCCTTTGAGAAAATACATATGGGACGAAGAAGAAGAAAAAGTTAGTAATAGATCTATAACAAGCAGAGAGAAGGAAGAAATATTGAATGACATGGTAATGGAAAAAGTAGTGGAGGGATTGGCACCACAAGCGACACTCCAAGGAAACCGGGAAATCTATCAAAAGGAACCGACTACAATATTTCTGGTGGAAAATCAATCAGTGGACGTAATTTCGCGTACAATCTCAAATCAATTGCAAATCAACCAGGGCGGTGCAATATGTATGAGTGCACATTAAAAATGACTTGTGAAACACATTTTGTACAAAGGTCCTATCCAATAGCCGCTTCACAAGAGAAAGCAGTACACCAAGAAATTAGTCGCATGCTGGAATGGGGAATTATTGAGAAATCTGAATCGCCATTTTCAAATCCCATCGTAATAGTAAAAAAGAAGGATGATACAGTAAGGATTTGCCTGGATGCTCGAAGATTAAATCAGGCAATTATACCTGATCAAGAGTCACCTCCTCTGATGGATGATCTGTTGAGAAAGTTCCATGGTAAGAAATTTTTCAGTTCACTGGACTTAACATGTGGTTATTGGCAGCTACCATTAGATAAAAAATCAAGAGAATGCACAGCGTTTTTGGTAAAGGGAAGAAATTATCAGTTTAAGGTATTACCATTCGGATTAAATGTGTCAGTAGCAATGTTTAATAAGTGCTTGGAGAAGGTGTTGGGGCCAGAAGTTATGTCGTTTGCCACGGTATTTGTGGATGACATATTAATCACCTCGGAAACACTAGAACAACATGAGGAACAGTTACGAAAGGTATTTGAACGATTGCGAAGGGCTGGTATGACACTCAAGCGAGAAAAATGTAAGTTTTTGCAAAAGGAAGTAAAATTTTTAGGACACATAATAAATACCGAAGGCATAAGAGTAGATCAGGATAAAGTCAAAGCAATTCAAGATTGTCCGCAACCAAAGAATAAAAAAGATTTACAATCTTTTGTAGGGATGTGCAATTTTTATAGAAAATTTATACCACATCATTCAGAATGGATTAGTCAGTTATCACATCTTCTGGACAAAAAATCAACATGAAACTGGGGAACAAAAGAAAAGGAAATCTTTCAACAAATCAAGGAAAATTTTCAAGAAACAGTGTTATTAAATCACCCTGATTTCAGTAAACCATTCTATTTAGCAACAGACGCATCCACACAGGCACTAGGAGCTCATCTCTATAAAAAATCCGAAGATGGGGAAATTCTAAATATAGCGTTCGCTAGTAGAAAATTGGCCAGTGCAGAAAGAAATTACACAATTACCGAACTTGAACTTTTGGGCGTTGTGTTTGGATGTAAGAAGTTTCACACGTATATTCTAGGATATCCAACTATTATATTAACAGACCATAGTGTACTAACGTTTTTGTTCAAGTGCAAAACAATGAGCAGCAGACTGATGAGATGGATGATACAACTCACGGAATATCGTCTGCAAATAGAATACGTTAAAGGCTCAGAAAATGTAATAGCGGATTTCCTATCTCGATATGGTTATGAAAACACACAAAGGGGAGAACCAATTACTATTCACCCTATAGTGGAAATACCAAAATTAAAGATAGAGCTTAAAGACTTACAAATTAAACAAAGGGAGGATGAAACCGTCAACTGGATCATAAACGAAATGGAAAATAATACTCATGCCAAGAGAAACAGTTTAAAGGACAAGTATTACCTGCATAAAGGCATTCTGTTTAAAAAAGGGCAAAGAACTAAGAATTGGTAGTTGACATATTTGCCAAAGTCTTTGATCCATCCAATTATACAATCCTATCATGAGGCATACGGCCACTGTGGATCGGCAAAATGCACGGCTCTGCTAGTGGAATCGGTGTATTTTCCGAACATGACAAGAAAAGTAAAACAATTCGTATCATCATGTGATTTATGTCAAAAAACAAAACACCCTAACCAAGCTAGCAAGGGATTAATGAAGAATGTATCAGCAAGCCAACCGTTAGAGGTGGTATCAGTAGATTTATATGGACCATTACCTCAGGGACGCGGAGGAGTCTTTTATATTTTTGTTCTTATGGACCTTTTCACCAAATATGTAAAACTATATCCTCTAAAAAAGGCTACAGCTGCAAGCATGAAAAAGGTAGTGTTGCAAGACTATGTAGTCCAAGTAGGGAGACCTAAGGAAATTCTGTCAGACCACGGATCTCAATTTACTAGTACCACATGGAAAAGGTGTATGGAAGAGGCCAAAATCAAGAAAAAATATTCGGCGGTATATCATCCACAATCTAATCCGGTAGAAAGAACAATGAGAGAATTAGGAAAAATCTTTAGGACCCATTGCTCAAAGAAACATACCAAATGGCCTGAGTATATAAAACAAATTGAAGAATGGATTAATTGCACCGAACATGATTCAACAGGATTTACGCCATATGAACTTATGAAAGAGGAAAGACCTGGTAGACAAATAGAACGACTAATCGAGTTTCCCGATAGACAGGACTTAACGAAGGAGGTAAAAATAATTTTGGCACAAGAACGATTTCAAAGTAGGGCAGAAAGAAGGAGGGAAAGACACAAACAGAATATAAATCCAACTGTATACAATGAAGGCGATTGGGTATTAGTGAAAAATCACAATTATTCATCGGCATTAACAAAGGAAATTAAAAAGTTTTTCCATCTCTATAATGGGCCTTACAAGGTATTACAAAGGACCGGTGAAAACGCATATGTCCTCGGAGATGTAGAGACAGGACAATTTTTAACTACTCAAAATATTATTAATTTAAGACGTTATAAGAAGCCAATTAAAGATCCACCATAATAGTGGGTGATTGGAAATTGTGAATATGTATATATATATACATAATCATATATGTAAAGGTATAGTTAGTCAAACAAGTAGGTATTTATAAAAAATTACCAAAAAAGGTTTTTATTTTGGTTCATTGCCAAGTCAAATAGAATCTTATTTTATTTTATATTATAAATTTTGTACATATGATTTTTGTGGGGTCTAATCTTTTATTTAATTACTGTTTAAGGACGCCATTAATGAATAAAAGCTTAGGGGGGGTACTGTAATGGGACACATTACGGCCATCTTATTTTTAAAATAAAACATTTCTATCAGTCAGTAAAAGTTTAAATAATATTAAAACTTAATTTATCACACGGTATAAATTATAATGAATATTAAAATTTAGTTTGTTTAAAATAAAAAGTAACACTGTATAAATGCTAATACTCTTCCAGACATTAAGCATTATTGCGAAATTATTTCACAATAATAATATCAAAGGCGTCGGTCGTTCAGTCAGTCCTTTTATGCTAAGTTGTCATTTTATGTAGTTTAATGTGAATAGTTAGCCATGTACGGACTCGAATAAAATGACCTAGTATTATATACACAATTCATCAGAGTCGCCGCATCACCTCATACACACAACCGGAATGATCCAGATTAGTCGAAGTAAGCGGGAATTCACGAAAAACAAAGAGTAATCAGGACGAACGAAGAATGGGAGAAAAAAGGGGACTTCGCCTTGGGTAGTGAAGCAAGTCACTCAGGCAGACCCCATAAAGTGATAATAAAGATAGGGTTACCGCAATATAAGCATATAAGTAAAAAGTTAAGTAAAAAGAAGTACAAAGCGTGACTTAGTTATTTCACACATATAAGTGAAATAACTCGTTCGACCCATAAAATTCCACGTTTGATTACATCAAAGCTTCTGTTTGGGGTTCCAGGCACTTTGAGGCGTGAGGAAAAGGTCGGATTTAGTGTTAAAGTGCGTTAGCTACGAAGAAAGCGATTATGTGAAGTGATATGGCCATTGCGTCTTGATATCAAGGTTAGTTGTTACTATTACTGTTTATAAAGATCTGATCAGACAAAACAGTTTAAAATACATGTAAAATGTATCTTATTTTGTCCTATATGTATGTATAGTTTCTAATTACCATTTCAAAGTATCGATTGAAAATTTTGTTGTAGGATTATATGTAGTAAATAATAAGTTTTTTGTCAATATATGTATATGTATAGGTTTTATAACATATTTTGTTTTATTCAAATTATATACTATAAATTTCATTATAAGTTAGCCGATTAATCAAAGGAGATTTGATTGAAATAATTAAAAAAAAGAGGGATTCCATAGTTTCACCCTACGATTTCATACACTCCTTGAGATAAGAAGGCGTAAGTACAATTTCAACTTACCAACTTAATATAGAGTTCTCATTTTAATATCTACGCAGATTTTAGCTAACCGGCAACTAAATTTATTCAATTATAAACCTTAGAGGGGTTAACCTCTTGGCGTCCAAATTAACTTAAAATTGAAGAAAATCAATTACTCAATTTTACTCTCAATCTATATCTCAATATTGATGATAACGGTGGCGTTTAAGCATTTCAACACCAAAGTTATCAATTTGTTAGCAGCAACTCCGAATTCCTCAAAGCCCGTGGCATTATTAAAATAACGCCAATGTCAGGGTTAAAAAGAAGGACTGTTACACATGTGAAAGTTGATAGATAGATAGATATATATATATATATATATATATATATATATATATATACAGTCTTTTTCTTTTGGTTTTCCCCTTTTGTCAATTGTGTTTCACAATTTGTCAAATGACTTTCCCAATTCCTGTCATATTGACATATATGTCAAATTAAATTCTTTTTTTGTCAAATCTCTTTCACTTTATATCAATTATTTTTCCCATGTATGTAAATTATATGTTTTGCTTAATAACTACTTACCAAGCTGTGCGTCATTTTCATTTAGTTATTGACGTACCCTTGAAAATAAAGTATACATTTGAAATTTTAAGTTATCTAATTTATTCTTGTGTAATGTACATAGAAATTGATACATACATGTATGCAAAACATTTTCAAATATAACAAATATGCACAGTACAAACTATCGAAATATATAAATGAAGAAACAATTAACTTAATATTTCATTTTGTTCTAAACAATCACCCAGATATGATTTCATATGCTGAACATAATGAAGACAATTATCTGCAGTTATTTGTTCAGAAGCATTGTGTATTGCTGCATATAATTCATCCTCATTTGTCGGCTGAGTTCTCTTTATTATGTGTTTCCATTGATTAAACAATTCCTCTATCGGATTTAAATATGGACTGTAAGCAGGTAAAAAACTTCAAAATGCTCATGACTTCTAATGAGATTGACAACTTCTTCATTTGTATGAAATCTAACATTATCCATAACAAAAAAGGCGCCTTGTATGTTATCATTATGTAAATGATTAATTAGAGTTGTAATAAATTCACAGAAATGAACTGTATTGAATGGTCTATCTTGGATTTGGAACAAATATAGTGAATTTACATTCATTGCTGCAGCCACAGAATAATTACGCCCTCTTAGTTGAGCTTTTATTTTCGTTGCTCGAGTATTTTTAACTGATCTTCCATATGATGTTCGAGAATTAACTTGAATTCCATATTCATCAATGAAAAAAATCTTTTCCCTTTCGAACATGATTCTATTGTACCGGATAGCATATTCAAAGCAAGTCTGTATGATTTGTGGTATATTTCTTCTTTCGAGAACGAAAGAGATTCTCTTCAACGAATAATGGAAAGTTTTTAGTGCTCTGTTTATCGTCGATAGCGATATTTGATGAAGTGGCCACTGCGTCAAACATCTTTCTTTTAACTGACGAAGTGATAAACTGCAATCTTCATCAATCCAATTGCAAATTTCATTTATCTGTAACACAGATAATTTTTTTGGTCGGTGACCAGCACTTCTTTTATGAATATTAGCGGTTCTCCGGTATGTAGAATAAATCTTTCTTACAGTATTGGGTAAAATTCCAAATTGCTCTCCAATATTATTTGCCGTGAGCCCATTGTTCATAGAACGAATTATTAAAGCTCTTAAATCATTACTTATTTTACTATTAATTCGACGATTCTCCATAATAGATGAATATAAAATGATTAACACACTTCGTGAAAGTCAATTGACATATAGTGAAACACATTTGACAAATAAGGAAATTATTTGACACATCGCCGCCATATTATAATAAATGGGAGTCATTTGACAAATTGTGAAACACAATTGACAAAAGGGGAAAACCAAAAGAAAAAGACTGTAATTTTGTTTAATGAATAGAGTTTATCTGTGACATTTTATCATGAACTCTGTATTTCAGATATGAGTAGGTTGTACAAGTGTGCTGTTTATGGCTGCCAGGATATTATACCTCCAAGGCATTAATTTCCTAATCCAGACAAACAACTAGACAAATTTGAGATTTGGCTGAATTCCACTGGAAATCTGTCCTTACAGACGGTACCATATAAGACGATCTATTCTATTCACAGAATACGCCAGCTTCATTTTTCTGAAGAATTTGTTACTCGAAATAATCGTTTAACTCCATCTGCAAAGCCGACATTATATCTACCATCAAACACAGAAGGTACTTTTAGAATATCTACATATTTTATTTGAAGTAGAACAAGCTGTTATTGTAATTGAATTATAAAATTATTTATATTAACATTTTAAAAGCTTGCAAATAGGTGAATGCTTTAAATAGTGTTTACACATAAGATCCTTATAAATGTAATTAAATAGTATTAGTACTGCTATTCTTAATAGATGGTTTTGGTTTTTAGATTACTATTATTTTAAAACTGTTTACCTCTAAAGTGAATGTATTTGTAGTTTTATTTATTCTAATTAGTACGAGAATGACTATAAGTTATAATATACATTTAAATTTCAGGATATATCAAGATTCAAGAAAATAGTACTCCTCAGAAAAGGCATTTATTCCAAGAATTGAGGATATTTCGTAAACGATTGGCATTATGCAATTCAAGAAAATTATCTTTTAAAAAAAGATTAATTAATATTAGCAGAAAAGTCATCAAAGTATGAGTATTTAAGAAATTGTGGACTGACTCCTATTTCCGCAAATTTTTTCAAGCGCCAACTTAGAAACATAAATAAGAAGCCGAAAGGAAGACGTTTCACAATGGAGGATAAAGTTATGGCACTATCACTTATTAAACAAAGTGGTAAAAGTTACAGACTATTGTCTAGACTATTCACATTGCCTTCAAGAAAAACGTTAATGGCTACGTTGAAAAACATCCCAATCCATCCAGGAATAAATGATTTGCTGTTTAATCACATTAAACAAAATATGCAACACCTAAAACGAAAGGACAAATTTTGTACGTTAATTTTTGATGAAATGTCTCTTCAACCAAATCTTCATTGGAATCCCAACACAGACATTGTTGAAGGTTTTGAGGATTCAGGCTTTGAACGGAAAAGGAAAATAGCAGATCACGTGCAGGTTTTCATGATAAGAGGAATATTTAGGAAATGGAAGCAGCCAATATTCTACTCTTATTGTGAAAGCACTACCAAAACAGCTGTATTGGTACGCACATTGAAAGAAGTTATTCGTAGTGTCCATAGGACAGGTTTAAAAATATTGGCTACCATATGTGACCAAGGCAGTACTAATGTTGCAGCCATAAATTCTTTAATAGACAGAACCAAGGGTGAATATTTGCGACGAGGGAATAAATTGACAGACAGAGTTTTTGAGATAGACGGCCATGTTATTATTCCTTTGTATGATCCACCTCACCTTCTAAGGTATAAGGAATAATTTTCTAACAAAATATATCAGTTTTGTAAATAGCAAAAATGAAAGGTGTTCTGCAAAGTGGCAGCATATTGTTGAAGCTTACAAAATCTATTCGCCAGGTGGTCGCCTGAGAATTATGAAAAAGCTTACTGACAATCATGTAATACCATCGAAAATAAGAAAGATGAAGGTGTCATACTGTTCACAAGTATTCAGTAATCAAGTTGCGTCCGGAATATCATTTATGTGCAAGATTAAAATGTTTACAAATATAAGCAAATGTATAACTTAATATAATTTATACTTGCAGAAGTAACAAGTGCAGATGGAATAACCACTATAGATCCAGATGGAATTCATACAGCAGAATTGTTGCTGTTTTTTAATGATTTATTTGACAGCATCAATGGGGATCAATATATCCAATGAGTAGTGGTGTGTCTCTTCGATGTGCAGTTAGCAGAACTTCACCTCACATTAAATTTTGGAATGGAGCTATACGAAAATTAGAGCAAATGTATTTTGTAAATGTTGAGAGTGGACAGAAGTTTGTTCCGCCATCTTTGCAGAACTGGATCGTAACATTGCAGGGGTTCAAAAAAGTATATGAAGTAATTCAAAATCATGGTTACAAATATTTTTTGCCTCGTATGTTTAATCAAGATCCAATTGAAAATTACTTTGGTCAGATGAGACAACACGGTGGACGCAACATAAATCCGTCCTGTTCCAGTTTTGGACAGTATTTTAAAAGTTTGTTAATTAATAACTTTGTATTATCACATTCCGTTGGCTCTAATTGCAAGATAGATGATTCTAGCGATTTCTTACTATCCATCAATATTTTCCTAAATCTGAAGGCGGAGGTGAAAGATAGCAATGTTGGTACTGTAATATTTACAGCTAATTTTGAAATGGATCGAGACTTGGATACTGCTACCCTAGGTTTTGTCAGCGGCTATATAATAAAGAATGCATTAGATAAATTTCAAAATTGTGAATATTGCAAGCGCAATCTGATATCAGATCCGACAGATGCTGCTGCTCATCTGTTAATCAAAGAAAGAGAGTATGATACAACAACTCGGCTTCTTTATTGCAGAGAAGATTTGTTTAACACATTTAAACACATTTACAATATTACTATTCATATATTACCTGAAGTGTAATTTTGATTTTATTTTCTGTCCGAACGCTTTTTCTTCAATGCGCACACTCCTGATACTTCAAATGATTTCAAACGCCTGCAAAAACAAACCTCATGTAGTTGCCGGTCTCTTCTGGTGTTTGTTGGTAATCAAGTTTAAAATTATGATGAATAAACGTAACACAAAGCCCACACGTGTGTGATAACCTGATTAAGTAATGTTTATAATACTTGATATAGTCAAGGCGTGGCCTTGGTCTTATTTGCATTGTATTAGAAAACACGACCTCGGTCCACCTGTTTTATTAAACACAAGCATTCTTAATCAGAGGTTGCACGCTTGCACATTAATGAATTAATGAATTAAGTATTCAGTCAGAGTGTAGTCACGGTAGTGCATTTCACTCCATTAATTTAAAAAGCGCTATTATCTTTAAGATATTGTTAATCGTAAAGTAAGAAATAATTTATTGGAAACGTTTTGCGGCATATTGACTTCATAAATTACATTTGTGAAAATAAAGAAATTAATTATACACATCAGTGTTAATAAATTTAGTTTCTCAAGCAAAATAAGAACAAAATATTGATTTGGAGCAGTAAATGTGTAAATATCCTTATATGTAAATATTTATTAAAAATAATATTGTGATGTCTCATCCAACGATACGTTACGCCCCTGGGGCCGTCTCGACAGATCTAGAAACGGAAAGATCGAGACTAAAGAAAACAACAGAGGCTCGGTGGTCGATATATAAGCCGCCGAGGAAGGGATTTGAATAAAATTCGATACCAAATCATCGCCGAGTAAACTTACATAAATACAAATACATAAATGTGCTATTGTTAGTAATTAGTTTTTAAAATGTTATTCGTTTTTATTATTAATATAGTATGTCTATGTTACCGTTAGTTTTATTTAAGAACCCGAAAAGACAAACTTTACAGTGGTGTCAGGTGTGGGGTAATTAATAAATAACGGACTAAGTGGACAATTAAGTATTTGTTTAAATAAATACACAGCGCGAAAAGACGTTTATTTTAAATATCGTGATGGCGAATAGAGTGAAACTCACGGAATTAAAAGTGACTGATTTAAAACGAGAATTAGAGGAGAGGGATGAGAATACAACTGGCAAAAAGGCAATTCTCCAGCAACGGCTTCGAAATGTGTTGATCCAAGAAGGCGAGGATCCAGAGAATTATGCCGTCGAGAAAGAGATTTGAATAAAATTCGATACCAAATCATCGCCGAGTAAACTTACATAAATACAAATACATAAATGTGCTTATTGTTAGTAATTAGTTTTTAAATTGTTATTCGTTTTTATTATTAATATAGTGTGTGTGTGTCTACGTTACCGTTAGTTTTATTTAAGAACCCGAAAAGACAAACTTTACAATATGAAAAATATAACAAAAACTTTCAATTGTGCTTATATTTTCTGTTTATCTTATTTCAAATTTCCACTTCGTATGAAAAGAAATGTGGATAAAGTGGGACAATCGTTAAATGGTCGGAAAAATTAAAATTAAAATAAATTTAGAAATTTCTGGTCTGTGACCAATTTTTTAGTTTATATTTCCGTATATAAATTCACACTCATAGTAAATATGGAATTACACAAAACGAAGAACTTCATCTAAAATTATTAGATGTAATATATTCAATAGCCATTAGTAGATTTTATACTTTTTCAGTCAACATTTTTCTAGTTTTCGTCAAAACACATTCAAAATATGCTTAATTATTGTTTGATTTTGGTATCCGTAAATTATCAAAAATTGAACATGTCCAGTCCTTCTTCTATTGAAACTAATTAACGATAATTTATTGGCGTAACTTTCTAATGTTGCTGATTAGTGACAACAAAAGTGATTTATTACGGTTTTTTCCCTTGCAAGTAAGTCTTTGTTTACAAGTAACGCCAGTTCAGTATTCCATTGAGTTTAGGTTAATTTAAAGTTTTTAATAGTATTTAACCATGTTTTAGATTTATCAGCTGGCTGACATGTGACGCCTTTGCTTTCTTTTAACATTAAATGTGTTAATTTATCGCGCACACTAATTCTAAAAACGGACCTAAATGCACAGCAAGACTGGCGGATTTAAAACATTTTTTAAAAGTGTCATAAGTTATGACGATATAGTCGGTTATAATTAGAGAATACAATCCCGGTATCCCGAATCTCGGGATAATGGCCGGGTTTCGATCCCGTAAATCCCAGGACTGTACTTGGCAAATCTCGGGAGTTTCGGGATTGCCAGTTTGCATTCCTTAATCTGTTGCGCCTTGACAATGACGTTACCTAGATTATATTAAGGACACTTATTACATAAAGACGAAAAATCAACCTTAGGTACGCCGTACGATAAAACAACTACAGCCCAAATAATATGTAACTTAGAAGGGACTCCCCCCCCCGGCATACTTCAATACAATACTGTTAAAGTAATTCCCCAACGGGCCAACAGGGGAATCACCCCATCACCTCATATGATATATCATAATATTGTTGCGTGGGATTCCCCGTCATGGAATTACTTTTTTCATGTATTATTCTACCAGCGACAAGATTACGCAGGTTACGTCATTTAAATTTAAAAGTCAATTATCTGAAAAAGTTATTTTAAATGGAGGGAGACTTTGTTCAACATAAAGAAACAATGATACGTCGTCAGCGTGGAGTTATTTTTTAGTTGCGAAAGACGGGAATAGTGCTAAATGTTAGCGATGCCCTGCCATTTTCAAGACTTTGGGTGGAATCGACAAGGGATTACATACACATTTGTCACCAAAACATAACATTAAGATTTTAGATGACGTTAATCGTTTAACAGCTTTAACAAGTCAAGATTCTGAAAATCTGAACACAGCACCGCCGCCAGCTAAACGAAAGTTGGAAGATTTTACTAAAAGTGCCGACGATAGCCTGGATGATGTTTTGGCAAGAATTATTGCATTAGATGGATTTCCATTCAGTGTATTCTAACTTCAGACGATTTGAGAAAATTGCTCTTAGCGAAATACACGGATTTACTAAAATTGGCCGTCACAATTCGAAAACGTGTTATGAATTACAGTGAAAAAATCAGAAAGCAAGTAACTGCAGAATTAGAACATTTGAAAAGTGCAGGTGAAAGATTCAGTCTATCTTTTGACGAGTGGACATAAACGTTCAATAAACGAGACATGGCTGTCAAGTGTTGCCAACCTTTGAAAACTCAATCTTTTGCCAAACCGCCTGCACTTCATTTACTAACATTAGCTTAGGGGATGCAATTACTACCAGAGATCGAACTCGAGCAATTGATGATTCATAGCCCATAGGCGTCTGCCTTGTATTGGCAATAGGATTGTTTCTGTAAGCGATCCGTGAGTTTCGAACAATTTGATACGTGTGGCTACTGCATAAGTGGCACATACATATGCAGTCAATATGTATCTGTCAATGCACAACAGAGGGAATGTAATCAACAGTTTGGTAACCGGCAGCAACTACTGCTGAAACAAAAGTAATGCTGACAAGCGAATTGCGTATCGAATTTTGAACAAAAATAATTTACAAAAAACAAAACTCAAAACTATGTATTTTCTGTGAAACATTGAAAGTGTAAAACATTACTATGAAGAACTAAAATTGGTTCAAGGTGTTGCTGTGTTAAAATAGTTCTTTTAGATGTTAAAACGTCTTTAAAAATAGAAAATGTCCGTTCTACGTCACAACTGGTGAAGGGTGCAAGATTAAATGATTCGAATGTATAGATTTTTCAATCGACTGTATGCAGAATTGATATAATATATTCAAATCAATTTGGAAAATGATCCTTGATATATTCATCACATACTCTGTGTAGTTAATGTTCTGCACAGGTAACGTGTAGCAAATTGTATAGATCATAATCCAAACTTCTGATTAAAAACTCTATCCCATGTACATATAGATATCGTAATGCAAAATACGAATTTTGAACATATTTTTCACATCGTACCAGACATTTTCCCATACCGTATGATGGACTTATTGGTGCAGACTTCCTAGAAAAAATTAATTGTTCCATTAATCAATTTAGATTACCTTTTTTTCAAAACTACAAAACAGAAAACGATGATAATCATTTTAAAACAAAGGTCTGAAAAAATTATAAAAGTAAATTTAACGAAAAATGATATTAATGAAGATATCTATCCTAATATGAATTTACTTGAAGGCGTAGAATTATGTCCAAGCCTTGCGAAAATAATCAATAAGAAATACGTTATTACTTCTGTTCTAAACACAACAGAAGCAGAAGTAAAGGTAACTTCAATAGAAATAGAGTCAGAACCTTTTTCTGAACAAAATCCTACCGGTTATGTATGTCAAATAGAAACAGTAAGTACAAATTTAAATACCAAATCTAAATCACATAGATTAGATAAAATTACGCAATTACTAAGAACAGACCATCCTAAATCATGAAGAAAAAGCACCATTAATTCATATTCGTCATAAATATACCAACATATTCTTTATCGAAGGAGATAACCTAACATATACGTATCGTATAAATGCTATAACACATAAAATCCAACTACATCATCATTTCCCGTGCATTCCAAAACGTATCCACAGGTACATAAAGAAGAAGTCAATCGTCAAATATCTAATATGTTAGATCAAAATATAATACGGCTTCTTCCTGAATCCAATAGCGAACTGTCAGATTCCGATGAATCAGTGGGTGAACCCATTTTGTCTCCTGTACGTTCGACGACGACTCCTGCGGTGAGCGCGGCGGCAGTTTCTGCGCCCTATCCTTCTTATAAGATTATTCCGGTGTCAAGTGGAACTTTACCAAATTCGATGGGGAAAGTTCACGACAGTCTCTAAATGCTTTTCTCGAGACTATTGAAGATAAATGCATCTCCAACAATATTTCTAAGGAGCAGTTGGTTAGGTCTGCTACTGAATTGTTTTCAGGGAAAGCCCTAATCTGGTGGCGGTCTACACCCCAGAAGGTATCGTCTTGGGTTGATTTTGTTCGTGAACTTCGATTACAGTTTCAGCCTCCTAACTTTAATGAAAAGTTGTTCCTTGAAATTAAGAAAGGAACACAGGGTCCTAATGAAACCATCGGCATGTATGTTGCGGTCATGAATAACATGTTTGGACGGCCTTTTTATCAGAGTCAGTTAGGCCTTACCGAGGTTAAGACAGTAGATCAGCTACTTGAATTATGTAGGAAATTAGAAGCATGTAAGCTGTCGATAGAAGCTTTTGCTCCACCTCCTCGCAGTAAGACTTCTTTGTGTGAGCCTGATTTGGCATACGCGTATTCTCCATCTTCTAGTGCTGCAGCGGTAACTATACCTTCGACCAGCAGTGGTCCTAAATGTTGGAATTGTCCTAATATGAAGGAGCACTTTATTAAAATTTATAATTTTTTCTTGGGTTAATGACAAATAGAATTTTAAAGGGATCTAATCAATTAAGAGGAGATAGTAATGGTGATAAAATTAAAATACTCGCTAATAATTGGCGAATTAAAAATAAATAGATGAATGTTTCCTGTTTGTTTAAATTTTACAAATTGTTTGTTTTTTGAATCAATATATAAGATAAGAAATTTGCTGTACTATAATGACTTGCTTTCATGCTGTTCTTTTATAATATCTGTTATTTTGTTAATAAACGTTTATAATAAGACATTTTGGTTTCTTTTATATTCATATAGTCATCGTCATCATTCTGACAAGTATGTATTTTTACTGAAATATTAGCTATTTTAACTGAAAATTATATATATATATATAATCGATAAAGCCTTATTATACCCGAAGGTGTTAAGGCGTCTAAAAACTTTTTATTTACGAACAAAACATTGCCCAATCCCTTCTGTCTCTTGCCATTGCTTCTGCATCCTTCCACTTTGTTCCCCTAGCTTCCAAGCACTCTGCCACTGCACTGTTCCACTCTTTTCTCGGTCTTCCTCTAGTCCTCTTTTCTTGTGTCCTTGCCAGCCATATCCGTTTCGGTTGTCTCTGGTTTTCCATTCTTATTAGATGTCCGAACCACTTCAGTTGCTGCCTTTCAATGCTCTTTAAAATCGATTCCACTCTTAGTTCTTCCCTCACTGTTTCATTCCGTATTCTATCTCTTCTTGTAATGCCTTTAACTGCTCTCAGGAATCTCATCTCAGTCGCCTGGATTTTACTTTTTTGCTGCCTTGTTAACACCCAGCTCTCACTACCATACATTAATATTGGTTTATGTATAGACTTGTAAACTAGGATTTTTGTCTTAGTTGATATTTCTTTATTTCTTATAAATTTGTTATTCAAAGCATAGTATGTCCGTGTTGCTTTTTCTATTCTTTCATTTATTTCAGTTTCGTTCTTACCATTCTTCTGTAGATTTACGCCCAGGTATCTCATCGTCTTTACTTCCTCTATTTTTGTATTGTCCAGTATTATTGATGCTTGCCCGTTTCCTTTCCCAATCACCATTACCTTTGTTTTATCGATGTTAATTTTTAAGTTTCTGTTTTGAAGGGCTTCATTCCATATTGTTACGTTTTCTTGCAGGTCTGTCGTGTTTTTTGCAAATATTACTAAATCATCTGCAAAGACGCAGTCAGTTATTGTCGTTATTTCCATATTTCTATAACCCACTGGTAATTTCTTCAGTTTGTGCTTTATCTCTTTTTGTACGTCATCCATCACTATGTTGAATAGTGCTGGGCTCAGTACACCACCCTGTCTCAATCCTTCTTTAGTTTCAAATATCTGTGACTCTGCATTTCTCGTTCGTACATAATTCTTTGTGACCTTATACATACACTCCACATTGTTTCTCAATTTCTTATTTACACCTCTTCTTTTTAGGCTTTCCCATATCGCTTTCCTTGGTACACTATCAAACGCTTTCTCTAGGTCAATAAACGCCAAGTACGTATTGCTTTGCTGTCTTTTTTCCATTATTTGTTTTATAGTAAATATGTGGTCTTGTACTCCTCTTCCCTTCCTAAAACCGCTTTGTGAATCTTCTAGCTGTGTCTCTATTTGTATTTTTAATCTTTTTTCCAGTATTCTTTCGTACATTTTGGCCATTATACTCATCATTGTTATTCCCCTATAGTTCTTACATTCACGGTAATCTCCTTTCTTGAAGATGGGTAATATCACTCCTATTTCCCAATCTTGTGGTATTCTCTCTTCTGTCCATATTTTGTTAAACAGTTTAGTTATAACTTCTATGCTTTTTTCACCCAAGTTTTTGATCATTTCCGGTGATATACAATCATGGCCTGCTGCTCTTCCTGTTTTTATTTTTATAATTGCTTCTTTTACTTCTTCTATTTTTATTTCTTGGTCACCTTCATCTGTTGCTTGGGTGGTTATTTGTTCTTCTTTTTCATTATATCCTTGTACTATTTTTTCTATATTAAGCATATCCTCAAAGTATTCTCTCCATCTGTCCATTATTTCTTTGTCATCTTCAAGTATTTTGCCCTCTTTTGATTTTATGTATTTGCTATTGTAGTTCGTATCCCTTTTAAAAGTTTTCAATACTTTATAAAATAATTTCTGATTTCCGTGGCTATCACTTTCCATTCTTTCCCCGAATTCTTCCCATGACTTTTGTTTTGCTGCTCTCACTAGTTCTTTTACCCTTGTTCTTTGCTGTTTATACCCAGCGTAGCTTTCTTCTGTTTTCACTTTGAGGTATTTCGCCCACACACGTTTTTTATATTTTATCGCATCCTTTATTTCGTCGCACCACCAGCTTGTTTGTTTTTTGTTTTTATTTATTTTTATAATTCCGCACGCTTGCTTTGCAGCTTTATGTATTTTGCTTTTTATATTTGTCCATAATATTTCCACATTATTGTCTGTGTCCAGTTTGTTTAATTCTTCCATTTCTTGCTCAATTTTTTCTTTGTATTTTGTCGCTATTTCATTTTGTCTGAGTTTATAGTTTCTTATAACCACTTTTGTCTTTTGTTTTTTGTTCTTAGTCACCATTGGGCTTTTCCTTCCTGGAATGAATATTTTTGACAGCAACAAGTAGTGATCCGAGTATATTTCTGGACCTCTTTGCACTCTAGTATCTTCGACTTCTTTCCTATGGCTTTGGTTTATTAGTACATAGTCTATGATTGATTTTTCACCCCTGCTTCTAACTTCTCGGGTGTATTTATGTATTTCTTTATGGGCAAAGAATGTGTTCGTGATTATTAGATTATTAGTTAAACAGTAGTCGATAAGTCTTTTGCCATTATTATTTCGTATTGTTTCCCCCTGCATTCCAATTACTTTTCCTGATTCTTCATCCTTTTTCCCAACTCTTGCGTTAAAATCGCCCAATACAATTAGTCTTGCATTGACATCCTCTGTTGCCTGTTCTAATTGTTCCCAAAACTCTTCTTTTTGCTTTGCTGCGTCATCCTCATTAGGTCCGTACACAATTATTATTGTTGTGCTTGCTTGTTTTTCAATTTCCATTTCTATCTTCATTATTCTCGTTGATAAGGCCTCCCACTTTCTCATATATTTAATAGTGTTTTCTTTTATTATACAACCTACTCCTTCTTTCGCTCTTTGATTCATTTCCACCCCACTATATATTAAGAGATGGCCATTTTGTACTACTTTTTCCCCTTTGCCTTTAATTTTTATTTCAGTTACTCCTAAGATATCTATGTCTGCTTTTTCAAATTCTGTAATTAGTTCCTCTTCCTTTCCCGTTATACTTCGTATATTCCATGTTGCTACTCTCCACACCTTTCCTTTCATTTTTTGTTTGCATTTTTGGGTTTTTGCCTCGCCTCTTTTTTCAGTGCTATTTATTTCTCCATCTGTTTCAGTTCCCTTCTCTTCCAGTACTTCGAGAGCATTTCCATTAATATTATTTGATTTCAGCTCGTGTCCATTTCGTTGCCTGTTCAGTTCCATACTACCGTCCTTTGTCTTTCTGGTTAGTTTTTTGGATTGTTTATTAATCTTTCAATCTTTTCCAGCATCCTTGTTTGTCTATTCCATTTCCAAGTCTCCCCATTCACCATTAGCTTTGCAAACCCCAATTTAACCTGTTTTCCATATCTCCTTTCTTCTTTTGCTTTCTGTCTAATGTTCCTCTGGATATCTCTTTCTTCTCTTGTTAGGTCTTCATTAATAAATATCTGGCTGCCTTGTCTATTTTTTAATTTACTTTTATTCTGCATGACCTCTTTTTTATTCTCTTCACTGTCTAGTTCGACTAGACATGTTTTTATCCCCAATCTACTAGCCTTTTTTATTATTATTTTCACACCTATCTCATTTTCTATTAGCTTTCTCATTTCATCTTTCAGTATATTGCCATCTCCTGTATTCATTGTCATCCCCTGTACTACTATGTTTTTCCTTCTTCTAACACTTTCCAATTTCTCAATTCTTTCATTATATAGTTTTACCTCACTTCTTAATTCATTGACTTCATCCATCACTTTTCCATTTATTTCCTTCAGATTTCTTATCTCTTTCTTGTATTCTACCTGTTCTTTCCGTAACTCTCTTATTTCGTCCTTCAATGCTTTAGTATCTTCTCCCTGCATTTTCTGTTCAGTCTTAATATCCCTTATGTCAGCGGAGAGTCCTTTCATCATTCCCATAATTTCTTTCAGCATTTCATCGTTTGTTTTTGATGGGCTTCTATATGTTTTCTTCGACTTTTTAAATGAGTCCTCTTCTAGTACGTCCGTTCTTTTCCGTTTTACATCATCAGACGTATCAGAATCCATTATCAAAATTTCCTCTTAATTTTACCTGTTACCTTACTTGAAGTCCGTCCCTGTTCTATACTTACACTATTATTGTCTCTAATCGTATAGCTCGCCGCGCAAAAAGCCCGTCCCCGGTCTCCCCGTCGGAGGTCGTGCTCCTATCGGTCAAGCCAGATGTTCAGTTATATATATTTATACAATTTATTTTATTCAGAAAAACAAACCTTTGTCTATTGTAGTTTTTTAATTTAGTTCCCGGCACTATCAAATACACTCTATCTCACTATTATTTTTACCACACGCACAGTAATTATTGTTCGTAATTTCTCAGATTATTTGAGTTTGATCACGGAACTCACTTACTTATGTATTTCTGTGTTCTTGCACAGGACCGAACTTTCGGACGATATAAATAGTTTAATCTGAAAATTATATAAAAACCATTAATATGCCCTTAATTTATGGTTTTTATATAATTTTCAGATAAAATAGAGAATATTTCAGTAAAAATACATACTTGTCGGAATGTAACTTAATATATGTTACTTCTTTAGAAGAACAAGGTTTAAAAATCGCGCTTTTGTTTTTAGTACCGGTGTCTCTGTAAGAGGCGTAAAATTAAAGGTTGACCCCACTCTCGGAGTTACCATTCTATCAATATATGTACTGTGGTTGAAATAATGACAAGGGCGATATTAAAAGAAGTATAAAATTTGGGGTAAGTACCGACTTTGTTCAATAATTTACTACTTTATTTCTATTCATTTGAAATAGATTATTCCCCTAATTTTGTTTTGAAGGGAATTTACTCGATTCAATAGCAAACTTATAAATACAGTGCGCGCAAATATTCCTTTATTCATTTTGAGCTTACATACGCGCGTATTTAAATTTCGTGTCCTAAAAAAATATGAGTAGTAGTGTAAGCAGTGGCGAAGGTCCTAGCTGTAGTACTAGCAGGGACAGTGTAAAATTTTAAAAAAAAATACTTGCAAACCTATAAAGAACAGTGCGAAGATCTGCCGCAATTTAAAAACTGGATTCATAAAAGTAAAAAAGGACCAGAATATGCTGGATGTAAATGTTGCAATAAAGTTCAATAAAGTTATTAATGTAAGTAGTGGGAAAGATGCCCTTTTAAAACATAAATTAAGTAAATTACATCGTGAAAAATGTAAAATAATATCGATACAAAATAAGATTACCGCATATTCTACAAAATCTGTGGAAGAAAGGCGCAACTTTGAACATTCTGTTAAAAAAGGTAGTATAATCTTTGTTTTAATATACATATATAATCAAATGATGTGCTATTTTAATTTCAGGAGAAATTCGACTAGCAGCCTTTGTAGCAGAACACAATCTTCCATTTGCAATCATGGAACATCTGCCACAATTAATTTCCAGTATTTGTACTGATTCAAAAATAGTTTGTTAGTAAGATATTTAAATAATACAAATGTAATAGAAGACCATTTCTTTTATTTAATAAAGTTATCGAAATCAGGTGCAAATACTCTCTATAGTGAAATTATTAATATATTCAACAAATACGATATTCCATATAAGCAAAATTTGATTGGGTTTGCATCTGATGGTGCCAATGTGATGATGGGCACACATTATTCCTTGATGACTTATTAAAAAATGATGTACCTTCTCTGTACATCATTAAATGCATATGTCATTCATTTCATTTATGTGCCTCATATGCTTGCCTAAAGCTTCCCAGATTCGTAGAGGATCTTACTAGGGATGTATGTAATTATTTTAGCTCCAGCCCTAAAAGAATTTCTGATTTCGTGGAATTTCAAAATTATGCTAAACTTAAAATTCATAAAATATTGCATCCTGCGCAAACTAGATGGCTGTCTGTACATATGGTTGTAAAACGAATTTTGGAACAATATAACGCCTTGAAATTATATTTTACTGATGCAGTTTCTCAAAAAGATGTGCTATCTACAGAAAATATTTTAATAAAGTTAAATGATCCGGTTGCACAGTTATTTTTGCACTTTTAAGATTTTGCATTACCCATTTTTAATAATTTAAATAGAGATATGCAAGCGGAATCACCAAAATTGCATATTATGTATAAAAATGTCTGCAATTCCTTAAGATTAATATTTGATTGCTATTTGGAAAGAACTTACATTGCCGCCACCTCAATTGAAAATATTGATTTTAAAAATCCCTCATTCTTTTTAAATTTAGAAGACATGTATTTCGGGGCAAATGTCCAAAAGTGCATTTTAGAATCAACATTTTCAAATGAGCAACTGAATTTACTAGGTGTTTACAATTTTATATAGAGGCATGCACACAAATAGTACAACGGTTTCCATTAAAAAATAATATATTCAAATTGTTCAATTTTTTGGACCCTTCTACCGTTAAAAGCGGTAATGTAAGTTCTATTGTAGATATCGCACGAATATTCCCGAATATAATAGCTGAAAAAAAATTGCAAACACTTGATACAGAATGGCGTCAATTACGGTACGTTGAGGAAATTAAAACATTTTCTAATGACATTTAAATTTTTTGGTCAGAAATCAAAAATGTACAATCTGGAGATGTAGCTAATTTTAACATTTTAACAAGTTTTGTTTTTGACATTATGTGCCTTCCGCATTCATCTGCTAATGTTGAGCGAATTTTTTCTTCTATAAATATCATGAATACCAAACAACGAAACGCATTAAAACCTGAAACAATTTCTGGGTTACTTTACACTAAACAATATATGAAAAATTATAATTGTTATAATTTTAGTGTAGATGAAAACTTAATTTCTGGAATGAAATCTAATATTTACGTATAACTATTATTATTTTTATGTGATATAAAGGGATATTTTTTTTGTTTTAATATGTGTTTCAATAAACTGTTAAATTGTCTTATCTTTATTTTTATTCCTACTATAAAATCAATTCAAAATAAAGGAAATTAGTCAAAAATGTGCCTAGTATTAACGCTTTATAACTTTTCATTAAAGTCTACCGAATTCTACCGAAAATGATCGCGTACCGAATTCTCAACATATCTGTCTGGCAGCACTGTATCCAGCATTTCAGATCATTGACGATTAGCTTTTCAAGTATGTACGCCCTTTGCGTGATTATTTTGGTTCTGAAAGCGATTCTTGGAGGGAAGTGGTCCCTAAAGATCGACGTTCCGACTTGATTAAGGCTTGTCATGATCCACCTACTAGTGGACACTTGGATATCTCGAAAACTATAGATCGCATTTCTCAAAATTATTATTGGCCAAAGATGACGGCTGACGTCATTCGCTACATTAGGCGGTGTAGAACTTGTTTACGATCCAAACCTGAACAACGCAGACCGAGTGGTCGTATGGGTGGCCATTCTCGTATAGAAAAACCATGGGAAGTACTTAGTGTAGATATTGTTGGTCCGTTACCTAGGTCTAAGAGTGGTTTCAGTTATATTTTGGTGGTTTCCGATTGTTTCAGTAAGTTTGTCTTGACTTTTGCGATGAGGAAAGCAACCGCAGTTTCGGTAGTGAAACATCTCGAAAACGATGTCTTCCTGTTGTTTGGCGTTCCTCGCAAAATAATTTCTGATAAAGGCGTGCAATTCGGATCCAAAGAATATCATCAGTTGATGTCTAAATATCAAGTACAGTCTGCGTTTACATCATATTACTATTCTCAAGCTAACCCGGTTGAGCGTGTTAACCGAATTCTCAAAACGATGCTTATCTCTTATGTGTCTGAGAACCATCGTAATTGGGATTCAGTGCTTCCGGAAATTTCTTGTGCGATACGCGCGGCTAAGTACGAAGTCACCGGTTTGACTCCGTACTTTATTAACTTTGGCAGAGAAATGTACGTCACTGGTGTGCGATTCTTCCAGAAACCTGAAGCCGAAGCTGATGATGATATCGTTTGCAATCGAGATCCTGAAGAATTGTTGGTGAAATCCTCTCAATTTGCTCGCATGTACCGAGATGTCAAGGTTCGTCTTCAGAAGGCCTATGAGAAATCTAACACGCGCTACGATTTAAGGCGACGCGCTGTTGAATATCTTCCGAATCAACTAGTGTGGCGTAAGAATTTTGTGTTATCCGATGCGGCTAAGTATTACCCGGCGAAGTTGGCCGATAAGTTTGTGGGTCCTTTTATGATTCATCGTCGAATTTCGGCGGATACTTATGAATTAAAGACTTATGAGTTGCGAGGGAGAACCCCTACCTGGAACTTGGAGTTCGGAGCATCTCAAGGCTCAGCCTGGGGATGATTAGTTGTTCGTCTAAGCATTTTTGGCCTGTCTGGGGGCTTGACGAATACCCAGTCTGGCATAATCCACCATGTCGTAAAAGGCGACAAAAAGGAATCATAGACAATTGGTTCATTCCATCTTGAATACTGAACTTTTTGGCCTGTCTGGGGGCCTGACGAAAACTCAGTCTGGTGTAATCCACCATGTCGTAAAAGGCGACTAAACGGAGACCTGTTTGTTAGTTCATTCCATCTTGAATACTCAGATTGGCGTTTGCGCCCAGTCGTAAAAGGCGACTGAACTTTTTCGGTACTACCTGTATATAACATCTTTAGGGTTAGTCACTTGAGAATAATTGAAACATACATGAGAAGGTAAACCCCACCAGTTTTGTATAATACAAAGGTATTTTGAATAATATAAAATATTATTAAAAATCTGGTGTGAAGAACACAAATACAGTATTTGTTCTGTTTTTATTATATTACTGTATTTGTGTTCTTCACACCAGATTTTTAATACTATTTTATATTATTAAAAATACCTTTGTATTATACAAAACTGGTGAGGTTTACCTACTCATGTATGTTTCAATTATTCTGATACATTACACATGCGGTTAGTCCGTAGTATGAGTGAAGACACAAACAAAATGCAGTTTCTAGAGAGATGGCTGTGCCACCTTTGGAAGGGCGTCGTTACTTCACATTGGTTATGTGGACGGGGCGGGGTACTTCGGCTGTCTGACAACAGGCAGCGCTGAATTTACTTCTACGCTCGGTCTGGATAATTTCTGTGATGTGGCGATGTGGTTGTTTTTTGTGAATGTGTCTGAAGATATCCTTTCTCCAGCAGGGGCGTACCGATGAGCCTGTAGAAAGGCGAAATACGTATCTACGTCTCTGGGGAGGGATATGTTAGGACACGTTCACAAAATATTAATAGTGAACCTGTATTTGTGTTCTTCACACCAGATTTTTAATATTTTATATTATTAAAAATACCTTTGTATTAGTCACTTGAGCCCTGTCGCGCTATCGCTGTATTTAGTTAGACGCCGTGGCTAATTCTATTTGGAGATAATTTTGTGGGTTGTCGGCTTTCGATTTTGGTTTGTGCTTTAGAGATTCTGTCGTATCGAAAGCTTTTCGTTTTGTCACTTTAATATTTTTGGTATATCGTTTCAAGTTATGATAGTAATTTTGTGTTACATTCTTGGCCTGTAGGCAGGTTGGAATATGTCTACCGGAGTTATGCCCGCGAAGTAAAAGGCTTCGAAACGCATTCGTTTTGCCACGTTTTTATCATCTTCAGTGGTTAGGTTCGTATGAATCTTGGCCTGTAGGCAGGTTAGAAGAATATGTCTACCGGTTTTAATTCCGAGGAGCAGAAGGCTCTTTTAACTTTGACGTACCGATTACCGATATTTTGACTTTACTTATTGATGTAGACTTTCGCTTGACTTTTGTACAAGTACGTGTCTTGAATTAACAAATTTCGTATCGCAGATCCTTTTGTTTTGGAATGTTTTAGTTCTGCTCGTGCTAGGTGTTGTTAGATTTACCTTGTGTTAAAGTTGTTATTCCAAGTTGAGTCTGGACTGCGAAAGATTTGTTGTGACGTTTGTCGATTTTTTAACTTTGACGATTAATATTTTGATTTTGACATTTTCGTTTAAAGATTTTGACTTTTAAATTTTGGGATAAACTTTTGTTATCGTGTTAACTCTGTTAACAATCTTGTAGTTTGGTTAACTGTTAGATTTTCGAGTTTGGACTTTTAAGGTTTAGAGTTGTTGATAGTGTGTTCCATTTGCTGTAGTTGCATCTCTATTTGGAGGATTCGAGGTCCCCACTTACACACAGTTCTAACCAGTTGGTTGAGTTCCTGCCGTTAAGAGTTTTATCGTACCGTTTAGGTTATCCTCGTGTGAGGGCTATTTTAAACTCTTATACGGGCTGGATGTTTTACGTTTGTCGTTTAGGTCATTTAAATTCTGATCTATTTTACCGATGGAGAGGTGTTTTCACACCTTCTTCAATTTTGACATTTGGTCTTCCGTTTTGTTTGTCGTAGGACGTATGCCTACCGTTTTAACGGTCGATCCTTATTTACCGATTTTGACGTTAACTGTTGGTTAACCTTTTGAATACCGTTTTGGACTTTCGAATTTTATCCCTAGCGTTTTAACACTGAGGTCTGTATTTAGCATTTTGGATGTTCTTTCATGTAAGAATGCTGTAGTTCCGTTTTCTTTTGACCATTGCGTGTTACTCTGGAGGATAACCTTATTATGACTTTGGATACATCGTTGATGTGATCCCTCTTTCACTATTTTGTCGACACGCTCGTGTGTAGAAGCGGGGTGGACCCCAATAAATTCCGTCGTCCATTCCTTAAAGCTTCATATAGGGCTGAGACCGGCACCCCTCGTTACGTATCGCGATTCTTTTCTTTCGATCATGGACGTGTCTCTGTTTGTTTACTTATTTTGCGTATCGGTCCTCAACCGCGTCAGTGTAGAGGTTAGGCCGCCTCCGCACTTTAAACTTTGTTTTTTTACTACCGTTCATTCTTTTTTGTTTGGCCAAGCTATAGTTTTGTGTTTTCCCTATCTTAAGACTTATCGGTTGAAGGATTGTTGGAACTCGTGAGTACACGGTGTCTCAGTTGCTCATATCCTACCTTTTAGCTTCTAACCTTTTTTTATCCATTTGCATCCTTTAACGTTAGTGATATATCTCTTTTAGTTAATCCTGTTTTTTTGAGCTGCTTCTGCTTCACAGTAGTTAGTCTCTTTTGAGCTGTCGGAAGTTGCTCCCTGGTTTTGGGTGTGACGCGGCGGTGTTCATGACTGGTGTTCAAAGCGCAGCTTTCCGTCTTCTTTCGCCGCCAGGAGTAATGATCCCCTCCTAGTCTGGTTTTTTTTTCGGTGCTTTATGCAGCTTTTTCTTCCCGTTTCTTGTTTTCTTCGTGGCGCTTGAACACTCGGCATGATCTAGGCTGTAGCGCATTCCGCTGCTGGGGTGACGACCGTTCAGTATTGTTTGTTTTGTTGTTTTTAGTTTTCGTTATTTGTAGTCCCCGTACCGACCGACTGTCGAAGGGCCTCTGTGGTTGGTTAGGCCGAGCAACTGAAAGGCATAGTGTTGGGGTTGTGCTAGCGAGTCTCCTCCGTCACTCAATCCATACGTCGATAGTTTTACTTGTTACCTTTTCGCCTATCCGTTCGTTGATAGTTTTACTTGTGTCAATTTCGCCTGTTGTGTTACGATTTGCATCTATCTGTTTTTGGATAGTTTCGTTTGAGATATATTTTGGTTTATGTTCGTTGGGTCACTTCTGATACTGTTACCTGTTTTATTTTGGCTAGTTTTGCCAGTCAGTTTGGTATAATTTTGCCGGATGGTGATGAATATTGTTGCCATATAATTTTGAGTGGATTTGTCAGATTTTTGCTGTTAGCGTTTGTGACTTTAGGTCACCTTATCGTCTTTAAATAGTTATAATTGCGATTTTGCCCAATCATTTCTTTTCGCCTTTTGTTAATTTCCGTCGTTATTGATTACCGCATTACGTTTGCCTTGCTGTTCACTCAGCTGCCTTTGTAACTTTGGCTTGCGTTCTCACTTGCCGTATTTTCTTTTTTTCTCTTGGAGAAATTTACAGGTAAATTTCTTTTGAGAAAGGGGGGAGTTGTTACGCTCTAAAAATGATCCTTATACCTTTTGGGAATTTTTAATGAGTTAATTACATTATTTGCTAACTTCAAGTCATCATAGGCTATTCAAAATTCAATATTTTCGTTTAATATAATTTTATTTACTTTAATTACTAATTATCGATCATCATAGGCCATTTCAAACTTTGATATTTTCATATAATTTTGCATGTTCACATATTTTGGATGTCTCTATATCCTTTTTATTTTGATTATTTTTATATACTTCGGCGCAGTTCGACATTTTGGAAATTTTATGTGAAGTCATGCTTCGTATATTTTTATTGATATTTCGATTATTGATTCTCCTTAAACAATTCTAAAATTGTGTTTTCTTTTATTAGAATTTTGTAAATCTATTAGGATGCTTTATTTGATTGTATCACCTTTTTTTTAACTTAATTTTGCATTCTCATTTTCTTTTGCTTAGAGCGACATATTCGCGCCACTTAGTTTAACTTCCGATTATAGATCGCTTGACGGTTGGTGCAATTTTAAATTGGCTTAATTATCCTTTATTGCTGCGAATTAATTACCGAATTGTTGTTTGTTAGCTTCCTCATTTACTCTTTAACCTTGTCAGGGTATTTGGGTAATTATCTTCCTTTCTTTCAAATATTCCGTCCAGAATAGTTTTTGTTACTATGATGTGGTTTTCCTCGCGAATAAATAGTCGTACATTCGTAGGAAGATCCTCTTTCCTTTACTGATCAAGCTCTGAAGTATTCAGGTGTTTGAAAACTCGAAGTCATTTTTTGAAATTTATAAAGTGTTACTTTCTGCTTATGCAGGTTTTGGTCAATCTTGACTTTGTTTATTAAATTCACTGATGTAGTGTTTTAATTCGGGGACTATTCCCCGGTTCTGGAAGTTTTCACGACCACGTGTTGCTTCAGGGCTGCTAGTGCAGGAGACTGAAAAGCTTCTTTTTTGGTACCGAATAAGGGTAAGTTGCGGCGTTATTTTCTTTGCGAGATATATCGATCTTTGTCGGCGTCCCCGCCGAATTACGCATCCTTGGTCATCGGACAACTGGTACTTAGGAAAGTCTCTTAATTGGATACAAGGACAACTAAGACGCAAAGTAGTGACCTGAACTTATTATTCTCTTGTGAAAGAATTCTAGATAAATGTTATATATTTCTTTCTCCTTTGGAGGACCGCATGATGTTCGACCCACCATTTTGTATAATAAAATTTGCGATCTTGCATCCCTGTAAATTTACAGTTTTTTTTTTAAACTTACATAATCATCTTTCAAATACAAATTGCTGTAATATTTTTTTTTATTAAATTAATATAATGTCAACATCATATATATAGATTGAATCAAAAATATGAAATATGTGTGTAATTTAATTCTTTTTTTTTTAATCTGTATCGAATTCTGATCACTTTTAATTCTTAAATAATATTGTTTAAATAAATTAGTCACCTTAAAAGAAATCAATTTCACCTCATAGAGTATTGTTCCAGACTTGTTTTCTTTTATAATATATAATTCAAACATATAATTTTACATATACTGTGTGTTGCATATTTGTTGTAAGGGACGTCAAAGCTTTGAGGAACTACTTTTGCAAACTTTAATTCATATTACTAATAGTTTATATTGACTTTTATACTCTCATTACGTATTACTACTTGGCTATATTAATCTCGTACCTGTTGGTACAGAGTGTTTTGCTTACTTTTAAAGTTATTTGATGCAAAATTTATATTTTGACTTACTGAGTTTATTATTTTCATTAATAAATATTGTTGTTACTGTTTATGCTGTTGTTTATGTTTGATTTCCCTATGCCTAATGAGCAAAAGCGATGGTTTTGTGAACCAGGTATACGAACACCTTTATAGATTTCTTAAGCCCTTTTGGCCCGAGGGTGTTCTACGTTGACCAGAAAACTTGCCAGACCAAATGTAGTGATGCCCAAATAACATCTATGCGTTGTGTTGGCCCACGACGCTCCCGCTATTTAATACTGAGCTGGCCGGTGAGTTTTTCGAGGGGCCTTTGTAGACCAGGGGGGGAATTAGGGCGGTGACCTAATTCCTACTGCAGTTTTTGTGTTACCTATACTGCTTTAGGCGTAACAATATGTTAAAAAATGTACTATCTGAAAGAGAAGGGGCCGCGACGACAAGTGATCTGATAAACAGCAGTTTTCTACCAGTTCGGCAACATTTTGGAAAACACGAAACATCTTCCATTGAAAAACCTAAACTTATAGTACTGGCCAACCATGAGAGCCATCTGAGCATTGTTGCCTTGAATTATGCAAAAGAACATGGCATAATTCTTCTAAGCCTCCCACCCCACTGTAACCACACGCTACGGCCTCTGGATGTGGGCGTATTTGGATCGTTCGAAAAAGTTTATAATGCAGCATGAGATGGTGAATCAGACAAGGCAAACAATTAGCATTTATGATATCGCTGGAATACCTGCTGAACCGTTCAAGCTGACTTTCAATCTTCCAAATATCTGCAACAGTTTCAGAGCAACTGGCTACGAGCCATTTAAGGATGATGTATTCAGAGATCAAGATTTTCTATCATACGTATCTGATTGCCCGCAGCCTCAGTTACAGCATGCTATTCCAGTAAGTGAGATAACCACAAGTAAGACACACTTTCTATACAATCTCCTGAGTCATCCACAAGTAGTGGACTTACTGCATCTTATACAAAAAAAGTGTTGCATCTTCGTCTCCTGAAGATATTAGTAATGAAGCCAACTGTGGTATGGTTACACTAGAACAAATTCGTTCACATCCAAAAGCCATTCCTCGTAAAAATGCTAGACACTATCGCAACAAAAGGTAGCAGACAACCTTTTGTTAACTAGCATGCCAATAAAAGTTTCCTTAGAACATGAAACAGGGGCACGCGAAGCAAGGAAGCAACCTGCAACTGCAAATCGAAAAGCAACTAAATTTGCACGAAGAAGTTCCCAGGTCTTCTAGTACTGACAACTATTCCTTAAAGGATTCCGATTGTGGTCTCGATTTAGTGAGAACGCTAAAGCTTTTCATATGTTGCCAAAATATGCGGTAACTGTAAAGAGGTAGAATTTTTGAAACGTTTTAATGCAACAAACAAGTTTATTTCGACGAACGAAACCGCATACGCTCCTGAAAAAGATGTTATCTCCAAGAATCAGCTATAACTAAATCAAATTACACAAGTATGTTAGGTTTCCATCAAATTCTTTAGTGTTTATATTTTAAACGAGTCAAAAATTAAAACGCAAAATAATTATTATATAGTTTCGGGGTAGATACGTCATCATTATGAAGCTGCGTTATCACGACCAGCAGAACAAATTTGTTGACATCCAAAAGCCATTCCTCGTAAAAATTCTAGACACTATCGCAACAAAAGGTTGTCTGGTATTTTAACTAGCATGCCAGTAAAAGTTTCCTTAGAACAAGAAACAGCGGCACGCGAAGCAATAAAACAACCTGCAACTGCAATTCGGAAAGCAACTAAATTTGCACGAAGACGTTCCAAGTCTTCTAGTACTGACAAGTATTCCTTAAAGGATTCCGATTCTGGGCTCGATTCAGTGAGAACGGTAAAGCTAAGCGGAACCGAGACGCAGAAATTGGTGATTATGCCCTAGTAAAGGTATTTGGAAAAACATCATCAATTTTTCATATGTTGCCAAAATTTGCGGTAACTGAAAAGAGGTAGAATTTTTGAAACGTTTTAATGCAACAAACAAGTTTATTATGACGAAAGAAACCGCATGCGTTCCTGAAAAAGATGTTATCTCCAAGTTACCATCTCCAAGAATCAGTTATAGCTAAATAAAATTACACAAGTATGTTAGGTTTCCATAAAATTCTTTAGTGTTTATATTTTATAACGAGTCACAAATTAAAACGCAAAATAATGCAATCCTACTATTTAGTTTCGAGGTATATACGTCATCATTATGAAGCTGCGTCATCACGAATGATATAAACGCGGAACAACTTAAAAGCGCTGCGATTCAGCGCTGCCAAGTCTACCGATTTTTCGGTAGATCTACACCGATTTTCTGAGATTTCTACCGATTTATGTCAAAAATCTACCGATGATTCTGATATGCGATAAATTTGTCTTAATAACTTAATATATTATCTGTCCACTCAGTTTTGACTCACGTTATCACGGACATGGGCCCCTGCAATGTATGTATCCTCATTTCATTCAAAGCCCACTATTAAACAAGGATAAAACAGAAATGTGAGATCGTCTTCGCCGTAAGACCAATAAGATAGACAGAGATAACATGCGGTCATCCGCCCACCATGACACCCCTGTATACGATAGTCGAATAATTAAATTTTGACGTTTGACACCGTACTCTGGTTTATTTTCGCTTTATTGCTTTTCTAGTTAATTTCCTTTCTATCTAGCAAATAATTGTTCTTTTCAGAACACAAAGAACTGATTTTAATACAATTTCAGGGAGTATTCTTAATAGTAAGTTATTTATTGGTTATAGGTTAAGAATTTACATTTATTACAGATATGCCTGGAAAACCTCTGAATTCACAATCCCAGCAACTTGTGTTGAAAATCTTAGACTTTTTTGAAAGAGAGAAACTAAATCAAGCACCTCTGATAAATATAAATGACTTTTAAGTATTTATTATACATATGTATTTTGAAATCATAAACCGCCTTATGCATAGTCGTAAAGTTAATAGGGTGTTAGTACGCTATTAGTTAGTAGCTACTAAGAGCGTACTAAGATGCTTTTATCTTTTCGTATTCATAGTCGCGAATTTCATCATACTTGGTGGCTACTAACTAATAGGATCTTAGTAGAAAAAAATATATGGCAACCGTGAAAACGAAGTTCGCAGGCATGCGCATTTTGCATGAAGGAGACATTTAAAATAGTCTAACTATTGGAATTGTTGGTTATTTTAAATACGTTTTGAATAATCTAATTTGTTTTAAAAATTTTTTTGATTTTTTGCTTTTAAATTTGATATAAGAAAAATGTAAGTAAAATATATAATCTTACTTTAAAGTTGTATTACTGAAATTATATAATTTTGAAAGTATGGAAGATTTAGTTGATGTACAAGCAGAGTTGAAAGCATAGGTAGATATTATACAAAATCCAAAAGTATATCTGAAACGATTGAATCCATTTGAAGTATATGATCATGGTCAATTTCATACAAAATATCACATGAGAAAAGAAGTAGCTCAAAGAATTCTCAATTTAATACTACAGCAACTTTTAACAAACAATAACCATGGATTACCAGTAACTCCTCAGATACAATTTCTTGCAACAATCAGATATTTAGCGTAATGAGCTTATGGTGATGATATAGGTATATATATATATATTTAACTGGCTTTGTAACATATTTATTACTGAATTTATTTTAGCAGAACAACACGGATTCACATGACAATATCCACAGCAATTTATTCCGTCAACAATTATATATGAAGATATTTTAATTAGTAAACTTTAACAATGTTAATACATAATTTATTATTTATTGAAATACTTTAGGGATATTTTGATATAATTTTTATTAGTATTAAATATAATATATACATTTATAAGTATCCACATGTAACAAATATTCATACCTACTTTATACATGATGCAGTATTTACACGTAACTTAGATATAATTATACCTACTTTATCCTATATTTTAAATTACATCATCCTATTGTCATACTTATCTAATATCATATAATAAACATATTCAATTATCATTTTCACTCAATAACTCAGCTCCAGTTTCAAGTAAACTTTTTTCAATACTGACTGATATTTTTCTTTGCTTGCATCTTCATCTGTTGCCAATGTTCTCGAAGGCGCTTTGCATCTCTAACAAATCCTGTAATAAATATATCATATTACTTAAGTTAAATGATTCATTTATAACCAGCAAAGCGACGGAAGAAATGGAGACTATATATATTTATATATATATATATATATATATAGATAGATATATATATATATATATATATATATATATATATATACAGAGTGTCCAGAAACTCTCCTGACAAACGAAGACCGAAGTTTCCTCAGATAATTTTAAGACAATTAAACCCAAATTCACCTAGTCCGAAAATGCTTCCTAAGGGAGCTAGAGTTCTTTGAAGATGGCGCCTTGTATTTATTTTTTTTTTAATTCCTCCAGAACGCTTCTATTTAGAAAAACAAAAACTGGTATGCTTATTTATCCTCCAGAGATGAATCGATTCCATCAATTGCGAATTTCTAGTACCGGTCATAGGCGTCCGTTTTGGGTAGGTCAACGGTTATTTTAAGGCATAACTTTTTTGTCTTTAACTTTTAAGCATTTGTGACACTAGATTATTAAATTTTCAGGTATTCCAGTACTAAAATGTACTCTTACTTTAAGTCGGTAGGATACACCGTTTTCTAGAAAAATCGATTTGTAAATTTTTCGTTTTTTCTTCATTAAAGTTCAATTTTTATTTTTTGTAATAGTTAGCTCTGAACTGCCAACAGAAGTAAAACCTACGTTTTTCATTGTCAAATTGTTGTCAGTTCGCGAAGTTTATCTTTTAATTTTTTACTTTGTGTTATTCAAACACAACGATTTCAATTTAAAAAAAAATGGTTTTTACTATTGAGGAATACGCCGATATGCATTTAGTTTATGGCGAAATGAGGTGTACCGCTCGAGCGGCGCAACGTAGATACGCTTAAAAATTTCCCAATCGTCAGCATCCCACTCACTCAACATTTACAGCTCTTCATCAACGATTAAGAGAAACAGGTTCAGTGGTTCCAAAAAATAATGAAACAGGGAGACATAATGATGTAACAGCAGAACATGAAGATGTTATTTTAATGGAAGTTGAGGAAAATCCAGAAATTAGCGTTCGAAGACTATCTGCCATGTACCCCACAATTTCAAAATCTTCCGTAGGAAATATCTTACACAAAGAAAATTTATATCCTTTTCATTTTACAAAGGTGCAAACACTGCTAGAAGGAGATTTTCCTGCTCGCGTAGAATTCGCTAGATGGTTACAAAATCAGAAAAATCAAGATGAAGATTTCTTCAGGAACATTTTGTTTGGTGACGAAGCTACATTCTCAAAAAATGGAATTTTTAATGTACATAATGCACATTATTATTCGTACGTTGCTGACAATCCCCACGTTGTTCAAGAATTTAAGCATCAGCATAGGTTTAGCATATACGTCTGGATAGGAGTAGTTGACGATTATCTACTTGGACCTGTGGAATTACCTGCTCGTTTAAATGGTGCTGATTACTTACATTTCCTGCAAAATATTTTACTGATTTGTTAGATGAGGTGCGTTTAAATATTCGGCAAAACTTATGGTTTCTACAGGACGGCTGTCCAGCCCACTTTAGCAGGAATGTACGAGACTTTCTAGATAATAACTACGAAGACCATTGGATTGGAAGAGGCGGTCCAGTTGCTTGGCCAGCAAGGTCGCCGGATTTGAATCCTTGCGATTATTGTGTTTGGGGATACATAAAAGCATTTGTTTATTCCGTTCCGATACAAAATCGCGCACAACTCTGGCTAAGGATACAAGATGCTTGCAACGAATTTAGAAATAACTTTGGAATTTTTGCAAGAATTAGGCGTTCTCTAAGCAAAAGGGTAAACTTATGCATAGAGACTAATGGTCATCACATCGAGCAACTTTTGTAACAATCTACCTTTGATACTTGTTCTTTTTTTGTTAGTTTCGTTCCATTGTAATAAATAATTTGTTTTTAATTTATTAAATTAATTTTCATCCATGCCTTGATAGTCCAAGCCAACTTCGTCGCTAAAAATAAGTAGGTACATAATAAATTGAACTTTAATGAAGAAAAAACGAAAAATTTACAAATCGATTTTTCTAGAAAACGGTGTATCCTACCGACTTAAAGTAAGAGTACATTTTAGTACTGGAATACCTGAAAATTTAATAATCTAGTGTCACAAATGCTTAAAAGTTAAAGACAAAAAAGTTATGCCTTAAAATAACCGTTGACCTACCCAAAACGGACGCCTATGACCGGTACTAAAAATTCGCAATTGATGGAATCGATACATCTCTGGAGGATAAATAAGCATACCAGTTTTTGTTTTTCTAAATAGAAGCGTTCTGGAGGAATTTAAAAAAAAATAAATACAAGGCGCCATCTTCAAAGAACTCTAGCTCCCTTAGGAAGCATTTTCGGACTAGGTGAATTTGGGTTTGTCTTAAAATTATCAGAGGAATCCTGGTCTTCGTTTGTCAGGAGAGTTTCTGGACACCCTGTATATATATAAGTAGACAACGAGTCTTTGCCGTTAAAACAAGTATGTAAAATAAAAAATAACAAATAACAATAAGCTTTTAAAGACACAATTTTTAATTAATATGACGTTTTGTTAGTATTACGTGGATTTCTTGTTGTCTACCGGTTTTGTTTTTTGAAAATGTATATATCTCTCACAACAACTAGTCCGCTTTTTGACCTCTGATGAAGCTCTAAATCTACAGAGCGAAATATAAGGTATAAAATAAAGGACTCTAATTGACTAATTAAAGGTTTTTATTGCCGGATTCCCCAACAATTTTTTATTTTACATATATATATATATATATATATATATATATATATATATATTTATTAATTATACAAGCTAACATTTATAGCACACCATCCACCTGCTACAGAAGTAATATTTGCAAATAAAACCCACATGATACCATAAATACATATTCAACAGACTTTTTCTCATCAATTTGCTTCATTGCATCTCATGGGTATCTAGAAACAGCATTCAAAAAATGATTAAAATTTTGTTGATAATGAAATTATAATGAGACACCATGCACTTCCATTATTATTAAAATTGCTGTATGCCGATTATCCGTATACTTACAGTTAACGAATTCATTGTTATGATTTTTACTCTCAATTTTGAATAATTTCGTTATGTTTTGGCAGTTTGCGCTTTTTCTTTTTGTAGGTTAGCTTTAATAGACACATTAAACACGGTCTCAAACGCTATTAGGGATTTAGTACGTTAAAACGTTGTTAGTACGCAGCAAACGCTACTATGAATACGGGAATTCTTAGTAGGATGTTAAAATGGTCTTAGTAGCGTCTTAGTAGCCACTAAAACGACTATGCATAAGGCTGAAAGATTTTACAGAGAGCTGCAGCTGCTCTTCAGATCTCCAAACAAACTGTCAGAAATATTAGAGAACGTAAGGGACAAAACCCAATACTTTCTTCACCTGGTAGGAAAAAACCACGTGCCAAATCCAAAACTGCAGATTTGCGAGAATCTTCAAAGATGGAAGTGCGAAACACTATTTATATGATGTATAAAGAGAGTATGTTATTATTTCATTAATGATTCACAATTTTAATATATTTGAAATTGTTTTAGAGAAACATGTTACTCTGTTGACGTTAAAACAGGAATTAAATACCAAAACCATAATCGATATTGGCAAATCTTCCTTATCCATTTTGTTAAAAGATATCGGTTTAAAATTCTAAAAGGAAGACAACAGACGAGCATTGGTGGAAAAGTATGATATAGCCCATTACCGAAGCATTTTTTTTGCGGGATAATGGATAATTTGTCAAATTATCCAAAACCAGCGATATTCCTAAAAGAAACATGGATATACTCAAAAAGTAATAATAGGGGAAAATCTTGGCAAGATGCATCTATGAAAAGTGTTCTAAAACCAGAAGGTTATGATGGTAAAAGGTTTATTATTTTACATGCTGGAGGTGGATCAGGTTTTATTGAAGATGCAAGTTTAATATTTGCATCGAAAACCGAGGCAAGGGATTATCATGCTGAAATGAACAGTCATAAGTTTGAGGAATGCATTAGAGCACAATTTATACCACATTTACCAAACAATTCGCTTGTAATAATGAACTTTCTTCCTGACGTTTCGGCGAATCACATTCACCTTTTTCTTGAGGATCGTGTCGTGCTAAGAGTTAACTCTTAAAGTTACCATACCCCGAAGATCAAGTTGACTTAAGTTATATTTTTTTAGCATATTCATTAATATAATACTTAACTTTAGCGTTCCTGCATTACATTAGGAAACTATAAGGCAACTAAGGTATTATAAAAAACATAAAACATCATTACCGAAACAGAATTGTCCACAAAATTGTTAACGCGATTGATAACCTTCCAGTCCAAAAATAGATTATCCTTAAAGAGTGTATAACCGAAGTCGCTAAAGTATGGAGTGAAAATGTTTCTCAGAAAACAATCAAAAATTGCTTTTCTAAAGCAGGTTTTACTGAAAAAATTGACGAATGGGAAGAAGAAGACGAAATAGATCTCGCTACCTCAAGAAAACAATGGGGTATTCTACAAAAAACTGCTACCGTCGACGCAGATTTTTTACTTGAAGATTTCTTAGAAATCGACAATGATGTTGGCACGACAAATCTCCCAACTGACCAAGACATAATTGACGATATAAAAAGTATAGAAGATCATGAGAAGAAATTGAAACCGGGGAATGTCCTGCTAAATTTAGTGAAAATTTGTATTTGAGTGGATTAAAAAGAGAGTACCTCCATTATTAATTAATTGTAAGTTGCCTAAAATAACATATTGCTATGTATTGTGGAGTTGATAAGTTATTTAAATTGGCCCACAATACACAATAGCTTGCTCGGTTTCACTCTAGTCAGTACAGCCTTCCAGGAGCTCTTGTATCTTCAGGGTTACCCTCAAAGGGTATGTGTTAAATAAAACAAAAGGTATTAGCAAAGAAAACAAACATTAACAGCACAAACATATAATAAAAATGAAAAAAAAAATCGACTTTATAGAGTATAAAGTGCTGAAGCAACAATTATGTAACAGCGTGAGGAAAACTTGTATAAATATTGACTGGTATACAAGAAAAAAAACCTCACGTGACCGCGAGCTAAATTACAACTAATTATAGTTGGAAAAACTTTCAAACTTTAAATTACGTTATCCCACAACTTCAAACGTCAAAACAGAAAATTATCTGTCAGCGCGCAACTCAAAACAAAGTGACAAGATCATGCGCTCTAATAACATGATCAAACTCCCACCAAATTTCCCTGACCTTCAATACAACTACAGCCAGCCAAAAGCAAAATCTAGCTAAAAAAAATAAAATGTTGAAAATTTTTTCTGACTAGAATATTATAAACTAAAAATTTTACTGAATTTACGAGCTCAATCAATATACAGATAATATAACTAAATTAATATATATATAAACATATACTTGCAAATATACACGTACACTAATTAATGTAGTCGTCACACTTCACAAAAAAAAATTATACTAAAAGAGAGATTTCAGATAGGTCGCACAAAATCAAAAATTAGAAGTATCAGAAACTCGTAATTAATCGAGAATTAATTTAAACACATCAGAATAACTCAACTAAAAACATAAACCGAAATTAACTATAATATACTGAATAAAAAGGAAGTCTTTATTCAGAAAAATGTAACTCAACCTATCTGTTTAACGGATGGAAAATCTCTAACGCTGCCCTACGGAAATGCATCTCTCCATACCTAAAACAAACTCAAAGGAGCGACTACGACAATATACTTCCGAAGTGGCGGGAACCTCAAACATCAGGACCACGCTCGAACATTCTACAGACGTGGACCAAAATACACATTATAAACGAATTTTAAATAAAATATAAAATATCTCTAATTATTTTCCTGGAATAAAATGTACATAAATATATATAGTCTTTTACTGTTTCTATAATTTTTCTCCAGGGAGAAATTCATGACAATATGTACCTAAGGATTTATCACATGATATACATGTTATTGCAGAGTTTTTAGATCAACATAATGAGCTACGTTTTTCAATTTATAATACTCCCATATTCAATGCACCCCAAATAGTTAAGGCGGATTATTCTGGACTCATTAAACAACTTAAAATGGTACTATCATATACAAACTTGACAACTTTCCAAATATCGTTACAATTTGCAAATGCATGTGAAACAGAGGCACATTTAATTGAGGCCATTGTGGATCAATTATAAAAGTACAGGGACTAGCTAAGTTATATCATGATCACATAGAGTACATGTACTTTGATAGAATAATACCAGAAACATTCAATGTATCAAATTATGCAGATCTAGCTCGAGCGGCAATAGCAAGAAAACAATTAGATGAAGATATGAAATAAGAAATGCATTTGACATTGTGCGAACTACTCTCAGGGGCCAGGAAAGTGTACTTGATCAAATCTTTATGCATTTGAATAAATGCGAGAATTTTGTTGACAACAATTATTTTTCAGAAGTAATGTTCAAAAGAAAATAACTGATTAGTTTTCCTAGTACATAATATGTATGTATAGCAAGCGCCAATTAAGTTGGCGCGAGGAGGGGGTGCGCAGAAGCCGTTTTTGAAGACGTCCACTCCCACTACTCAAGTAATTGTCAGAATACATTTGTCATTGACGTTTGACGGAACATAATGTCTTTGCTAGGGGATCATAAAGTGATACACGCTCAGAGGTTAGAATTATCTGACATTTGATGTAAAACCAAATACAAATCTCCCCACTACTTTTAATCCTGCGCGAACTTACCCCTCCTCGCGCCAACTTAATTGGCGTTTGCCATACATACATGTGTTATTTAGCAATTTCTCAAGACTACACAAATTTTAAATATATATATACATACATATTGCTATGGATTATTATTTGAATTATTTGAATATTATTTGAATGATTTAAAATAAAATATTTTGTGACATGACTGTATATGATAAATTTTGCGAGGGGTAACTAGAGGAAAAACTGGTTATCCGGCGTGGATTTTGATAGGGAGGTCGAGGTCAATCTAGGAGACGAATTCTACCTATCGAACGAAAAGGTTGCTTGCTTCGTGAGATATATTATATATATTGTAGTGAGGCTAACCATGTATGTGAGGGGCCTAGAGCAAAAATACAATATTAATGTTTAAAATTGTTAATTTAGAATAAGTTTTTAATAGAACTGCATTTTTCACATGCCATATCAATTAAGTTAACGCCGCGTTTTTAATTTATCTAATTTGTTTCGCATAATTATTGAATTCCTTGTATCCATTCACTTTAATCATTTTCATTTAAATTTTCCTGAAGATGTTAGACTTAATTGATTGGAATTATATATCATATAACATGGTAATAGTTGTTTCTAATTTTAAAACAGTTATGGCAGGAATTTTCCTTAAAATGAGTATAGGTTTATACCTATGGAGATTGTAAATTTAAAATAAGCTTTTGTTTACTGTTAAATTAATACTATATTTTTATTGAAATGTCAAACGTTTAGGTGTAGTGATGTATTTTATATGAGGAAATTGTTGTCAAGATGAAATGTATATAAACAACATTGAAGTTAAGGTGCCTGGAGATTTAATGAAAAACAGAGTGAGCAATTATTATTGAAAAAATTGGGATGACACGTCGAATTTATCAAAAAGTGTTGTTAAAGGTAAAAAGTGATTAAAAGTCTTTAATATATCAACAAATCCTTACCAGAAAGATTTCTAATGTGTTCCCGAATCACCAGAATTGTTTTTCCTTGAAAAAAGAAGATTACTACATTTTGAACCCGTTGAGTTCAGTTATTCAAATCTCTAACATCTAAGGGACGTTTACCCGGATCCACTACTGCGAAGAACGACACAACTCCAACACCTATAACCTGTTCCTAGTGTACCAAGACTTGGACACCATTTACTCATACGGAGAAACTACCGGCTTTAAAACTAAGTATTGTCTGAATAATCTCCTAAAATATAAAACTTTAATAGTTACATTTCAAGGATTGATTTTACGTTATATTAATTCAGTTTTATTAGCAATAGTACACTTTACCGTTAGTAACCGAAAAGTACAGTTCTTTTTACTCTGTTTTCGCATTTCCTATTATAATCATTTGAATTATAACAATTTCTATAGTACACTTAACCTCATTATTATATTTCATTGTTTCTCATGTTTTTACTTGTTAATGTTATACTTTATGTCTATTTACACTCACCTTTTTAAATTGTGATTTGAGAATTTTATTAAACCTGTGATATATACCATTCATATTCTTGTTTTATTCATTTACTATTGTAGAAATTTATCCACTTAGTATAACTTTGCTTGTACGGTTAACTATCATCTATCTAAACACCGAACCGACATTACGTAAATCTTGTTCTTAATATACTGAGCTAGTCACTTCATGTCTTAGATACCCTATAAATACTTATAAATTACAATCGCACGTGTTTCATTATAGTAATCAAAACCATTTTTGATACATTTTTGATAACTGTCAACTTTGACAACTGTTAAATCCAGTATTACTATATTCTATTATATAGGTTCCGTATTCATTATACGACCTTTGGGTTCTTTATCAATACGAGTATATATTGTTATGGGTCAAACAGCACCCTAATTCCAGCTTCTACAATAAGTTTAAGTTTAACCCTTTCAGTCATAGCGTCCACTATAGTGGACGCCACATTTGGAATTTTTTTAAAATAAATTCTGCGTGTTCTGCAATGCTGTGCGTAAAGATTACACAGTTTACTACCATGTAAAAATGGTGGCGACATCTATGTGCGGTAGGAAAAACAAAAACATTTATCAAATATTTTCTACTTCCAGCAGAATTACAGAGACCTGTGCCAGGTCGATAAGAATATTTTATTTTAGTCGTTTTGGATCGACCCACGCATTTGATTTTTTTTTACGTTATCACCAGTGCTTGTTTTTATATATGTGAATAAGTTTCTCTTGTTTATTTTTGACGTTTTCTTTTTTTTTTGCTGTTGAATTCGCGTCCACTGTAGTGGACACTGTGACTACAACGCACATAATTGCCTGGTAAATATAACCTCTTTTTTAAAATTTTTGTTAAAACTACGATAAATGACAGGTTTTTTTTACAAAATGTCACGCAATAAGTTTCTGACCGACAAGGAATTGTTTGAGCTGCTTCACCATGATGATTCCGAGGTGGAATATATTAGTGAAGATCAGGATGATGGTTGGAAAAGCGACTCATCTCTTGGTTTAGAGCATGGTATGAAATCTATTTTATTGCCTTGTATGTTAGCTAGTGCATTATATTTTAGATTCCCAACAAGAGTTTCCTGGAGACAACATACCGTTGAATGTGGCAGACGTTGTCGAAGAAGGTACTGAAATCTCCGAAGAGTATTCGAGTGATCCTGTAGACCCGTCAACAAATGCTCCCTCCACTTCTACAGTTAGTAAAACTTCAATACGAACAAAAATCGATCAATATTGCGAGCAACATGAGTTAACTTCAAAGTGCAATATCATTTGGCGAAAAAATTGTACATATTGTAGTGGATTTTTCTATCCAGAGAGAGAGAAAAAGATGGAAGATTTAAAATTTGAACAATTGTTGAATTTTATTAATATTTATTATATTTGTAATTATATTTTTGAACTGACTCTGTATGTTTATTAGTTTAAACGTATGGATGTGGACAGTTGTGGTACTATTGAAGTAGATGTAGGAATTTTTCGCGGTAAATTTTGTCAGAGATATCAAAACTTGCAAAGTGACCGGTTGTTAGAGGATAAGAAGCTCATTTTTTATTCTCTGTTTTAAGTAAAATCGGGTTTTTATTTTTGTATATGCATTTTATTCATGTGCATGTAATGTTATTTCGATTTTTACGAGAGTTTGGGATCTAAAATAAGTATGATATCTCTCACGTAGTTTTTTTTTTGTGTTATCAGTGCATAGATCTATGTAAGTTCGATAAAAATATTTAATTTATATAATTGATACTACGATTATTTTTGCTTATTATAATTTCATGTATTATTTGTGATAATTTTGATATTTGAAGTAGTATATGAATACTAGAGAAAGTTGTCATGTTTTTTAGTTAGTGGAGTTTTTTCTTCAAGATAATATTCTAGAACGTTTTAAATTCAGGTTGGATTTTTTTTTAGTTGTGGGTTGAATTTTGTGTCGTGTTTTATTTGCGCATGACTGTAAGCCAATTTACGCGGTTTCAATAACTTTGTTGTTTTTGACATTTGAAATTGTAGGGGTTAAAGTAGAGGTCAAACTTGACAAATTTCTCCATTATTTATTAATTTATATGTTTGTTCGAGAGTCACAGGGGGTTTTTCTCTGTGTGCGAGTCAGATTCACAAAGAGTCTTTCCTCCTAATGCTACTGTTAATGTTGCTTTAGCACCCTATACATTCGGTAAAGGGATTATTTTTTAATTTTTTTTTTATTAAAATTTGTAAATTAGCTAACCGAGACTTTTATTAACATTTATTGTTTTACTTCTAACATAACCTGGCCCTAATCTGAGAAGAGCGACCCAGGAGAAGTGATCTCAAGGAATCTACTAGACTGAACAGCCGGCAGCATAAGTTGTACTGTGAATAAAAAAATTAATAAGCAATTAAAAAGCACATTCCACTGCAATATGTAACCCCTCCAATTCAGTGGTATGAACAAAAAAAATCTCAAATTACTACACTTCCAACTCCCTCGGAGTATTTTGAAAAATATTTTACGGAGCATTTATTTACCATAATGGAGGAAATGACAAATCTTTATGCAGTTCAGTCTCAAACTAGGTTTGCAGCCACCAACGTCGAAGAGTTGAAGACTTTTGTAGGAATACACATTATCATGGGTAACCTACATTATCCACGTGTGAGGTTTTATTGGGACAAACAATTGTATGTACCACAAATTGCTAATAATATGCCGTTCAACAGATTTTCAAAATTGCGTCAAAATCTACATTTCGTGAACAATGAAGAAAAGGACCCAGATAACAAAGATCGTTTTTGGAAAGTGAGACCCTTGTATAACCAAATACGGTCTCGATGCTTGCAACTTTCCTTGGAAAAAATGGTATGCATTGATGAGCAAATGATACCATTCAAAGGAAAGCTCAACGTCAAACAGTATGTCAAAGGTAAACCATGCCCTTGGGGGATTAAATTATTTGCCCTTTGTGGCCGCAGCGGTCTACTATATGACTTCCTTCTATACCATGGCGCAACCACAGAATTAGACAAAGACCAGCAAGACATATTCGGTCTTGCCGCTGCAGTCGTATTGAAACTGACAGAACGCATCACTGAAGTAAATATTCAACTGTATTATGACAATTATTTTTCAAATTATATTCTACTACAATGGCTACAAAACCGACATATATATGCAGCTGGAACGGCAAGAGTGGATCGCTTCAAGAAACCTCCATTTTCCGCTGATAGCGTGATGAAGGCGAAAGGCAGAGGTACATCTGAAGAGGTGCTAAGTGATGATGGTCAAGTAGTCATGACCAAGTGGTTTGATAATAAGCCTGTTATAATGGCTTCAAACTTTGTATCCATTGGAAATGGAGGAACGTGCACCAGATGGGACAGAAAAGAAAATAAATATATAGAAATTTCAAGACCTGAAGTGATAGAAAAATACAACAAATGCATGGGAGGAGTAGATAAAATGGATTTTTTGATCACCCTCTACATCAATTTTTTCAAAAATGGCAGCATATAAAAATTTCAAAAAAATTTTAAAAATTAAGAAAAAATTAACTAGTATGTGTACTAAGTTTTATAATTTTATAAAAAAAATTGAAAAGTCGTGACTGAAAGGGTTAAATAATATATAAAACACATAGTAAAAGGATTAAATTGGCGGACGTAATTTGTAAAATTAGTATCGAAATGTAAATAAATTAATATGACGATAACTTTATATATTTCCAATTAACCTATTTTTATTTCAAAACTTACTTTTTATATTTTAAATTTTCAATTTCATAATTCAAATCTTTCGCGAAATATTACAGATATCTAATTTATCTACATCAATATTTTGTATCGATACTAGTTAAACACGCCCACCTATTTAAAATACAATGAACCCGCAAAACGATATTTGCTATGCGCATTATAACATAACCTAATATTGAAAAACATATTCTGAATATTTGAAAATAATTCCATAAATTTTATGATCATGTCAAAATTAAAACATTATTTATATTCAACATGTTAACTGATGTAGTAAAAGTAAAACTTCGAGGCTATTTGACAATATTAAAATAGGCTTTGGAAAATAAATAGCCGCTATCGGCGTCTGATATAGAAAATTTTACAACGAGTGGCCGTATTTTCGAACATCCAAAAAGTTTAATTTAAATAATAATTTAAATACCAAGTATATTATACCAAATTTACGCTAAATCAAATCATTAATAATTGGCCCAACTTTTGAAAAACAAACCTGGAGTTTATCGCATAGAAATCAACTATTTTCAAGCAAAGCATCTTTTGGAATTGTAACCCCGACGAAAAGGCAGAACCGAAGCCGTCGTTCGCCGCAAACGCCGTTACCAAAAATTGGAGGAGCCGTACTGTGTTTTCCTGATCACATCGTTTCCAGCCTGAATCGCAGCAAAATACATCGGAAAACAGGTTCACATCCAATGTTATTCTTCAAATAAAGCCTAAAAGTTAATATTTTTCTAAATAAAATTATTCAAAACAACTTGATATATCCACAAAACTCCTGAATTTTTACTGTTTAATACATCATTTACAACCTCACAATTGAAACACACATATTACTTAAAACAACGTAGTACTCACCTGTATTGTGCTTTAATTTTAGTATAACTTAATACTTAATTATCTCATTTTCACAAAACATAACCTTTTTATTGTTCTAAACACATGTGCACTACTTATTAATACTATTTATTGACACATATCACGTTATATTTAATATCTGTTACAGTGTCCTTATTTTTACTTCAATAAATTTTTATTTTTTTTAACTAAATCTTTTATTTGTTACTGTTTAGTTGTTGAGTTTTACATAATTGATATACTATTAACATAATTCTTAAGGGGTAATACACACGCCGACGAAGATCCTGGGATATACCATATTTGCTTTAATTACTCTTGCTCTACGACTACTAGAAGGTTATAAAGAAAGTATATAGATAGCGTTGATCTAACTTAGAACTATTTAAATTTAAAGCGCCCAATTTTTAAATTCAATCAACTTTAACTTATATTAATTATCTACATTATTATTCTTTTTATTCACATTTAGATCATCAGCGCTTCTTCAATATATATATTTAATTAGTTCGGGTTTTGATTGATTGAAAGTGTTTTATAGGTGATGTTTAGAGATATAAATTCCCGACATTTATAGAGCTAAATTCTCGTTTTATTGATGTTTAATTTGATTAAGCGCCTTTTCGCGAGAGTCTCCATATTAATCTTGTAAATAAAATAAAATTTTTATGACGTCATAATTATCAGAATTATAGTTCTATTGTATTAAAACAAGTAGTTAAGAGATTTAAATTTTAAGCATCCAGATAATACAGTTTAGTATTATAATTCTTTGTTAAAACTATAAATGAAAAGTTTGACCGAGTGGAGTCAGGGTTTTGTGCATGGCAAAACACATGCGTAGTTTTTGTTCGCGGTTCAGGATCTGAATATACAGTGTGGTTTTCTTTGAAGAATTTACTATTAAGCTTCATTATTTTTAGATAAGTTTTGTTCGGAGTCATTAAGGAGGACGTTTTCCATTCATTTAGCGATCAATTTTCAATGTATGTTTTTACCTCCAGTATCTTTGTTATATGATACAGCATCTTTATACTTTGTAAAGATATATTTTTTTATTAACCCTTAAACAGAAGCATCGGTCTGCGAGACCTTTGGTTCTACATAATGCTCCTGTGTGGCAGCACGGTTCGGGTTACGTCTCCCCGCTTCATAGTACCTCCTTAACAATCGCTGTTCTACACCACTCATGTGTTTCTCCTCAGTTTGTGACTGTTTGTTGAGAGAAGAGTGTCGTTGTTTGCAAACGTACAGGTCTCACTGACCGGGTGTTTCGTATTAGACATTTAATGCCAAGGTATGTAAGACCGCATGTTTCGTATTGTGTATCATTTTAGTAGATTTCAGTATGGATAACCCGTCAACAAGTAGTGGTAAATCCATGAGTAAATCATCACGATGGAGTGAGAGGGTATATTTTAATGATAAAAATTTTGAAAAAAAACTTACTGAGTGGATGTTGGAGAGCGATGACGAATTTGAGGAGGAAATTGATGACTCAGATGAGGATCCTGACTTTATTTTGCATGATGAAGATTTGGAACGAGATGAAGAAAAGGTGGATGGAAAGAATGGAAACGACAGTGATGATGACGACCTTGTTGATCTTTTGGAAGCCGAACAAGAAATTGCAGTGGACACCTCATATGATGTACAAAATGCAACTCCCCAGTTTTTCATTGGAAAAAAGAACAAAGTAGATTTCAAATGGCAAAAACAGGAGCCACCGACAAACAGGAGAACTCCAAGTCATAGCGTAATGCGACAATTACCTGGACTGACTAGAAAAGCCTCTCAATTGGAAAACCCAAACATTAGAGAAATTTGGGAGCGTTTGTTTGATGAACAAATGATTGATGACATTGTCTCGTACACAAACGTGAAACTGCTGCAGGCTAGAAACAAACTCAAATCAACAACACATCCGTCAAACTACCGAAATACAGACTTAGTCGAGATATATGCCTTGATCGGTTTACTAATATATACATCAATCTTTAAATCCGGTCACGAAAATATGCTCTCTCTTTTTGCAAAAGACTTGGCAGGAAGACCCATATTTAGAGCAACGATGTCCGTGAAACGTTTCGAAATACTGATAACCTGCCTACGTTTTGATGATTCCACAACTCGTGAAGAGAGAAAAAAAAATAACCGTGCTGCTCCGATCTCCCAAATATTTGACTCCTTCATACGTAACTCACAAGAGATGTATAGCCTCTCTGAAAATGTAACAGTGGATAAAATGCTCGTTGCCTTTAGAGGAAGATGCGGGTTTCGCATGTATATGCCGAAGAAACCCGCCAAATATGGGATAAAGATTCAATGCATGGCTGACTCACGCAGTTCATATCTTTTTAATGCCTACATTTACACTGGGAAGGACAGTGATGGCATTGGACTTTCTGAAGAAGAGAATAAACTTTTGAAACCAACTCAATCAGTTTTGCGCTTGTGCAAACCAATTGAAAAATCAAACAGGAATGTCACTGCAGACAACTGGTTTTCATCCTTAGAGCTGGTGGAAGAATTAAAAAAGAGATCACTAACATTTGTTGGTACTAGAAGAAAAATAAAAGTATTCTACCACCAGAGTTCAAGTCTGATAAATCGAGACCAGTTGGATCAGCCCTCTATGGGTTTGAAAATGATATTCCGGCAACACTCTTGTCATTTGTTCCCAAGAAGAATAAAGCAGTTGTACTTATCTCGTCTATGCACCATAATATTGAAACAGATCCCGATAAGAACAAACCAGAAATCATCAGCTATTATAATAAGACCAAAAGTGGTGTTGACCTTCTTGACTTGAAGTGTGCTCTGTACTCGTCCAACAGGAGAACGAAGAGATGGCCATTAGTTGTTTTTTACTCCCTTCTTAACATAAGCTGCGTCAACAGTTTCATACTTTACTTGTGCTATCGTCAAAATCCAGAAATAAAACGATTACCTTTTATTAAAAGCCTGGTTTATTCTCTGGTGGAGACACACCTCAGAAGACGCCTCAGTATTTCTAATCTTCCCCGAGATATTAGAGCATTGATACAGGAAGTAATACCGAAAGATGAAAATGCAGCTGCAGGACATGATGAAGTTCCAAGCGACAAGCTTGAGAAAAGGAAGACCTGCTCCAAGTGTCCATCTTTAAAGGACAGAAAAACTTCCTACAAATGTATAAAATGCAGTAATCCAATTTGCCTGCAGTGCAGTAGAAAAGTGTGTATCACCTGTGTAGTACCAAATAAATAAAAATTGTTTTGTTCTTATTTAGTTTTCAATAAATTTGTGTTATTAATCATAATTTTGTATGTTTTTGCCCTAAAGACTTTAAAACAAATATGTATTAGCATATATTCAAAAATATCAAATTCGCAAAAATATAAGGTCTCCCAGACCGGATGTTTCCAATTATGTAGTACAGATCGATGTTTCTGTTTAAGGGTTAAAGAAGCATTGAACATGAAGATGGACAATGAAGTGAGAATACCCAAAAAACGGCGTAACCCTGCATATTTTGGACATTGACGCTACTACGCCTGCAAAAGAAGTGGAAGAAGCACTAAACAAGTCATTTCCAGAAGTGAACCAACCAATTAAAGTCCAATCCATGAGACCGAGCAGGGATGGAAATCAAATAGCTACGATCGCCACCACCAGGTTAGATGCAAATATCCTGACAAAAGTAGAAAGAATTAGGATTGGCTGGGTGTGCTGTAGAATTCGGGAGCGAATAATGGTACCCAGGTATTACAGGTGCTTGGAATACGGACACGGATCCAAAGCATGTCTGGGACCGGACCGCTCTAACGTATGTGTCAATTGTAATCAGCCAGGACACAAAGCTAAAGACTGTGATGCAGTACATTACTGCCCGACATGCAAGACGGAAGAACATCGTGCAGATTCAACTAGATGTCCCAAATTCCGACATCTGCTAAACCTGCAAAGGAAATCTCAAAGAATGAGGGGAAACCTATCTCGCCATGATTAAAGTTCTACAAGTAAATCTGGGTAGGAGTAGGATAGCTCATGACATTGCCTATGCCACCGCGTGCGAAAGGGATATAGACGTTGTAATAATTAGTGAGCCAAATATAAGAATTTCGATGGAGAGAGGGTTTATAATGGATAAGAGAAAGGACGTAGCAGTGTATATACGGAATAAGGAACTCGCTATGTGTGGTCATTCTATTGGTGACGGGTACGTGTGCCTAAGATGGTGTAAATTGTGCCGTTTCGGATGTTATGTATCACCTAATATACACATGGAAGTTTTTCGAGCGTATATGGACACATTAATGAATCAAGTGAGAGTGTTAAACTTGGATGCGGTTATTGCGGGAGATTTCAATTCAAAAGTATAGATGTGGGGATCTCCCTTTATGGATGCAAGAGGAGAATATCTTATGGACTGGGCGGCTGCATTGAGTTTGAGCGTAGCAAATACGGGAGATGTCCCAACATTTGAGAGAGGGTGTACAAAATCTTTCATTGATCTAACTTGGGCCACAGAGGGGATGGCCCATCGAATTGCAAACTGGCAGGTACTTCCAGGTGAAGTATACACGTACCATAACCACATCTACTTTGAGATTGAGGAAAGCGGTCGGAACCACAGGAGAAGGGAGATAGGACTGCGACATATCCTGTGTAAAGAAAAGTTAGCCCGGAGGCTTACAGAGCATTTTGGAGGCGAGACCGCGGGAGTCACCCCGGATTCTTTCATTGCCTCTATAAACAAGATAAACAAGGAGTACACGGTGCGGGTCAGGAAGGAGCAAAGATTAATGCCACTTTGGTGGAATGAAGAAATATCCAGCAAAAGAAGCGAATGCCTGAAATGGCGACGCAAATGGACTAGATCAAATGCAAACCAACGAGGGAGACTGTCACCTGGCGTCGAAGAATTGAGTTATAAACAAGCAAAGAAAGAACTTAAAAAGTTAATTATAAGCGCAGAGGAATCAATGGAACACCATAAGGCAGGAACTCGATAACGATATATGGGGAGATGGTTTCAGAATTGTAATGAGACATTTGCGTACTCTGCACCCTCCGTATAACCCGCCTCTGGAGCAGAAATTACAGATAGTTAGAGACCTCTTTCCACTGAAGAAGGATACACTCAGGAAAAGCAATAACATAGTACGGGAAGTGGTTCCCATCACAAAGGACGAGTTGGGGTGGGCTGTGCGCAAAATGAAGATGGGCAAAGCCCCAGGTCCGGATAATGTGACCGCTGAAGCAATACGAATCATAATGGAAACTGTCCCGGATGTCCTGCTGGCGGTCTTGAATTGCCTCCTGGAACAGCAACGGTTCCCCGTGCACTGGAAGGTAGCAAATGTGGTTCTTCTGTGGAAGGGCAAGTCAGTGGATACATCTTCGTCATTCAGACCGATATGCTTGCTGAGTTCATTGGGAAAACTTTATGAACGAATAATTAAGTGCAGGATTGAGGATGAATTGGACAGGAGTGGCGGCTTATCCCGGAGGCAGTATGGTTTTGTGCGGGGGAGGTCGACTGTGCATGCTATAGGGTCAGTGGCAGAGAGAGCCAGGAAGTCGGACAAAAAATGGGTAATATTGATAGCCTTGGACATCAGGAACGCTTTCAATTCTGCGTCTTGGGCTAGGATTCTGAACGAAATGAAAAGATGAAACAGCCCCATACATTATTAACATCATAGAAGACTGTTTTAGCGATAGGAAAATAATGGTGGATTCCAAGAATGGGATACAGGTAAACGGTGGTGTTCCACAAGGATCAGTCTTGGGACCCACTCTGTGGAATGTGCTCTATGATGGTGTTCTTGGTTTGGACACGGTGGATGGGGTTACTCTGGTGGCATACGCCGACGACTTGGCTGTCATAGTTGAGGCTCAAGATGTCAGAGAACTCAAGTTCAAAGCAAGTGAGACTTTGGAGGCGATCGCGGAATGGATGAATGCGAACGATCTCAGTATAGCGGAGCAAAAGTCCGAAGCGATTATCAATAATCAATAAATTTTGAGATATTAGGAACAAACACCCACCTAAAATTAGAAATGAAATACCTGGGAGTGGTATTAGATAATAAACTAACCTTCGGCCCACACGTACGGTATGTCAGGGAAAGAGCGGAGGCCACTTTGAGCGCTCTTACAAGGATTTAATTTCATTTATATTATTCTTTATGACAAATTTCATGATTTCGAGCTCATTAGTTAAGTGAGATTATATACATATATATATATATATATATATATATATATATATATATATATATATATATATATATATTGTAACGTGTCAATGAATTTAATATATATATATAATGTTTATTATATGAGGTTATATTTATGAACGCCCCAAAACGTTGGGCTCTATTTGTTATGTTACGGAGTATTAATATATATGTGTATATAAAAATGAATGTTATATAACTGTGAATTGTTGTATAAGAAAATGTTATAAAAAGTGATATACAATTCAAATCGGGCTCGTTCAATACTTATCTGTTTTTGGTTATTTTCGTCGTCGGCTAGCTTCTTTAATTTCTTCAGGGTTAAGGTAGGTTCACCTCTCTCCACTTTGACTTTATGTACGTAGTTTATTTAGTTGGGATCGGAACAATATCTCAAGTATATTACAAAGAAAACCAAAGAAAAATATTGACAATTAACTTTATTAATAAAAAATTATCTCGCAAAGTTTTAGAATTTATATTAACAATTTTCGTGACACACAAATAACAATACGGGAGACACACTCAACGGTTGGTATTCTTATAGTCTAACAATATGGTGTACGACAAGTGCAATTAGGTGTTGTTTTATTAAAAGAGTTTATAAAAGTAACATAGAATCAAGTTTTTTTTTAAAATTACAAACAGTGGATTCTAATATTTAAATAAGTGGAATAAAAATTACAGTGATATAATATCGGTGAAAGTAAAGTAAATAGTTAGTTAGGGAATAAACAAAGAAAATTCTAGAAAAGTATATGAGCAAGTAAAAATGGCGCGTAAAATATTGTTAAAGTTAGCAAAAACCTGAATCTTCGGATATAGCTTCCGTTGCTTCCTGCTCCTGTGTTCTGCTGGTTTTCACAACGGGAAACTGGATAATATTTCTGCGATGGTCCCTCGGGATGACTTGAGTTTTTTGAAATCTCCAAGTCCGACGGCGGCTTGCTCGGATGACCGGTTTCGAGCGTACCAAGATGCTGGTCGTTGCACGGTGAAACTTATGGCGGGTAATTAACGTATTGAAACTTTAAAAATTCGTAGTTCTTGAACTAATTGGTCGGCAGATGGTAAACTTTGTCTACAGGTAGATCGTAGGTGTGAGTAACGTTGTGTAGACTCAAAAATCTCCAGAACTTAATAATTTCACCAATTTGTTTTAATTAATTCGGAGCACAAAAAGCGTGACCTCTCACTGTGACGACTAATTACCGACGCTTACTTGTTCACTTGTTTTTAATTGCATAACTTCCCGCAAAATCGCCCCCTTCTTTACTTGCATTATCTTTTCGAATATTATTATTTTAGACATTTTTACAGAGTAAAACAGTAAAAAAAAATTACAATTTGATTTATACAATAACTTTGGTTGAATAACATATGTTTATGTGTTTACAAACACTCTGGCAATATCGGTTTATTTTCGGGTTATTGCACCGTTAGAATTGTGGGCGGGGCTTAATTGTTCAAATACATTTGAAAATAAATACGTTACATTTGTTTGAATAAACACGCGTTGAATATTAATTTGAATAAAAAAATTGAAAGTAAACATTATAAAAAAAAATAGAAAAATAAGTTAATTATTTCAAAGCAAGTTTGTCGTCAAAATAACGTATTTATACTTTGAATCAATCTTTCCCCTTCTTGGTATTGAAGTACATATTAGATATAAATATTATGGTTACAAGTATTCTTTGTTTCTTTCAGAGAAAAGAAACCCTTCTTGCAATGCCTCAATTTCCCCCTTGATTAAAAGTTAGAAACTTGTTGAGAGCTTTTAATCAACCGTATCTAGGAGTAAAACAGAAATATATAAGTGCAGTGATCTGATGAAAATTTAATGAAATGTGTGTGTTCACGTTAAAAATATTTCAAATTCTATAAGTGGTTATTTGTATTATTCTAGCTAATAATTCCCTATTTAATAATTGTCATTAAATGGTTAAAGTTAATTGTTTTATTTTGTTGTTCGGGTTCTTTTGTTTGAAAACCCCTTTTAATATTAAGTGATTATTTTCTTCTTCCTCTTTTTTTTTCTTTCTCTTATTTAATAATAATATGATTAATTTAATTAGCCTAGTCTAAATGTAAACTTATGAGTAGTATAGATAATAAAATATAGTAATATAGTATTTATTATTGGCTTACGGACTATAACATGCTTGGCTGGTTTGTTCTGAAAGTTGTTTCGGCTTGTTATGTATATATATAAAAAAATACTTTATTTTTTTAAGTGTGGTTGTCTTGCAACATAGTTATGTGATATCTACCTTTAATGTAATTTGTTTCGGGTTCAAAAAGTTCGTAGGTATTATTACCAATGATTCTCTTAATCGTATAGGGACCTTGGTAGGCTTTCAGTAGCTTTCCCATTATTTTGTGTTTTAAATCTGTTACTCTTAATCTCTTAACTATAACTTGGTCTCCTACATTGTAAGTTTTGTACTTCTTATTTGCCGTATTTCTCTTTTCCTCCCATTTCTGCTTTCTTAGTGCTAATCTTTCTCTGACTTCTTGTAAACGATTATGTAAATTTATATGCTCAGAATCTGTCCATGGTCGTTGTGGTGGTTGTCCAGTGAATAAAGTTATTGGGCAGTGATTATGTACTGTGCTAGGTGTATTGTTTATAGTAAATTCTATCTGTGGTAACAGTCTGGCCCATTTTCTGTGATTTTCGTCTAGTAATATACGTAAATATTTTATCGTTTCGCGTATATATCGCTCGGTAGGATTTCCCTGTGGGTAGCGGATTGATGTATAGACGGTGTTGATGTCGTGTGAATGTAAGAACTCCTTGTAGCGATCGTTAGTGACATAAGTAGCGTTGTCCGATAGGATCGTTTGTGGTTTTCCATAATGTGCGAAGTAGTCCACTAAAGCTTGTAAAACGGTGTTTGTATCGCATTTCTGCGTAGGTATGAGTTTGATGAACTTAGAAAATATATCACATATTACCAAAATGTGGCGATAACCTTTAGTGCTAGGAATAAGGTGTGATAGAAAATCAATTGATATTAACTCTAGTCTATCATATGCAATTATATTATGGCTTATGTTGGTGTTAGTGAAAGTTTTATCTTTGGTTATTTCGCAGAGTCGACATTGTTTTACCACGCTATTTATTATTCGTTCGTCATTTATACAGTAGAAAGCTTCTCTGTAGAGCATCCAGCACTTTCTTGCACCTATGTGGGAGTATAGTCGGTGTAAGTATTCTGTTATTTCTCTGGTGTGTTGTTCGTTTGTGACGTATACAGTAGTTCTTCCTATTTGTTTTACTATGAATTGTTCTCTGATTGACATACCTTTATATTCACCTACAGTTCTTAAATGTTGTCTTATTTTATCGAAGTCTGGGCTTGATTGTATCTGTAAGATTTTTGTTTTTGAGAAAATGCCTCTCCTTTGTAGATTTATTAAGTTGATGCAAATATTCTGTCTCTTTACGTCCCCCTCCTGTCTCGTGAGTGCATCGGCAGTTACCCTTTCTTTTCCAGGTTTATATTTTATTATGAACTCGTACTGTTGTATTAACAAAGTCCAACGATAAATGCGACTGTTATTAAGTTTGCAGCTCATGATGTTGACTAAGGCTTTGTGGTCCGTTTCTAATACGAATGACTTTCCTATCAGATAATATCTGAGTTTCGTTAACGCAAACACGATAGCAAGCATTTCCTTCTCGGAAATCGTGTATCGAATCTCGCATGTTTTCAAAGTGCGTGATATAAAATAAATAGGAATTTCTTGATCGTCTTTCATTTGTACTAGCTCTGCTGCAATTGTCTTGTGTGAAGCATCTGTTCGCACAACAAATGGTAGAGTAAAATCTGGGTGATGTAAACGGAGATTTTCTACAAAGTTTTCTTTTAAAGTGGTGAAGCATAATTCGCATTCAGCCGTCCAGTTCCATTTCTTCCCCTTTTTGATTAGTTCCAACAAGGGTAACGTTTTCTCGCTATAGTTTGAGACAAATTTCCTATAATAATTTAACACTCCTAAAAAACTTCTTAACGTTTTTAAATTCTTCGGTCTCGCATACTCCTGAATGATATCTAACCGTGTCGGGTCTAATAAAATGTTATTCTGATTAATCACATATCCTAGATAGTTAATCTCATGTCTAAAGAATTGACATTTCGCTAAGTTAAGTTTCATACCATGAGTTTTTAAAGTGTTAAGGATAATGTTAATATGTTGTAGGTGTTGTTCCACAGTTTCGGAAAATATAATAATGTCGTCTAGGTAATGCAAAGCGAATTCATCATATCGGTCTAGTATACGATGTAGAAAACGTATCAGAGCGGCTGGTGATGTCTTTAAACCAAATGGACATACTCTAAACTGATATACAATTCCATTCACTAAGAAACCACAGTATTTCCTGGATTCCGGTTCTAAGTTTATTAACCAAAAAGCATTCTTTAAGTCTAATTTACTATAAATTCGTTTACTTCCGCATTTCGTTAATAAGATGTCTATGTTTTGCGGCATCTCGAATTCTGGCTTAATTCGTTTGTTCAGAGCTCTAGCGTCTAAGCATATTCTTAACGATAGGTCCTTCTTTTGAACTATTACAATGGGATTAATAAAATATGTGTTCGATCTCTCAATAATTCCGGATTGTTCTAATCTCTCTAATTCTAAACTAACTTTCTGTTGGTAGTAGTACGGAATCGGGTAATTCTTACTTATTAATGGGCAGTCATTGTCAATATTAATTGGATGTTCATATCCTTTTGCAAAAACAATATCGTTATTTATTAAAGTGATGTTTTCGTTTAAAATGTTAATTAATTGCGGTACGACGTTTGTATAAGGTATTTCTTGTTTATCAATTATATTCGTTATATCATTCTTATCATTTATAATGTCAGTTGTCTGTAAATCCTCCTTAATCTTGACCTCTTCTTCGCCCTCGTAACTATCTAACGTTCCTAACAAATCTGGCCTATTATTCACTCCTATATATTCATTATTTATAATATTATCATTTCCAACTCTATCAATAAACCTTTCTTCTGCTCTCCTATAGTACGGTACATTATATTCTAATACATTATTTATTACAACTGCTAAAACTTCTTTCTTATAAGTATTATATTCGTGCACTTCCTCTACGGACAAATGTTTATTAAATGTTAAATTGTTCTTTCCAATTGATAAAATACCTTTTTCAAAATTCAATATCATTTTCAACCTGTTGATATTGTCTATACCCAATATACAGTCATATTGTAACTTCTCTATTACGTAACAGTGAATTAAATAACCGATTTCGTTTATTCTTATTTCGGTATTGAGTTGCTTGGTGACAGTGCCCATCTTTCTTCCATTTGCGGTAACTATGTCGGTACCCTTAGTTTTAACAACGTGTTGTTCGTATCCCTTTATTTGTTTTGCCAGATCTTCTCTAACTAATGTAATCTCGGCTCCGGTGTCGATTAAACAATTTAATTTTATGTTGCTGAATTGTAAAATAATAATGGGTAGAGAATATACTTCATTTACGGCGTCCCCTGCGTCTTCTATGTTTATGAATTCCTCCGGTGATTGGTAAAATTTTATATTTTGTAACTTCCAGAACATGTTATAGCCGTTATCATTATTTGTCTTGTTTATTCTACCTCAGTTATCTTTGTTTGGTAATGTGTTCTCTTTTCTTTATTGAATTGTGTTTAGCATATCTGTGTTTATGTTTAATAATTGTGCATTTAGTTTAGTTTATGTATAATTATCAGTCATTAATAAATCGTATCCCCATCTTAGCTTAGGTCGTCTTCGTATTTATAGAACACCGAGCTTCTATTAGCCTATATTAAACTGTTAATTTTCCGTCGACGTACCTTTGGTATTACCATGCAATTACCGTGGTATAAAAATATCATGTGGCTTCGGCCTCGTGTTATATGAATGTTTTTTATGATGAGTATCATATTTAGGATATTGTAGGTATTAAAATATTTGTAAGTAATTATATGGGTTATAGTACCTTCTATATTCAGTACATTATTAATGTCTGTATATGTAACTATGTATTGTAAAGTTCGACTAGTGTTTCGGGGGTAAATATTATTTATATGTGTGTTGTTGGTTGTATATGTGAGATGCAAATTTTCTATTATAGATATGTTAAGCTTATTTCTTTCCGTCGTTAGTATCTTAAAAGTGTTATGCTCCTGAGTATTGTTTGTTAGAAAATTGTGATAGGCTTTATCTTTTATTAGACAGTGATTGTGTACATTCGTTTTATGTTGGTGTTTGAGCGGTTCGTTAAGCTTTTGGTTGTGTATGATTTTAGTTGCAATTTTATCATGTGTATTGTTAATTCTTATGTTAACTTGTTGGTCTAATTCTGGTTTAAGTGGGTCTACTTCTGGTTTATTGGTCTTGTATTTTTGATTTATATTGGTTATTAATTTTTCATTAAACGCATCTAATTTTTGTTTCCTCCTCTCTTCCATGGCTTTTTGTGTTGCGGTTATTTTTGCAATTTGTACGTCGATATCCCCCTTGAATGTATTAAGTTTCATTTCTATGTTTGTGATGTTTAATTCTATTTTTTCATTTATGTTAATTAGGTTAACTTCTAATCTCGTCGTAAGTTCGTTATTTAAGTTATTTAAATCTTGTTTTAGTTCGCGATTATTAGTATCTAGTTTGTTATTCAGGTCTTTATTTGCAGTATTCATGTCTTGATTATTAGTATCTAATTTGTTATTTAATTCTTGGTTGTTGGTGTCCAATTTGTTGTTAGTGTTATCTAATTTGGTATTTATATCTTGTTTTAATTCTTGGTTATTAGTATCTAATTTGTTATTTAAATCTTTGTTGTTGGTGTCCAATTTGGTATTTAATTCTTGCATTTGTGCCATTAACATATTAAACATGTCCATGAATTTACTGTCAGGCGAAACACTGGCTTCCCCTGAAACGGCCGGTTGCGGTACTGTAATGTCCCCCTGGTCACTCCGGTCTTCTTCTACTGCGTCTTTCGGGGTCTTAGCTCTGTCTTGTATCCATTTTAGAGAATATTTAGTTAGTTTGTAAGTTATATTAGTGTTTGTACAGGTAGTTGTAATTATATTATTAATATTTTGGGTTGTAAAATATTATTGTTTATAGTGTTATTAGATTGAATGTACACACGTAAATGCAATGACAAATAACAAAATATATGTACATAAAAGAAATATGAGTCTGCACTTTAATATTTCCCTGTAACAACCTTTTGAATATCTTACCGATGGTCTCGAAAACAGCAATCCCCTGAAATGCAAAACTGTGTTCTCTCTCTGAAGTTCCACAAAGACAAAATAACAAATACATAAACAAATAGTACAGTATGGTAAATGCGAATACAACGGTTCTCCTTGGGTTTTTTTATTAATTCTTTGTGTCACGAAACTTTGTTACTTGAGAAAGTGTTCCTTCTTAATATACTTGACAATAGAGTGACTTTTTATTGAAATGTGGAGTGGAAGTACGCCCCAAAACGTTCGGGTGCCAAATGTAACGTGTCAATGAATTTAATATATATATATAATGTTTATTATATGAGGTTATATTTATGAACGCCCCAAAACGTTGGGCTCTATTTGTTATGTTACGGAGTATTAATATATATGTGTATATAAAAATGAATGTTATATAACTGTGAATTGTTGTATAAGAAAATGTTATAAAAAGTGATATACAATTCAAATCGGGCTCGTTCAATACTTATCTGTTTTTGGTTATTTTCGTCGTCGGCTAGCTTCTTTAATTTCTTCAGGGTTAAGGTAGGTTCACCTCTCTCCACTTTGACTTTATGTACGTAGTTTATTTAGTTGGGATCGGAACAATATCTCAAGTATATTACAAAGAAAACCAAAGAAAAATATTGACAATTAACTTTATTAATAAAAAATTATCTCGCAAAGTTTTAGAATTTATATTAACAATTTTCGTGACACACAAATAACAATACGGGAGACACACTCAACGGTTGGTATTCTTATAGTCTAACAATATGGTGTACGACAAGTGCAATTAGGTGTTGTTTTATTAAAAGAGTTTATAAAAGTAACATAGAATCAAGTTTTTTTTTAAAATTACAAACAGTGGATTCTAATATTTAAATAAGTGGAATAAAAATTACAGTGATATAATATCGGTGAAAGTAAAGTAAATAGTTAGTTAGGGAATAAACAAAAAAAATTCTAGAAAAGTATATGAGCAAGTAAAAATGGCGCGTAAAATATTGTTAAAGTTAGCAAAAACCTGAATCTTCGGATATAGCTTCCGTTGCTTCCTGCTCCTGTGTTCTGCTGGTTTTCACAACGGGAAACTGGATAATATTTCTGCGATGGTCCCTCGGGATGACTTGAGTTTTTTGAAATCTCCAAGTCCGACGGCGGCTTGCTCGGATGACCGGTTTCGAGCGTACCAAGATGCTGGTCGTTGCACGGTGAAACTTATGGCGGGTAATTAACGTATTGAAACTTTAAAAATTCGTAGTTCTTGAACTAATTGGTCGGCAGATGGTAAACTTTGTCTACAGGTAGATCGTAGGTGTGAGTAACGTTGTGTAGACTCAAAAATCTCCAGAACTTAATAATTTCACCAATTTGTTTTAATTAATTCGGAGCACAAAAAGCGTGACCTCTCACTGTGACGACTAATTACCGACGCTTACTTTTTCACTTGTTTTTAATTGCATAACTTCCCGCAAAATCGCCCCCTTCTTTACTTGCATTATCTTTTCGAATATTATTATTTTAGACATTTTTACAGAGTAAAACAGTAAAAAAAATTACAATTTGATTTATACAATAACTTTGGTTGAATAACATATGTTTATGTGTTTACAAACACTCTGGCAATATCGGTTTATTTTCGGGTTATTGCACCGTTAGAATTGTGGGCGGGGCTTAATTGTTCAAATACATTTGAAAATAAATACGTTACATTTGTTTGAATAAACACGCGTTGAATATTAATTTGAATAAAAAAATTGAAAGTAAACATTATAAAAAAAAATAGAAAAATAAGTTAATTATTTCAAAGCAAGTTTGTCGTCAAAATAACGTATTTATACTTTGAATCAATCTTTCCCCTTCTTGGTATTGAAGTACATATTAGATATAAATATTATGGTTACAAGTATTCTTTGTTTCTTTCAGAGAAAAGAAACCCTTCTTGCAATGCCTCAATATATATATATATATATATATATATATATATATATATATATATATTGATAACGAGCAGCCTCTCGTTGTGCTGTGAATTGATAACGAGCAAGATGCGTAATAAAATAATGTAAACGTTTATGAATATAAAAATGCTCAGCTGTGAATAAATGGCTTGTTAGATTTTATATTTATTCGGTGAATTTTACATCTACGAACTAATTACATTGCTCTAAGTAACATATAGATGGGGTTGTTCGAGTTTAATCTATATGCGCAAGATGCAAAGTTGCCTACTTGCGAATTATTCCATAAATGTAACCTAAAACAGCTGTTCGGATATAAACTTATTAATAAGTATTAATTAATGTGCGTTTATTATCTTCAGGGTCCGGCTAAACTCGAGAACAAAATAGACTCTAGTGTTAGGGCATTGTGATATGTCCAAATTTAAAGTGCGAGTTCGGTGACTTCAATCAAACACTACTGATATTTTTAGATTCCTAAATGATAGGTTAATTGTTGTTAATGCTATACTACAAAATAAAACGTCGAGATCAGATTCACGAATAATAACTTTAATGTTCTTAAGATCTCTATTAACAGGTAAGTTATAAGCATTAATTGTTAAGTATAATTTGTATATAAATTTTGTAACGTGATAAATTTAATATGTTTTTTAACTATGATAAATTACGATAAATATTACATGAAATAAATGAAATAGATAAATATAGAAATAGTGAAGATAATCTTTAATTAATTAGGAGAATTAAGTCAATAACTTTAATATAACTAGAATGTATGACGTAAAACAAAGAAAAATTAAATTAAAACGTAACTGTATTCTTCCTCTTTAAAAGTAATAAATAACCTAAATCTTATATATCGTATTTAATAATGTATATCTTAACTAATATAAATAATATACTATATTCTTTTTTAATATGATTGTTTAAATTGTCTTTTCAATATAGATGTGAGATTTTAAAGAATACTTAAGTAATTGGTGCAGGATTCTGGATAAAACGGGATCTCAAAAGGTTTTGGAAAGGCAGGTTTTTCGTCGGCGTTCGAACGGCGTCACCCCGGTCAAAAACACTTTCTAACGAACTGCTTCTCGGCAAATTGCTCTTGGCAATATTTTTGTCACTGGTACACGTACGAACTTGAAATATGTGTCCAACAGGAGCTGGGAATATTGGTAAGATGTTTAACTAATTGGACGTATGAATTTACTTGTATTTATTGTAATTTTCTTCTTGTTTTTAGTGATACACTCAAAAATACGTCTGGATGCTTTTATGGCGATTTTTCAAGTTACGCTAACCTTCTTTTATTTTTGTTACTTGATTTTGATTCGTTCATCGGTATGTATTCATTTAATCTCGACAATTACTACTAATGAAAATGACAATTCAATAATTTTAAATACATTTACATGTTGTAATAAATATTTACTTAATTTTAAAACTAATATGCATATAATGTGTATGTCAAAAATAATACATTATGCTGTTTTTATTATGGGATATTTTCCCGCGATTGACAATTCAAATTATGTACAGTTATACCTAAATAAATGGCGTCATTAATGATTTATCAATTAAGTTGATTTTTTTTTGTAAATACAAATTATCGAACTGAAAATACTATTACAAATGAAATGTTAGATTATAAATGTGTGAATGTCTTAAAAAAAAAATAATTAAACTTGCGTATTCAACTTTATTGATTTGACGTGGGAAGAATTCAGTTTTGACATATAACTAACTATTCAATAACTTATTTATATACATTAAGAGATTGTCCTTTTGCTTATTGGGGCATACTTGAGTGTGGGCTTGACCTACCTCAATATATATATATATATATATGTATATATATATATATTTAGTAAATGAAGAGCAAGGAAAATTTTCATAGTTTTTATGAGGGTTTTTTTTTGTATTCAGGTGTAAGATATTTTGTTGAAATAAGGTATTGGAGGGAAATTCATATTCATGTTGAAGTGCGCATGATTGGTTTTCAGACACGCGTATAGCAGCTTGTTGTCCGTTTGACGTTTGATTTTGGAGGGTTAACGTAAACAATTTAAAAAAAGAAAGTTTTCTATGCTATTTAATTAGGTCAATTTGTTCGCGATTAATTGGAGGTTTTCATTACGAGCGAGTCACTTATCTCGTAATCTTTTTCCTCCTGCCTCTTGTGTTTGTTTGCAATTAGCGATCTTAATATTTTATTAAGATAATTTTTTTTTTGTTTTTTTTTTTAAATAAATATTTTTGGCTAAGTGTTTGTTTTAATGCTTATATATTTTTTTTTGTTTTCTGTCCACGTTCTTAAATGAACCTGAGACATTAAGGGACTCTATTAAAAGAAGTAAACTCTCCGAAGAGTAGCTCGGACTCATTGTGGTGCATTGTGGACTATCTTCAACGAGATCCAACAATACACAGCACCTATTGTCGCCACCAAATAATATTTTTAATGTTTCGAAACCTGATGGCTCACAATCTGGAAATCCTACTTACATTAATTAATTAATGCAATCGTAGCACACAAAAAAAACTTAAAGAGAGATTTTTCCAGATGAATTGCATATTTCAAGAAAAATTACAAGTTAAAAATACTCGTAATAACACGATAATTACTTTAAACACATCAATAAACCATAACTAAAATCAAGCGAAACTACAAACTTTTAAATAAAGAGAAAGTCTTTATTTAATATAAACACGTGCAACTCATCTCAATGAAGATAAATCTCTGTCGATCGTCCGAGAAATCTCCCGGACGTACCGAAAAATATCAGTCAAAATGTGAACATCGAACGATAACCACGTCCGGTGAAAATTTAAACAACGTGAATCAATACAATCTACGAACAATATACAGGCAAGGTACAAAATACCCGCCAATTTAAATATTTAAATAAAATATAAATCACTAAATATAACCCTGAAAATAAATTATACATAAATAATAATTGTTTTTAATAATTATTCTTCGGGGAAAAAACCACTACATGATGTCCCGCTAATATTAAGTACAAAGATCATCAACTGATATCTAAAACGCCTGTTATTATAACAGCCAATAAGAACATATTTCCGAGGTCGAATGTTTGGACATGTCGCATGCGCACCGTACAATGGCAACAGTATAATTTGTGTATTAGTAAGCGTATACATCCAGATGCTATTATAAACTTATTTGAGAAGTATGTATTAAGTGATTAATAAAGTTTTATGCCTTTTCATAAATACCTTGGTCCTGGTAATACATTAGATGAAGGAGAGCCAGTAGACATTGATGATGAAATAGCTTTTGAACACGATAGTGCGTACGATACAGCTCAAAGTGAAGACGATATTAAAAAAGCAGATAGAATTGCCATAGAAAAATTTTCTAGTGATTTTTGGAATAATTATAATTGGCATAGTGCTATTGGTAGTTTGGGATTAAGAGCGAAAGAATTTGTAGAATCATATACAGGTGTATTATAACCTAACATGGGTCCTACTAGAGAATATTATGCTAATGCTAATGAAAAATAGACGTGGTGTTGAAAAACAATTAAGTGAATCAAATTTAAGATATAGAGATGAAGCATATCGAAGACAGGGTCATCATATCGCTGCTCGTAGACCTTATGGCTATAGTACTCCCGCTGAAAATCCTAGACGAAATGATAGGCCGCCTACACCAGGTCATGGCGATACTGAAGCATGGTGGACTGAATTTGGAGATGAATTCGAAAATGAGATGGATATTGGTCCTCCTGCAATACCAGGTAATGATATAATAGATGCAGCTGGTCCTAATGCAGTCGCTACTAGCAATATGGCGAGTGGTGCCCCTAGTGGAAGTGGTGGGAATATGGCTATTGCAATTGCTAAGGGTATATTTCCTAAAGCCGAGTATTATACATTTAGAAATAGTCGTATAATAACTACCTGGGGTTACACTTGTGTAAATTTAATTGTCGGAGCTATTGATACAACTAGAAGACATTTATTCACAACATCACTAGCTCACATAGGGGAAGTTGGGGGAATGGTGGCCACCAGGGTAATAGTAGCCATCGATTATTTTTATGGTAAACGTTTTTAAATGAATTTCAATAGGTGCTGCCATCTATAAATGTCTATTTGAATTGCCCCACCGAATTATAGTGATATGCGACTCGATCTCTAATAACTAGTGTAGAAAACTGCAAATAGGCGCGAAGTCTAGTAAGAATTGTTGAGGTTAGTAAGAATAAAATTCGCGTGCTGTATGCTATGTATGTTTTGCAAATATAAAGAATAATTGTGTTTATCTAATACTCGTCTTTATTATACCAGACGGTGAGTTTCTCTGAAAGTAGCGCTTATTGTGCAGCATCATTTAAACAAAATTAGAACTTTTGGGGTTATGGTGGCCATTCAGGCACGGGTAATTGCGGCCGGCCACCATTACCCTATATTTACGAAATTGCTATCTAATATTTTTCTGCAGATGCCAAGTCTACAAACGTCGAACTGATATATATCCGTACAGGTATATGATTTCTGCAAATCAAGCGGTATTGTTTTACTATACCCTTACTATACCCCCACACACTTCCCATAAAATCCAACCCTTGGATTTAACACCTCTGAAGGGAGCGTTCAACAGGGAATGTGACTTATTTTTACTTCAACATAATCGCATTACTCCAAATGAAGTAGCGGAAATATTCTACAAAGCCTATAAAAGGTCACAACAATAGAAAAAGCCGAATCAGGTTTCAGGTCGTCTGGTATTTGGCCGTTTAATGCCAATCAGTGTGGAGAAGAGGCTTTTGCTGTTGCTAAACTTTATAATGTGATTGAAGATCTCGATGAATCAATGAATGAAACTGAAGTTCCTGGTCTTTCGAAGATCCTTTCTATTAAATCCAATGTTATTTCTGTCCAAGACCATCTCTCCACTTCCAACTCTGGAAACGAAAGCTAAAAATAGAAAATGCAGGAATACATTATCGTCCCAAATATTATTATCAACACCCAATAAAGACATGTTGGAATGAGCCGAGTTAAAGAGAAAAGATAGAAAGCAGGCATTAGAAGCAAAAGAAAAGAACAAAAAGGGAAGGGACAAAATAATGACAAAACGTCTGAAACGAAAAATATATCAGAGTGATGAAGACTTGGGAGATATTTCTAACTTGTGTAATGATAACGAACTCGACAATGCTAGCGATTATGACAAAAATGAAATTTGTGTTATATGCGGCGACATTAATCGCAAAAACGAAATTTGGTTTAGGTGCAGTCTGTGTCTGAGATGGGCCCACTCAGTTAGTATACATATCCAAAAGGATATGTATGCGATTTATGCGATACAAAATAATTGTGTCAACTGTTCACTATTTTACTTTATTATTAAAATTTTCTTAGACGTTTTAGTTTTTTAATTATATTACATTTTATTTTAACCCTTTAACGCTCGTAAAAGAATTGTGTCATTTTCAGTTAGCGCACTGTGGCTACATATTTAGCCACTTACTATAAAGTCGATATTTCTCTTTTAGTGCTGTGTATTCTAAACCTTATTGCATAGTTGAGGTAGTCAGAACGTTCTGTGGCCACAAATGTGGACACTTCTGTGTTACGCGCCAATTTCACGGAAGTAGGGGAAAGTGGCTACATTTGTAGCCACTTTGCTGTGTTTGAGCGTTAAGCGACCACGTTCTAGTGAATTTAGCATTTTTTTGTATATTTTGTTATTAAATAACAAAACATAGTGAACTTAGTGTGGCAAAAGTGTTGCTTGATGGTCAAAGAGGTAAGTAAATATGAAATAATTCATGTGTTTGTTGTTTTGTCTACAAAAATTGCATATGTTGAGAATTTATTAAAAATCTAACCTCAAAGTAAATTTTTCGTAATAACATCTTTACCGATGTTCTTTTCTCAATTTTAGCGGCTGTTATGTATTCTTGAAGGTTGCCTTTACCAACTAGCATCGGTCTAAATTGTGGTATATTTTCTGTTGTGTAATTTTTCGCTTAGCTAAAAATTCATAAATATACCTACTTCTGCATTGCATAAATTTTGAATTCTAATGTTTTTTGTTAGATTAATTAAAATGATGCGAGACTTATACACCTTTGATGAGTGGGAAAGGTTGCCAAACGATGAACTTTTGCGTATCTTGGATTTGGATGAAGTTGATGATAACCAAGCTGTTAACTCAGATGTTGGAGGGGACAGTGATGCAGAAGATATTAGAAATGAAAATTGCAGCCATTCCACGCGAAGCTCAGTTGCAGCAACTTCCACATCAAGTGTCATTATAAATCGCAATGCAAATACTGATTTCGATAGTGATGATTCGGTTGCTGACCCCAATTATATACCTACGGCTGATAAACAGCAAAGAAGGCCCGAAAATACTCAGAGTGACCTTAGTGAAGAAGTTTCGTCGCAGAGTGAGCAAGAAGATGAGGATTTTGATTTTGGCAAATCTGCTCGGGATCCTGCACTATTCTCACAATTTTATTTCAACAGGCCATTTGGTCCTAAATCCGAGGTGGACATTGGCGCACCTATAAACATTTTTCTTATTTTCTTTGGACCAATGTTGGAGTCAATAGTAGAAAAATCAAATTTATATGGAGAACAAAATGGGGTTCAGTTGAACCTGTCCATTCTAGAATTGAGGGCCTTTTTAGGAATGCTGATTATAATGGGTTTCCACTGTGTGCCAGCAATTCGCTTGTACTGGTCCTCAAATAGTAATTTTTGTGTACCCAGAATTGCAAATATAATGTCCCTGAAAAGGTTCCTTCAAATTCTAAGATTTCTGCACCTAAATGATAATACTAAAATGCCTAAAAATGTGAACTAGGATACGACACATTTCAAAGTAAGACCTTTTATAGCTCACCTAGATACAGTTTATAAAGAAACTTTCAATCCAAGTCGATATTTATCACTGGACGAAAGCATGGTTGGTTTCAAAGACAGAAGCAGTTTGAAGCAGTACATGCCTTTGAAACCAACCAAAAGGGGCTTCAAGATATGAGCTATTACTTGTGCCGTAACTGGTTTTCTATTAGGGTTTGAAGTATATCAGGGAAAATCAGACAGACAGCAAGGGTTGTCTGGGCGAAAATGTAGTTTTAGGACTGTCGGCTATATTTAGGACATATGGTTATTGTATATTTTTCGATAGGTTTTTTACTACCATTCCACTGTTGAAAAAGTTGTTGTCTTTTGGACTTTTTGGCTGTGGTACTCTGCAGTCATACAGAAAGTATTTTCCAAAAGACAAACTCGTAGAAGATAAACGCTTGAAATTTGGTGAAAATGATTTTGCTATAACTGGAGATATCAGTGTTACGAAATGGAAAGACAGGGGTAAAAAGGCTGTTATTGTCGCTTCCAACATGCACAATCCCAGCCAACAAACTACTGTGAAAAGAACAAAGAAAACTGGAGATAGGGAAGATATTACTTGTCCCACATCTATATTTGATTACAATAAGTATATGGGGGGCGTCGATGTATTCGACCAAATGATGGGTAGCTATTCTATTTCGTTAAAATCTCGTAGATGGTGGATGAAACTTTTTTATTATCTTGTTGATACTGCCATAGTAAATTCATTTGTTTTGTATAAGACCACAGTGAAAATGAGTACTAATCCAATAAAACCTATTTCACACCTAAATTTTCGAAACATCCTGGCTGACCAGTTAATTGGCGACTTTTGTAGTAAAAAATCGAAAGGCCGGCAACCAAACGTCACTGTAACAAGAGCTCAAAAGAAAGGTGGAAGATCTGTAGTAGGCGGCATTCATTTTACAAACGTTGGGGAACATTTACCAGTTACAGGTACATGTAAAAGATGTGCTAACTGTAGTACTAAAAAAAATGTAAGGCGTTCTAAAGTGGAATGTAGAGCCTGCAAAGTGTCTTTGTGCGTTGATTGCTTTGCCCCTTTTCATTTACCAAAATCTTAAATTCCTAGTACCTAAGTATTTTAGTTATACAAGTGTGTTTATTTTTATAAGTATATTCAGTTTGCCAAAATAAACAAATAAATGAAAATATCTACAAATATCAATGCAGTAAAAGTGTCTACATATATAGCCACAAAAATATTGGTGTCAAAACAGCCCCCAAATACACAGTGGTTAAATATGTAGCCACCAGAAAAAATGACATTTTGAAATTAATTTTTCAATAAATAGCTTGCTATGTGATGGTTGAACATCATACTAAAAGATCATGCAATTACTACAGCAAATGGAACCAACAGAAATTTGCGCATTCAGAGTTTCTTTGGGTGGCTACATATTTAACCACCAAGTGTTAAAGGGTTAAAGACCAAACCAATGCAATTTTCCATAAGCACAAGTACCTCACACCTGCGTATAATTACCCACCCCCATGTGTAATTGTACGCAGAAGCAACATTTAGAAAAAACTTTTTTTTTTCAAAACTGTACTCACTAGAAGTCTGTCCTTAGAGAGGGAGATAGTTAATATAATTTTGTATATGTTTATACAATTTTGTAACAATAATAGGGTAAAGTGTACAGTTGTTGACACTGTTATAATTATTGACACCCCTTTCACAAATTCCCGAATAATAAGAATTGTGTTTTTCTGTGTCATTTTCTGAAAGTAGATACCTATAGAGTATTAGTTGTCACCATAATTATTTTCATACGTTTAGGTTGGTAATTCGGAGCACAGTTGCGATGTGCCGTGTATAGTGCTGTATCAAATTGCAAGTAAGTTTAATGTTTTGTTAAGGGTTACCGTTGACTTTCAGATGTAAATTTGTTGCTATGTAGTCACATATTGTGTTCCAATGTATTTTCAACTATTTATTGATGAATATAGGTAGAATGATAATGGACATAAATTGAGATGTTGGTTATTGTATTTCACAAAATTATAGCGGTGTCAAGTACTGTGAATATCTAATATTACTCTTAGCATAGTTATTGACATCCTATGTCAATAACTATGTCGTAGTGAGTTCCCGTAGTTTAATTTTTTCCTCAGTATGGTTGCCTACTGTGGTACATATGATATGTTAGGTAAACGTAGATGAGTAAGACATTTTTCGTGAACAGTTGTTGACATGGTCTTTACGCTTGCACCTATACCCGGGTGTCAGTAACTGTTCCAGCGCATGTCAATAACACTAGTATATGTATACGTGTGTCAATAATTGTGTCTTATGACTGTCAATAACTGTAACATTATACTCAACTTTTTTATAGGTGACATTTTTGGAAAAATGCCGAAAGTTCAGAAGGACAATAATTACAAAAAGTCCTATTCAGAAGAAGACACACAAAAAGCGCTAGTAGCTATTAAACAAGGAATGTCTAAAAAATCAGCTTCAAAATTATATAACGTTCCGAGGTCAACTTTAATATTTCGTCTAAGTGAGAATTTCATCAAAAATACACATGGACCAAATCCCGTCTTGACCCTAGATCCTAGATGAAGAGAAAATGCTTGTTACTTGGATAGAGTTATGCCAAAGAAAAGGATTCCCTCGTAGAGAAGAAGACATTACTTCAAGTGTCCAGGAATTTTTAGATAAATCTCCAAGAGTAAATCCATTCAAAAACAACCTCCCTGGCATAGGTTGGTTCAGGGTCTTCTTGCGCCGTCATCCAAATTTGTCCAGGCGAACTTATGAGGGTGTCACGCAAGCCAGCTCCAAAGTAAGTGAGGGTAACATCAGGAAATGGTTTGAAAATATAGAAAACTTCATCATCGAGGAGGGACAAAGACATATACTAGCAGACTAATCACGGATATTTAATGGAGACGAAACCAACTTCCAACTTTGCCCACAGGGTAAAAAAGTTTTAGCTGTAAAATGTGCGAAAAATGTATATGAAGTGGATAGCGGAAAGGCTAAATCTACATTAACCGTAATGTTCACATTATGTGCCGATGGCTCTGTAACACCTCCAATGCTGATATACCCGAATAAAAGAAGAGCATTGGAGATAGCTCAATCTATGCCAGATGAATGGGGATATGGAATCAGCGACAACGGGTGGATGAAGGCGGAAATTTTCTATGAATTTATTTCGAATATTTTTTATCCAAGTTTAAAGAAACGTGGAACAACCTTCCCGATAATTCTTTTTGTTGATGGCCACAAGACCCATTTAACATACAACCTAAGTGAATTATGCACAAAGTTACAAATAATTCTTGTAGCCCTATATCCGAATGCAACTCGTATCCTCCAGCCGGCAGATGTATCGGCCTTTGAGTCTCTTAAGAAGCGTGGAAAAAAGGAGTTATCCAATGGAGGCAGAAGAATCCAGCAGCAGATCTTACTAAAGAGCAATTTGCGCCAATATTGAAATTAGTAATGGATACTTGTCTTAAACGTGACACAATCAAACATGGCTTTAGGGCCTGTGGCTTATTCCCGTGGACAGCGGATGCTATCGATTTTACTAAATGTTTGGGTTCTGATAGAAAAACTAATGATTCCCTAACTGAGCGTTCTTCTGAGCAAAGAATAATCAATTTAAAAACATTTTGTGACATGTGTCGGAAAAGATACTATCACCGAATTTAAAAAAGTAAATGAAAGTAATCGTCACTTGAGGGAGCCCAACTTGGATAAATTGTTTCAATTGTGGAAGGTTTTTCAAAGATATGAATCTAGCTCCTCTAGTCACATAACATCAAGTAATGGCCAACATAATCTAGAACAAAGTAAACTGACAAATGTGCCAGTTATAATTGCAGACCATGTTAACAATATTTGTTTAAACAATGTTGAAGTTGGAGATTATATAATCGGAAATAATTTCACCCTCACAAAAGCTCAAGACTCTGAAGATAATTCCAACATTGAAAAAGTATTACTAGAATCTTTACAACAGGAAAATCATGGTAATTTTCAAGAAAAACAATCAAACTTTGGAGATGAATTTAATACCACAGACATCTTCAATGACGACTACCAAGGAAGTTCAGCTCAATTTTTACTGAATGAAACTATCGAAATAAAAGGTAGTATACATGATAGCCCGCAAAACAGGAATACTTCTTTAGAGAACATATTATACTGGCCGAGTACACCAATTAGAAAAGGCAACAGAGAAACTGAAAGAATACCATATGCTGTCACATCAGCTCAGTTCAAAGAAATGCACCTGAAAAAAATGAGTGAGAAGAAGATGAAAAATGAAGCACTAGAAGAGAGAAAGCGAAAAAGGGAAGAAAACAAAAAGGTGAAAATTACAAAAGAAATGGAAAGGCAAGACAAGAAAAAATCTAACACAACGACAAAAGTCAAAAAAGGTAGGGATTCCAAGAAGATAAATATATTATCAAACGAAATAATTGCGAAGTCAATGCAAAGTGATATTATTCCAAACAGAGATAAGCTGGAAGCTAGAAACACTAGCATTTATCCAAAAGAAATACTTATTAATCCCATAACGAATGCTCCACAATGGGAAATATATCAAGAAAATTACGAGAAAATAGCTACCAATGTGATGAATATCCTCCCGAAAAACAAGTCTTAGTATGATACATACATTCAAAATGTTGATGTCAGCAAAAACCCAACCCAACAAGGCCACTTTGTATATGGAAACCTATTACTACATCTTAATTTGAAGCTTGTCTAAGAATACTTTTGTTAGCTGGTGTATGTACACACAACTGATTTATGGAAAACTAACTCGCATCCGTTGTATCGTGTTTTAATAGGTCTTCGACGTTTTTGGGTTATCACTCGGTTTATCAGATTTGATAATGGAAATACACACCAGCAACGTAAACAAATTGAGAAAGCAGTGGCCATATCTGACATTTTCCTTATGTTGAATAGAAACCTTCAGGACAACTATATTGCAGGAACTAACATCACTGTTGACAAACAACAGCATCCTCATAGTGGTAGCACTGGATTCACTCAATATATACCTTTAAAACGGGAGAAGTAGGGAATTAAAGTTTGTGGATATGTGACGCTATTACTTCTCATCCAGTCAAAGGACAAATCTATACAGGTATGGCACGTTCTATAGCACTGGTTCCCAAAGTAGGCGATAACGCCTCCTTGTGGGCGCTGCAGGTCTAAAGGGGGGCGGGGAGGAGAGTCGTAGACACCGACTGAGCTCTCGACTCTCGACGCGTCGAATGAGATAAACGAGTTTATGCATGTTTGTCTTATTCCTGTCGGTGCGTGCTGCTTATGCAATCCTATATAAACAACGTAATATTTATTTTATTTTCATATGCGGTTTCGCGCGTAATAGATAAGCAGTACTTAAGTTCAACACTTACTTACGTATTTCTCAAAACAAAACAATGTCGGAAGTAAAAAAGAAGAGACGGCAATACTGTGCGGAATATATTAAATTCGGATTCATTGAAAATCCTACAAACCCATCGTCGCCTTTGTGCCTTCTATGTCTAAAAACATTTTCGAATGAAGCAATGAAGCCTTCAAGACTGCAAGATCATTTGAATAAAATGCATCCAGATAAGAAAGACAAGAATGTAGCATATTTTCAAGACCTAGAGAAGAAGCATAATACTCAGCCAAGTGTAGCAAAACTCTTTTCGGCGGCTGCTAAGCAAGATGACGACGGACTTCGAGCTTCGTACAATATCTCTTTGTTAATTGCTCAAAAAGGCAAACCACACAACATCGGAGAAGAGTTAATTTTGCCAGCAATAAAGGAAGTAATAACTACTGTGCTTCATAAACCGGCCGCAGATATTATCCGAAAAATTCCTTTGAGTAATAATTCTGTGCAAAGACGAATTGATGAAATGGCTGGAAACATTGAAGAATCATTGTGCAATCATCTGAGGACTAGTCAATTCTGAATTTAGCTCGATGAGTCCACTTTACCAACTAATGAAGCATTGTTGCTGTCTTACGTGAGGTTTATTAAAGATGAGAAAATATGTGAAGAACTATTGTTTGCTAGAAATTTAGAGACCGATACAAAAGGCGAAACCATATTCAATACATTGGAAAAGTTTTGTGATGAGAATGAGATTCCCTTGAAAAATACTATATCAGTTGCTACGGATGGCGCTCCGGTTATGACAGGGTGCCATAAAGGCTTCATAGCGTACGTAAAAAATAAAATTCCAGATGTCCTTGCTGTACATTGCGTTATTCATAGACAACATTTGGTTGCTAGAAATTAAAGTGAACGACTATTTCAATCACTGCAATATGTCATCAAAGCAGTGAATAAAATCCGTAACTGCTCTTTGAATGATAGATAGAGCTGGGGATGTTTGCGGTGTGCCAGGATAGTATTCAGTTAAACGCACGAATATAATGACCTTGTTTCGATCGGTGATGCATGCGTGATTTTATTGCTTTACATGCATTCGCTATTTATATCACTTAGGTATGTCAGTTATGTGTACTGTATATAAATAACACACTTACCTTATTTACGATTATTATAGCATAGCGCCAAGTGGATAAGACTTGCAGTAAGTTTGCAGCATTAGATACGTTTCCATATTTGTAGCGGTGAGCGATGTACGCCGTGATGAATAATTTTTTTTATATTTTGAGAAAGACCGCTCGACATCTACGGATGTAACACACGCACAATTAAAATAATCTTTATAGATAGAAACCGAATCTACACTTGCACCATTACTAATTTGTTTTAATCTGGTAAAATCAAAATCATTGTTTATCACACTCTCGAACTTTTCTATTACATTAACATTTTTGTTGTCATTTACTGCGCGTAGCTGGGCGTGTACATCGTCCAGTATTTGCAGTGACTCCGCTAACGATAATGCAGTATTTTGAAATTTCTCGATTGCGTTAAACAATCCTATATGATTGTTATAAATAGTTTGTAAATCTGCATCAAGGGAAGGGTTTTGAAAGAGTCTCTGGCTTTCCTTAATGGCTACAGCTTCGGCAGGATTGAATTGTAGAACCACAGATTTTATTTGTTGAAAATACTTGGCATAATAAAATGCCGCCTTTAACCAACTTCCCCAACGTGTAAGGATTGGCTCTGGTGGTTCGGGAATACCAGGGCACCGACTGTGAAACTCTCGAATTCGTTTGAACACTTTTTTTGTGGTTGCTATTAATGCATCCACCTCTGGATAACATTGCCGAATAGTTTGTGCCACAAGGTGTAAAGCATGAACTTTACATGTCACATGCAAAAGTCTCTCACAATCTGCTTTAAGAGAACGGCCTACAGAACGCATTGTCGCAGCACCATCGCTCATAAACATCAGGAGTTGATTAGTTGAAACTTGAAATTTTTGTAGCGTATCGAGCACTACCTTCGTAATTACTTCGCTAGTGCACTTTTCCAATCTTTTGCTGGCTAATAAAATGGGAAATGTTGATTTGACAGGATCTAGTACACGCACTATAATATTCACAATAGAATGTTTTTTTCGATCTGTCGTTTCGTCGACACATACCCATAACTGTTTATCATTTACTACTGCTTTCATTCTGTTTTCAATGTCCTCACGCACATTGGTAAATTGGTAAATAGGTGAGTAACGTTCTCCGTGACGGTAGCTTTATGTTGGAATTGTATTTATTCCAAAAGTCGTGAAAGGCTTTTTTATCTAGCAGATGAACTGGCACATCGCAGACGAGTAGCATTGTCAATAAATCGAAAATTAATTGCGTTTTAGACAGCACATTATTTTCTTTGTCTTTGTGGTGTACACTTTCAACATGTCTTTTACAGTCGTATTTGTCCCAGCAAAGTAACTGTTTATCGCATAATTTACAAACCACTTTTGCTCCATTATAATACAAATCGGGAAAGTCTCGGATAAATTTCTTCACGTCGTTATACAATGGGCGCTTTCTTGGCTTGGGCACGTCCGTCATACTTATTAAATAGAGCTCAAGACAACACACGATCACGTTGCCAGTTCACGACTAACTAAAGTGTTTCGCTGCATCGTGTTTATACGCTGGTGGGGATGCACTACATACGGTCCTGCCGTACCGCAAACATCCTCAGCTCTAATGATAGATTATTTCATGTGTTACTAATGACGAAGATTTCAACCGTTTGTTGTTTCATACCGAAGTTCGTTGGCTATCAAGAGGCAATTGTCTGACTCGATTTTACAACCTGTTTGACTCTGTGATAGAGTTTTTGGAAACTAAAGATACAGAATTGCGCAACAAGCTCATTACATCAAAAAATGATATAGCTTACATGACAGACCTGTATAAATTGTTCAACAACATGAATCTCCAACTGCAAGGCGATGAACTAAATTTAATAAAAACAAAAAATGTCGTTGCTGCTTTCGCAGCCAAACTGCTTCTACACAAAAAGAATATGGGCAGACGTGAGTTTCACAATTTTCCGAATTTATCAGTATCCTGCAGTAACGACGACTTGTTTGCCTACTGCCAACATTTGGAAAACCTCCACATTGACTTCACCGAACGATACCAGGATATTTTGAACTTGGAAATACCAGACTGGGTGTTGGATCCGTTTTCAAATGTCAACACAGCAATATCACCACATCTGGAAGAAGAACTTATAGAATTGACAACGAACGAGGAAATAAAAATCAAGTTCAAAAATGGCTACCAAGAATTTTGGCTACAAAAACCGATCCCGCAATTGTACCCTGGATTGTGGTCAATCGTTCAACGATTCTTGATAGCATTCCCATCGTCATATTTGTGTGAACGTGGATTTAGTGCTGTGGCAACGCTGCTTACTAAAAAGAGAAATCGTTTGCATGTTACCTTGCGGCTGTTCTTGAGTAAATTGGAACCTGATATCAACAAACTTATTAAACAGCATCAGATTCATCCTTCACATTAGTTTTTATATTAGAATCGATTATGTTTGTTTTATTTTGAATTTTGAATAAAAGATACTTTGTCTGAATACTATAAAGTTGCGTTTCAATAATCATTCTCATTGGCAGGTGTAGCCCGTAAAAGTTAACTTGAGACCTGAGCGCCGTTGTGTACTACCTACTACGCTCAGGTCTCAAGTTAACTCATTCATTCTAAACGAGACTTTTACTATAACAGTATAACACTATAACCCATAGTAAAAGTCTCGTTTAGAATGAATGTTTAATCTCCGCTAATATAGCTCACAATAATTAATTTAATTTGAAGTTATAGTGGTTTTTAAGTAGGTGAAAAAATGGGGGCGCTAAAAAATAATTTATTCTCGAAGTGGGCAGTAGACAAAATAAGTTTGGGAACCACTGTTCTATAGGAAGAGAAAGAAATCAAGGTGGAAGTGTGGTCAAAGATTTGTGTTACAATCTGTTTCGTGGAAATGGACGAAATATCGTATATGACAACTTTTTTGTAAGTTATAATTTGGACTAAAATGACTTCGAAACGAAAGCATAAAACTATAACTTTAAAAGAGAAGCTTGATATATTAAAAAGACTAGAATAGGGTGAGAGCGACAAAACGTTAGCTATTGCTTATGGAGTTGGTACATCTACAATATCAGACATCAAAAAGTGTAAAGGAAAAATAAAAAGGCAATACAGACCTAACTATATACATATTGCTATGGATTGTTTATATAAAAAAATGTATTTATATTTGAATTATTTAAAAATGTACATATTTTGTGGGATGAGTTGTATATTTTGAAAATGTTTTAAATTTAACGTGTGAGAAAAACTGGTTTTCCGAGGTCGCTCTCATGTAAATTAAAGGGGAGACGTATTTTATAATTTGAACGGGAAGGTAGCTTCATGTGATATAATTAAATATATTTAATTAAGTCGGTTATTTGATTGAAAAGTGATTTATTGATGTATTAGAGAGTTGTAGAGTTAAATTCTCGTTTGATATTTAATGTTTAAATTGAATAAGCACCTTTCTTCGTCTCCATTAAACTTGTAAGTAGATATAAATTTTTTATGATATAAAACATAAATTAAAATTATAAGTATATTTCTATTGTATCCAAGCTTGTAATTAAGAGATTTAATAATTAGAAATATAGATAATAAAGCTTACTATTAACATTTCTTTGTAATTATTATAATTGAAAAGTTTGTTCGACGGGAATCAGGGTGTTTTGTGCGTGTCTGTTTGCACATGCGTACTTTTGAACGTGTATCAGAATTTGATTATACAGTGTGGTTCTCTAGGGAGAAATTAATAGTAAACTTGTTTATTTTTAGATAAGTTTTGTTCGGAGTCATTAAAAGGAAGTTTTCCATTCATTTAGCCGTCAATTTACAATGAATGTTTTTACCTCATGTATTTTTGTATAATACAGTATCTTTATACTTTGTAAAGATAGATTTATTTTAAATTTTTTATTTTGTATTAAATATTCAGTTTGATTTTATCCTGCGTTTGATTTATTGTGCTCATGCCATTATTACTAATTAATTAAAAATAAGTATATAAATTTTTGTGAACATTTCACTGGCGCTAAACTAACATTGCAGTCACGCATTTCCTAAGTGGAACCCGAGAAGTTAGAAGTCTCATATTTGAAAATTCACCGGCTGAGAAACCTAGTTGGGAAAACTAGTTGTGGATGGTGGCGTGCTAAATTTTCAAACCACTATTCATAGCATATTTTTGGCAAGGCCAACGTGGGGCGAACAGAAGCAGTATTGGTACTGAGCAAGAAACAGAGCACAAAGATGGAAGGAATAATGAAATCAGGAGGAGAATGGAGGAAGCCAAGACAAGAAACTGGAAGTGAAGAATCTCTGGAAGAAGCAAGGGCAAGATTAGGTCAAGTAAACACCATACATGAAGAGGGGCATGACAGGGTGAACAGGGAAATGATGATGATGGACATATTAATATGAATGCAGGAAAGAGAGAAAAGAATGGAAGAAAAGATGGATGCGATGATGGTAAAAATAATGGCGTTAAATAATGCGAGCCAAGAAGAAGTTTTAACAAGGGGTATGGACTCCTTGCAATTGTCAAATGAACAACAAGTAGAAGAAAATATAATGGATTTAAATAGCAAATTATCAGACGAAGTAGAAAGAAGAGATTTCGCAGAACAAAAAATGCAGCATATGGAAGTAAAATTAGTAAAGAAAATAGAAGAAGTAAGAAGAGGGAAGAATTAAATAAATATGCCCACTTATATTCCTGCACCAGTACAAAATGAAGTGTTACCAAAATTTTATGGAATTTCAACAACGAATCCCATGAATTTTTTAAAAAAGATAAAGCCAGCCTGGAAGGTGTGCCAGGAGACGAGAAAAAGTTGCAAATGATTGGAAACTGCCTGAAGGATGATGCTTTGGTTTGGTGGGAGATGATGTCTGATGAGGTGACGACCATGGACGAATTTGAAGCCAGATTCACCAAACAATTCTTGGGACAAAGCAAGCAGACAAGAGTAAGACAAGAATTATTATTTGGTAGATATAGAGTTGGAAATAATGAAACAAGAGAGACCTATGTCATGAAGAGGTACTCCATATTAAAATATTTGACCCCTAAGATAAATGAATTTGATTTGGTTGCACAATTAGTTAGACATTTTGATTTTGAAGTAAACCAGGCAGTAGCTATGCACAACATAACTGATATGCGACAGTTTCTTGAATTATTAAAAAGGTTAGATGATGCAGAGCGTGGCAGTAGATATAATAATAGTTATTCAGAAAATAATATTAAGAGAAATCAATATTCAAGAATTAATATGCACAACACACCTCTGAGATCTGAAAGACCTATGTTTAATGATCATACTCAGATAAATAGAAATAAAATGGCTTTCCCCAATAGAGAAATAAATGGATCAAATAGAGATAATAGAAAGGATAGAGTAATAAATCAAAATAAATATACAGGTACGAGATATAAAGATACAAGGTCTAATTTTAATCTAGAATCAATAAAAGTAGATCAAAAGGACAAATCAGAACTTGCTTGTAGTAAGGATTTTTGTTAGGGCCAACCAAAAAGATAGAAAATTATGCATTGTTATATGATAAGTCAGATAGCGCGATTAATACTAGTTTGCCACATATTAAGGTTAAGATAGGAAAAAGGGAATGTTATTTGCTAATTGATTCGGGTAGTGAAACGTCATTTTTGGATGAAAAAGTTGTTGAAGAGTTAATAAAGAATAAGGAAGGGAAATTTGTACCCACGAGAAAAATTACTATTGTATCAGCTACTAAAAAGATAATTGCTGTAATTAATAAAATTTATGTTATGGAATTTGGAGTGGAGAATCATAAATTTATCGGAGAATTTATTGTAATCAAAGGATTAGGAAGAGATGGGATATTGGGAATAGACTTGTTAGAAAAAATTAAAGCAATAAGAGATATTAATAAAAAGAAGATAGTAATAAATAATAAAAATGTATCGTGGATCCAGGAGGCTGGAGAGGAAGAAAAAATAATAAATTGTATGCAGAAAATAAATAATATAGAAAATGAAGTTGAAGAAGGAGTATATGAAGAAAAAGAATTAATGGTTTTAGAAGAATTGGATAAAGAAAATGATGGAAAAGTGGAAATTCCCGAAGATATTGATTCGTTAAAAATAGATTGTGATGAAAACTATGAAGAAGTTAAATTGATAATTAAAAATAATATTGAGTTAGTAAACAAGTTTCCCAGTATAGCCAGAAATTATCAACATTCATTAGAAGTAGATGATTCAAAACCTTTCAAAGTTAAAAATTATCCTATTCCAAAGAATATGCAACAACAAGTTGAAGAGGAAGTTAAAAAGATGTTACGAGATGGTGTAATAGAACGAGGCAAAACTAGATATGTGAATACATTAGTAGTGGTAAAGAAGAAGTCAGGAGATTTCAGATTGTTTGGATGCGCGCAGACTTAATGAGCTGTCAAGATGTAGCGACGCAAAAGTGTATAGTAAATTGGACTTGAGGAGTGTTTTTGGTTGGAACCGTTAGAAAAGGAATCGAGAAAGTATTGTGGATTTATGGTAAATGGCAAAGTATATCAGTTTAGGACTGTACCATATGGATTAAGCAGTTCTGCTGCGGCGTTGATTAGGGCTATGCAACAAATATTGGAACCCTATGAAGATTATGTAGTACATTACATAGATGATATTTTAATATACAGTAAAAATTATCAGGATCATTTGGAGCATGTACGTAATATAATGGAAATATTGGTAAGAGAAGGTTTAAAATTAAATATTAAAAAGTGTGAATTTTTTAAGAGTGAAATAAAGTTTCTGGGTTATAATATAAGTCCTAGATATGTCAGTGTGGATCAAAGTAGGCTGGAGCTGATTAAAGAGTATCCACGTCCTAAAAATGTAAGAATGTTAAGAGGGTTCTTAGGTATAATTAATTATTATAAACGTTTTATTCCGTACCTGGCACAGACAAGTGCACCACTGTATTGTAATGACTCATCCGATGACGCGAGGCGCGTCATCCCTCTGGACGTTTTCTCGACAGATTTGGAGCATTCCAGAAAAGACGTTCCCATTCATATATAAGCCGTCGAGGAAGGGATGTGGATTCATTCGATACCCGAATCTCGCGAAGTAAACATAAATATAGTTACATAAATATAAAATACATAAATGTACTTATTGTTGTTAATAGTTAGTTTTATATTGTTATACGTTTTAATATTAATATAGTGTGTGTGTCTAAAGTTATTGTTAGTTTTATTTAAGAACCCGAAAAAGACAAACTTTACAGTGGTATTCAGGTGTGGACTAATTAATAAATAATAAACTAAGTAGACAATTAAGAGTTAATTAAATATTCGATTAAATAAATATACAGTGCGGAAAGACGTTATTTTAAATATCGTGATGGCCAACAGAATGAAACTGACGGAAATTAAAACGTATGTATACAGTATAGATATTTTGTTCAAGAAAATTGATAACGGAATGTCAATCAATTAAAAGTGTCCGAGTTAAAACGAGAATTAGAAGAGAGGGATGAGGATACAACTGGCAAAAAGTCGATCCTCCAGCAACGGCTTCGCAATGTGTTGATCCAAGAAGGCGAGGATCCAGAGAATTATGTCTTTCAAGTTCCAGGCGGATATAATATACAGTGCGGAAAGACGTTATTTTAAATATCGTGATGGCCAACAGAATGAAACTGACGGAAATTAAAACGTATGTAAACAATATGGATATTTTGTTCAAGAAAATTGATAACGGAATGTCGATCAATTAAAAGTGTCCGAGTTAAAACGAGAATTAGAAGAGAGGGATGAGGATACAACTGGCAAAAAGTCGATCCTCCAGCAACGGCTTCGCAATGTGTTGATCCAAGAAGGCGAGGATCCAGAGAATTATGTCTTTCAAGTTCCAGGCGGAGATGCTGACGTGAATTCGCTGTTTATGAAACTAGAACAAATGGAGCAGAAGAACCTGGAAGCTTCTGGAAACTTAGCGAAAACTCTAGAACAAATGGAACAGAAGAATCTGGATAGTGCGAAAAATATGGAACAACGATTAATAGAGAATGCACAAACTCAAATGCAACAAATGGAGCAGAAGAATCTGGACAGTGTGAAAAGTTTGGAACAACGATTAATAGATACTTCGCAAACTTTGGAACAGCGCCTAATAGATTCACAAGCACAGATGGAACAAAGAAACCTAGAAACAGCTAGAATCCTCGAGAAAAATCTGGAAAAGAAATTACTAGAAAATTCTAGAAACTTCGAAAAAAGTTTGGAACAAGTGGAGAAAGTTCTAGAACAGCGATTAGCGGAAAAATCAGAATCGTTAAAAGAAGAGGTTTTCATAGCTGTAGAAGAGAAAATTGGAGAACATTCTAGACTTTTAGAGGCAATAATGATTGAGATGAAATTACCCGCTACCACGGGTCATTCTGATCCCAAGCAGGTCAACGAAGAAGTCATACCGCGGCCCATCGAAATAAAAGAAGAACTTGTGGCTATTTCAAAGACCAGAATCAAGCCACCAACCTTTGATGGAAAGACGTCATGGGCAACTTACCTGACGCAATTCGAAACGGCCGCAGAAGCAAACGCATGGTCTTCTGCTGAGAAGGCGACTGCTTTAGTCATAGCATTGAGGGGTGATGCTAGTGATATTTTGCAGACATTGCCTCCTGAGGAACGTAAAGATTATTCTCAACTCATTAAACGCTTGGAGATGAGATATGGCCATGCGCATTTGAAGCAAGTATACCATACCCAACTGAAGAATCGATCACAGAAGAAAAGCGAGAATCTTCAGGAATTTGAGGCAGATATTGCTCGTCTAGTTCGACTTGCATATCCGATGGCGCCAGATAATTTCATGGAACACCTAGCGGTCCAGACGTTCATAGATGGTCTCCGGGATATTGATACGCAGCAAGCATTAAGGTTGGCAAGACCGAAAACCTTGATCGATGCTTTGGCGCACGCGCTTGAGTTTGAGACTGCAAAGCAAGCCTCTCGGAACCATGCTCGTGTCTGCACTGTTGACAAGCAGGAAAATGAGGAGTTCATGGAGCAGGTGGTTAGTAGAGTTCTTAACCAGATCAAATCAAATAAAAGAGTACTGCGATGCTGGAATTGTGGAGAGATTGGTCACGTTCGGAGTAAATGTGGTAAGGTGGCCAAGAAAGCATCGTCTGAGCAGCAGGAAAACTAAAGCGGGTCGATGAGCGGGGGCAACCATCGATCCAGCATCAGGAAGCCCCAAGGACGCCTGGCCAAGTCGCATCCCTGCAACATCAAACCAACGGCCTGTATGTGGACACTGTTATGGAAAGAAAGACCTATGCTTGCTTGCTAGATACTGGATCGACGAAAACCATCGTGCGACCCGATTTAATTCCCAGAAATAAAAAGTTATTTTCTAGCAAATGGAGACTTAAGACAGCAACAGGAGAAGCAGCTTCTGTGGCAGGTGAAGTAGATGTCAACTTTATCATAGGACCAACATCAATCCGACATCGTGTTCTCGTAGCCGACATAGAAGAACAAATAATCTTGGGATTAGACATCATGAACACCTACGGCTTCCAGTTAAACATGAAAGAAGGCACTTTAAAAGTAAATAATGAGGAATTGTTTCTTCATGGGAAAGATTGTGGGAATGTACAAGTAATTACTGCAGAGAATGTTGTTCTGGATGCAAGAAGTGAGACATTTTGACGGCGCGTATGGAAGGTCATTATTTGGACGGAAATGTTACAATGTTGGAACCAAAGGCTGATGACGAGGTGGGCCGAGGAATAGTAGTTGCCAAAATGCTGGTTAAGACTCAGAAGACTGTACCGATAAGGGTAATGAATGTGAACCATTACCCTGTTTCATTGAAGAAGGGTACTATTCTGGGGTGGTGTTCGCCAGTGTCGGCCGTCGTTCATCGCATAGAGGCGAAGAAGAATGGATTCGTGCAGGTTCCTGAGAAATTGTCCAAAATAATCGACTCCTGTCAAGGATTGAGCAAGAAGGAACAAAGTCAAGTTAAGGACCTAATAAAATATTATGAAGACATCTTTGAAACTGAAACTGGTACGAAGGGAAGAACCAATATTGTAATGTACAAAATAAATACCGGCGATGCAAGTCCAATTCGACAAGGACCAAGAACAACATTGCAAAACCACTTACTCGCCTAACAGAAAATCTAGCATTCATTTGGAACAACGAATGCCATCGGCCTTTGAGTTGTTAAAAGGTACGTTGATCAGTGCACCTATTTTAAACTATCCACTGCCATCTAGGATGTTTGTTCTGGATACGGATGCCAGTAACGTCGGGATTGGTGGTGTGCTCTCTCAAATCCAAGGTGGACAAGAAAAGGTCATTGGATACTTCAGCAAGACCCTGTCCAAACCGGAGAGGAACTATTGCGTAACCAGGAGAGAACTATTGGCAGTAGTTAAGACCATTGAGCACTTTTACAAGTACCTGTATGGGCAGAAGTTCCTGATCCGCACTGATCACGCCGCCTTAAAGTGGCTCTTGCAATTTAAGAATCCAGAGGGTCAAGTAGCTACATGGATTGAGAGGCTACAGGAGTATGACTTCGACATTGAACACAGAGCAGGCCTCAAACATCAAAATGCAGATGCTCTTTCCAGAAGGCCCTGTCCAGAAGACTGTCGATATTGCAACCGAATCGAAGACAAATCGGCCAACGCTCTTCGAACCACCGTGGTTGATGACCAATGGCAACCTGACAATTTGCGCGCAGATCAAGAAGCTGATCCGGATCTTGCAGTCCTCAGGGCTTGGAAGAGAAATGTGCAAAGACCAACCTGGCAAAAGTAATTGCTCCCCATTCACGAGAATTGAAGTCATACTGGGCACAATGGGATTCCTTAACCATGGAAGACGATCTCCTGAGACGTGAGGTCGAAAATCACGATGGAAGTGAGCGCGAGATGCAAATGGTGGTTCCCAAGAAAAGAATACCAGAGGTATTGCGAGAACTCCATAATGGTGCTTCTGTGGGACATTTTGGTGTTCATAAAACACTGGAGAAGGTGCGCCAGAGATTTTACTGGGTGAATTGTTCACGAGATGTGAAAGAATGGTGCCGAAAATGTGCTAATTGCAGGAAGCAATGGTCCCCAGAGGCGTCGACGTGCACCCATGCGCCAATACAACGTAGGAAGCCCATTTAAAAGGATCGCCATAGATGCCGCCGGCCCTTTTCCAGAAAGCGACAAAGGAAATAAATACATAATAGTGGTCATGGATTACTTTACCAAATGGGTTGAAGCATATGCTCTACCAAATCAAGAAGCTGGAACTGTAGCAGACGTGATTGTGAAGGAGTTCGTCAGCCGTTTTGGTGTACCCTTGGAACTTCATTCCGATCAAGGGCGAAATTTTGAGTCCAGTCTATTCGAAAAGATGTGTGGACTTTTGGGCATACGGAAGACGAGAACAACTCCCTTGCATCCACAATCAGATGGGATGGTAGAGCGAATGAACAAGACTATGATCAGACACTTATCCAAAGTGATCTCGAACACCAGAGAGATTGGGACGAACATTTACCATTATTTTTAATGGCGTATCGGGCCTCCGTTCAAGAGACAACTGGCCAATCACCAGCAAACGTGCTATTCGGGAGGGAACTCCGATTGCAATGTGATTTAAAGTTCGGGAGCAAGCCTGGTGAAGATCTTGCCGGAGAAGATTATGTCAGCACGCTCAGACGACGACTAGATAATATCCATGAACAAGTCAGACATAATATCCAAGATGCTAGTGACAGAATGAAGGAGAGCTATGACATCAACGCCGAGAAGAGTGGTTACCATGAAGGCGATCGGGTTTGGTTATATAATCCACAACGCCGACGGGGCCTATCTCCAAAACTTCAAAAGAATTGGGAGGGGCCATACGAGGTGTTGAAGCGGATCAACGATGTAATATACCGCATCAGACGAACACCTCACACTAAGCCAAGAGTCGTACATTTTAATCGATTAGCCCCATACTCTGGAGACAATAATGACGAAACCGCTGACTTGCGCCGATTGGATAGCCAATACCATGAACTAACCTTCGAAGACTATGCAAGAGTATTCTGGTTCGAGAAAAGCTCGATTTGGGGTAACCATCGAGAAACAGCAAGATTTGTTTACGGTGCCGACAGACTACGCGCTTGCTCATTGCGTAACCCGAGATCTACGAATGGCCAAAGGAATTGCCTGGGATTTTAAAGAGAGATTTGGCAGAATCGAAAAACTAAGGCAGCAGGGACCAGCAATTGGGAAGAGTCTCCAAATAATAAATGAAGGACAGCCCATATTTTATTTGGTCGCGAAAGAACTGTCGAGCCTGAAGCCAACCTATGGTGCCTTATGGGAGGCCCTGGCCCACTTACGCGAACAAATGTTACAACAAGACATTCTGAAATTGGCAGTTCCAAAATTGGGTTGTGGATTGGACCGCATGGACTGGAGAATTGTAAGGAGCATGTTGGAAGTAATCTTCCGACATACTGGTATGGAAATTCTGGTATGCAGTTACCAGCTTGAATATTCCTGTCCATCCAGGCAAGATAAGACCGTGGACTGTTATTTCGATTTGAAGTCGCAATGTAACAAAGGCCCTACCTGTCGATTTCGTCATCGTTTGAGGAGACCAAAGCATGACATGTTTCGGGACGAAACTTCATTTTTAAGAAGGGGGCAATGTAATGACTCATCCGCTGACGCGAGGCGCGTCATCCCTCTGGACGTTTTCTCGACAGATTTGGAGCATTCCAGAAAAGACGTTCCCATTCATATATAAGCCGTCGAGGAAGGGATGTGGATTCATTCGATACCCGAATCTCGCGAAGTAAACATAAATATAGTTACATAAATATAAAATACATAAATGTACTTATTGTTGTTAATAGTTAGTTTTATATTGTTATACGTTTTAATATTAATATAGTGTGTGTGTCTAAAGTTATTGTTAGTTTTATTTAAGAACCCGAAAAAGACAAACTTTACAGTATGAAATATTAAAAAAGAATGTTAAATTTAGTTGGAATGAGGAAAGAATAAAAGCTTTCGAAAATTTAAAAAATGAATTTTATAATCAGTTAGTTTTGATATTGCCAGATTTTAATAAACAATTTGTATTAAGAGTAGATGCAAGTGATGTCGCAATTAGTGGAGTTTTAATCCAAGTTAATAATGAAGGTATAGAAGAACCTATTTGTTTTATATCTCGAATCTTAAAAAGCTATGAAATTAAATATACTATATCTGAGAAAGAAATGTTGGCTGTAGTACACGCGGTTCAAAAGCTAAGATTTTATTTATTGGGTAAGAACTTCCTAGTAGAAACAGATCATGTTGCGATGACATCACTACTGGGTACTAGATTTGCAAATAAATAGAGTGTATCGTTGGTCCTTATTACTGTCAGAGTACAATTTTGAAATTCGTCATATAAAGGAGTACTAAATGTTACTGCCGATGCGTTATCTAGAATGTATAACAGTAAAGTAATTTTAATTATATAGAATTGAATGCGTATAATAGGGATTATGCTGAGGGGGCATTTGAGTATGATGTGATCCTTCAGGTCCAACAGAATGAAAGTTTTGATAATTTCAGAGAGGTTTTAAGAAATTAAGAAAATTATAAAAATTTTATTATGCACGACGGTTTGATAATAAAAAAATATTAGATATTAAAGTTATGTGGCAGTTGATAATGTATATGCTCGACAAGCAATGTTACAAATATTTCTTTCTCTTCCATACGCCATCCACGTGGAAATCCATGTGAGAGATGTCCAGGAGGTTGAAGATAATATCAACCATTCTCCGAATACTGTTACTCTGGAGTGTTCTTCGTCTGTGATGTATGGGATAAAGCCTATTAACAAACAAAACAAAATTACAAGCAGAACCAGATTCGAAATTGGCGACTCAGTTATTGTAAGAAGTTATCGTCTTGGAAGACGTCACCAAGGAAAATGCCAAAAGCTCGATCTTCCATACATTGGACCCTATTGAATCACCAGGAGATTTAATGATGTTACCTACGAGTTGTACACTATGGATGGTCGTCGAAACAAGAGACGATACCACATCAGTGCTCTGCAACCGTTCGCTCCACAGGTGCGTGTTGAGGAAGGGCCCAGACTGAAACTGTTCTGAAAGTGTAAGAAACTGACAATTTTCGATGAGTGCGGAAAACTATATAATGAATAAGATTTTGACATTCCAGGCTTATTAATTATATATTTTTGGGGATGTGCTATGGATTTTTTATATAAAAAAGTATATTTATATTTGAATTATTTAAAAATGTACATATTTTGTGGGATGAGTTGTATATTTTGAAAATGTTTTAAATTTAACGTGTGAGAAAAACTGGTTTTCTGAGGTCGCTCTCATATAAATTAAAGGGGAGACGTATTTTATAATTTGAACGGGAAGGTAGCTTCATGTGATATAATTAAATATATTTAATTAAGTCGGTTAATTGATTGAAAAGTGATTTATTGATGTATTAGAGAGTTGTAGAGTTAAATTCTCGTATGATATTTAATGTTTAAATTGAATAAGCACCTTTCTTCGTCTCCATTAAACTTGTAAGTAGATATAAATTTTTTATGATATAAAACATAAATTAAAATTATAAGTATATTTCTATTGTATCCAAGCTTGTAATTAAGAGATTTAATAATTAGAAATATAGATAATAAAGCTTACTATTAACATTTCTTTGTAATTATTATAATTGAAAAGTTTGTTCGACGGGAATCAGGGTTTTTTGTGCGTGTCTGTTTGCACATGCGTACTTTTGAACGTGTATCAGAATTTGATTATACAGTGTGGTTCTCTGGGGTGAAATTAATAGTAAACTTGTTTATTTTTAGATAAGTTTTGTTCGGAGTCATTAAGAGGAAGTTTTCCATTCATTTAGCTGTCAATTTACAATGAATGTTTTTACCTCATGTATTTTTGTATAATACAGTATCTTTATACTTTGTAAAGAAAGATTTGTTTTTTAATTTTTTATTTTGTATTTAATATTCAGTTTGATTTTATCCTGCGTTTGATTTATTGTGCTCATGCCATTATTGCTAATTAATTAAAAATAAGTATATAAATTTTTGTGAACATTTCACTGGCGCTAAACTAACATTGCAGTCACGCATTTCCTAAGTGGAACCCGAGAAGTTAGAAGTCTCATCTTTGAAAATTCACCGGCTGAGAAACCTAGTTGGGAAAACTAGTTGTGGATGGTGGCGTGCTAAATTTTCAAACCACTATTCATAGCAATATGTATAAATTATTTCATAAAGCATATTCGCTTGACAAAGGCACGAGAGCTGTGGTATATTTTTGCGTGTGTCAAGTGTTTCCCTAAAGCTGTATTTTGTGTTTTAGTTTCGTTGGTAACTGTAATCAAATTCCGTCTAATAGAAAAACACTAAAACAGGCGGAATACCAAGAAATGGAGAAAATTATTTTTGAGTGGTTTTGTAAACAACATTCCCGGGACATTCCAATATCGCATGACATTGTGTCCGCGAAGGCGGAGCAACTGTATCAAACGGTATATGGGAAAAATAATTTCGAAGTAAATCGAGGTTGGATTGCAAATTTCAGAAAAAGGTATGGTTTGCGTTCCTTAAAGGTGTGCGACGAAAAGTTGTCTAAAGACAAATCTGCTGTTGATCCATTTTTAAAAGCTCTATCACAAAAGATTAGAGGACTTAATCTGGTTCCAGTCCAAATATATAACGCCGATGAGTCGGCGCTGTACTGGAAAATGCTTCTAGGAAAACAATGGTTCGTTCGCAAGAAAAAACGGCACCATGTCGGAAGATAAGCAAAGAGCGAGTTACATTCTTAGCTTGTGCAGATGGCTTACAAAAGCTTCAACTATTGGTGATAGGAAAAGCATAAATTAAAAAAGCTTTTAAAAATCAACACCTACCTGTGCAATATAGGTCCACTTCTAATGCTTGGATGACGACAGCAATATTCCAAGAATGGTTTCATAAGTCATTTGTGCCTCAAGTAAGAAATTATTTAAAAAATCAAAATCTGCCTAAACGTGAACTTCTTCTTATTGACCATGCTTCGAGCTTTGGATCTATTGAAAACCTGACTAGTGATAATGGTCACTTCACCGCATTTTTTTCCCACCGAACTGCATCGCAATACTGCAGCCAATGGACCAAAACACCATTAGACTGACTAAATTATTTTACCGAAAAAGTCTCTTGGGGCATATATTATCGCAAGACAATGAAAATGTTGCTCAGCTGTTGAAAAACATAGATCTGAAAGATGTTGTATGCTTACTCAGCAATGCATGGCTAAAAGTTTCATAAAATCTTGGCAAAGTGCTGTAAAAAATTAATCAAATGTAACCAAGATGTTTGAAATTATTATTCGGAATAGGAAACTGGAGATTTAATTCCCTTAAATCAATTGCGAGAACACCAAACTGCCCTCAAAGATGTTTCACACATGCTAAACACTTTAAATAATAAAGGCAGTTTTGATGGTGCAGATGTTAACGAATGGATAGAAGAAGACAAAGACTTGCTTCCAAATGAAGCACAGGTCAATGAAGAGAGTAACAGCGAAGCTGAAATCGTTACAAGCAACGATTTGTCGGTAAAAAACGAAGAGGCACTTAAAAGTTTTATTGTATGCCTGGAATCGGCAGAAGAAAATAAATAACGTTCCGCTCCATCATTTTCTAGTTCTTCAAAGACTTTAAGAAACAGCTTTTATGAATCATTACAAGGAAGCTAAGCTGGCAAAAATGAAATGTTTTTCTAAGTAATGTAATATGTTTACAATAAGAATAATATAAATAGATATTAGTTTTATGTTTAATATTCTTTGTTGAGTGTTCCTAGTTTCATAATTCTGTATCTGTAATCATTCAAGTGTATAATTATACTATACAGCATTTTTAATCAAATGGTTTTTGTACAGATATTTGTCATAAATTGCTTGCTTCGGTAATCCGTTTTTTTTTTGCTAATCCGAATCAGCTCAGTTTTTGTTAATCCAAACTATCGAAGTTGCACTGTAGGGTAATTTCGGGAGAGATGGCCCCTAGGGAGAGATGGACCATCATGCGTATTTCATGAACTATCCGCTAGATTCCACCACCGATATCGCGCGGCTGCCATGTCCAGGGATGGGCGTTTACGCGTCGACTTTAATAGATTACATCTACGCGTCGACAATGCGTAGACAATAAATGTACACGTCGACAATGTAGACTATCTCAAGTAAATAAAAATTGTGAGGTTATATTTTAATGTTTGTTCTGCTCCTAAGCGAGGATACTCATTTTTGGCGCTAGGATTTGTGTTATAACAATATGAGTGGACGCAAACGAAATAATAATTTTGTAAAATTAGAATTTGAATTAATTAAAGTGGGCGGAAGATATGCCGCCAAGTGCCTTGTTTGTACAAACACTTTAAAAAACACAGCTGCAAATAGGTTACAATCTCATAGGTGAGTAGTAAGTAGTGAGTACCTAATTGTTGTTTAAATAAACATATATGTGAGGTTTATTCTATGCTGTATTAAAACATTGAAAATATTTTTTTTTGCTTTTTAGGAATATATGCATTGCTAAAAGTGAGACCCAGTCAACCGTCAAACGTATTGAAGAATCAAGAACTGCTGACAATAGTAAACAAGTACGTATAGTTGTTGCATTATAAAGTACATATTTCATTTATTATTTATATTCTATTATTTTAGTGCGAACAAGAAACCGCTGATTTAGAGGTTATGCATACATATGTGGTTTCAGAGGAAGGAACACTCACGCCAATGGATGCAACAACTAACCCGATTGCTATTGTCGATATTACTACACCGACAGCAAACTCTTCCGGGAGTTTTAAAAGAAACTTATCTGCTAGTACACCAAGTGGAACTTAAACGACCTAAAACAATTTGCAGTTATTTTGATATTTTAAAGGCAGAAGAAGAAGAAAAAATTAATGAAGCTTTGTCTAGGTTTATATTTGGCTGCAATCTACCATTTAATATTGTTGAATCTCCCTTATTCAAAGATTTTATTAAATCCATTCGACCGGCTTATTTAGATAAGATTCCCAGTCGAAAGAAGCTAAGCACAACATTTTTAAATAAATGTTATGATGATTGCATAATTAAAACGAAACGACATGTAAAAGAAGAAGCAGTTATTTTATGTGACGGTTGGAAAAATGCTGCAAGCAATTCTAAGATAGTGGTGACAATGCTTCATAGTACAGATGGTGCAAATGCTTTTCTTGAGGCCTGGGATTTGACTATGGAGTCTGAAACTGGTGATAAACTTGCTGAAATAATTACAAAATCTGCTATATTGCCAAAAAAAATATGATGTGAATGTGTATGGTATCGTTTCTGATCATGCTAGCGCTATGACTAAAATGGGGGCTCTTCTGAAGCACTCAATGTGGCATAGTACATGCAGTAGCCACATGGGCAACTTGCTCGCAAAAGATATATTGGATAAAAAGTTGGTCGAAAATGTGAAACTGGTACCAAAAGAATTTAAACAACCAGATTTTGAGAAAATAATAGTTATGAAAGGAGGCCATCAAATCAAACTTCCAGCCGAAACAAGATGGTGCTCTTACCGGGATTCCTTCAAGAACCTCTTGGAAAATGTCGATCACATGAAACAAATTATTGCGTCTACGAAAAAGAAAATTAAATCCAAAGTTATCGAATTAGTTTTTAGTGAGGATTTTGTCAATGAGGTTCGACAAAATGTAGAAACACACAATCCAGTTTGTGAATTAATCAATGTGTCAAAATTCAGATACTTCTATTGCAGATTCGACAAATCTCTGGCTAGACTTAAAATTGCCAGAAAAATGTCATGAGCAATTGAAAACTCGACAGGAAATGGCTCTAAATGTATATGCATTATCAGCATTTTATTTTCACCCAGCATATAATATCAGTAAGCTTTCTGCAAAACATAAAAATATAATAAATTCATTCCTATTACAACAACTTGACAGCCAGGGACTAGAAGAATGGGATAAATTTAATACAAAAACAGGTATGTAATTTGTTTATTCATATATGATATTTATTAATGTAATGTTTTTTAAATTTAAGGTATATTTCAAATTCTACACGAAAAAGATGTCAAAAAACCTTTAGTTTTTGGAGACTGGCAAAAATGGAGTGCCCCAACTTAGCTGCTTTAGCAGTTAAACTGCTTAAAATACCGGCATCATCCGCACAGATTGAACGACTTTTTTCAAATTGGAGACACATTCACACGCTATTAAGAAACAGGTTGACATTTGAAAACTCCAAAAAGCTAATTCATAATTATTTTAGTTTAAAGGCCGAAACGGCTGAAAATAGTGAATATAATTTCACTGAAGATGACGAAGAAGAAGAGATGCTGTAAGATAAAATATACAACTTTATAATTTATCTATATTATCTAAAAATGTGTAAGATTCATTTAAATAAAAAAGTGTAAAATTAATTTTGCTATTGTTTACATTGTCTACATGGGCAGATATGAAAAAATGTGTCTAAGTCGACATCATTGTCGACACGTCGACAATTACATTGTCTACGGCATGTAGTCTACGCCGCCCATCACTGGTCATGTCTCACTAGAGTAATGTGCGGTGTTGATTGTGCTTGCTTTTATTTACTAGTCCGGGAGTTATTGATAAAAATAGTTTTCGGGTAAGTGATAAATATTGTCGTAGTTTAGTTGCCAATATGTTATAACCAATATATCCGAATAATTCTGTCAGTGAGTAATGCAAAGTGAAAAGCAATGCAGTAATGACCGTTGTAGAGCATAGTTGTTCTACTCGGCTGACACGGTTGAATATGGCGGCCTGGTCCATCTCTCCCAAATAATCGGGAGAGATGAACCACTTCGAATCGGGAGAGATGCACCAGGTTTATCTATCAGAAATCAGTCTTTGTTTTCAAATAGGATATTTAAAAGAAAATAATAAATTGAACGACTAAATTGATATTATATATTATAAAGAATTAACAACTAATTACTGATTGCTAGATTTCAAGCTGCTTTGCTATTATTTTACTGAAATGGCTTATTTTGTCCATGTACCTCTACATTTTCTTGCAGATATGCCGACTAGATACGTCCGTAAAGTCGGCTCTACCAGAGGCAGTTGGTCTGAAGACGACTTGGTCAAGGCGATGGGAGCTGTGAAAAAGAGAGAAATGGGCATCAATGAGGCGTCTAGGTATTTTAGTATTCCTAAGACAACTCTTAAGAGAAGACTGAAAAACAAAAATTCTTCTAAAGGCCGTCTTAGCCCACAATCAGTGTTAAGGTCAGAGAATGAAAAGAAAATAGCTATAGGTACATATACAAAAGCTACAATCAACTGGTTTTTCACCCTCAAGAGATTGCGTCAGATCAATGGCTTTCAAACTGGCGGAGCAACTAAAAATAAAACATAATTTTGATGTGAAATCTCAAAAAGCAGGTTACGACTGGTTGGTCTCATTTTTGGACCGTAATCCGAATTTAGCTGTGAGAAAATCAGAAGGGGTCTCTAAAAATAGAGCTATAGGGATGAATAAAGCAGTGGTTGGCAATTATTTTAAATTGCTGGAGAAAGCAATGACAGACAATGAACTGCTGGACAAACCTGCCAATGTTTTTAATAAGGATGAAACCGGTTTGCAGCTGAATAACAAGCCCGGAGAGGTCATTGCTGTAAGGGGCTCGTACAGTGTCAACTTTATAACTTCAGGTGAAAAGGGCGAAACAATAACTGTTGTTAGCTGTTTCAGTGCCGAGGGTACTTACTTACCGCCCTACTGTATATTCAAGGGGAAAAACAAAAAAGCTGAGTTTACTGACGGGATGCCTCCAGGTTCAGCCGTAGTAATGAACGAAAAGTCAGCATATATTAATTCAGATATCTTTTTTTACTGGTTGAAAAATCATTCTCTTCCTAGGAAGCCAATTGGCAAGTCACTGATTATTCTGGATGGGCATGCGTCCCACTGCAGCTCAGTTCAGATGCTTGAATTTGCAGAGGCTAATGAAATTATTTTACTGAGTCTTCCTAGTCATACTTCGCACTATCTTCAACCCCTTGATCGCAGTTTCTTTAAATCTCTGAAAAGCAACTACAACACAATCTGCAATACATTCATTAAAAACAATCCTACAAGACAAATCACAAGACTACAGTTTGGAAAGCTACTGGGGGAGGCGTGGGCGAAATCAGCTACAGTTCAGAATGCAATTTCGGGATTCAAGCGATGTGGAATTGTTCCACTTGATATGTCAGCAGTTCCAGAATACTGTTACTTGACAACAAATGACCAAGACCCTAATAATGCTGAAGAGCCACCATTGTCTACACATGAAGGAGATGTGATGCATAAATCTGTGCCAAAACCTAAGAAAGATAGGCATACTATCAAAAAATCTTGTCAAGATGCAAGTGGTAAAAGGACCTTAAGTTTCCACACTGAATCGGAAAATGCTATTTCGTTAAATGAAGGAACTTCTACAAGAGATTTAAGTAATACGCCAAGTTCACCGGTTCCTGGAACATCTTCAGAACTTAGTCCAACAAAACTTCTGATCGAAATTTCGCTGATACCTGTACTGAAGAAGAAAATTACTACACGCAACATTTGTGCTAGTATTCCGAAAATATTAAATTCTAAAGATAACATACAAAATTTAATCAAGGCCAAGGAAGAAAAGGAAATAAATTTGAAATTGAAGAAAGAGAGACAAAGAAAAAGAGAAATCACAGAAGAGTTGAAGATGTTCAAGAGTGCTCCTAAGAACAAAAAAAAGAATCAAGATGGTATTGTTTACGATGATAATAGTGAAGGAGAAACTGACTGGGATGAAGACAAATGTGTAGGTTGTCTCGAAGATTACAACATAATGCCAAAAGTGTTCAAGATGGTCACATGAAAACTGTACTAAATATGGTGACCTATGTGATTGTTGTGGAAGAATTGAGTTAAAGTTTAAGAAACTGAATAGTATAAAAAAAACTATGATTTTTATAACTTATGTTCCATAGGTATTTACTTGAAATTTGTCAAAAGTAGAAGTTAATAATTAGTCAATTAATGTTTTGCCCCATGTTTTGTTTTTGTAATACCTACATACCACAATATACGTAGGGGAACACGGGGCAAAGCGATACAGTTAGGCAAAGTGAAACCGTAAAATAAAATCATTATCCATTGCCACATCTATGCAGTGGTGATTATATTAGGTGCGTATTATAATGGCCGGCAGTTTCCTGTTGTTCAAAACATTTGTTTAATTGTCTCGAAAACGAAACTTTACTAAATGTGTTTTCACAGTATTCCAGTGCAACAATTAGGAGGTACGTTCAGAAGAAATTACGAAACAACACTTAACATAATTATCTTGCAAAGACACTATATTAAAAGTACACATTATTGTGTATATTATTCATGTATAACCTAACCCCACATTTGAACAAGTTTCAATGCGGTCGTATAATAATCGAACAGTGTCTAGTAGGGGCAAAGTGAAACATAAGCATTGGGGTAAAGTGAAACATGTTTCACTTTGCCCCGAGTAGTTCAGATATACAACTAATTGTGTACATATTACCATATTGCAGGGAAACATGGTCAGAACCTATAAAAGAAAAACAAACCAACATTCTTGGTCTGAGGAAGACTGGTTCAAGCTGTTAGAGCATGTCAAATTGGTGAATGCACAATAAGGCAAGCTGCAACTCAGTATCATGTTCCATTGGCTACTCTCCACAGACGTATTAAAAAAATAGGAAATCTGCAGCAAAAGTGTACAAAACAATTGGGTCGTTTTAGAAATATTTTCAACAAAGAGCAAGAGTAACTACTTAAACAATATATTCTGGATATGGAAAAGCGACTATTCGGATTGAGTATCATAGACTTTAGGTTACTTGCATATCAGTTTGCTGATCGTAACAACATTCCTCACAACTTTTCACGAAAAACTGGAATGGCTGGACGAGATTGGGTTGCTGGTTTCATGAAACGTAATCGCCAAATTAGTCTTAGAAAACCGGAAAATACTACCGCCGCTAGAGCTGCCGCTTTTAATAGAACAAATGTGGGACAATTTTTTACTTTACTGGGAGAGTTAATGAAAAAATTTTATTTTCCTCCAAGCTGTATTTACAATTGTGATGAGACGGGCATAACAACAGTTCCCAATAAGCCAACCAAAATTTTGTCTTTAAGGGGAAAAAAGCAGGTGGGGTCACTCTCTTCTGCAGAAAGGGGCACTACAACAACCGTTGAAATATGTTGCAATGCAATTGGACAGTTTATACCTTCCCTTATAATATTTCCACGTGTTAGAAGAAATCCTTTGTTTGAAATACGTTTGCCTCCTGAAACCAGGGCTGTCTATCATCCATCTGGGTGGATGCAATCCGAAATATATACTCCGATTTGGATGAACCATTTTATTCAGTATGCCAAGCCTTCAGAAACGCACCCTGTTTTACTTATATTGGACGGTCATGCAACTCATGTCAAGAATATAAACTTGATTGAAATGGCACGTGAAAGCAATACTCATATTTTAGTGTTACCCCCTCATACGTCGCACAGAATGCAGCCGCTCGACGTTTCATTTATGTATCCAGTTAGTGTTTATTATGAACAAGCAGTGAAATCTTGGCTGCGAAATAACCCCGGTAAAGTAGTTACAGTTCAAGATGTTGGCGGTTTGTTCGGACAGGCATATGTAAAGGCAGCTACTCCACAGAATGCGATAAGTGGGTTTTTAAAAACTGGAATTTGTCCTTTTAACCCTCAAATTTTTCCTGATGACCACTTTGCACCAGCAGAAACGACAGACCGCATCCTTGTTCAAGAAACTAGAGATGCCAGAGAGACTGCTAATCAAGATTCGTTGATTGAACGTAAAGCTGGTGAAGATGAAAATGCCAGAAAAACTGAGGACACATTGACAGTTTCTAATTCAAACAAAGCAGCACTCGAAATGGAAGAGACACATGATGACCCACCACCACGTATGATTTCCGTTCATGAAGCTCCTGATGAAGCGATTCCTTCCACTTCAAGACAAGGTGCATTAACGCCTGTTAAAGAGAACATCACTTGCCTTATATCTCCTGTCGCTATTATGCCCTATCCAAAAGCAGCACCCAGAGAGAAAATTATCAAACGTTAAACTGGTCGAACGTCTATCATAACATTATCACCATACTTAGAAGATTTAAAAAAGAATTCTCCAAAAGTTTCGAAACAGAGGGTAGCTGCTGTTAAAAAAAGAGTGAACTTTGCGTTCAACAGAAAAAAGAAATCAAAATTTGCAAAAACTGAAGAAACATCATCCTCTGAATCAAACTATTCAGTGAATGATTCTACAGATACTGAATTTTCAGATAATTCCACCGTCTTTACTGAAGTAAAATATCCGTTTTCTTTAGAGAAACATAGGGAGATTAAAAAAGACGATTTTGTTCTAATCCCGTTGTCGACTAATAAAACGACCAAACAATTTGTTGCGCGGGTTGAACAAATTTCTGAAAATGAATCAAACTATTCAGTGAATGATTCTACAGATACTGAATTTTCAGATAATTCCACCGTCTTTACTGAAGTAAAATATCCGTTTTCTTTAGAGAAACATAGGGAGATTAAAAAAGACGATTTTGTTCTAATCCCGTTGTCGACTAATAAAACGACCAAACAATTTGTTGCGCGGGTTGAACAAATTTCTGAAAATGATGAGCAAGTTTCTTACACAGTTAAGTTTATGAGAAACTACAGACAGCAACAAAGATATATTTATATTTCCAGACACAGATGATATGAGCTGTGTCTACAGGGAGGAAATTGAGGGCACATTGGTCAATCCTACCTTTCTGCGCCATGGAAAAATACGTTTCATTTGAATTTGTAATCCGGTCCTGACTAGCCAATGAAAAGTCGTAATTTACGTCGCTCCGAAATAAACCCAAAATAAGGGAGTTTCGAGTGCAATTTAATTGTGAATTAAGTGTAGAAATAATAAACGAGTGTACTCCATAGCTAATGAAATAGGTGAGTGCAAAATATATAATACATAAAAAACGAACGAACAATAACAACAAATTGTAACACTGAGAGGCGGGTGACCTTCTAGAAGTTGATTCGGGGATCTCGCCTAGCGCGGTGTGACAAGAGTAGCGGGGAGTAGTAAGCAAACAAAGAGCAGGCCCGGATTAAGGAAGTAAAGGAAAATATGAGTAGTGGAGAAGATTCATTAACTGATGAGGGGAAAAGGAAGAGGAGCACTGGAAACTTACCAGAAGTATTTGCGAAGAGCCGCAAACTTACACGTACACCAACTAAAAAGAAGGAAGATGATGACAAATTAGAGATAATTATGAACATGATAAGGGAAATGAGAGGGGAAATGAAGGCAGAGCTACAGGAAATAAAAGACGAACAGAAGAGTTACAAGGAGTTGAAGAGGTTTAAGTCAGAGAATGAAACGATGGCAAGAGAAAATAAGAAATTGAAAGAAGAAATAAAAGCAATTAATAACAAGATCAATAATATGGATAGAGAAAATAGAAGGAAAAATGTAGTAATACAGGGAATGCCCATTGCGAAGAATGATCAATTAGCACTTATAGAAGAAATGAAAACATTTATTAATAATAGCCTAGAAATAGATATAAAGATTAAAGAGGCTAGGAAGATAGGTGATAAAACATGTCAATTACAGTTGGATAGTATGAATGATAAACAAATGATCATGATGAATAAAAGTAAACTTAATAAAATTAGAGAACCGAAAATATATATAAATGATGATATGTCTAAAGAAGAGAGGAATATACAGAAGGTAATTAGAGATAGGGCCAAAGAAGAAACAAAAGCCGGTAAACGAACAAAGATTGGATATCAGAAGTTAAATTAATGGGGAAAAGTGGAATTGGAATAACGAGGAGGAAAAGCTCACAAAAGAATTAAAAATACCAAATAATCCAAAAAACCAATAGAAAGGATAAGAATGGATATGGAACCGGTAACGACAAAGGCTACGAAATTGGATAATCTATGTGGAGGAGACAAAAAGGTACTGACAAATGTTATGAAAGAACATAAGAATGAGAGAGAGTTATGGTTCCTGGCTACATGGAATATAAGAAGTATACAAGGGAAAGAAATCGAAATAATAGATGAATTTGAAAAGAATGGACTCGCAATATTAGTAATTACCGAAACAAAGAAAAAGGAAAAGGGGGAAATGTTATTAAAAAATGGCCACATGTTAATATATAGCGGTGTGGAAAAAAATCAGAGAGCAAAGGCGGGAGTGGCTTGTATAATACATAAAAGACTAACTAATCGAATAAAAACATGGGAAGCTATTAACGAAAGGTTATTGAAAATAGAACTAGGAGACAGCAGGACCGAAATAAGAACAATAATATCGGTACACGGACCAGATGAAAATGAAACACTTGAGAAAAAAGATTTTGGGAACAACTCACAGAGACTACAGAAAACTCAAGGGGCGCTATATACGTGTGTGGTGATTTCAATGGTCGAGTGGGGAAACAAGATCATATATATATATATATATATATATATATATATATAAGACAATGCTAGTGAAACATGGAGAAGAAACTCGAAATAATAACGGTATAAGACTGCTAGATTACTGCCAATTGAATAATTTGATTATTACTAATTCGTTTTACCACAAATACACGAGAGTACAACAGAGTAGAAACGAAAAATAAATAATTTATTACATATTAGTGCAAAAAGAGAGAAGGCAGGAAGTGATGGATGTTAGAGTCAGGAGAGGAGCTGAGATATACAGTGATCATTATTTATTAACAGCTAAAATAAAAGGAAATACAAGCAATGAAGAACGAAAAAGAAGGACATATACAAAATCGGAACATACATCAATAAGAACATACAAGCTAAGAGAAAAGGATATAGCTTTGACATATAGAAATATTACCGAACAAAAGATGCAAGAAGAATATGATAATATAGAGACGACAAAGTTAAATGAATCCTGGAACATCTTCAAAAATATTACGATTGAATCAGCTATTGATGTATGCGGCACCTTCAACAGGAAAAGTCTAAATAAACAAACAGCATGGTGGAATGATGAGATAAAGGAAGAAGTTAAAAAGAAAAAACTGTAATGGAAGATATATCTGAACGACAGTACACCCACTCAATACGAGAAATATAAGCACCAAAGGAAACTAGTTAAAACACTAGTTACAAAGGCGAAAGAAAAAGCATGGACGGACTTCGGAAACAAACTTAAAATTAACAGCAAAGACAACCAAAAGTTGTTCTATAAAGCATTAAAGACATTGAGAACAGAAAAAGGCGCAGACCAAATACATATAAAAGATGCAAATAATGTAATTTTAACTAACGAATTAGATATTATGAGCAGATGGAGAGAGTATTTCCAAGATCTACTAGGTGGTAATACTATAATAACGCCCAGTATAGTAAGGAAAAAACAAGTAAATGAAGACAACAACGAAGTAATAATAATGGAGGAATTGGAAGTAGTAATAAAAATGCTGAAGAATGGGAAATCACCAGGTGAAGATAAGATTACATCGGAAATGATAAAAAACCTCGGGGAAACAGGAAGAAGATGCCTACTGGAAATAATCAACAAAGCATGGATAAAGGAAGAGATTCTGGATGAATGGTCAATAGCACTATTAATACCAATATATTAAAAAGGTGATTGCAAAGACTGTAACAACTACAGAGGAATTACTCTACTTAATACTATTACTAAAATCTTAGAACAAATCATAAATAACAAACTTAAACTAGTAGTAGAACCACACCTTGCAGAACCGCAAAGTGGGTTTAGACCCGGAAGGAGTGCCCAAGATCATATATTTACAATAAAGCAGATACTCGAGAAAAGAAGACTCCAAACAAAGAAGACATATTTAGGATTTATAGACTTAGAGAAAGCGTTCAACCGAGTACCAAGAACAAAAATCTGGGAAAGCCTAGAGAATAGAGGTATAAGTACCGTGATATCATAAAGTTTCTAGGACGAAGATGGCCTTGTAATATAAATTGTATGTCTCAACTTAAGTTAGGAACTATAACTCTGTTTTGTAAATTATTTTGACAGTGACATTATCTGTCATCCATTAATGTGTTAGAATTGCTGAAAGCAAGTTTGAACGTCGAGTTTGAAACATAGCACATTCGAGTAAATTCAAATATGGTTTACTATAGTGCAAAAAGCGTACATGATTGAAGCCTATTTTCGGAGTGGAGTGCGAATTGATGGAATTTGGGTGTACAGTCAACGTGCATGTTTGGATGATTTTAGAGAGCACTTTCCAGAATTAGCTGTAATTCCCAAAGATTTTTATAATTGCCTTTCCAATTGTGTTGGTGTGCTTCGTGAGACTGGTTCTGTGGGTCATAAATCACGTACTGGTAGACCAACTGTTCGTTCGGAACAAGTTATAAATAATGTTCGTCAACGTATGGTAAATGAACCCACAAAACCTTTGAAACGCCTTTCTCAAGAGATTGAACTTTCTTATGGAACATGTCAGAAAATTGTAAAGAAAAACTTACACATGCATCCGTATAAGATGCAATCACATCAGGCTATTTTGCCGGTAGACTACCCTAGACGTCGTGCGTACTGCCAGTGGTTTGCAAATAACTTAATAGAAGATGATGACCTGCTAAATTTGTCATTTTTCTCTGATGAAGCATGGTTTCATCTTTCGGGGTATGTCAATTCCCAAAATACTCGAATGTGGAGTAGTGAAAATCCTCATATTTTTTATTGAATCGTTTCTCCATAATGCGAAACTTGGTGTTTGGCTAGCAGTTTCTCGCCGCAGAGTTGTTGGCCCTATTTTTTTTAATTTCACAATTAATGCTGAGAGGTATAGAAACATTCTGAATGAATTTATTGAACAGTTGCATGATGATGAATTGCAATATGGATACTTTCAACAAGATGGTGCAACGGCACACACAACACGAGAAAATATTGCTTTTCTTCGTGAGTTTTTTGACGATCGGATCATAAGTTTACATACGGAAGTTGAGTTTCCACCACGATCACCTTGTTTGACAATTATGGACTTTTTCGTGTTTCCTCACCTAAAGAATATAATATTTAAAATCCTGTTGCTAATTTGCAAGATATGCAACAAAGAATTATTGACGAATGTGCATTAATAACGCCCGCAATGCTGCAAAATGCCTTTAACAGCATGAAAAGGCGTGTCACATTGGGAATTGAAAATAACGGACAACAATTTCAACATTTGCTTTAATTTTGCCTTTTTTTATTAATAAAATTTTGAATACAAGCTGAGCTTGTTGTTTTATTGTATCTTTATTAAATCAAATGACATATTTATTGATGTCACGATGACACTATCAAAATAATTTTCAAAAATTAAGGTTAAGTTACCAGTATGATAATATGGATAAATTTCAGACATATATTTTCTATTTCAATGCCATCTTGGACCCAGAAACTTTATGATATCGCGGTAGAAAAATTATAAATCTAATACAAGGCATCTATGAAAACCACGTAAACTTCGTTATAAAAAATAACATGAAATCTGAGGGGTTCAAAACGGAAGAGGGACTGAGACAGGGAGGAGGACTAAGCCCGATGCTCTTTAACATATTTATGGATGATATTATTAGAGAATGTGATAACTATACCCAAAAAATGTGGGTTGGCTATAGAGACCTCCGTAGAGTAGAAATTGATATTGGAGCATTCGCAGATGACATAGTAATAATCGCAGAAAATACACAACAACTTAAACATAATCTGGAGGTTTGGAACGAAGTGTTACAACGAAACCAAATGAAAATAAATATAAATAAAACCAAAGTAATGGCAATCGGAGAAGAACAATTTGATATTACAATAGGCAATGCAAAAATAGAACAAGTTAAGGAGTTCCGATATCTGGGGGCCATGCTAGACGAGTCAGGACAGCAGGATGCAGAGATCAACGATAGAATAGGAAAAACAATAAGATTATACCATGCACTAAATAAAAAATTCATTAGCAAAACAGAAATCTCAGTTAAACCTAAAATACAAGTCTTTAAAACGTTGTACCGACCAGTCCTAACGTACGGATGTGAACCCTGGATACTCTCGAACAAGCACAGAAGTAAAATCCAAGCAACGGAGATGAAATATCTAAGAAGAGTCAAAGGAATAACCAGGAGAGATAGAATAAGAAATACACTAGTAAGAGAAGGACTGGATATCCCATCTATATTTACGTTTATAGAAAAGAGACAACTGAGTTGGTGGGGACATGTTCAAAGAATGCAAAATACAAGACTGGCGAGGCAAGAATACAGGAAAGAAAGAAAAGGGGAAGGCCAAGAAAAACCTGGAATGATACAATAAGCAATATATTGAAAGACAAGAATAAATCCTGGAAAGGATCAAAAGGAATGGCGAAAGATAGAAAAATATGGGAGAAATTCGTACATGGCGAAGAATAACAGCTTACCCGACACCTTACGGTAAAAGGGTTATCAGAATATATATATATATATATTGAATTTGTAAGTTTTAAACCATCGTTCTTTTGCTTTTACTTCATTTTCAATGTATTATTTTGTAATTTGTAATCATTAAAACCACCGTTTTTTTTTATTTCTATCCTGTTTCATTTTGCCCCACAACATTTTTCACTATGCCCCGCTTACGGGGCAAAGTGAAACAAAAATCACTTTTTTTTAAAATGCCTTATAAAACGAAAAATTAGAATTTTAAGGGTGGTTTGCAACTTTTTATAATAAATCGATTACTCATGGTATCTGTAATGTTGCGATCGCTTTTAAAATGTTTTATTTTTTATTTTTAAAAATTTTCAAAAGTTAACCGTTCCGCTTTGCCCCGTGTTCCCCTACATATTTCATTTTTTAATTTAGCAGTTCAATTTTTTGGCATACATTTAAGCATGGTCCATCTCTCCCACACCCCGCGGTCCATCTCACCCCTTCACCTCGGGTGAGATGGACCAGTGCCATACTTTATTTCTTATTTTATAAAGCACTTTATAAGATTTTATTTGTTTACGCTATAAATAATAAAAATGTTATGGACTGTGCTTTAATAAAAAAATACTCTTGTCTCTAAGGCAAATATTAAAGGAATTATTTATGTTGAATAAAACAGGGGCCATCTCTCCCGGAATTAGCCTATTTAAAAAAAAACAGCCTACACCAAGTGCATTATATATTTCAACCTCTTTACCTAGCTTGCCGCCACCATATTCTTGAAGTCATGTTGAGAGGTGTTTTTGAATGTAAGTTCGGATCAACAAGTGGGCCTCAACCCGATATATTCAAGAGATTCCAAAATGCATGGGCGAAGCTCGATAAGAAACAATATGACACAGGTATCAGCAACGAAACTGTGAGAAAACATATACCTCCTGAATTAATTGCGAACATATCTGCAGATTTAAAAATTAAGCTCATGGAATCACACAACCCAGAGACGATTACAAGGAGCTCCTACAATTGGTATAGGTGTTTGTAGGAGCACTGAATGGAACTGAAGTGGGATTTAAATCTGTAGGTGCCATCAGTCATGCCAGGTGGATGGCCAAGGCCATCTATGGTCTGAAGATTTTCCTATTCCGCGGACAATTCAAACTGAGTGATGAAGAACACAGTGCCTTAGAAGCTGTCTGTATTTTTCTCGTTAGAGTGTATTGCAAAGCTTGGTTCAATGCCCACAAATCACACTCAGCTCCCAAGCAAGACTTTGACCTCCTGCGATGTTTGTTGGACTATCAGGAGATTGACAAGGATATTTCTGAGAGCTTTGGAGAAATTCTCAAACCATTTGTGGTATTTCAATTCAGAACTGGCAGCTCTCGTTTTCTGATACCTCAATTTCAGACGAAGAAAAATCGGAAATGGCGAACAAAATCCTAACTCTGAGTGAAACCGAGACAGAAGATTTTAGAATTGTAAACCCCAAATTTCGAAGACCCCAGTTGGAAGAACTGGTTAATGCAGGGTTATCTCATTTAATTACCAAGGCGACCATGAATTTCTTTGAGCGTTTTCAAATTAATGCAGATTTTCTCAGAGAACCCCCCAGTAGCTGGCCTAAAAATATAAATTTTCAGAAAGGATTGCGGATTGTGAAGTCACTAAAGGTCGTTAATGATGTGGCAGAACGAGGAGTGAAATTAATTACAGACTTTAATAACCTTCTCACCAAAGATGAGGAGCAGAAACAATATGTTTTACAAGTAGTACACAAATGCCGAAAGCTGTATCCTGATGTTTCTAAACACACTTTGAGCAAACCTTTAGAATAAAGTATTCATTATTGTATCCTTCTTAAAGATGGCAAACGATACAATGTCACTCTTTTTTTTAATAAAATACATTTATAGTATATTATACTATAAGGGAGAGAAATGCGTTATTTTGGCAGAGGTGCAATTTGAAGCCCGAGGGCTACAATGCACCGAGGACAAAATAGCATCTCTCCCGAATGGTATATACTATTTTTTCCACGGTCTCATTAACTTAAAAACACATATTTTGTCATTATGAAGTAAGTAGCACCAGAATTATTGTATTCGGATTTGAGCATTTATTTAGTAGTCGTTGAGTTATTGTCATAACTACAAAATAAACAAACAAAAAGAATTGTCAAATTAAGGTGCTAGTTTGGTTTAGTTTAAAGTTTGTTTAGTGCACAATGAATAATTGTGAGTCGGAAGAGATTGTGGAGGCTGCATATATTGCAGTAAGCAATTTGCTGCCTACGAAGTCAAGATCTTTATACGATATAGCCTACAATCGGTTCAAAAAGTGGTGCGCCGAGAAAAATGTTCAAGTATACAGCGAGAATGTTTTGTTGGCATACTTCAGTGAAAATGCAAAGAATTACAAGTCTTCCACATTATGGGCGCAATATTCTATGGTTAAGTCATGCTTGATAATTTACGACAACATAGATATAAGCAAATTCCCCAAGCTGATCGCATTTTTGAAAAGAACCGGTGACGGACATAAATCGAAAATATTGAGAAAGGGTGAAATCGACCGTTTTCTATCAAGTGCAGATGACAAAGAATTCTTAATGATTAAGGTAAGATTACTTTTGTTGTTAGGTATTTCAATTATTAAGTATTTTGATTTTTTATAGGTTGGATTAATTCTGGGGATTGCCGGAGCTTGTCGAACTGATGAACTAGTCAATTTAACTGTAGATGATATTGAGGATGTAGGCTCTTCCTTGATTGTAAAAATTCCAAACACTAAGACAAAGATTCCACGAACCTTTGTGGTTACCGATGTGGAAAATATGCTTGAGTTGTTTCGAAAATACCTGTCCCTTCGTCCTCCCCACGTCAAGCATAAGCGCCTTTTTTTGTACTACAAAGCAGGAAAATGTAGTTCCCAGCCAGTTGGCAAGAATACCATGGGAAAAATTCCGAGTGTAGTAGCTTCGTATTTAAAATTACCTGATGCTGCATGTTATACTGGTCACTGCTTACGAAGATCTTCAGCGACATTACTGGCAGATGCTGGTGTGGATATCACGACAATAAAGCGTCATGCTGGTTGGAAATCAACGACAGTCGCTGAGGGTTATGTCGAGAACTCCATTGAAAATAAGACCAAAATTGCTAATCAGGTTTTAGTAGGTACCACTACTAGGGCAATCACAAAAACTGTAAATGTAAGCGAAAGTAATATTCCTTCTAATATTAATTTTGAAAATTGTACAAATGTAACATTTAATTTAAATGTCAATAAATAATTTCAATGTTATCTTTTTTTTGCATGAATCACAAACGTTCTCCATAATGTAAACTCTCTTGGGAGCATTATACTCCCTTGGGAATAATCGACTACTTCTGTTTTAATTTTGATGTCATAGAAACTGATTTCTACTCCCGACCGTGGAAAAAATATGTTATAAAAAAGCATTGTCATTTTATTCCATCATAATTAATTCAAACTCTGAAACATATTAAAAAATTCTCATAATTTCCTTAATACATACTTAGAATTTCCTCGTCACGATTTTTATGAAAAAGGCTGTTATAACTCTGTTCTAGTATAAGTAACAACAAATATATAGAATATATATTACATAGAACAATATTGCCTATGATTTGACTCATATAATATGAGAAAATAATGAGAAGTTTCACTAGGCAGCCAAAAATCGAGTTTTTTTTTAATTTTGAGCCCCCAGCGGCACAAGTTAACATACTCCAATCGTGCTCAAACTTTGGCTATCGTAAAATCTGCAAAGACTTATCATCTTGTGAGGTTCCCGTTGACAAAATTCTGGAATTCTTTTCCCCCCTTATCACTGCGGTCACCCTAATGTACATCGAGACTAGACCAAAGGAAAATATTTGATTGCTCAAAACAGATGGCGCTGCATATATGGTAAAAGCAGGTCAACTATTAAAAAATGATTTACCAAATAGTGTGACTGCGCCGGTTAGCCGACCAATGCTGGTTTTCGACTAGTTTTTAAAAATCTAATAGAAATAAGAAACTAACAGCCAATATCAGTTATCCAACATCTTAATAGTTTTCGACAATCTTTCCCTCACCACTTGTAAATATTTTCAAGTCGCCTACGTAAAAAGTTCGTTACAACACTCAAGTGTGCGTAGACAGTCGGTGACCAAGCAAGTGAGACAAGCAATGTGTTAAAATTCATAATGAACTGTGACTTCAGAAATAGCAAGTGACAAATTATCTTTCAATTATTTCGATTTTTGCGAGGTCCGCCAAGTATAATGCATTTGGCTTCAGAAAAATAACATTCAAACCTTGTTTACAAGATTTCTTTATATAAAATGAAATGGTCGCATATTTGGTATGTGATATACATGCTTTTCCCTTTCTCGACCGCTTGGTCGAGAACCAGACAAACGGCAAACGGTTAGATTTGCCTCTCTCTTTCTATTTTACTGAATCTAGATACGGCTGAACTCTCTTAACATATTATTAGCGAATTATACTCCTGAATTAGAGTCCAGTTTTCGACCAACTTTTTTTAATCGTATTACTTATTTTCCTACCTACTTTTTGCAGTGGTCGAAAAGTGTCCTATTTTTCGACAACTTGATTTTATATGGTTTTTCATTGACAATATCTAAATGATCCTAATAGATTATTCTCTTTTAGTTTCAGAAATGCCCTCCAAAAAATCAAAACAGATTCATGAAAATAAAAGAAGGAAACTGCCATTGAAAAGTAAAGAAAAACGGCAATTTTTTCGTTATAGTGAAAATGTTCTACAAACAGCTCTTATAGAAATTAGAGAGGGTGGAATGAGTATAAATAGGGCGAGTCAACAATTTAACGTCCCTATTATTGACAGAATGAAGGGTAGATCAAGCGAAAATAGACGAAAAACTGGACCTGAAGCTTTACTAGGTCGAGAGGTTGAAGAAAAAATTAAAGAATGGATTATAAACATAGGCAAATGTGGTTTTCCATTAAAAAAAGCGATCTTATTCAAACTGTTGAGAAAATCGCTAAGGATCTGGGGAAAAGTAATTTATTCAAGGACGGAAAACCAGGACAGAAATGGTACATGAACTTCTTGAAACGACATCCGGAAATCAGCGTAAGGGAAGCCGAAACTGTGAATAGAGCTCGCGCAATAATTACTGAAGAATATATTCGGGCATGGTTTCGCGATCTAAAGCAGTATCTTGAAATGAACCAACTAATTGATATTATGAAAAATCCAGCAAGAATTTTCAACGGAGATGAATCCGGATTCCCACTCTGTCCAAAATCAGGAAAGGTGTTAGCACCTAAAGGATGGAGAAATTAATATAATATAAGTTTAGGTCAGGAAAAAGACAATATCACTGCCCTGATAGTGTTTTCCGCTGATGGTAAAGTAGCACCTCCTTTAGTTGTATTTCTTTATCTTCGGCCACCAAAAACTGTGGTCGAAAACATGCCTTTAAAATGGGTTTTAGGTAAATCAGAAACAGGCTGCATGAAAGGCAATGTTTTTTTTTTGATATGATATCAATAGATGGTTGGAAGAAACTCACATTGAAAAACCAGTAATTTTGTTGCTGGATGGCCACAAGTCTCATATGACGGAACCTTTAAGTGAATTTTGCCAAAACAACGGAATAATACTTTACGCTTTACCCACAAATACCACATTCTGCAGCCAGCAGATGTGAGGGTATTGAAACCATTGAAAGAAACATGAATGGAAGAAAACAATAAGAAAATGGCAAAAGCTTCCAGAGAAAGTCGTGTGACAAAAGCGAATTTTTGTAAAGTGTGTCAATCCACTCTAGATGGTTATGAAATGGAGAATCACATCATTAGTGGGTTCAAAAATTGTGGGCTTTATCCTTTGAACCCAGATAATGTAGATTTTACAAAATGCATACAGAACATAATTGAGCAACAGAATGAGTTGAACGCCGAAACAAAAAAACCCGATATCTTCCAAAGAATTCAGAGCTGCAGAAAAAATCATTCATAAATTAAGGAATAAACTAATATCTAGGGGAGTTGACGTAGATGTGATGTTCAATGAAATAAAAGTTCTTGAAAATGAAGTCTCAAGACAAATATTAGAGATCGGAGATATGATTCCATTAGACAATGTGACAATCATTCGGTATGATAATATCAATGTTCAAAATGATAATGTTGACCTATCGGAATCAATCATCATTGATTCCTATGAATTTTCCAGAACAAACAATTGGCCTTAACCCTGAAACTGCACAGTTGGGTCTCAGACACCCAGAGCGTCATTAATATAATGTAACATGCGCTTGAGTGATTTGTTTGTGTCGCCAATTTATGTAAATTCAGTTTGCACTTTGCCGAGCTAAGGTGTGGGGTCAATTGTTGCATTTTAGTGAAATAGAGAGGTAAGATATTCGATAGAATAGTAGCATGGGTACGTCAGACCCAAGTGTGATGTTCATGTTAATTATTTTGTGTCAACTTATGGTTGATTGTTTTAGTATAATGGCTACAACGAGTAGAGAAAATCGTCGTCCGTTAACTGAGGTGGAATTACAGATAGAGGCAGACAATCTGTGGGCAAATGAGACTGAAAACGACATCGTTGGAGATATTTTTCGAGGAAAAGATTCTGATGAGGATTATATAGAAGAACGACTCTCAGATACCGACTGTGAATAAAGCGAAAATGAAGACGAAGTAGTAAACGAACCAGTGAGAAATATTTACAGATTACAGGGTAAAAATGGTCATTGTTGGAGTACTCAAACACCACCAAGACAAGGTCGTACAAGACGAGAAAACATTGTTTTACATTTACCTGGCCCCAAAGGAGAAGCCAGAACAGTTCAATCTCCTGAACAAGCTTGGAATTTATTGTTCAACGAACAAATGTTAGATATTATTGTCTTACATATAAATGAAGAAATTGCTCGTAAATGCAATAATATTAGACAACAGAGTTACACACGGCCAATAAATAACACAGAAGTGGAGGCTTTTATTGGGTTGTTGTTTTTAGCAGGTGCATTACGGGTATCAAACTGTAACTTAGATGAACTTTGGTCAGTAACATTTGGAAATGGAATATTTCGTGAGAAGGTTAGTTGATAAATTCGCACCTATTCGTGAATTATGGTACATTTTTGTTAACAACTGTAAATCCTACTATACACCATATGAATACTGCACTATTGACGAGCAGCTTGTCGGTTACAGAGGAAAATGTCCATTTCGAATCTACATGGCTAGTAAGCCTGATAAGTATGGCATTAAAATAATGATGCTGAACGATTCACAAACATTTTACATGCTCAATGCAATACCATACATTGGAAGAGTAACAACGCAAAACAGTGAGTCAGTACCGGCTTATTGTGTTCGAAAATTGTCCGAACCAATACACGGAACTAATCGAAACCTTACAGTAGACAATTGGTTTACATCAATTCCGCTGGCTGAACAAATGCTAGAACAGTATCAATTAACTCTTCTTGGGACCCTAAGAAAAAACAAGACAGAAATACCTCCTGCTTTTCTCAAGAAAAAAGAAGTGGGCACGTCGCTATTTGCTTTTGACAGAAATAAGACACTTGTTTCTTACACTCCTAAACAAAACAAAATTGTACTTTTGCTGTCAGCATTGCATTCGGATGCTTCCCTAAATGCCATTACTGGGAAGTCCAATATTATACATTCATATAACGAGATCAAGGGAGGAACAGATACGTTTGACCAGCTTTGCCATTCGTACACTACTTCGCGGAAAACCAGACGTTGGCCCCTACGAATTTTCTTCAATATTCTTGATGCTACTGATATAAACGCAATGGTTTTATTTTCTCTCTCAAATCCGCAATGGAAGGAACATAGAAAAAATAATCGAAAAACTTTTCTAAAGCAGTTTAGGAATGGTTCTAATTGAACCACATTTACGAGAACGTTTGACCGTTGCTAATTTACAAAGAACATTGCGCCAAATAATTTCTGAAATTCTCGAAATTGAAGTTACCCCGTCGTAAAATGAAGTCAATTTGACAAAAAAAGCTAGGTGTTCTTTTTGTGCAAAAGGGAAAGATAGAAAAACAAGTTTTGCATGTTCGGTTTGTCGCAGACCATATTGCATGGAGCATAGAGCTAAGTTGTGCTGCGAATGCGAACATCAAAATATAGAAAACTGGGGACGTGGCTAAGAATAACTAAGACTGATAGCGCCAAACGAGGTTATTTTTTGTTACAAGTATTATCATCGGGTTACATTTACAGCAGTTAGTTTGGATTTTATGTTTATTTGTTTTGATAAAAATGTTTTTGTTTGACGGTAGAAAAATTGTAATTTTTTACTTTCAAGAATTATATCTCCTTTTAAAATAACACTATGACTGAAATTTTTTGTACGCTTTCTTTTAAGATTAGATAATATCCCAAAATCATAAAATATCTACATTTTGTATTTTTTTTGCTAAAAAAGGCCTTTGGGTTCTGAGACCCGAGTGTGAAGTTCATGTCTCAGAAAATAACTGTGATGTTCCAGGGTTAACAAGATGGGGAAGATGGGGACAATTTCAATGTGATCATAAACGTCATTGATAAATTTGATAATACAGCTCAGAGTATTCAAAATTGCAAGACACTAATGGGCTATGTAAATATAAAAAGAAATTTAATTTTTATTAAAATTAATTTTGGAAAGGTACCTGAAACTATTGAATATTCAGAAAAACAAAACCTACCTATCGTAGACGCAATAACTAAGTTTAATAACATACTGTCAGTATTAGAAAACAATATATTCAAAGGGTTAAAGCATGAAATCCTGGATATGAGGAATTAAATGCATTACAGAAAAGTCCAGCAGATTTTGAATGTCTAAATCTATTAGCAGAATTTGAAGATTTTAGTTTTGCATCCGTTACGAGGTGTGACGTCAAGCGGTCATTTTTAAAGATATTTGTGAAGTTAAGGGAACGAGTCTTACTACGGAAAATATTGCAAAATATTTATATTACAATAGAGAATTGTTTAATTAAAATTTTTTTTTTCGTTATTTATTATACTGTGTATATAGTTAATAAATTATTTTCGACTTGTTTATTTACAATTTGTTAATGCATTTACTATTAAATATTCCATTTATTTGTTCTATCCAGTTACTAAATGTACATCTATATTGTACATGTATATACACACATATTGTTTTGAAAACAAGTGACTATTTCTACTTTTACGACAATGAATTCAATGTGACGAATACAGGCATCAAAACATGTCTAAAAACGCAAAACATCTTTTTATTTTATTATAGATAGAAAAGATAGCATTAATTTATTCAATAAGGCAAATCTAAAAATATTTGTAACTACATAAAAATGCTTTTAAATGTGCGTTATTCAGTTAACTAATTTATCTATATTCCATATTAGTGTTTAAATCTATGTACCGCGATATCATAAAGTTTCTGGGTCAACGGTGGCCATGGGGTGAAAAACGTCTGTCTTAATTTATATCATCCTTTTGAGAAAAATCTGATAAAATTTTCAGGTTATGTGTCATACTGACATTAAGATTAATATATTGACAAATTTTAACGTCAGCATGACACTTAACCTGAAAATTTTATCAGATTGTTCTCAAAAGGATGATATAAATTAAGACAGACGTTTTTCACCCCATGGCCACCGTTGACCCAGAAACTTTATGATATCGCGGTATATTGAACCTACGTTAGTCGCGTGGGTGACAGGAGTCAACCACACTTACATTTATGTTGGCTGCACTTGTTTGGTGCGCCGTTGACACATTTCTCTCAGAGTACCTTTCTATTATTAATCGACAAGTAACTCTAAACATAACTAACCTCTTAGAGAAGTAACTCTAAGAGGTTAGTTATGTGTGATCTATCGTGGGGTGCGTTTCGTTGCGACATAAATCTTACTGGTTGACATCCGTCACCCGCGCGCCCAAATACGTTTAAAGGTATATTATTATAGTTTTTATTTTTCTTTGTGCTTTTACATTATTTAATTTTTTTTCGGAAAACAGAAAATAATTTAAAATGTCCCAAGAGAAAAAACGGAAAATTGAACATAGCAGAGATCCAAACAAATGGATGGAATGGTATAATTCACTCAACAGCGACGAAAGTAACGATGAAGGAGGACGAAAGCGACCATGACGAGGAAGATAATATCGAAGAAAACACGTATGACTCAAATTCCGAACAAGAATTCGATGACTCAGAAATTGAGGAAGAACCTACAGATCCTGAGGATGAACTTTATTTTCTAGCTAAAAACAAAACAACAAAATGGATGAAGCCTCCCCGACAGCCATCAAATGTTAGGACAATATTGTTATGCATTTACCTGGACCTAAAAATAAGGCGATGGAAACACGAAATGAAATAGATATCTTTGACTTTTTGACGACGTTATTCTTGGAATTATAACAACTTGTACAAATACTTTCATAGACAAAATTCGTGACAATTTTGCTCTGGAACGAGATGTCAGATACACAAGACATTGTCGAGCTAAAAGCTTTTATTGGTTTACTCCTTTTAATTGGCACCATTCGGTGTTCCAGAAAAAATCTTAGAGACCTGTGGAACAACTCACAGGGAAATGGACTTGAGTCATGCTATTTATCAAAGAGTGAAAAGCGATTTAGAATTTTGCTGCGTTGTATCAGATTCGATAATGTAAATGATAGAGATGAAAGAAGAATAATTGATAAATTAGCTCCATTTAGGGAAGTAATAACAATATTTACCAACAATTGTCAAAAATATTTTACTCCTGGCGATTTTCCCACGGTTGATGAACAGTTACTGGCATTCAGAGGCAGGTGTTCGTTTCGCCAGTACATCCCTAACAAACCGGCCAGGTATGGCTTGAGGATTTTTGCACTAGTTGATAGCAAAACAGCCTATACCGTGAATCTGGAACCGTATGTTGGAACACAGCCTGATGGGCCCTACCACGTAAGCAATTCAGCAGAAGATATTGTTTTGCGATTAATAGAACCGGTAAAAAATACTAATAGAAACATCACAGGTGACAACTGGTTTACTAGTTTATCCTTAGTAAAACAGTTGCAAAAGCAGCTGAAGAAAAAATTAACGTATGTGGGAACAATACGCAAAAATAGAACAGAAATACCAATAGAGTTGTTGCCAAATAAAGAAAGAATGCCACAGACATCCATATTTGGTTTCCAAAATAACTGCACAATAGTGTCGTATTGTACTAAGCCATCAAAAGTGGTGTTGTTATTATCCAGCATGCATTTTGATGATACAATAGATACTTCGTCCGCTGAAAAACAAAAGCCGGAGATGGTAACCTTTTATAATATGACGAAGGTGGGAGTGGATCTCGTGGATCAGCTTTGTGAAAAAAACAATACCGCTCGCAACACTAGAAGATGGCCGATAGTGCTTTTTTACGACATTTTGAACATAGCCGCTATAAATTCATTATGTATTTATCATTTTCATTCTGCAGCTACAGCTAAAAGGATCAGAAGAGTTGATTTCATACAGAAACTTAGCTGGGAGCTTATAAAATCCCAAATTGCACGCCGTTCTACAATTGAGGCTATCCCAAGAGAAATTCGTAGACGCGCAAGGCTACTGATAAATGCTCCAGAACCTGAACTCCAGGAGACACCTAGGGCATCATCACGTGGAAGATGTTATGAATGTGGAAGAACACGTGATCGAACAACACGGAGATGGTGTGTAATGTGCCATAAGTTGGCTTGTGTTGACCATCTAAAAGATATTTGTGTTCCATGCTTAAAGAACTGATTTTTCTATGTTTTCATTTTTACGTAAGTTTTTAATTAAAAAATGTTTTATTTGTAAGCTTTATAATTAAATAATGATTCAGCAGACCTATAGCTATGCAATTATTGTTCTAACATATTTGGATAAGTAAATTTTTTAAAATTACAGCATTTTAAAAGTGGGCGACACTTGTCCCCCACGCACCTAACCACGATATTTTAAGCTACGCGCGTTACGCAGGGTTAATGCATGCTTAAATATGAATGAGGAAGTATTTTACCCTATTGGGCGATTTACCGAAAAGATAAATTCGAATTCTTATACAAACAAATTTTATTGCTGGTAATCGACCAGTGGGATATTTACGTCAACACATTGTAATACAGATCAAAGCTTCTTTGATCAACTTTATACTGCAGTTACCCTGTCGATTACATCACCTTTTCCGTTCAATAGTAATGAAATCATTCTTATAATGCGGCAATTGTATTTGTATAATATTAGTATCTAAGCTGTTAGCAAGAAATATACACCATTATGTGAGGTTTCCAAGAACACCTGAGCAAAGCCGAAACTAAATATTACTCTAAAGAACAAGCAACTACAAGAAGTAAAAGTAACTACATATCTAGGTTTAACTATACAAAACAATATGAAATGGGATTCGCATGTCGAGAAGATAATAAAACAAAATAGGAAAGTAATAGCAGCGTTGAATAAAATAAAATATGTAATATCGATACACCACAGGAAAGCTATCTACCACGCACTATTCTCATCACATAATATGTATCTAATAAATATTTGGGGAAATACGTCAAAGAACAACCTGACAAAAATACAACGGCAACAAAACAAAATTATAAAGATCGTTTATAAAATGGACTATAGAAAACCAACAGAAAAGTATATCAAGAAATTCAAGAACTAGATATCAAACAACTAAATACATTTAGCAATTTGTTACTACTATGTAAAATAAACAAGAACAAAATAAAAATTAATATACATTTACACAGAAGCAGAGAAATACAGATACAGAACATGCAGGATATCCCACATCAGAACGGAAAGATTTATCCACCAAAAACACACACAACTACTAACTACAACAACAATAAACATATACAACCATCCTAAAGTAATAAAAGATCTGCAATATACAAACTTTAGAGCAAAAATAAAAGAAATGTTAAAATCTAGTGAAATAATTTGACAAAAGGCACGGACTCTGTCGCCCACTTTCACTTTAATAAAAAAACATGAGGCCCTTCATTCCAGTAGCCCGAGATGGTATCCCGTGGCGAAGGACGCAAGCGTGACATTGCATATGTATATAATATATTTTATGTGTATTATGTATGTTGTGTCATAAGTAGAGCTGGGGAGGTTTGCGGTGTGCCAGGATAGTATTCAGTTAAACTCACGAATATAATGACCTTGTTTCGATCGGTGATGCATGCGTGATTTTATTGCTTTACATGCATTCGCTATTTATATCACTTAGGTATGTCAGTTATGTGTACTGTATATAAATAACACACTTACCTTATTTACGATTATTATAGCATAGCGCCAAGTGGGTAAGACTTGCAGTAAGTTTGTAGCATTAGATACGTTTCCATATTTGTAGCGGTGAGCGATGTACGCCGTGATGAATAAATTTTTTTTATATTTTGAGAAAGACCGCTCGACATTTACGGATGTAACACACGCACAATTAAAATAATCTTTATAGATAGAAACCGAATCTACACTTGCACCATTACTAATTTGTTTTAATCTGGTAAAATCAAAATTATTGTTTATCACACTCTCGAACTTTTCTATTACATTAACATTTTTGTTGTCATTTACTGCGCATAGCTGGGCGTGTACATCGTCCAGTATTTGCAGTGACTCCGCTAACGATAATGCAGTATTTTTAAATTTCTCGATTGCGTTAAACAATCCTATATGATTGTTATAAATAGTTTGTAAATCTGCATCAAGGGAAGGGTTTTGAAAGAGTCTCTGGCTTTCCTTAATGGCTACAGCTTCGACAGGATTGAATTGTAGAACCACAGATTTTATTTGTTGGAAATACTTGGCATAATAAAATGCCGCCTTTAACCAACTTCCCGAACGTGTAAGGATTGGCTCTGGTGGTTCGGGAATACCAGGGCACCGACTGTGAAACTGTCGAATTCGTTTGGGAGATTTTAGAAACACTTTTTTTGTGGTTGCTATTAATGCATCCACCTCTGGATAACATTGCCGAATAGTTTGTGCCACAAGGTGTAAAGCATGAACTTTACATGTCACATGCAAAAGTCTCTCACAATCTGCTTTAAGAGAACGGCCTACAGAACGCATTGTCGCAGTACCATCGCTCATAAACATCAGGAGTTGATTAGTTGAAACTTGAAATTTTTGTAGCGTATCGAGCACTACCTTCGTAATTACTTCGCTAGTGCACTTTTCCAATCTTTTGCTGGCTAATAAAATGGGAAATGTTGATTTGACAGGATCTAGTACACGCACTATAATATTCACAATAGAATGTTTTTTTCGATCTGTCGTTTCGTCGACACATACCCATAACTGTTTATCATTTACTACTGCTTTCATTCTGTTTTCAATGTCCTCACGCACAATTGGTAAATAGGTGAGTAACGTTCTCCGTGACGGTAGCTTTATGTTGGAATTGTATTTATTCCAAAAGTCGTGAAAGGCTTTTTTATCTAGCAGGTGAACTGGCACATCGCAGACGAGTAGCATTGCCAATAAATCGAAAATGAATTGCGTTTTAGACAGCACATTATTTTCTTTGTCTTTGTGGTGTACACTTTCAACATGTCTTTTACAGTCGTATTTGTCCCAGCAAAGTAACTGTTTATCGCATAATTTACAAACCACTTTTGCTCCATTATAATACAAATCGGGAAAGTCTCGGATAAATTTCTTCACGTCGTTATACAATGGGCACTTTCTTGGCTTGGGCACGTCCGTCATACTTATTAAATAGAGCTCAAGACAACACACGATCACGTTGCCAGTTCACGACTAACTAAAGTGTTTCGCTGCATCGTGTTTATACGCTGGTGGGGATGCACTACATACGGTCCTGCCGTGATGCAAACATCCTCAGCTCTAGTCATAAGTGTACTGAAAATAATCGTGAAAAAAATTAGAATAAATACGAATATATTTTAAGCAATTTGTGATCTTCCTGAAGAAACTAGGTGTTTTGATGGTACACAAAAATTAGAAACCCTGCGGGTGTAAACGATGAAATATATAGGAATAGAAAAGGATGGTTGTCTTTAAATGTAGAAGTCGTTGTTGTCCACATGAGATTATAGACAGCCATTTGTTGGCCAAGTTCTGCCCAAGACAACAGGATATATAATGTGTTTTTTTATTGTTCTTTTCGATTCGTATAAATTTGCCCGAGTGACGATTGAATCACTTGTATTTGTACTTCGTTTCGTTGTATTTTAAAACACAAGGCGAACAAAACAAAGCCAAATATAACCTAGTAAATGTGAATGACCATGAAATGTTCTACGAATAATTTAATTTCGATAATTATCCAAGGGCATGTTATTTAGTGAGAGCGAGGGCAGTTTAAAGAGAAAGCTTATTGAAAAATGTTATTCTGCAATGCGCTGAAATATCTTTTAGTCAAAACAGTCATACAAAACATAGGTGAATAGAAGGCTACACAGATGTAATTACACGTTATGTAGATAATGACTTCAAATCCCATTTGCAAATGTCGCCCACCACGCCAGAGAATTTATGTACAATTGTTTGCAGTTTATCGCCATCACAAACAAGTGCAGCTAGACCACAGCCCAGCATACACGTACAATGTCTTGTTGCTGTGTGGGTTCTTGCAAACCAAGGAAGCTATAGGTAACTTAAATTAAACTTTAATCAGTAATTGTTTACAATGTTCAACATTTAGGTCGATCTCCGATAGATAACATATCAAAAGCTACAGTTTTTCATTGTTTGAGTAGAATTTCTCGTAGATTGAACATATTGGCACAGAATATAATCAAATAGCCTGATGAGAATACTTATACAGCTGTCATCGACGGATTTAAGGTAACACTAACATAGAGAAGGTAATTTATTAGTTTATAAAAGCAATATTTTTGTTAGATGAAAAACATTTCCTGGCATTATCGGATGTTTTGATGGTTTCCATATCGATATCAAGTCACTAAAAGAAAATAGAGCAGCTTACATTAATAGAAAAGGAATTCCTTCAATGATTCTGCAGGGGGTTTGTGATGATTGAAATTTTGATTGCCATGTAGGCTTTCCTGGTTCGCACGAGTATTTCAAAAATCTGGTGTCAAACCGTTGTTCGGTTGATAATTTTTTCCCACAGTTACTTGCTGATTCAATTTATCCAATAGGATATCATATTCTAGTGCCATTTAACGATAATAGCCATCTAAATCGAAAGCAAATTAAGTATGTGATCCATGCTACCACTAGTGCTACCATAGAATGTATATTTGGCATTTTAAAAGGACGATGGAGAAGACTGAAATACTTAGAAATGCATAAAACAGAATTATTACTTGTTGTAATCATGGCAGCTTGCGTACTTTATAATTTTTGTTTGCAACAAAAAGACGAGCCTCCTGCCATAATTGTAAATACTAGAAAAGAAATGGAATGTGATGATGTTTATGATACTTCTGTACATAACAAAAGTGGAGTGCAAAAAGGAAATTAAATTGTTGAGACATTGTAATTGACAGAATACTACAATTATTTGGTTTTAATTTTTAATACGTTATTTCAGCACCATTTCTGTATAACACCTCTTGTAAACGTCTAGGAATAGATGTTATGACATTATATATAAATTCTAGTGACAGATCATTCCAAATATCATGTTTTTTTCGCAGACGCCCGATTTCTCAAGTCTGAAATTTGTCTCAGCCGTTTTCTTGCTGTGTGGACACACCCGGGGAAATGTGTTGCGGTCACTGCATTTACTATTGTTTTGAACAGATCATTCCTTATACAATTAATAAAATTTTCATCCTGTTCGGGAGTTGACACAAGGATCCCACCGGAGCCTCGTTTTCTATTAATAGCTGACAATTCTTCTTCTAGTAATTATTTGAATTTTAGTTTGAATATTCAAATGTGGCACATTAACTTTATATTTTGACAAACCTGAATATGACACTGACAGATCTGTAAACAGAAACAAATAAGTATAAAAAAAGCCATATTCAAACCAAACAAATTAAGAATCCGATTTTTAAATGCGGCAATAGTGCCTTTCACATCAGTTTTTGATAAAACCCAAAATATAGATTTAATTGACAAATTAAATAGTTACATATGCCGCAATAGTACCTTTCACATCAGTTTTTGATAAAACCCAAAATATAGATTTAATTGACAAATTAAATAGTTACATATGGAAACTAACTTATTTGGTGAAATAATATTTCATCAATATAAATAAACTAATTGTAGAGCAGCAAAAAAAAAAAGAATCCCGGTTTTTTTAGGCTGAAATATGTAAACTAAGAAAACCATGAATTAACTTCATTAAGAGAATTTTTAACAAATACCCAAGGTTTTAATAAAAACTTTAATTTTTTCATATTTTTACAATTTTCTCCAACAAATCATTAAATCTTCGTTTTTCCTGGATATCTTCTTCACGATGTCGCTCACCTTGTTCAATGGCTTTTAAAATAACATCTGTTATATCAGTTGAAGCCTTCCGTTTTCTACTAAAATTATCTGGTACAGGGGTGTTATTTTCTGAATTTTGTGATAAAGTATCTTCAGCACAAATGGAAAGTCCATTGTGATTTAGAGCCTCCGCACACGGGTCGATTGGTATTCGAAGTGGACGCGTCTCGAAGTCGAAGCGATTCTCCCACCTTTCAACTTCGTACGTAAGTAAATGACGATCCACCAACGGATCGAAGTGTGGTCGATTCGTAATCGGTGCGATTGCGTCTCGATTGTCGCTCGAAGCGTGCGACCTGCAGCGAACGGGAAATCTCGAGAGTGACGAGCATATCGTACGGTGGATTTGTATTTTTTTTGTATTTTTTTACATCATAATTTCATAATCTATGTATAATATTGTACTTTTGTTTCCCTCATAACTCATAAGTATACACATTTGTAGTGTACATCGTCTTCTCATATTAACAGAATCAGAAAGCGCTAATACATACAGTCAAAAAATAAACACACAGTTTTGGTTTAGCCGTGAGGAACTACACGACAGTTCTAGTTATAAAGTGCACCAATAAACATAGTAAACGAAATAGTGTAGGTAGTTTTTTGAAGTATACAGTAGCAGCATGGAGGTAACTTCGTTTGTTTTTGTAAGTTTTATCTTCCGTTTGGTCACTTTGCCCACATATGATCTACATACAGTGTGTTTCACTTTTCATGGGGACACCTAAATAACTTTTTTATTTTGAAAGCGATCAATATAAAATTTTTATCAGTTGTGTAAGCCATAACAATGCACCTTTTTGTGTGATTTGAGTTTTTATAAAGCCAATATCTAGCCAACTATAATTAAAATAAAAAGTACTGTTTCAAGTAAAGTCATGCTAGCGATTAAGATAGAGCAAAAAAGTATTAGTAAAAGTTTTTACAAATAACTCAAGAACCCCTAATACTAAATTTCGCGGAAAAATTTTCATTTTTAAATTCCTCTACATTTTTATGCTATCAGTAGATAATTGTTTGTTATTGCAATAATAAGAGTGCCATGAAGCAAGAAAATAGCAACTGAAGTAAACTGTTGTGAATTGATGTTTGAACTGACAAATTATTTTTTTGTTTCATATAATTCTATTCTATAGAATGCTAAAAATTTTGCATCATTCACTTGCAATTTTTTTGCCGCAACAAATAAACGGCAATGAAAATTCCGTTCTATGTACGGATGCATCCAAACTCTCCGTTTTCTTCTTTTTATCCGACGGTAATAATAAAACATAACAGCATCTTCCTCGTCACTTGAATCACTCATTATAACGGAGTTGAGATAAATATTAAAATCACAGGAGGAATTTAAAAACTTTTATTATAAAGATAAAATCAATCACTATACAAATATAAATATTCTGTGAACTAGCTTACAGCACAAAGTTACGGTAGAATCGTTACTACGATATTAGACTACGCCTAATAAAACTTTTTAACGTAAATAATACTAAAGAGGGCGGGTAATATAGTTTGTGTATAGATGAAGAAAGGATGGACAGAATTTGCGTCGTGCAGTTCGCGCGTGACGCGTGTAATGCTTCAACTTCGAGACGCGTCCACTTCGAATACCAATCGACCCGTGTGCGGAGGCTCTTACACCTGGCAAATCAATAACTGGATTTTTTCTCAATAATTCGTCTAATCTTATAAAGAATAGCCAATCATTCCGATTTCTTCCTGTTTTAATTATTATCTACTTTTATAGACTTACAAGTATGTATTAAACTTTTCCACTTGTTCTGTAACTGATTCCACATATAGAAATAAGAATAAGTTTGAATTCCTTGAGCAATCCTAAATATAATTATCAAATAAATACAACTATATAAATAATATAAAAATTACATACTTCTGTCAAATGTATTTTTTCATTGAATTTTTCTTTTCTAATTCCATAAAATTTTCTTGATACTTTTCGATTAGCAAAAAAAACCACTTCATCTTTTCAAATGCAACTTGTTGGTGGGTTATTTTGATTACTACCAAAGCTATCACAGTCATCATTTGGAATTTACTGCAAGTGAGAATTAATGAATATTAAATCACATTCTTACATGTAAATGTCGACTTATTTAATGCGTTCGAAACTACAGTCCGACAAACTAAGTTTGTACTAGTATGCAGAACACACCCTTTCGCGACAACGAACTTCCTGGTGATTAGGTTAATTAAGAATTAAGAAATACTGAAAAAGCAAGTCTATCAACGGGAGGAAACGCACAGACGACGTTTCGTTCTAGTTGGAACTTTTCAATGTACGGTATTCCCTCGATGACGGACATTGCTTTTTCATTTCTATACTTTCTGTATATATAGTTAACATTTGGAATTTACTGCAAGTGAGAATTAATGAATATTAAATCACATTCTTACATGTAAATGTCGACTTATTTAATGCGTTCGAAACTACAGTCCGACAAACTAAGTTTGTACTAGTATGCAGAACACACCCTTTCGCGACAACGAACTTCCTGGTGATTAGGTTAATTAAGAATTAAGAAATACTGAAAAAACAAGTCTATCAACGGGAGGAAACGCACAGACGACGTTTCGTTCTAGTTGGAACTTTTCAATGTACGGTATTCCCTCGATGACGGACATTGCTTTTTCATTTCTATACTTTCTGTATATATAGTTAACATTTGGAATTTACTGCAAGTGAGAATTAATGAATATTAAATCACATTCTTACATGTAAATGTCGACTTATTTAATGCGTTCGAAACTACAGTCCGACAATCCGACAATCGAGGGAATACCGTACATTGAAAAGTTCCAAC